>CM066324.1:50492881-51092881 GCA_033807775.1 Saussurea involucrata
TTGAAATCGTTGTAGCTTCTGTTGTCTCTGCTGACTTTTCTGATCTCTTTGTAGAATCTGATGCAGAGTTCTCTTAGGCGGATTGTTGAGTCTATTTCTCTGATGAAATTCTCTGCATCATCTCTATCCATTTTCTCTGTACCTCTGTATTTTACAAGGCTTGCTCTGAATTTGCTCAGAGTACTGGTTGCGTACTTCTGACAATCCATGAGTACAAAAAGTTTAACCTGGTGTTGTGGGTTTTGAAATACTAACCCAAATCTTGGTTCTCTGATGATTGAGTTGGGCACAGCGTCTGGTGGGCAGCGATCTTCTGGTGGTCGTAGATCTAGATGTTTGAGACCAAGATCCTTTCCCAGCTGAAAATCTATCATGCTGTATACAAGAAGCTTTTCCCTCATCGCTTTTCTCAACACTTGATAGGCTCTCGTATTAGGCTCTGTGTTGTAGTTGTCTTTTGTCCATTGCAGAAGGTCAGGTAGATCGTAAGGATTGATGTTTCTTAAGTCAGCATCAGCGAAGGTAGATTCTGAATTGTTCTCTCTTCTGACTTTGTAAAGATTGTACCTGACCCTTGGATAGGTTCTTGTGAAGGAGAATCTGCAGAAGATCACCTTTTTGATTTTGTGAATTGAGAAGACATCTGCTTTGGCTCTTGGCTTTGTTCTTGTGAAGATGTTCTCAAATTCTTCTATGATCCTTGGATCTGTCACATGATCTACTGGATGATTTGTCTGATAGGATTGTTTGTAGAGGTATTTGTATACCACTTCTTCCATCTCTTCATGTGTTGGACCAGGTCGTGGAATTTGTCTTTTGAGACTCTCCATCTGTTGAACAACTTCTGCAGCTCTACCAGCTAGAGGAATTTCTGACAGAGGCTTCAATCCATGTGCCCAGTCAACTTCTTCGGGTTTTGGGGTTTGAAAGGCGTCAAACGCACTCTTCATTAGTTTTTCTGCTGGCTTTGGCAATGTTTTTTTCTTCTTTGGCTCTTCTGTCAGTATCCCTTTGCCCTTATCTTTTGCTATTGTCGTGGCAGAACCTGTTGCTTCTGTGGGTTTTGAGGTTGGCACTTCTGTTTGTGGCGATGGTTCTGTTGGCTTGACTTACTCTGTAACCTCTGTTGGAGGTTGTTTGATGACTTCTTCTGCGAGCTCAGTTTCTGTTGATGAAGTGTTGTCATTGAATCTTCTTGCCATTCTGAAAGCTAAAGTGAACCTGTGCCTTTCTTCTTCTCTCTTCACCATACGATCACTCATTGTTGTGTGCATCCTTTTCAGAATGTCAGAAGCAGAGGTCGTTGCTCTTTTTGGTTTGGTGGCAATCGACTTTCTTCTAGGTATGGTTTGGGGTGTTTCCACAGAGGTGGGTGTTTTCTCTGTGGTTGGTTCATCTGTTTCTTCCAAAATGATTACCTCAGGGGCGGTTGTTGCCTCTGTGGCTTGCTGTTCTGCTTCTGGAGTTTTGGTTTCGTCAGGAGATGATTCCACAGAGATGGGTGTTGTCTCTGTGGTCTTTTGGGTTTGTTGTTGTCGGGTCTGTTCTGGAGGTGCTTGACTCAGAGGTTCTGCGGCTATTGGTGGACCTGTAAGTCCTCTGCTTGCAGTTTTCTCTGTAGTTTTCTCCCCCTCAGGATGATCTGATGGACCAGGATGGTCATCATCATCAGAGTCATCCTGACCCTTGTCTGATGTACCCTCTGCTCTGCAGGAAGCATCGGGTTTCTTTGGCATTGTGGCTCCAGCAGCGATCAGTTTCGCGCATACATCATCACAGAGGCCAAGAAGAGTTGCTAGCTCTGCCTCTGTTTTGAATCTCATCCTTCCTACACTTTCTCTGAAATCTTTGACGAAGTTAGCATTGGCAGTGGTGAAGGAAAGGATGACTTCTGTCACTTGATTAATCACGTTCTGCCCAAGCTCTGTCAGCTGTGCTCTTGTCATGTAGTCTTTGGGTTGCATCAGCATGGTATTTCGCATGGCTTCTTCTTGAACTTTTTGTAGGGCCTTCTGTAGATCTGCAGGAGTGATGCCCGTTGACACTGAAGTCTGTTTGTTCAATTGATCAAGGAATTTGTTGATTGAGTTCTCAATCGAAGGAGTAGTTGTTGCGGCAGAAGTGGTGGATGCAGTAGCAGCAGACTTCATCTGTGAGATGGCAGTTTTAACCTCTGTGGACAGGTTGTCCATTTTGGTGTTTAGGTTTAGCAGTGCCAGTGATGTTGTCTCTGCAAAAGATTTGAAAGAGCTTTGCAACTCTTTCAAGGTTTGGTTCACAGAGGTTTCAAGGGTTTGGAACTCATCCCTTGTAACTTGTGTTCCGGTGGTAACCTCTGGAGGAACACATTCGTCTCCAGAGTGAATCCCTGTTCCTGGGATACCTTCTTTCATTCCTGTTTGTACGTTGAGAATGGAAGGATTTTCTTCTGATCCTTGAGAAGAAACATGAGTTTCAATCCCTACAGAAGTTCTGAGAAGAACATTGTCCAAATCCACTCCAGAGGTGGGTATTGGAATATCCTTCTGTTGACCAGGAGACTTGTCTAGAGTCTCTTTGTCTTTGTGCTCTCTACTTCTCTCTGAAAGAAGTGTGGGTCTTAACAAGTGCGTGGCAGAGGAAACAAATTCCTCTGTTGGGCGTTCTTCTGTGATCTGGGGCAATTGATCACGAACTATAGGTGAGTCTCTTTGAGGAGACTCCATAGGAATGGATTCCCCGGTTTCTGTGGGCACAGAGGTTGAAAGAGTAACCTCTGGCTGGATGGGTTGGGGTAGGTTCGAGCTGTGCTGCTCTTTTTCAATGACACCTTCTGCAGCTAGACCTGCGGTGTCAGAAATGTGGGTTGCACTGGGAGTTGGTTTTGGTTGTGTGCCTCTATTTATCCAGGCATCTTTTCTTGCTTCTTCCCTAAGTTCTGTGGAAGTTCCTTGCGCTGGTCGTAATTGGTCATACACTTGATGAGATCCAAATAATCTCATGACATGTGGATGATAAAGACCCTTACGTATCCAGACAGCTTCTTCTTCATCTGAATATGTCTCTAAGATCTCTATTTCTGTCTCCGTTGTTGTAATCCCTCTTTTTGTACAACTTCGGCCCCTTTTTCTTTCTCTTCTTCCATCATGTTCTCAAAAGCCTCTGTAATTTCACCTCTGTTCAATTCAGCTTCAGTTTGTTCTATTTCTTCTGAAGCTGGGTTTGGACATCTTCTGTGGACATCCAATCCTTGAATGAAAGGGTTTTGTAAAATAACAGGGGTTTCGGCTGGTTGATTTCTGGGTGTTGTGTCATCTTCTTGCAGATGTGTGTCGATGCCCGAAATGAAGAAATCTTCTTCTGGAGAGTGGTGGTCGAGAGGTTGTGCCGTCCACCCTGCTGTATTTAGGGTGTTGGCAATTTCAGGGTTCTGTAAGAAGTCGTTCAGGTCTCCTTGGTGAGCAAATCTATCTGGAGATTGATAGGGTGATTGATACCTTTCTGTAGCCATTTCTTCTTCTGCAACTTCTTCTTCAGCAGTTTCCTCTTCTGCAATGGTTACCAACTTTGTAAGTGATTTACCATGCCTCTTTTTGGTTTTCCTCCTCTTAGGATTTGGTGCCCCTTCTTCTGTTGATTTTGATCTTTTCTTCTTCATTTTTGGAGAGGAGGGAGGAGCAGAGGAGCCAATTTCTGTGGCATGAGGAGGTGAGGGTTGATCTTCTGCAGCGCTTGTGGAGGTGCCTTCTGCAGTTTTCCTCTTCTTAGCTTTTGGAGTAAATGCAGAGGTTCTTGATGAAGACTTCTTTCCCATTAGTTCTGCAGGTTTGGCTATAAAGCTGAGTTGAATAGCCATGTGCTTTGCTAACTTCAGATCCTTTTCTTTTTGAGTGGAAAGAGGTTTTGCTATCATTGTTCCTAGGGGGACACCTAAACACGGGGGTGTCATAGGACTCGGTTTAGGAGTTCTATGATCGCGTATATACTCTTTCTTAAGGGATTTATTCGATGCGTATTGCAGAAGCTTCTTTGACAGAGGTCTGCAGTGTGAGTAGCCATCAGCATGATCAGTGGGGGTATTCTTGTTCATCGGGAACTGTTTGGGAGTTGGCCCTTCCATTGGCCAATTTTGGATTAGCAGCAGAGGTTCGAACAGTACTCCTAGTATTCTTTGGAATTGCAGAGGTGGTAGAAAGTTGGGATCGTTCTCTTTGACCCTTTTCGAGTTGTTCTTTCTGTCGATGGTGTTTATGATCTCTTGCATCATTATGGTCGCATAATCTAGTGGAAGATCATAGTAAACCCCATACATGATGCTCAAGATTTGATGTGAGCTCTGGTCAATACTGCCTATCTTTCCTGTCAGGCATCTGTTAAGAATCGAGAACAAAGTGTTCCACAGAGGTGGTAATCGGCCTCTGCGGAAGTCATTTCTCTTCCGTAGTTGGGTGTTGTACCCAAGCATTTCTACTAATCGACAGAGCTCTTCGTCTGTTGGTTGCTCTGCATAACTCTTCAATCCCAGAAGACCCCTTGTTGGTAGGTTGAATTCAAGTGAGAACATTGTTCTGTTGAACTTGATTTCAAGATGCTCAGATTTATCAGGTCTTGAAATGTACCCTTTGATAAGAGAATCGTCTTTATCAAATCGACAGCTTTGCCAAAATTGGTTCAAATAGCGGACTGGAATTTTGTTCGGGGTTCTTGATAGTAGAGGGAAGAGGACATGATTCTCCATGATGTTCAGAAGTATGGCATGGGCTTCGCCGAAAGTAGTGGGTGAGGGGACCAAATAGCAGTTGTTGGATTTGATAGGAAGAATGGCTTCGAAATGATCCTTTGCTATAAAGTTTTGCAAGTGAGTCGTCGGAGCAAAGTCTGCTGAGTCCCCGAAATCTTGTTGTTCAATATTTCTTGCAAGGCTGGGGTTTTCAGAATGTTCTGAATGTGCAGGGGAGTGTTCCGGTGAGTTCGCCGGAGAGAGTTCAGAGGATGTAGCTCGAGAAGATGAAGCCATTTGATTTTAAGAATAAGATTTTTGCAAGCTTTTTGCAGGGTTTCGCCGGAGATGAAGATGAGAGTTTGTAAAAGGTTTTATGTGAGGGTAAGCTTTGTTTTTATAGGATGGTAAAACGGTAGAATTCGAAAGAGTAAAATATATGGCAATGGATTAAAGTTTGGAATCCGCACTCGAGTTTGAGCGGCGGGTTCAACTTTCCAAATAAAAAACGTTCCATGTACGCCCAATGAAAATGGGACACGTAGGCCTTGTCAGAATATGACAGGACGTCGTGCGCGGCCCATTAATGCTAGGCGCGTGAGGTTGATTTTAGCCATATTAGTTTCACTCGCAGTAAAAGTAACCGTTATTACTACAGAGATGCCCAAGTAATCAGATTGACAGAGCTTCTGTAGTTTACAGAGGCTCTGTGATCTTGAAAATCTTTGATTTTTTTTATCCCTTTTTCATCTCTCATTGTTATCATGACTTCTGTGGGGTTCTTCTTTAACCAAAACATTTGTAAAGGCATTGGAGAGGATAAAATCGGATTTTTGTGAAGAAATTTGCTTCGCAGAGGTTTTGTGGCTCTGTTGGAACTTGCAGAAGTTCTGTGAGGGCCAGCAGAAGCTCTATGAGAGAAAAAATCTCATAAAATAAATTTTATTAGTATTTTTGATCATCCAATTTTTGATTTGGTTTAAGAGATGTTTTTCGGACATATTTGAAAGTTTGTGTCCGAGAAAACTGTTAAAAAAAACGGTTTGTTCGAGAAGGTCATGGTCTGCGTTTTCGGTTTCCGAGATAACATTCCAAAAGATCGACAGAAGGTTAATTTGTGATCACAGAGCATATTTCCTGCAGAAGCTCTGTTGAGCTCAGCAGAAGCTCTATGACCTTAAATTTCTCCTAATTCGAATTTTGTGAAACTTTTTGAGCTTTTGATTTTTGAAATGTTATTCACAGTATATTTAGGACATATTTGACAATTCTTGTCCTAGAAAATTGTTTTCCAAAAACCTTTTGTGCGAGAGACATACCTTTTGGTTCTTCTTTTCTCGGCAGTGATATCTGACTTCTGTCGATATGGAGTCATCGACATTTTTCTTTGGCTTTCCCTTGAAAGTTTTATCTCTTTAGATCATTTCAGGGTTCCCTTCTGCTCCCCCTTGATCTAATCACCTCTGTAGATCAAGTAATTTCCTTTTGCTCCCCCTTGACCTATGCTTGGATCAAAGAATGATAAGTTTTGCATAGAACATAGGTCATGGTCTTTCAGAGGTTCTGTAGGGGTCGTCAGAGGTTCTGAGTTGACTTACAGAAGCTCTGTGTTTTTAAGAACTATTTAAGGTTTTAAGAATTTACATACAGAAGTAGAATCAATCAAAGCAATAAATTAAGCAATGTATTTACTTGTTATTTACAGAAGATAAAGCTATACTTACAGAGGATTTTCATACCATGTTAATCATTCCTAACTTACCCACCAAGAAGTTGAATCTTTTCTCGTCTAATGCTTTGGTGAATAAGTCAGCGAGTTGATATTCTGTGGGCACGAAATGCATTTCGATTGTACCGTATTCAACATGATGTTTCAAGAAATGATACCTTATATCGATATGCTTGGTTTTTGAGTGTTGCACTGGGTTGGCAGAGATAGCAATAGCACTTTTGGAATCACAGAAGATGGGTATTTTGAACAGAATGTGGCCGTAGTCTTTTAGCTGAGTCTTCATCCATTGAACCTGAGAACAACAGCTAGCGGCAGCAACGTATTCAGCTTCTGCAGTGGATGTGGAGACACAATTCTGCTTCTTGGAGGTCCAACTGACTAGTTTACCACCTAGGAATTGACAACTCCCAGAGGTACTCTTTCTGTCGAGCATGCATCCTCCATAGTCTGAATCTGTATAAGCTTTAAGACTAAAACCAGAGTTCTGTGGATACCAGAGACCAAGATTGTTGGTCCCCTTCAGGTATCTCAAGATTCTTTTTACAGCATCATAATGTGATTTCTTTGGATTAGCTTGATAACGTGCACAAAGACATGTGGCATGCATAATGTCAGGTCTGCTTGCTATTAAGTATAACAGAGATCCAATCATGCCTCTGTAGAGAGTACATTCTACAGAAATACCATTTGGATCTAAGAACAACTTATTTCCAGTGGCCATTGGAGTCTTCATTGCAGAGGTATCAGAGAGATTATATTTTAAAAGTATGTCAGAGACATATTTGGCTTGATTTATAAAAATTCCCTCTGAAGATTGTTTGACTTGAAGTCCGAGGAAGAATGTTAATTCTCCCATCATACTCATTTCAAACTCACTCTGCATGAGTTTTTCAAAAATTTTGCACTCTTCTGAATTTGTAGACCCAAAAATTATGTCATCTACGTATATTTGTACAAGCATTATCTCACTATTTTTGCGTTTATAGAATAAGGTAGTATCTGTTGTACCTCTGTTGTAGCCATTGACTAGAAGGAAGGTAGAAAGTCGTTCGTACCATGCTCTTGGAGCCTGTTTCAGTCCGTATAGAGCCTTTTCAAGGTAGTATACATGCCTTGGAAACTTTGAGCTTTCAAAACCTGGTGGCTGATTTACGTAAACCTCTTCTTGGATTTCACCGTTTAGAAAAGCTGATTTTACGTCCATCTGATAGACTTTAAAACCTCTGTGGGCTGCGAAGGCTATGAATATTCTTATTGCTTCGAGACGTGCGACAGGGGCAAAAGTCTCATCGTAGTCTATGCCTTCTTCTTGTCTATATCCTTTTGCTACTAATCTTGCTTTGTTTCTGACGACCACTCCATCTTCATCCTTCTTGTTTCTGTAGACCCATTTAGTCCCAATGGCATGTTTCCCTCTTGGCAGAGGTACTAAAGTCCATACTCTGTTACGCTCAAATTGTAGAAGTTCTTCTTGCATGGCGTCTACCCAGTTTGGGTCATCTAGGGCTTCAGAAATCTTCTTTGGTTCTATAACACTAATAAAATTTGTAAAGAAACAAAAATAGCAGTGGCAGACCTTGTTTTTACTGAGTCAGAAGGTTCTCCAATTATTTGGCTTGGAGGATGGCTTTTTGTCCACTGAGTTGTTCCTCTTTAGTTTTACTAACCAATGCATATGGTGCAATGGTTAGTGTTTTAGCCTGTGCTATCTGAGGTTCTTGTGCGGCTAATGTTCCGTAAAGATCAGAGAGAGTCCAGGTGTCTAGATCCTGATTTGTCTGTAGGGACATAGACAGCTGGAGCCATTCTTCATTTAGACTTTTTAAAAACATGACATTGTTTTCTTCAGAAGTTCTGTCAATGCCTGATTTTCTACACTTGTTGATTAGAGAGTTGAATCTGTCGTATGTTGTTTGCAGAGATTCTGTTGCAGAGGCTCTGAATGCATGATATTCATTGATGTACTGTGCTCTTCGGTTTTTTTGTGTTTTAGCACCTCCTTCCAACTGTCTTTCCAGTTCTTTCCACAGATCATGCGCTGTTTCACATGAATCCAAGGATTGAAAGAGTTCGTTGGGTATTGCCATAATTAATGTCCTCTTGGTTTTCTGAGCAACTTCATCTTCTGCTTTATCTTCGGTTGACCACTCCCCTTTTGGTTTTGGTTTTTGATGTTCGGGGATTTCGGCAGATTCAGCAGTAGCAGGTATACGAGGTACTACTGTCATGGGAATAGGAGGAGGATTGTACAGATATTGTACTTGATTTTTTTCAGTGCCCTCGAAAAAATGGACCATTCTTATTTTCCACTGAGGATACTCATCTCGAAGGAGAGTAGGAGGTTTAGTAAGAGAACCAGTAGTAAAGAAATTATTTGTATTTGTCATTTGAAGATTTTAGAAAGAAAGTATGACTAAAGAGTTACTTCGATGAGCTTGAAGATTTTCTGGGTTTAAGCAGTTTCCAGACACAATTTTAAATCTCAATAATATCTATCACGAGTCTTGATAAGTGGATCACTTGATATTGAAAATCAAGGAAGGCTCTGATACCAATTGTTGGTTCCCAGATACACTTAATCAAGATTAACAATCTATTAGTGGAGTTTAGAGTTTGATGCTAAAGCGTATTAAACTAACAGATATGTTTGATAGATATTAGAACGCACATATATAAAGAAAACAGTAAAGAATGAAAAGGATTTCTTGAACAGTTACTGTTATTACATATATAATAACAACACGAAGAACAGATTAAGAACTGTTGGTGTGTGTGAGAATATAACACTCAGATATTTGACGATAAAGCTTGAGAGTATTAGTGATTCCTTGTGTATTCGTCCTTAGGAAGATCTCAACATGAGACTTCCTTTTATACTACTCTTAGAAGACTATGAATTAGGTCACTGTTCCTTTTACGGCATGAATAGTAAACTGGATGGTGTGAACAGTGGACTGGATGGTGTGAGCAGTTGTTTGAGCCATGCACATTTAATGGAGCAGATGTACTTTTGGTAAATGCATTAAATGGCGCAGACGTCTATTTTGTACCTTGCCCTATTGAGTCCACTCAGAGCTTGACACGTGTTTTGATAGTACTTTTTCATGCAAGTTGATGAACGTATTCAGTAATATCTTCCAAGTCTTCATTGAGGACCACAGAGGCTCTGTAATGAATTACAGAGGTTCTGCGGTCTGGTCCTCTGTGGAGCAGTCTTCGCCGGATTCCGAGTCTTTGGTCTTCTTTGTGCGTATGACAGAGCTTCTGTAGGAAGCCTCTGCTGCTTCTGTAGCTTCTTGACCTTGATTTCTCTGTAATGTCGGCAGAGCCTCTGTAAGAGGCTTTCTTCACTTAGCCTATTTTTCACTACTTCTAAATACTTCTATGATTAGGAAGATTGAAGCTAACATAATATCGAGTAAACAGAAAGGTGCAAAACCCTAGCGGCGCTGATTCGGTGAAATCGAACCAATCGATCGACTATCGCCTCAAATTAATCTAATAACGAAGATACATTATTGAGTCGAAATCTGAGACTGATCGGAGCAAAAACAGATAGTGTGAGAGGAATGTGAGAAGAAGTTGGTCCAGGAGAGGTTTGAGCGCGAAGTTTTGAAATTGTGAGGTCAACAAAAACTCAAACCGGTTTATATACCGGCTCGTACCGGGAGTGAGTCCCAGTACCGACTTGTTTCCCTCTCCCGGTCCCGACTTATCTCAACTTTAATAATTTGACCAAAATTTACCCCCAAATTTAATGAAAAATTGATTTCAAACCCTTAACCTTTGAAAAAAACATTTCTCCCCCTCAAGTTCTCAAAATTGCATTTCTCCCCCTCAAGATGTCAAAAAGACAATTCTCCCCCTCAACTTTTCAAAATTGACAAATCCCCCCCTCAACTTTTCAAAAATTTATTTTCTCCCCTCGAGATTTCAAAAAATGCATTTCTCCCTTTTAACTTGGCAGAAAATTAATTTGCTCCCCCTAAAGTGTTCAATAAGTTGGAGAACTTACCTCGGTGACTTGGACATTGGTGGGAACCCTTCAGAAAATATGTTAGTAGCCCGGAATTGTAAACGACATACAAAGACTAAGTTAAACCAAATAACGAAACATGCAGAAAATCTAAATAATAGCGAAAACTGTTAAATAAATACAGAAGTGAAGAAACCGATGTGCTTGAAACACCTAGACTGCACTTAGAGACAAGTGTGTCTTGTGTATATCCTAGTGTGGGTAGAATATACGGGAGAGACAGTTAATTGTAAGTGAAGAGAAGGTGTGACGAGTGCAAGGGTGGATTAAACCTTTAAATTTAGCATACCTAGCTTGGACACTAGTTCGTTGAACCGTTTTTCATCAAAATCTTTGGTAAAGAGGTCTGCTAATTGATTTTACGTCCTTACGAAATATATTTCGATCGTACCTCTCTCAACATGATCTTTAATGAAGTGACAACGCATGTCTATGTGTTTGGTCTTCGTATGCTGGACCAGATTGTTGGTGATGGCAATGGCACTCTTCGAGTCACAATAAATTTGAATTTGCGAGTACTGGAACTCGTAATCCTTCATTTGTATACGCATCCAAATTACTTTGGAACAACAACTAGCCGCGGCCACGTACTCCTCTTCCGCAGTGGAAGTGGAGACGCACGTTTGCTTTTTAGAGGCCCAGCTAACCAACTTGTCGCCAAGGAACTGGACGTGACCCGTTGTAATCTATCTGTCAAGCATACTTCCCGTTTGATCAGCATCCGAGAATGCGGTGAGTTCGAAACCTGTATCCTTAGGGTACCAAAGACCAAGATTAGCAGTACCTTTTAAATAACGTAAAATGCGGTTAACAGTTGAAAGGTGTGACTCCTTCGGTTTGGATTGAAACCTGGCACACAGAAAGGTGGAAAACATGATATCCGACCTACTTGCCATCAAATACCTCAAAGACCCTATCATTCCTCTATAGCTACTCGTTTTCACGTCCTTTCCGTCATGATCGGCATGTATCTTTGAACCCGGTGACATGGGAGTTTTCATGGGAGAACAATTTTCCATCTAGATTTTCCGAAGAATATCCGCGATGTACTTAGATTGATTGATGAATATCCCGGTTGACAGTTGTTTAACTTGTAGACCGCGAAAGAAATTCATCTGACCCATCATACTCATTTTAAAATGTGATTTCATGAGGACTGAAAGGTTATGACAGTATTTGGGGTTTGTAGAACCGAAGATAATGTGATCGACATAGATTGGAATTAAAATTATGTTCTTGATGAAGAGAGTAGTGTCGATTTTACCTTTCGAGAAGCCTGCATTTATGAGAAATGTAGACAGGGCATCATACCAGGCTCTCGGTGCTTGCTTCAGGCCGTAAAGTTCCTTATCAAGAAGGTAGATGTGATTGGGGTGAGCAGTACTGATGAAGCCATCAGTTTGAAAGACGCACACCTCTTCCTTGAGTTTGCCATTGAGGAACGCCGTCTTCACGTCCATCTTGAAGACGGTGAAATTCTTATGAGCGGCGTACGCGAGGAACATTCGAATAGCTTCTATACATGTGACTGGTGCAAACGTCTCTTCATAGTCGATCTCTTCTTGTTGTCTATACCCTTTAGCTACCAACCTAGATTTGTTCCGAACAACTATCCCGTTCTCGTCCTTCTTGTTCTTGAAGATCCATTTGGTGCCAATGCATGTCTTGTTTTTCGGACGCGGGACCAGACGCCATACCTTGAGGCTCTCAAATTCATTCAATTCCTCTTGTATGGCAATTACCCAGTCCGGGTCGTTCAAGGATTCTCTCACTGAGGAGGGTTCAACGTTGCTGAGGAAGATGGAGAATAGGCACTCATTTCCTGTTGCCGCCCATTTCTGAGTGTTGCTCAGTAATACTAGGGCGGTGTCTTTAGATTACACCGTAGCTCGAGTCTGAACTGGAGCTGAAGGATCACCAATGATCTGTTCGGTTGGATATGCTCGAGTCTACTTCCTTGTGTGTGGTAGTGGGTCCGTGGACGGTTGAGAGTTATCAGGATCAACATATGAGCATGGGGGTAGGTCTTGTACCGCCTCTAGAGATGGAATCGGATGCAAAGGTGTGACGGCCACTGATTGTTCAGGTACAGTGGTTGGCGAAGTGGCTTCGGCCGTGTCAGTTGGAGATTCACAATTACTTGATCCTGGGGATGATGGTGTAGATGGAGCCACTAGGGAGTCGGTTTCTGAAACAATATTCGTGCTAGAAGACGGTGTTGACTCTATCGCTGGCGTTGATGGTGAGTCCTCCAACGATGTCGTGTGGGGGGGTGTTGGAGGACTAGTAATCTACGAAGATATCACAATAGCTCCGTCTACAATCAAATGATCATCATTAGATACAGAGGAAATATAAAGATCATTATAGAAATCCTCAAATAGTATATCTAAATCAGAATGAAGTGACTTCTACGTATTGGACGAAGATGGATCCACGAGAGGGTGTGTGGTTTCCGATCAAGATTGATCGGAAGCCAGCACTCCGGTAAGCATAGGTTTCGAATTGAGGTGTTCAGAAGCCAAGTCGACTAATTCTTCGAAGGACACATTTACGCTCTCAATGACGGTCTTCGTCCTCTTGTTGTAGACGCAGAATGCTTTTGAGGTGGTCGAGTAGTCGATGAAGATCCCTTCGTCTGCCTTTGGGTTGAACTTGCTGAGATCATCCTTGTCATTCTTCACGAAGCACTTGCACCCAAATGCATGAAAATAGTTGATGTTAGGAGTGCGGTTCTTGATGAGCTCGTATGGCGTCTTGTTAAAGCGTTTGTTGACGATGAATCGGTTCTGAGTATAGCCAGCCATGGCGACAGCTTCAACCCATAGGAACATTGGAAGGCTGTACTGGGTCAGCATAGTTCGTGCCGCTTCCACCATGGTGCGATTGCGACGTTTCACTACGCCGATTTGTTGAGGAGTCTTAGCAGCGGAAAAGTTGTTTGAAATCCCGACCGATGTGAGATAGTCACCTATAGTGCGATTCTTGAACTTGGCGCCGTTATCGGTGCGAATGGATATGACGGCCAACTGTACATTGTTCTAGACACTCTTCAGGTGGTTGATTATCAACCTAGGAGTCTCATCCTTCGAGCGGAGGAATTTGACCCAGGTGTATCTTGAAAAGTTATCCACCATCACCAATACATAGTTCTTATGATTGATGCTTTGTACCCTCATAGGACCACAGAGATCCATGTGTAGAAGCTCCAATGGCCTGGACGTCCTTGGAGCCGCTTTAGGTTTGTGAGTCGCCTTTTTCATTTTACACGTATCGCATGCGGAGCAGAGATTATCTTTCTCGAACCTCAGTTCTGGCATTCCTTTAACGAGTTCACCTAGCACCAGCTTATTTATGTTCTTGAAGTTAAGATGGGAAAGTCGTCGATGCCACAGCCAATTATGTTGAGTGTTTGGGTAAAAAATCACACCCTCGACCGACCTGAGGAATTCCCTCGACATGACCCGTGGACCTTGATTACCCTAATATCTACAAAAGTCATACCCCCGATCGACAAGGGTAATACCCATTATTGCCATATCCCCGACATACGATAGTTAGTTATTAAACGACATCCTGTGTCAATAGTCACTTAGGATAGTGACTTTACATCTTATGATCGCTCGACACGCATCGCATGTCACACCTGTCGCCAGCCACGCGTCACACGTCACTCGTCACTAGTCTGATGTCACCAGTTACGTGTCACCAGTTACAACTCGTCGGTCTTACGTCGACAGTCACCTGTCGTCGGTCTTATATCGCTCTGGTCCTGCGACAACATTGTCCTGACCTACTGGTCTTACAACCCAATCCTCCGACATCATCCTAGTCTTACGACATTTTTATAAGACCATTCCTATACTAAGATATGGTCTTACAAGAAATTTGCAATCATATACATGGTCTTGTATTCCGGCTACGGTCGCATGCCCCATATGACCGACGTCCTGAACTTAAGACGATCTTACGATTACACTAACCATTCATGGTCAACAACCGTTTCTTTTGTTAATTAATGCAGGTCTACAGGCATTTATGGCACAACGACCAGTAACGGATGAATCATCAATGCCATTTAGAGCCCTACAGTAGTTACAAAGACAATCATCAAAGCGCATTTAATGTCGATAGCGGTTACAAGACCAACAATTAAAGCACATTCAGTACCGACCGAAACTATATAAAGACTGCTCCACCTTCGAGCAAAAGGAGAACAGACAGAGCTACTTACACCCACTTCTATATTTTTCTCTCAAGCAGCAAGGCATTCCAACACGCAAGTATCGCACGATGACAGTTCGAACCACTCGACGACGATAGTTCGGACCACACGACGGCAGCTTATTTCGCACGTTTAACACACGACGCACACTTTTTACACACGACTAAGTGTATTTTACTTCACTTGTAACCTATTGTACACATGTCATCTGTCACAAAAGGACTTTCCCCCCTGTTTGGCGAACTATAGTGCACTGTCGACTCTCACAGAGTCGACCGCGGTTTTTTCCCTCGTTTTGGGGTTTTCCGCGTCACCAAATCTCTTGTCTCTTTTACTTTTTCCTCGCGATTGTGTTATTTGGCTTGAGATACGTTTCTTTAGTTGTTAAATGTCCACATCGACCTTAAGTTGTACTTTTGTGCGATTTTTGGCATTAACAGTTTGGCGCCATCCGTGGGACCCCATCTAGAGAAAATCTCAAGCCAACACATATATCGCTCTGGCGATCTTGTAAAGTTTTTTAAGTTACATGGCAAATTATCCAGATCCCCTGATTCAACTTCAATCGGAATTGAATGCGGCTCAAAGCCAGATTCAAGCCCTGATAAAAAAATTCTTCGTCAAAAGTATCGCATGTATCGCATCATCCAAGGGACTCGGGGGCTCGGAACACCCTTCACAAACTGAAAAAATACCGCATTTGATTTCAAAAGACCTCGGAAAAAGGCGCCTAGCGACTCCATGTTACGGTAACTGTGACGTCCCACTTAGAACAACTCTATATATATACTCTAAGTATATTCTCCTCGTTTAATTATTTTGATCTAATATATGATCGTTGATTCAAGCATCAAAAGATCATTGGTCAAAACCAACGACCACCCCCGATTTTATATTGCAGGCTCGCAAGATCATATAAATATAGGTTTTACGATTTACATCGTGACAAACCAAAGTCTCTACGACTTAAAACACAGGATCTACGATTTATAATCGTCAATTAAAGACGATTTACATTTTAAACCTTATGATCGCCAGTCATGGCAAATGCAGGTTTCAATTTATAGTCGTCAGGCGACTTACATTTTTTCTTACAATCGCCAGTCAAGGCAAACGCAGGTTGCAATTTGTAATCGTCGATAAGAGACGACTTATATTTTACAATCGCCAGTAAAGGCAAACGCATGTCGCAATTTATAGTCCTCAGTAAAAGATGACTCACATTTTCTTATGATCGTCAGTCACGACAAACGCATGTTAAAAATTGCTGGTCGCCAATAAAAGTGACTCGCACGATCACTAGTCATGACATATGTCGTCAATAAAGACGACCTGTACATTGAATCTCACAATCACCAGTCATGGTAAGACGCATGTCAAAACGCAAAAGTCGCCAATAAGTACGACTAGCATATTTTTATCTCAGGATTGCCAATAAAGGCAAGTCGCAAGATTAACCGTATAATCACAAGCAAGAGTATTTCAAGAAGGCGACTACGTCCTCCGAGGAGTGTTCCAAAGCACTCAAGAGCTTAATGCTTGTAAACTTTCCACCAAGTGGGAAGGTCCTTATCGTATCTCAGAAGTCGTGGGTAAAGGTGCCTATCGGCTCCAAACCTTCAACGGTCGAAATATCCCACGCAGCTGGAATGCAACGCGTCTGAAAAGACAACGACCAACCTCTGACATTGCTTTATCGCAGGATCGCATGACATAAGTTACTAAGTCTATCATACGACTTCAGTAAAATCGTACGGTATAAACAATCAGTTTTATTAGACGACTCGATTGTATAACTACAGGAACACATGATTCAAGTTCATTGTATGATCAAATCACACGATCGTAAGGTCTAGCGACCCCAGAAGCTAAGTTCTTTAACTTAGAAAAATTTCATGTTCTGAATGAATGATTTGATCGCATGCGCTTATGTTTGCTTATACGATTCAAAAAGTCTTATGACTTACGTTTTAATCGCTGTATTACAATGGATGCCCAAGTCGCACGACTTCTTGTTCATTTTTGTACTTAATGAATTTTTACAGTTGACATTACATTTGTCCATGACATGTATGAGTTGACATAATACTCAGGTTCAATAGAAAGGTAATTTTTTTTACCAATTATCGCTAAAGCAAAACTTACACAACGTAACATAGGTCTCTAACGACCGTATCGGTTGTAAGCGCCAGATCATAGGTCTCTAACGACTGTATCGGCTGTAAGCGCCAGATCATAGGTCTCTAATAACCGTATCAGCTGTAAATGCCAGATCATAGGTCTCTAACGACCGTATCGGTTGTAAGCGCCAGATCTTAGGTCTCTAACGACCGTATCAGCTCGAACGCCAGATCATAGGTCTTTAACGACCATATCGGCTCTAAACGCCAGATCACAAGTCTATAACGACAGTATCAGCTCGGAACGCCAGATCATAGGTCTTTAACGACCATATCGGCTCTAAATGCCAGATCACAAGTCTATATCGGCTCTAAACGCCAGATCAAAAGTTTCTAAGACCGTATCGGCTCAGAACGCTAGAACATAAGTCTTGAACGACTGTAACACAAGATCCTTAAATTTTATCTTGGTTCGATCATCTTATGATCGCCGACAAGCTTTATTTCGGACCAATAGTCTTACGATTGACTCCCAACCCATACGTCTCATTTTGATAAATATCGTCTTACGATCATTGTCGGTTCCTTACGTTTTAAGGTCATCTTACGACCGTCAGATGAACACCACAAGTATCTTGCGCATTAAAGGTCATCATTCGATCGTCGCAACTTACTTAAACACCATCGACTGGACTCACGATTTTAGCTAACCAAGTCGATTTTCTTAGCAAAAGTGACACGTCTCCGTATAAACACATTTTACTTTGGTACGAGATCTGAAATTCAAATGGCTTTGAAATTCAAATCTCGGGGGGCTAACTGTTTGGGTAAAAAATCACACCCTCGACCGACCTGAGGAATTCCCTCAACATGACCCATGGACCTTGATTACCCTAATATCTACAAAAGTCATACCCCCGATCGACAAGTGTAATACCCATTATTGCCATATCCCCGACATACGATAGTTAGTTATTAAACGACATCCTGTGTCAATAGCCACTCAGGATAGTGACTTTATTGTTGATCCAAACCCTAAGTGATTTGATAATGACCCTCTCTTATATACTTAGTGAAAATTGTAAGTAAACAATATGTATCAGAGTTTCACTATCGCTGATAAGTACTAAGATCTTCCAGTACCGCTGATAGGAACTCTCGCTCTTTAGATTAAACATTCAGCGAAACTGTTCACCATAATACTCTGAGTCTGTTCAGTACTTATGGTGATCGCTGATAAGTTAGTTGTTCACTTATGATCCCTGAAGACAAGTTTCACGTCAACATAGGTTCTACGCTGAAGTCGAAGATCAAGCTCAAGAACAAGCGACAAGTCTCCTAATGAACTGATGCGGATCAGCGAAGACTCAGATTTGTCCACTCAGCGTGTAGTATCAAGTACAGGACTTTGGCTATCGCTGAATTCTATCATTCGCTGATAAAGAATGATAGATCGCTGAATCAACGAAAAGCTGATCATGAAGTCCTCCGTACAAAGTATTTTTGTCTTAACCACCCTTGCACGAATCCGTACGATATGTCAGAAAAGAACCTCCTTATTGTCTGAATTCGTACAACCACCCTGATACTACACTGTTCAAACATGCGGCTACTAAGGTTGTCAACAAATGTCAATGACATGCAACCAATCAGCTGCTGCCACGTGTAAAGTGTAAACTGCAATGCATTAAATGCATGCAGTATATAAGAAGAAGAACTCACTTCATTTTGAAGTAACTTGGTAACTCTGGACAAGTTCATCCTTCTTATCTTTGAGATAGGTTATTATTAGTAATTTCCTTCTCTTTCTTAGTGCAAGAAACTTAGTGTTCCAACTTGTTTAGATTTAGGTTTATCCTTAATCTTGTTTCCGCAATAAGCTGTAAATTGTTAATGATTTATCAATAAAAAATTTAGAAAAGTAAAATCTGTGTGTTTGTATTCAACCCCCCCCTTCTACAAACTTGTATAGCCCTCCGGGACCAACAAGTGGTATCAGAGCAGATTTGTTTAATCTCATAAACAAGATCTAATCTATACTAAGATTTCTCTTCCTTGCTATTTCTGAAAATGGCTACCAACACAAACACAAATTATATCGACAATGGTTCTCTTGCAAAACCCCCTAGATTTTCTAGAGATAATTATAATCTATGGAAAATATGATGACTCTCTTCCTAGAAGGTGTAGACCCTACTATGCCTTATTATCTTGAAAACGGCCCATTCATTCCTGTTAGAATTGATGCCGCAGTACCCGCCGCTGAGAATAGACCATCTATTCCAGAAAGGTTGGTACCCAAAGAAGTTCATACGTGGACTGACGAAGATAAGAAGAAAGTGGCTATCGACACAAATGCCAGATCCATACTATCCATGGCTCTTCCTGACGAAGTCTACCATTCCGTCATGAACCTGAAATCCTAAAAAGCCATGTGGGACACAATATGTGTTCAGTATGAAGGTACTGCTGAAGTCCAGGACTCTCGAAAGATCAACCTGGTAAGACAGTATGAAAGTTTCATTTGTGGTAAGAATGAAATTCTCTCTGAAGTTCACCAACGTTTTAATTGTTAATAATAGATCTGAAAACTGTTGGTAAGGAATATTCTAACTTTGAAGTGCTGACAAAGTTTCTAGAATGTTTACCTGAAAGCTGGGACAGATATTCTATGTGTCTCAAGCTGTCAACAGATCTAAGATCAATGACCCTTGCTACCTTATATGGCACGATGCTGAATCATGAGCAATCAAGCCATCTTAAGAAGAATCTTGTAAAAGATTCCAAAAGCACCCATGTTGCTTTAATCTAAGAGGAACCTTCTACTCAGCGACCCTCGGTCACTATCACTGAGTTAGAGAGTAACTCTGAAAGGTCATCAGATTCTGACTCTTCAGATGATGATGAATCTTTGGCTCTCCTAACTAAAAAGTTCAGGAGATTCGCCAAAAAGAAAATGTTCAGAAAGAACAAACCTTTTTCTATAACTGATAAGCCAAGATCATCAACTCCTGTTGACAAGGCTACTGCTACTTGTTTTAACTGCGAAAAGATTGGACATTTCGCTAACGAGTGCAGGTCTAAGAAAGTATCGAGAAACTCAGCATTTCCCAAGAAATCCTTTATTCCCAGGAATAAAGATGACAAATATTCTAAGCTGAAAGAAAACTATGCAAAGCTGAAAAGCTTCAAGAAGAAAGGCAAAGGCCTGATGGTTTATGATTGGGCTGCCTCTGAAGAAGAAGAATCATCATCTGACTCTGAGGATGATGAAGCCAATCTATGTCTTATGGCAAAGATTGAAGATGAGGAAGAAAGTTCAGACATTCCCTCTACTTCAACCTCTACTATTCAGGTATCACCTTCCTTCTTTACAAATATTGCAAATATTGATGAAGCTGGTAGTCTCCGCAAAATTGATCTCTTGACTAGAAGTTTATATGAAGCCATGAATGGCAAAACAATAGTTGAAAACCAAAACCTTGATCTCGCTGAACAGCTTAAAAACTGTCACCTTCAAATAGAAAAGCTTTCTAAAATTGAAGAAGATTTTAAAGATCAAGTACATTTAAATCAGCTAGTCAAAATCGAACGAGCAGAAGCTATCGCTGGTTTGAAAGCTGAAAAAGCTACTGTTGAAGGATGGTGTAACTCTTCAACAAAGATCACTGAGATAATTAAGTCTCAGATACCCCTGAGTGATAAACGTGGTCTTGGTTACAAATATGAAACTCAAGAACCAACCACTGATCGTTCCATGCTCTTATTTGGAACTTTCGTATCCTCAGTCGCTGACACTTCATCTTCTCAGTGTTCGTCCTCTAGACCGCCTATCCCTGAGGAAATCTCCGCCTCTTCAAAAGGTAAAGAGAAAATGGTTTATCAAAAACCTTCCTCTGTCTTTAAAGATAAAGGTAAAGGAATTGATTTTAACCAAAATCCTTAGAAGGGTACTTTAGTACCAAAGCTGAATGCTTCTAAAGCTTTAGTGATTTATTCCTCTGGATCAAGGAATCAGATCTCTGGATCTACTCAGCGTGGGTTTATTCAATGATCTACTCCTAAACTCAGAGTGGATGTCCTTGGTAAGAAAACTGAAGAACTTAATGTTCCTCCCATTTCGAAAGCCAAAAGCTGATTTGGTGCTGGTCCTTCTAATTCCAAATCAAAAGCTCAGCATTCAAATAGTCCTAGAACTACTTTTAGTTATAGGAAATGTTGTCACTGTGGACTTACTGATCATATTGCTAGTAAGTGTCCATCAGCCACCAAAGCTGAAAAGATAGCTAAGGTGAAGATTTCCCCCAAGGCAAAGAAGACCACTAAGGTTAAGAAATTAACCAAAGTGAAGACTGACAAAGCTGAATCTTCAAATGCTGCGAAGATTGTTGAACCTTCCATTCCAACTACTTCCACTGACAAACGTGTACACATGGTTAAGTGGGTTCCCAAGAAAAACTGATCTTCCTTTGTGATGCAGGTTAAGAAGGGTATCTGGTATCTCGATAGCGGATGCTCTAGACACATGACTGAAAAGAAAAGCCTGCTCGCTGAATACAAGGAAGAGAAAGGTCCCTCTTTGACTTTCGGTGGAAATGGAAAAGGACATACCTGAGGGTTTGGTGTACTATCTAATGGTACAACCACCTTCAGAAGAGTCGCATATGTTGAAGGGCTGAAGCATAATCTTTTAAGCATCAGTCAGCTTTGCGACAAGGATAACAAAGTAATCTTTACTAAGGAATCCTACTTTGTCACTGACAAAAAGGAGAAGATAGCTCTCAGTGGTTATCGTTTGGAAAATGTTTATGTAATAAACATGGACTCAACAACCACTGAGAACTCCTGTTTCTTCTCAAAAGCCTCATCTGATGTCAACTGGCTATGGCATAAGAGGCTCTCTCATCTGAATTTCAAGACACTGAACACTCTTTCTTCAAAAGAGTTAGTCACTGGTCTACCTCAACACTCATACGCCAAAGAGTCTTTATGTTCAGCGTGTGAGAAAGGGAAGCAGACCAAAGCATGCTTTAAGTCAAAGAAAGTTTCCTCAGTGTCATCTCCTCTACAACTACTCCATATGGATTTGTTTGGCCCTGTTAACAAACAATCCATCGCTGGAAAGAAATATACACTGGTCATAGTTGATGAATTCTCTCAATATACATGGGTTATGTTTCTCCGTTCCAAGAGTGACACCCCTGAAGAACTTATCACCTTTGTTCGGAAGATGGAAACACTGAACAATTTGACCGTTCGCTCAATAAGGAGTGATCATGGAACTGAATTCAAAAACAGTTCTCTTGATTTCTTCTTTGAGAGTAAGGGTATTTATCACAACTTTTCATCAGTGAGAACACCGCAACAAAATGGAGTCGCTGAAAGAAGAAATAGAACAATTATTGAAGTTGAACGTTCAATGCTCATCGATTCTCACCTGCCTACTCAGTTTTGGGCAGAAGCTGTCAACATCGCTTGTTTTACGCAAAACAGGTCGCTGATAGTCAAAAGATTCAATAAAACAGCCTATGAACTCTTTCATGGGAGAAAGCCTTCAATTAGCTTTCTTCACATCTTTGGATGTCAGTGTTTCATACTGAACAACAGAGATGCCCTTGGAAAGTTTGATCCTAAGGCTGATGATGGAATCTTTCTTGGATACTCCTCAGTCTCTAAAGCCTTCAGAGTCTTCAATCGAAGAAGACAAACTGTTGAAGAAACAATTCACGTCACGTTTGACGAATCCCATTCAGCGAACTCTAAACCGAACGCTGATACCGAAGAACTGAATCAATGGATGTTTTCTCATCTTGGTGATTCAGAAGATATTCCCACTCCTCGTGCTCATACCGTTGAAGATAATGATCCTACTATCATTCCAAACATGCAGAGTAGTGAAGCTGAAACTTCATGGGTCTCAGCTGTTCCTATAAACACTATACCTGCTCCTGAACCCAATGTCTCAGACATTCCATCTACTTCTCAGCAATCAGTAAATATAACGACAACTGCATCCATTCATCTCTTGGCTGATACTCCAGACGTCGCTGAAGCCTCATCTTCAGCTCCTCCAGTTCAGGTTGAGTCAGCGTCTCACGCTCCGGCTCAGCGATGGACTGTAAATCACCCAATTGATCAAATTCTTGGTGATCCAAATGCTGGTATTCAGACTCGACGAAGTGCAGGTAATATTTGTTTATTTGTTAATTTTATTTCTCTAACTGAACCAAAGAAAGTAGATGATGCCCTCAAAGATCCAAACTGGGTCAGCGCCATGCAAGAAGAGCTGACTGAATTCGAAAGAAACAAAGTTTGGAAACTTGTTCGAAGACCAACTGACAAAACAGTGATAGGCACTAAATGGGTCTATAGAAACAAGTTGGACGAACATGGAACTGTAACCCGCAACAAGGCTCGTCTTGTTGCTCAGGGGTACAGACAAGAGGAAGGCATAGATTATGACAAAACATTTTCTCCAGTAGCAAGACTAGAATCTATTCGTCTATTCTTAGCATACGCTGTACACAAAGACTTCAAAGTATATCAAATGGATGTTAAGTCAGCGTTTCTAAATGGGAAGCTGAATGAAGAAGTCTATGTGGAACAACCTCTAGGATTCTCAGATCCTAAGCGTCCAGGTTATGTTTATAAACTAGATAAGGCACTTTATGGCTTAAAGCAAGCTCCACGTGCATGGTATGACACCCTTTCTACTTATCTCCATATTGAAAAATTTGAGCGAGGTAAAATCGACAAAACTCTATTTTTATGGAAAGTAAAAGGTCATATCATTCTTGTTCAAATATATGTCGATGATATTATATTTGGCTCTACTAACCCTGATCTTTGTACTCGTTTCGCTGATAGAATGAAAGATGAGTATAAGATGAGCATGATGGGTGAACTAACATATTTCCTTGGTCTTCAGATAAAACAAAATGAAAAAGGAACTTTCATTAATCAGGGAAAGTATTTTAAAGATATGCTGAAGAAATTCGACTTAACTGAAAGTTCAGCTATGAAAACCCCTATGGCACCACCGTTGACACTTGATAAGGATACTAAGGGTATTCCTGTCAATGCCACGCTATACCGTGGGATGATCGGCTCTCTTTTGTATCTTACAGCTAGCCGACCCGATATTATGTATGCAACATGTTTGTGTGCACGATATCAAGCTGAACCTACGATATCTCATATGAAAGCTGTAAAGGGAATTTTTCGATATCTTAAGGGTACAACGAATCTAGGTCTTTGGTATCCCAAAGACTCAGGATTCGATTTAATCGCCTATTCAGATAGTGATTTTGCAGGTTGCAGAATGGATAGGAAAAGCACCACAGGAGGATGTCAGCTCCTGGGTGGAAAGCTGGTAAGTTGGACAAGTAAAAAGCAAAACTCATTGTCCACCTCCACAGCTGAAGCTGAGTATGTAGCCGCTGGAAGCTGTTGTTCTCAGGTCCTGTGGATGAGAAATCAACTACTGGACTATGACCTTCGACTTTCAAATATTCCAATCTATTGCGACAGCACAAGTGCCATCGCTATAGCCAATAATCCAGTACTACACTCAAAGACAAAACACATCGAAATCAGGTATCACTTTATCAGAGATCATGTGATGAATGGTGATATAGAACTTCACTTTATCCCAACTGATTATCAGTTAGCTGATCTGTTTACCAAACTTTCTCATCAGCGAGCTTGGAATGCTGAACTTTGAAGAGTGAAATCTTCAGCGATTCACAATTGATCAGCAATAGGATAAAATCAACTTGTATAACCCATTCTATCATCTTCTCTCTGAATAAACTTGATTCACTGATATCAAGGTAGGTTGTTTTTTTTTTTCTCTGACAAATCGCATGTAAATGAAAGATTTCAAAACAAATTACATCGTTGAATATCTCTTCCTTATCAGCGATACTTTGAAATTTCTAAAACCATCACTGATATTTCTAAATTCAGTGCTTCATATTTTCAAAAGTGTCCCTGAGTGTTTCAAAACCTCAGAGACAACCATGAATATGAAAGGACAGTTGTGACGTTATTGCAACGGATAAGCCCCGACACGTTCTTCTTTCTGACACACGCTTGCACGTTTCGTTTACTCGCCAATCAAATGCAAACACGTGTCCGTGTCATGATGAAAATCTTTTCCCGCTCAAGATTTTCTCTCTCTCTCTAATCTCTATATAAACTCATTCTGGGTTTATATTTTTCTTTTACGCGAACTTCTTTTCCAAGCAAAGAAAAGAATTCACTGCTGCATTTTACTCTCGAATTTCTCAAGAACAACTGTTCATCTTCTTCAAATATCAAAGGTTAATATGTTCTTATTATTTACAAAATGCAAATAACTTGTTTCTGATCTTCTCATTGTTTTAACAAGATCAAACAAAAGAACTTCTTAAAAATGAAATCATTTTCTTTCATGGTTTTATGAACACAACCATTTCATGGTTGTTCTTCAAGTTTAAATGCAAAAATCTTAAACTTGTTCTTCACACATTCGTTTTTCCAGAATCCCAATCTTCAAAGGAAACTAGAAAACAAGATTTTTATTGGGTTTGCAGTTAGTTTTTCAAAACAAGAAAAATCCTAATCTTCATTAAGACATTTTTGTCTGAATGAAATGGACAAAATTCGAACCATCTTATTGGAATACCCTTTCCACATTAAGATTATTCTTATTTGTTAATCTTTGGCTGAACTGATAATACAGAAAATGGCATCTTCTGACATTCCCAAGAACACCATCGCTGAAAACACTGCTGCTGATGATACTACCGAGGAAGTGGATATCCTCAAGGCTCCTTAGGTCAAGTTCTCTCTTGACAAACTGGATTGGACTAAGGTAAATAACCTCCATGCGCTTCTCGAGTTTCCTCCTCGAAAGCAAGTCACACATCTAGATGATGATGTGAACTTCCTGAAGAATTGCTGCATCTCCACAGCCCTGACCATAACACCTCATGCGCATCAGCTTTTGCTATCACAATTCTGGTACTCTGCCAGACACTCTCAGCTACCATCTGCCAAAGACCCATCCAAAACAATTGACTGCATCCTCTGCGATATCGAATATGGCACCATGAAGATCACCCCTGCCATCATTCGCAAAGCCCTCAGCCTTCCCATCGCAACCAAAGAAAAACCCTTCGTTCCCCTCCCTGACCCTAAGAAAAACTTAGACAGGGAAGCCATCATTGCATTCTTCGATGCAATGGGCTATGTATGGGAAACTGGACGGGATATGAAGCCCGAGAAGAAGCTGACCATTATCAAGAAATCGAAAATGCCCAACGAGATGAATTTCATCTTCGCCCATTTGATCAGCTGCATGACTGCCAAGAGCGGCTCCTCTGACCAAGCCGCTAAGCCTCAGCAAGCAATGGGATATGCTTTGCTGAAAGGTCTACATATAGACTGGGCATCGATTATCTATGATGACCTGGTACTCAGAGTGGACACCGTCGCTGACAGATCTCCATGGGTTCGATATCCTCGTTCATCAGCGCCATTTTCCAAAAAGGTCTGAAGGACAGCTACCCGACAGAGGGTGACCTGAAACTCTCTCAGGTCGTCCCTAAGATACTCGACTTCAAACCAGTGGCGAATGAGGTACGTCTTTCTACACTCTTGACTCTTCTCAATCCTACTACTTCTTCTACTTCTGCAGCTCCTTCAGCGGACAAACCCACCGCTGATACCCCAGCTGCAACCTCCATTCCTTCTCTAAAAAGGAAACATTCTGACACCCAACTTGGTTCCAAAAGAACTAAGAAAACCAAGGAGCAACCCCAGCAATCTATTGCTAAAGACTCCTCAACTCCTCTTGTTGGGCTGAAGGAAAGTTCAGTGGTACGCTCTGCCACAGCTGAACAAGCCACCCACTCTATCCCGACTTCAGCGTCTCCAAACGCTGAGGTTACAAACATGGAAACTACCCAACCTCCCTCAGTCTCTCAAAAGACTGATGAAGTGATTCTCAGCGATTCCAACACTGAACTCAGTACCCAACCTCCATTCTTACCCTTCGCTTCTCCCTCTACTCATTTGGACACCACTCCAGTTATCACTGAAGCACCTGTCATTCCTCTAGAAGCTAAAGAAAATACTCTTCAAGGAGTGATGGGCATAGGACCTGCAGAGCTGACCATACGTCCACGTACTCTCGCTGACGATATGGAACTTTACTCAGGAACCCGTGATTTTGATGAATTCACAAATCCTCCTGCAGGTATACACCAATCCCTGTACACTGTTACTAAACCCCAAACTTCTGAGCTTTCCTCTGTTCACAAGTTTTTATATGTTACAGGTCTTAATTTGAGAGACATCAACGCCTCTCTGAAGACAATAGAGACGTCGCTAACAAGTCTCACATCTACTCTTTCCGGCAACTCTTCAGCTGTAACAAACGCTAGAGAGAATCTTACAAAGCTGACAACTGTCGTCGAAAAGAATGCCTCTAAAGCTGATTTGGAGAAGGTTGATAAATCACACGGTGATTTTGCCAAAGTTTTAGCTGACATCTACACAGACTACCTCAACATCAAGAAATCAGTTGACACCATGTCCAGCGAAGTCACAACGCTGAAGACATCGGTTAGCACACTCGAAGGTGATATATCTGCTGTAAAGGCTGATGTCAGTTCAGTAAAAACTGATATGAGTTCTGTGAAGACTGATGTCAACACGATGAAGAATGACTTCACTTCAATTCAGACTTTGTTGCAGCAGATACTGACCAATACAACCGCCCCTGCACCTACCCCTGCTCCTGCACCTGAGCATTTTACTCCGACAGATCGTGCTGAACTCGTCAAAATCAATCCTGGTATTTCTGCTCTTCAAACCAGATTATCAACGATTGAGACTTATGTGGGGGTCCCTGGCCAAGAAGACAGGGAGAAAACCACAGCTGCTGAATCATCACATTCCTCCCCCAGTCTTCATGAAAAAGAGGGGGCGAATAGCGCTGAAGACCTTTCCAAGAGCGCTGAAGACCTTTCCCATGATGAATCTATCAGGGGAGAGAAGACTGAAGACCTCACCTTCACTGAAGAGGGTGAGAAGACAATTGAAGATGAAGCAGCCGCTGGACCTCAGGGAAATGAACACCCAGAGGGAACCGAGAAGCTCGCCTCTGTATCTGAGGGGGAGCAACTCGAAGAAGAAGCTGAAGAATCTGAGACGGAAGCTGAAGATGAAGAAGCCATCGACTTGTCTGATGATGAACCATCCTCTTCTCCAAAGAATGATGATTATGAAGATGATGATGATGATGACTCTTTTATCGTCAAGCCTGCTCAGAGGACCATAGCTCTTAAATGGATCAAGATAAATGAACCTTCAGGGGAGCGGACAAAGACAAAACCATCAGTATCTGAAGCTGACAAAAGCAAAGGAAAAGGTGTCGCTGAAGATGTAAATCTGACGATCTTGCTTAACAAGCCGGTTTGTCAGGTACACTAACTCCTTGCTCCACATCCCTCCTCTATACACTTTATCAGCTCTACTTCCACAAACCTCTATACACTATCCCATTCTTTCCATCTCTGTTCTACCCATGTTCTTACTTGTAAGATCGCTGCATTTCAGCTAGTCCTCTCCCCTGTTTGAGGATATCGCTGAAGTTCCTACAGCTGCGAATTCATCAACAATATTCACAGCTCTCAACGCTGAAGAAATAATCCCAGTCTTGGATTTGATCTCTGAGACTGATGAACCTGAAGAACATAATCTCTCTCACAAATACAGACCTTCCTTGGCTCCTCAAAAGCTAAGTGAAGAGGATCAAGAAAAGAGAGATGCAATGATCAAGAGACTCGAAGATCAGCGAATAATTCTGAAGCGTGATCAACTTCCTTCTGTTCCTCCAAAGTTCAGAATTTCCCAAAAGGAATACAAGGAACACCTCAGAGCTGAACGCCTAATCGTTGAAAGAAAAGAAGCTGAAGAAAAAGACACAGAATACGCCATCCAGCTTACTCAACGATCAATAAAAGACCCCAAGCTGAAAAGAGTTCCCATTGATGTTCAACGTCAGCTATGGGATGATGCTCAAGAGATCGTTAGAGAAAAGACTAAGGTCTCTGATACGACTTTGGAATGGGCTAAACAAATGCTGACCTATCGATCTAGACCATCCAAAATCATCAAAGTAAACATCAGAGGAAGACTGTACGCCGACGTTCCTGTTGTTGAAGTGGATGTCTACAGAAAAGACAAGACCAAGCAAACCTTCTATGCTGCTACCTTAGAAAGGTTTGGTCACTCTGAATGGTTAGAAACGAAATTAGCCATTCAGGGATCGCGCTCAAAGTTCAAAAGCCATGTCGAGAAGATCTTAAACAAACAGATCGACCTGCTTTCCTCTGCTGTGGATATTCCTCCTACTCTTGCTTCTCAACAAAGAAAAGTCTCTGCTAAGGAAAAGAAAGTCTCAGACTCAGGCCCTCCAATACGGAATGAAACAGGTATTGGTTTCTCTCGTGCTGAAGTTCTTGGCCCTGATGCTGATCTCTCAACGCTTGACACCTCCCTACCACCTGGAGAAACTTTCATTCCTGGCACACTTGTAAGTGATCCTTATGGTATATTTTTTCTAGACTACGATGGAAACCATCACTTTCAACGTATCTCTGAGCTCCACATCGCTCCCACCGAACAACTCGGAGATCTCTTATACTGGTGTGAAGTCAGACGCGACATCAAAGCTAGACACTTGAAACCCTTGATTTTTGAAGAAGCTCTGAAGAAAAAGAATCAAGGAGTAGATGTCCCTGATTGGATGATTTCCACATCAATGACCCTTGATGAACAACTCATTAAGGAAGAACCTTTTGACGGATAGGATCGCCTTGTAATTCTTTCTATCCTTATCTGTCTACATCTTTTGTACTTGTAATTTTATTCGCTGTACTTGTAATTTTTCCACTTTCCTCTGTAATCTTTACAAAGTCTAAAGAAAAATTTCAGCGAACGTACTTTACTCCATCGGTACAGAAAAGATCCCAGAAAACAGTAAAAGGGACAAATATTTTATGAGTTCTTTTTATCCTTATGTTTTCATTATATAGCAATTTTCTATGTTGCTATGTCGTAATCAAATAGGGGGAGATTGTTGATCTAAACCCTAAGTGATATGATAATGACCCTCTCTTATATACTTAGTGAAAATTGTAAGTAAACAATATGTATCAGAGTTTCACTATCGTTGATAAGTACTAAGATCTTCCAGTACCGCTGATAGGAACTCTCGCTTTTTTGATTAAACATTCAGCGAAACTGTTCACCATAATACTCTGAGTCTGTTCAGTACTTATGGTGATCGTTGATAAGTTAGTTGTTTACTTATGATCCCTGAAGACAAGTTTCACGTCAACATAGGTTCTACGCTGAAGTCGAAGATCAAGCTCAAGAACCAGCGACAAGTCTCCTAATGAACTGATGCGGATCAGCGAAGACTCAGATTTGTCCACTCAACGTGAAGTATCAAGTACAGGACTTTGGCTATCGCTGAATTCTATCATTCGCTGATAAAGAATGATAGATAGCTGAATCAACGAAAAGTTGATCATGAAGTCCTCCGTACAAAGTATTTTTGTCTTAACCACCCTTGCACGACTCCGTACGATATGTCAGAAAAGAACCTCCTTATTGTCTGAATTCGTACAACCACCCTGATACTACACTGTTCAAACATGCGGCTACTAAGGTTGTCAACAAAGGTCAATGACATGCAACCAATCAGCTGCTGCCACGTGTAAAGTGTAAACTGCAATGCATTAAATGCATGCAGTATATAAGAAGAAGAACTCACTTTATTTTGAAGTAACTTGCTAACTCTGGACAAGTTCATCCTTCTTTTCTTTGAGATAGGTTATTATTAGTAATTTCCTTCTCTTTCTTAGTGCAAGAAACTTAGTGTTCCAACTTGTTTAGATTTAGGTTTATCCTTAATTTTGTTTCCACAACAAGCTGTAAATTGTTAATGATTTATCAATAAACAATTTAGAAAAGTAAAATATGTGCGTTTGTATTCAACCCCCCCCCCCCCTTCTACAAACTTGTATAGCCCTTCGGGACCAACATTTACATCTCATGATCGCTCGACACGCATCGCATGTCACACCTGTCGCTAGCCACGCGTCGCACGTCACTCGTCACTAGTCTTATGTCGCCAATTACGCGTCGCCAGTTACGACTCATCGGTCTTACGTCGACAGTCCCCTGTCGTCGGTCTTATAACGCTCTGGTCCTGCGACAACCTTGTCCTGACCTACTGGTCTTACGACCCAATCCTCCGATATCATCCTAGTCTTACGACATTTTTATAAGACCATTCCTATACTAAGATATGGTCTTACAAGACATCTCCAACCATATACATGGTCTTGTATTCCGGCTACGGTCGCATGCCCCATAAGACCGACGTCCAGAACTTAAGACGGTCTTACGATTACACTAACCATTCATGGTCAACAGCCGTTTCTTTTGTTCATTATTGCAGGCCTACAAGCATTTATGGCACAACGACCAGTAACGGACTAATCATCAATGCCATTTAGAGCCCGACAGCAGTTACAAAGACAATCATCAAAGCGCATTTAATGTCAACAGCAGTTACAAGACCAACAATTAAAGCACATTCAGTACTGACCGAAGCTATATAAAGACTGCTCCACCTTTAAGCAAAAGGAGAACAGACAGAGCTACTTACACCCACTTCTATATTTTTCTCTCAAGTAGCAAGGCATTCCAACACGCAAGTATCGCACGACGACAGTTCGAACAACTCGACGAAGACAGTTCGGACCACACGACGGCACCTTATTTTGCATATTTAACACACGACGCACACTTTTTACACACGACTAAGTGTATTTTTACTTCATTTGTAACCTATTGTACACATGTCATCTGTCGCAAAAGGACTTTCGCCCCTGTTTGGCGAACTATAGTGCACTGTCGACTCTCACAGAGTCGACCACGGTTTTTTACCTCGTTTTGGGGTTTTCCATGTCACCAAATCTCTTGTCTCTTTTACTTTTTCCTTGCGATTGTGTTATTTGGCTTGAGATACGTTTCTTTAGTTGTTAAATGTCCACATCGACCTTAAGTTGTACTTTTGTGTGATTTTTGGCATTAACATTGAGTAGTGGCTTTGGACATGAGGCACACAGCTTTCTCGGTCTTCAATGAGGCGAGGTTGATTGTGTACAGATTCATTCGACGAGTTCCAGCGAGGATCTCTGTTCGGTCTTCGTTATGAATGCTACACCTCTTGGCCTTGAAGTTGACTTCAAGATTCTTGTCGCAGAATTGCCCGATGCTAAAGAGGTTGTGTCCCAATCCTTCGACGTAGGACACTCGCTTAATGGTTAGTTTGTCCCGAACTAGATCGCCGTAGCCCATGATCGGGGCTACATTATCATTTCCGAAACGAACGTCACCATGGTACTTCTCCATGAAGTTGGTGAGAAGCTCCCGTTTACCAGTCATGTGTTTGGAACAACCGGAATCTAGAAACCACACATGACCGGGATGCAAAATAGAGATTAGGGAGTTTGAGGTACCCATTTGTAAATGGGACCTAATAAGTTAGGTGCAACAACTTTTTTCGGGGCCCGTTTAGATTTGGGTCCTTTTCGGGATTTATTATGAAGTGAAAGAGAATTAAAGACATGATACGTGCCAAACCAATCAGATACATGTTTATTATCAACAAAATCATTCATACCACACATAGAGAAACAAACACAATCACGCGAAATTTGAATCAATTGCTGAACTGAAGTAAGTTTAAACTGAAATTGAAAACCATATTCAACAGACTTATTAAAAACAAAACCATGATTGTTATTGTTCTTCCTAATATGCGAAAATGAATTAATGGATTGTGTCTTCTCTTGGCGTATCTTAGGCTTCTTTTCTACCCACTCTTGTAAAACAGCTCTCCCCCGACCTGGTTTATTTGAAATGGCATTAAAGTTATTGTCAGAGGAACTGGAGTAGTATGACTGTCGTTTGGGCTTTTTACCGGTGTTAGAGCGTTTCTTTGACCGACGTTTAGGTTTGGATTTCGAAGAAGTGGTTGTAGAAACGTGTTTGGAGTTCGAACATTCTCCTTTTTTCAAAATTAACCGGTGTGGGCATTTTGTCAAGATTTTGAAGATGACTTACAAGCTTCGGAGCAATGTCAATTTTTGAAACTGCTTCGTCGTGACAAACCGTAGAATTCATAAACTAAAAAAACCGTTGTGCAGAATTAAATGGATAATCATCATCCGAGTAAGATGAGGGACAATTAAAGTGTTGGAAGTGATCAGCCGCGAAAGGGTTGTCAAAATCAGAGAAAAGATTCCTTTGTATCGATTCGGTTTTAACCGCCTTACCTCTATTATGAACACTCAAATCGTTTTCATCGGTGTCAAGAGATACTCTTAGAAAGGCTTTGCAAGAGGAAGTATCCGAATAAGTAGTTGACGGGTCAACCAATATCGTATCAGGAGTGGTAGACTTCATTGAAGTATCAACGAGACTCTCCTTAGCCATTCTTTCCATTAGAGCTTCTGTCGCCATGGCGGACAGTTCAGACGTTAGTCTAGCAATCTCGGTTTTAAGAGCCATTCTTTCATATTCAGACAATGTCTCGGTTTTGTCTTGATTAAGCTCGTTAATGGTTGATAAGAGAACAATGCTTTCAAAGTTAAAAGCAACCTTGTCCCTCACATTTGATTCTTCGATTTGGAAAATAATATTTTCCAAAATCAGAGGTGGAACATATTGTTTGAACTCTGATTGATCAAAGGATCCTACATCTGGTATTGCCTCAACTGGGACTGGAGTTTCCACGGTTTTGGCAAGAGAACCGACGTCGAAATAATCATTTGAGAGGTTTTTCAAATAAGTGGCATTAAGTTTTTCATAAACAAAAGGAACCTGAACATTAATGTTCTTTCGGGGTTGATCATCTTTCGTATTAGGATTGACATTCACTGGCTTTCCCCTACTTTTGGTTGAGGAATACCGGTTTGTCATTTAAGGGTTTCCTTATCCTCATCCGCCGGAGACAATTTGGTCCATTTAATATTGTACTCCGGGTATTGCTTGTCTAGTCCCAAGATGTTGAATTCATAAAGAGTGGGAACACGAGATAAGATTTTCTTTAGGTAACAAGGATTGTCATATCCTAGTCCCCAAAGGGCGTTGTAGTATTTGATTTTTTTTTGGTTTGTTCAAATGAATGGTTTGGTCTGATTGACCTCATTTATAAAGTTTGGATTCGAGGTCCTTAAACTTGTTTATCAAATCAGCATTTTCCTTTTGAACATTTGACCGAAAATTGACAACTTTAGTGTACTCCTCCTGAGACTTGTTTAATTTTTCTGTTAATTCAGATAATTGGGTCTCTAGGGTTTCTGCTTTTTTTGAAATGGCTGAGCATTCAGATTGATAGTTTTCTATAACGTATTTATGTTCAACCTCTTCAATCGCTAGCTTGCCTATAGTTTCATATTTATGTTTGGCATCGGCTTCTAGCTTAGTTATGTGGGCGTCTTTGGTTTTAATCTTTTGTTTAAAAGAGTCTAAGGTACGCACCATAACTTGTATCTGATCGATAAGTTTATCAGTAGAGGAAGCACATACCTGACATTCGGGCTCGTTATGCTTGCTAGAAGATTCATCTTAAAAGTCAGATTATCCTGGCTGAGTGCCAGTGTAGCACATGTGAGCTTCAACCTCTTGCTCTTCATCTGCAGTCAGAACGAGCTAGTGATCGTCTTCTTCCATCAAAGCCTTACCAGCTTCTTTCTGCCTTGCCAACAGCATCTTGTTCTTGTAGTACTCAGCGTTGCACACTACAGGTTTCCGACAGTCCCTAGCAAAGTGCCCACGCCTTGCACAATTATAGCACTTTACTGGTTCGTGATCATCTTGCTCGTCAGACTTTCCTTCAGACTTCTTGCCTTCATCACTCTTCTTTCGTCCTTCATCTGTCTTTCTGTTCCCTTCATACTTGTCTCGGTAGTCTCGGCGCTTTGTGTTAGTGGAGTACCGCTGGTTGTTTTTTGGATGGTTTCTTGAAGAATTTCTTCCTTGCGTACTCCCTAGTAAGTTAAGCGACAGCTTTCTTGATTCCATCAAGCTCGGGGTCGGAATCACTTTCAGCTTCATCATCCTCAGGCTCAGTCTCACTTTGAGCGTCTTCTCTATAGGAGCTTCGTTGGACGTGTTTGTCCTTCTTTTGAGAAATGAGAGCAAGAGGGTCTTCTTTAATCTTCTCAGAAGACTTCTGATCTCCCATGAGTTCGCAGACATCATCTTCATCTTGTAACAACATCTCGTAGAGTTTGTACAGCGGAACATTCTCTAAAGTATGATTGTGATGAACATATAAGACAACTCCCTTCCATTCAGGCTGATGGTTGTTCATGAACCAGATATTCTTTTCCGTGTTCGTCTTAAAGATGTTGTTCTTCTGGAGATCGTTGATGAGAGTGCATACTCTTTCGTATGTCTCTGTCTGTGATTCTCCTCTTCTGGCTTTGAAAGTTTCATATCGAGTAAGACAATTGGTAACCTTCATTTGATTCCCCTCTAGACTACCTTGCATGATTTTCGCCAATTGATCCCACATTCCTTTAGCCGTGTCTTTCTGACTGTCAATGATGCAGTAGATGTTATTCGGGATCCGATGTGAAAAGTCGGGAAACTAAAAGAGACCGGGACCCAAAAAATTTCAAGTCCCGTATTCAAACAAAAAGAGGAAACAGACGTACCTGGATGTGAAAAAACCACGATTTGGACGAGATTTCTTCGAGAAACCTTCTGTAAACAGTTATAACACCACAAACGCCAACAAAAGAGCACAAACAACGACCCAAATTGAATCTAAACCCACTTTTGAGCAAAAATTCAAGAAATTTTGTAGAACAGAGACTTACTAACCCAGAACTTCAAAAACTCAAAATTGATGATGGAAAAGCTTACCAAAGTGATCCAAGAAATAACTAAAACTCTAGAAACACAGTCCCAACAATTTCTTTAACACCAATTTTGATATTAACACATAAATCAAACTTAAAAATTAGGCCTTTTCAAGGAAAACAGTCGACAATACTGGAATGACTCAAAAATAGAGATTTTACCTTTGGATCTTTCGTCTTTCTGCTCTGATACCAATTGTGGATCCCGGATATCAAGTGTAATAGATTGAATCAACACAATAGTAATCAATATGTCATAAATCTTACTTCAATATGAACACACTGTAGCCATACAAGGTAATTATGAAAGGTAATCAAGTCATTAACCCTAATTCCTAAACAAAACATAGTATTTACATCCCCTAAGGGATAGTTACACAAAATGTCAGAAACAGTCGCTGAACTTCAATTCAACTAGATTATGAGACCTAACAAGATCATCTAGGAGAGTTTGAGCCAAATCCGAATATGGGATCTTTATTGGATACTCTATTATTTCAAAAGCCTTTAGAGTCTAAAACCAAAGAAGAAAATGTATTGATGAGTCAATGCACGTACACATTGATGACAAAGAAACTCCACCTTCTTCATCATCGGATACATTCAATGAAGAAGAACTAAGTGAATGGATCACTCCGAAATTGTTGAGATATAATCATCATTCCACGCCAAATTTTCTCTTTGAACATCCAATAACTACACCTTTTTGTCCGGATCAAACTGTTAATCTACTTCATTCTCCCATATCTTTTGAATTTAAATATATTCTAAATATTCCTAGCTCATCCTCTATTTCTAAAGAAACCTCTCTCCCTCATAATGAAGACTCTCTTCTCATATACGATTCGTCAAATAACGAAGCTGACTCACCTAAAGCACTTCATCCAACAACAAAAGAGACACAACCATGGAAGAAATTATTGGCAACCATCAATCAGGGGTTACACCAGAAGGTCGACCAACTTTTGCCGATATGTCAACTTTCTCTGTCTCATAGAACCATAGAAGATTGAAGATGTCATTTAAGATCCTAGTTGGATAAGTGCCACATAAGAAGAACTACACCAATTTGAGTGGAACAAAGGTTGGAATCTTGTTCCTAAACCTCTTGGAAAATCCATCATTGGCATGAAATGGATCTTTTAGAACAAGATGGACGAAGATGGAATAGTCATCAGATAAGGCAACATTAGTAGCCTCAAACTATTCTAAAAGAGAAGGAATAAACTATGATGAAACTTTTGCTCCCCTTGCAAAACTTAAAACCATTAGTTTTATCTCTCGATCTCCACCAATGGACTTAAAATACATTAGGTTAGAATGTTTTAGGACGACGAGTGATTCGGCTATCTCTACCTGAATCTCCTTTTTGGCACATGATTATCTGATCTAGTTTTTAACTAATTATCTCGAACTTAATCCAAAACAATTAAATCAATTGGTGGTGATCAATTTACAATTGTATAAGAAAAACTCAAATCTCATGCTTCATAAATTCAAACCAATAAAACTGTTTGGATACATGTCATCTCTAGTCAAACAATAGTCAATCGAACACCCAACATCTAAAGATTAGTTCATGTTGGGGGTGGATAAGAACACAAGAAATTAGTAGAAATCAAGTTTATAAAACATCGTTTCGTAACGAAAGCATAGTACTGATCAATTCCATTCTCTCGGCTCTAATCCGTGAATGACATTTAAATCCCCTTCAATCAGCTCTCTATCGTGACTCGAAAATGACGAATTCCTTTCTCAAAATCGCCTCTTCCTAGCCTCCGGTCGCAGAAAATTAGATATGCCCTAATTCTGGAAGTCGCCAAGCTTAATACAAGAACATAGGGTTGCGCGACTTTCCCCACAACATGAAGTCGCGTGGGAAACCGCACGTGTCTATTTTGGTCCAGGTTCAGGCTTGGGCCTGGACTTGGGATTCCGCTTGGCCTCGGTTTGCTTTATTTTCAACTATTTCTCGCTCGTTTCCTCGACTGTAGCTTTCCTTCGGGACCTTGTACATTTCACTGGAAAAAAATATATAATCACCAGCGCTTTGCTTCAAAACAAGCCACTCTCAGTGGTTTATCAACAACCCCAAACCGAGCGTTTGCTTGTCCTCAAGCAAATTAGTGATAAAAAGAAATAAAGCATTCATCAATGAATCAATAACTGCATAATTTCCAAGCGGACACACGTATTGCACGCCTATTTACCCATACCAGTGAATGCTTATCTCACCCTTACTGCATCTTCTACTTGTTTAACCGATACCCTCCATTATGAGTTCAACTTGCGATTGCTTCTATCGTACTAAGTTATTACTAGGTCCAAGCATGCTAGGGAAAACATTTCGCGTCGACCCTACCTCACGGGATACTCTCTATGCACTCGAACCTAGGTTGTCACACATGTTGTCATGTATTTGGAAGTTATGTACAATAATACCCGAGAATTCACATGACAACTCAACTGAAAGACGCATTAATATCCAAATAAAGTGATCTCAGGAAGGAATTAAGTAGCAAGACAAGGACTATCGGTAAAAGTAGTAGTACACCATAATCACATTTTCCAGAAGATCATCCAGGTCTTTTTTTGGGTTGTAGTGGGGCTAAGGTTATGGTTATGACATGAAGGGTAAAACAGATCCAATATCCTGAATGTGTCAGTCCTCGAGCAGTTTTGAACTTCTCTCACTTCTTTTTCTATCACTTGGCCCTTTTTGTCATCACTAGGGTCGCTTTGACCCTTTTATTTATTTGTTTGTATTTCTTCGATTTCTTTTTTTTTTCTTTTGTGTGGCTACATTGGCCCTCTTTTCCAACTCTTGGGTTAAATTGACCCAGTTTCTTTTCTATCTTTCTCTTTCTGACTGGCCTCATTTTCTTTCCTGCTCTACTTTTCTCTATTCGATCCCGCTCATGACTAACACATTGTCGGATAAGGGTTGGCTACGACTTTGACTAGCGTTTAATGGTGTGGTTCGAACTGAAAAGGTTGGTGAGTGTTTGGCTGCAAAGAGGCTTGGGTGCACACACAATCGGGCAAGGGGCGATAGATAAATACGGGCTTAAAATTGCACATAATGCCTAGAATCATTTCTTAAGGTCCACACGATGAGGTTACTATACCCTTACCCAATATCCCAATGGTCGTCTTTTCTACCCAGTGCAAAATTATAGCGAGATCAATCTATAACCACGACAAGGAATTCGAAAAAGTGTATCATGTTTAAATCCCTCGCAATGAAGCACGTCATTTTAGGCTCAAATCTCACTATTGGGTGGTCTCCACTAGTGTCCCTAGTCATACTTTTTCCCGGTCTTCCCTTAATGGTCACATTTCAATCGTAAGATTCTCCCCTCAATGGTTGGTCTCAATCATTCCATTTAAAGATTACGGCTTATATGATCTAAACATTGCAAAAATACAGGAAACCTACGTGCAATAGTGGGCCAGATTAGGCAACCCCAAACCTTACCCACACATTGTCCCCAATGTGCAATTGTCGACTTGGAGCGGTACAAAAAATGAAGAGTACAATTATGCAGTTACTATAGTCATCCCATAGTAAAGAAAGCAGCAAAATACATCAAAACAGCAAAACAGAAACACAGACTGAAAAGTTAACGAAACGACAAACCATGACTAATGGGGCTGTGAAGAAGATGCTCCCCCCGATTGCCTCCCTCACACCCTTCTTTGGCCTTGCGAAGGATTGGTCGCCCTTGGTATGCCGACCTGAGTATGGCATGTGGAGAACTAGTCCAGGCTTCGGTTCACATCTTGAAATCCGGCCTCCACCTGTTGTGCCAATCGCCGTATGTAAGGGGGAGTGTCATATGTATGCCCCTCCTGGTCAGCCTGCGGTGCGGTGGGATCAAAGTCTGGGTCCTCGGAATCTGAGTCGGATAGAACCGGTTCTGGTCGTGAGATTGCTCGTCGCCAATCACTCTGTTCCTCCGCCCGTCGACTCTCGAGCTTCGTCGCTGCCATTATCTGCGCTTTGTACTGGCATTCTGCGAAGTCTGCCTTTGGTCTGGTCAGGTTCCCGATCGGTAGCCCAACTTCCCTACAAAAATGTGTAATGAGGCAAGGGAAGGGTAATACCCCATCAAGAGACATACCCGCGTCTAGGATCTCCATCAAAATAATGTGGCCGACGTCCCTGGGGAGGTTGTGCTGAACTGAATAGAGCACCTCGGCGATCTGACTATCTGCCGTTGTGTTGTGGCTGGAAGTGTTCATGCTAGCCTTGACAAATAGCATCAGGAAGGCGAGGTCGTAATAGATATCACTCTTGAGGATGTGATTGTTCATTTTATTCTAACCCGCCTCTCCGTTTCGTCGGGGATATCCCGCGATGACCGTGCTTAGTTGGACATTGAATGCCTCATGACGTGACATCCTGTAACTCATTCCCAATTCGTGGCGCCACGGTAGTTTAAAGTACTCACAAATGTCACCCGGTGAGATCCGAACGCGCACCCCTCGGACCATCACGGTGCATCGGTCGTGGTAGGTGGCAGGGCGCATCCTACATGGGAGTGGACTGGATGTAGTAGCTCCACTGTTGTTGCCGGATGATCTCGACTACCCTTCATCCGGCTGGTAGTCCGTGCAACTTGATGCCTCGCTCCGCAAATGGCTAACAGTTCTTGTCGTGCATCCTCGCTCGGCGGGCGTCTTTATCGTCGGCCTCAGTGTTTTGAATGATGTCTCTTTCGTGCATCCTGGTGCGAGGATAGTCGCCAAAGTTGAGTTGCTTACTCGGGTGATGCCTCATTGTTCTGCAATACAGTAAAGCTATAGTGAGAAGTCATAGAAACAATTGGCACCCCAAACCTAGGCTTAGGCGTAGGTTGGACAAAAGTGGCACCCCAAACATAGGCTTTGGCCTAGGTTGTGCTAATCGAGTGGACTCTATTGGTGCCATTGAGTCATACAAACCACAACACTTAATGGCATGGCATCTTACTAATAAACATTAAGCAATCGTGAACATGTAAACATGATAACCACTTAGTATTTAGCATAATTGTCTACCATTTCCAAACATGCGAAGAGAGAGTATGTTTCATTATATTCCTTACTATTTGAAACATCATTCAAACTACATGATGCAAGTTAGGCATAATCTTCCCCACACAGGTTAAATAGAGATTCATCCCCATGAGTTATGCACATTAGAGTTCCTAAATCCCCCCCCCCCCCCCCCCTCGTGGAATTTCCCCAAATCCACACTGACAATTTCTCATGTATGAATTCGACTTCAATTAAGTACGAATCACAAAATCAACAAGCAATGGTAATCTTAGTATTATCTTAAACATGTGTGTGCAGTATTTGTACACGATTAACACATTGAGGATATTACTCGACATTTAGGAAAAACCTAAGAATTAGGGAACCACAAGAATCGGGGGACTAAAACACAAAAGCACATACCTAGTTGCAAGTGGATATGAACAATTACTAGAGGAGAAACATACCTTGTAAGTCTTAGGTTTAGGAGAGGAACTTGCCTTGAAATGGTGTAGAGGGAGACAAAAACGAGAGTGCAAATCGAAGGATTAGAGAGGAAAAATGAGAAAAAAACCGTGACCTAGGGTTTTTACGTGCAGGTGGGTTGCGCGGTTTCTCATGCGGTTTTGAAACCGCGGGGAAAGACGCGCATGTCTTCAAAATACAAACCAAACAGATTGTTACGCGGGTTCCACCGCAGCTTGAAGTTGCGTGGAATGCCGCACAACACTCTGTTTCAAAAACCAAAAAGAGTGTTACGCGGTTTCAAGTCGCGTGGAATCCCGCGTAGCTCACTGTTTCGAAATCCATCAGATTGTTATATTAAGCAGTTCCTTTTTTTTATATTAAGCACACACTAAAAACAAACGAAAATAAAGATGCAAACCTCGGCCGGTTGCCTCCCACCCAACGCCTTATTTAAGGTCATGGCACGACCTTCCCATCCACTCACTCCTTCGGTTCTTCTAGAAATGTGGTGTCGGTTGCCACCGTTTCTCCTCCGTGGTATGGTTTCACTCGCTGACCGTTAACCTTGAAGGTTTCCCCGTCTTTTCCTTGTAGTTCGATAGCTCCATGTGCGAAGACCTCCTTTCCGGTGAACGGTCCGGACCATTTGGACTTTATCTTACCTGGAAACAGACGAAGACGAGAGTTAAATAAGGGAACTTGCATTCCAAGGAGAGTTAGTTTTGGATGAAGACCCTTGTCATGGAATCGCTTTGTCCGCTCTTTATAGATGGCATGATTTTCGAAGGCGTCGTTACGAATTTCCTCGAGCTCGTTCAATTGTAATAACCGACGTTGTCCGGCTGCGTTCAGATCCATGTTCAATCGCTTGATTGCCCAATAGGATAGATGCTCGAGTTTGTCCGGGAGGTGGCATAATTTTCCATAGACAAAACGATATGGTGTAGTGCTAGGAGGCGTCTTGAATGCCATGCGGTAGGCCTAAAATGCATCTTCCAGTTTAGACGGCCAATCCTTACGCGATGTGCGCACAGTCTTTTCGAGAATTTGCTTGAGTTACCGGTTGGAAACCTCGGCTAACCCGTTTGCTTGAGGATGTTAGGGTGTGGTTACCTTGTGCTTGATGGAATACTTTTTCAAGACGACATCGAGGTACCGGTTACAGAAGTGGCTCCCCCCGTCACTAATCGCGCTCGTGGGACTCTAAAGCGTGAAAAGATATTTTTCTGCAAGAAGTTGATCACCACTTTGGATTCGTTTGTAGAGGTAGCAATCGCCTCCACCCATTTTGAGACATAGTCTACGGCTACAAGAATATACTCATTACGAAATGAGTTTGGGAATGGTCCCATGAAATCTATCCCCCACACGTCGAAGATCTCGACTTCCATGAAAATCTTCATTGACATCTCGTCCCTCTTCGTGATATTTCCGACCCGCTGACAACGGTCGCATCGGGATATGAACTCTCTCGTCTTTTTGAACATAGAGGGCCAAAAGAACCCAGATTTCAATACCTTTGCGAAGGTGCTGTCGATGCTGAAGTGACCCCCACATTCGAGTGTATGGCAATGCGTGAGAATGCCCCCCTTTTCTTCGTCAGGTACACACCTTCTGATCATACCGTCGGCACACAGTTTGTAGAGGCGTGACTCATCCCAATAGTATCTCTTCACTTCAAAAAGAAATTTCTTCCTTTGGTGGGAGCTCATGTTATACGACATCACTCATCCCACCAAGTAATTCACTAGGTCAGCATACCAAGGTTCCGAGTGACTAACCTTGACGAGTTGCTCATCCGGGAATTGATCGTTGATGATGGTCTTATCCGTGCATTGATCTTCACTCCCTCAAGTCTCGAAAGGTGGTCCACAATTGTATTCTCGAAACCCTTCTTATCCAGAATCTCCAAATCGAATTCTTGGAGTAAAAGTACCCATCGGATGAGTCTCGGCTGTGCGTCCTTATTAGCCATTAGATATTTCAATGCCGAGTGATCGGTGTACACAATCACCTTGGCACAAACTAGATAAGATCAAAACTTCTCGCAAGCGTAGACAATGGCTAGTAACTCCTTCTCGGTTGTCACATAGTTGATTTGAGCATCATCTAATGTCTTGCTGGCATAATAAATCACGTGCATCCTCTTGTCTTTACGTTGGCCCAACACTGCTCCAACGGCAGTGTCACTCGCATCACACATGAGAATGAAGGGAAGACTCCAACCAGGTGCCGTGATAATTTGTGCTGAAATCAGTTCTTTCTTCAACCTGTCAAAAGCATGAATGCAATCATTAGTAAATTCGAATTGCTATCCTTAAGAAGTAAAGAACACAAAGGTTTAGTAATTTTAGAGAAATCCTTTATGAATCGCCGGTAGAACCCAACATGTCCCAAGAAGCTCCGAACTCCCTTGACGGAATTCGGATAAGGTAAATTCTAGATCACCGCCCCCTTTGCCTTGTCTACTTCAATTCCCGTTTTCGACACTGTGTGGCCCAACACTATTCATTCAATCACCATAAAGTGACATTTTTCCTAGTTCAACACCAAGCTCGTTTCCTTGCATCTTTGTAGTACGGCTTCCAAGTGTGCTAAACATGTATCGAATGAAGGTCCAAAAACTGAAAAGTCGTCCATAAAAATCTCGATTGTCCTCTCCACCATGTCTGAAAAGATCGCCATCATGCATCTCTTAAAAGTCGCTGTAGAGTTACACAAGCCGAAAGGCATTCTCCGGTAGGAAAAGGTACCGTACGGGCATGTAAAGGTCGTTTTGTCTTGATCTCCAGGGGCTATCGGTATCTGATTGTACCCCGAATACCCATCCAAAAAGCAGTAATACTCATGTCTCGCTAACCTTTCTAACATTTGATCGATGAACGGTAGTGGAAAATGGTCTTTCAAAGTGGCGTCATTCAACTTCCTATAATCGGCAAACTCTCCACCCCGTGACGGTCCGAGAAGGGATCAATTCATTTTTATTTTCTCGGACCACTGTGATGCCACTTTTCTTTGGCACCACCAGAACGGGACTCACTCATGGACTATCGGGTACCGGGTTGATAATTCTAGCATCAAGGAGTTTCAGAATCTCTCTTCGGACTACCTCCTTCATGTCCGGGTTGAGTCGGCATTGAGGTTGTATGATCGGATGGTGCCCTTCTTCGAGATTGATTCGGTGGGTGCAAAATGTTGGACTTAGGCCTTTTAGATCGGCTATTGTCCATCCGATGGCGGTTTGATGCTCTCTCAAAACTCTAAGTAGCCTTTCTTTCATATCCTTGCTCAAGTGAGATGAGATGATTACCGGTAGTGTTTCTTTCTCTCCCAAATATGCGTACTCAAGTTGATCAGGCAACGGTTTCAGTTCCAATTTGGGAGGTGACTTTGATGACAGCTCAAACATAGGTATCGGTGTTCCTATGTCCACGATAACTGGTCTTCTTGGTCCTTTGTATGTTGGTAATGCATTCAGTTGCATCACCTCTTCACTTTTCGGCTCATCAACGGATCCAGTTAGTGCCTTCATTAATTGATCATCGGACACTTGTTGACCATAAGTCTCTTGAAAGATTGATTCGATCACATCCACTCGGTAACATTAATTTGTTCCCATACTCTGCTTTGCGGCCTGGAAATCATTGAACACAGCCTCTTCTTCACCCACTCTCAATGTAAGCTTTCCCCCTTTCACATCGATCAGTGCTCCTCCCGTGGCAAAAAAAGGTCGGCCAAGTGTCAACGGGATTTCCTTGTCTTCATCCATATCAAGCACCACAAAGTCTACCGGGAAGTAGAATTTATCCACCTTGATCAGCACATCTTCTATCACGCCGTATGGGTACTTGATGGATCTGTCGGCCAACTGCAATGTCACGTTAGTCGGCAGCACTTCTCCAAGTCCGAGTTTCCTGAAAATAGACAAAGGCATCAAATTAATACAAGCTCCAAGATCACACAAAGCTTTACTAAATTCAGAATTTCCTATATGAACAGGGATAGTAAAACTCCCTCGATCCTTAATCTTTGGGGGAAGCTTATGCTGGATAATCGCACTGCACTCCTCAGTAAGTGCAATAGTCGCGTGCTCCTCAATCTTCCTTTTGTCAGAGAGGATGTCTTTCAAGAATTTCATGTATGAGGGCATCTGTGCTAATGCATCTGCAAAAGAGATGTTAATATGTAATTTCTTAAAAATTTCAAGAAACTTAGAAAATTTAACATCATCCATGTGGGCCTTAAGCCTGCTCGGATATGGTACTTTCGGTGCGACAGGCTTAGCTGGAGGTTGCTTTGAAGCACTTGGTTGCTCTTTCTTTTTCTTCTCACTCTGCGGATCCTCTATCACTATCTCTTCACTAGCTTCCATCTCTTCCACCTCTATAGGGTCAACATCTTGCATTTTGGTACCAGTCTTTTTGGCAACAACTCTAGTGTAGGGTCTCTAATCAACTCTTTGCCGCTTCTCTAATGAATGGCCTTGCAGTCGTCCCGTGTTTTCCTTTCGGTTTGACTAGAAAACTGTCCGGGAGCTCAATTTTGTAGGGCTTCATAAATTTGCCCAACTTGCCTTTCAAAGAGTTTTATTGAGGCTGTGTTCTGGTCAGTAGATGCCTTTACCATACCAGCTAATCCTTCAACCGTGCTTTCCATCTTGGACATGAACTTCATCATCATGTCCTCCAGCCCCGATTTCTTTTCCCCGGATGGTCCTTCATCGAACTTCTTTTGATTGTAACCTGGAGGACGATAAACATTGTTAGATTGAAAAGAGTTGGAAAACATAGAATGATTACCGTATTGCTGCTGTTGTTGTTGTCCCATTGTTTCAATATGTGGACCTTGCTGTTGTGCCCATGAGAAGTTCGTGTGTCGCTTCCACCGTTCATTATACGTATTGGCGAAGGGGTCATTCCGTGCGCGGTTGTTCCGATCAGTAAGAATTGAACTTGTCCCGATTCGTTCGTCGGCGGAAACATGTTCGGCATACCATCTTCAACCATAAGCGTTGGTTGAATACATGACCCTTTCAACTGATTTGTGATGGCGGCTAACTGGGCCTTGATTGCTTTCAGCTCGTCATTCTCTTGTACGCTAGCAACTCTTCTGACCTCCGACCTCGGAGTTGCATAACTATGTTCGGCCAGGTTTTCGATCAGCTCGACCGCTCTTTCATACATTTTATCTATTAAAGCACCACCCGCTGCAGCCGTGATGTCATTCTTAAATTATGGGTGAAGACCACCAAAGAATGTCTGGATGATGACCCAACCATGTAACCCATGATGAGGACATTTTTCAGCATGTCCTTGTACCTCTCCCAGGCCTCGTACAGTGTCTCTGATCCCAATGAGCAAAGTGTGTGATGTCAACCATGAGTTGGGATGTCTTGCCTAGTGGAAAGAATTTCTGGAGAAAAGCGACTTTCAAATCTAGCCAAGTGTTGATATGATCCATTGGTAGACTTTCTTCCCAGATTTCCGCTCTCCCTTTCAGTGAGAAGTTGAACAATCTTAGCTTGATTGCATCCTCGGACACCCCATTTATCTTGAAACTATGGCAAATCCTCTCGAAAGTACGGAGGTGTCCATGAGGATCTTCAGTCGGTGCTACCCCAAACTAGTGTTGCTGTACCATAACAATAGTGCTTGGTTTTATCTCGAAATAGTTTGCTCCAGTTGCGGGAGGTTGTACGCCTATGCGTGCGGCTGCCACATTGGGGTTGGCAAACGAACGCATAGGAACTCTCGCTGTAGGAGGAGGTGGGTTATTGGCACGGTTTACTCTCGGATTTTCATCACCCATTCTTAGTTGCTTTCCGACCTTAGATGCTTTCCGTAACTGACGGGCAATGCGTTCAATCTCTGGATCGATAGGTTCTACACTTTTCCCTCGGGTTCCTGTTGGCATAAACCAATTAGTACCTGAAAATGAAAGTATAAAAATTAGTAACCCAGAAATTGAATAATAACTAAAATAAAAATAACAGAAAATAAAAATGTTCAATATAATAGCGCTTATAGCTGGTAGTGCTATCAGTGCAAACCATTTCCCCGGCAACGGCGCCAAAAACTTGATAGGCGGTTTTACACCCCTATAATCTAACCGCAAAATTACGGGTCAAATCAAGTAATATGTACTTGGAAGTACGAGTATCGAACCAAAGGAACTAGAGTATCAGAATTACTATAATCACTATTAACTGAACGGTCGAATTTTTGGTTGTGGTTTAGAAATTATTTAAGACTAAATAAAAATAAACTCAATTGACGAAAAGCTTGGGAAAAATTTTGATAGAGGAAAGGTTGAGGGTTGGAAGTCCTATGGCTGTTCCGTCAACGAACAATAAACCCGAACAATTATTACCGATTTTTCCTATGAAACCTAATTCTTGAAAACTCACCGTTGTTCTTTCTCAAGAAACAACGGATCTTATTTTAAAACCACTAGTTTTATCTATCGGTCTCCACCAATGGACTTAAAACACATTAGGTTAGAATGTTGTAGGACGACGAGTGATTCAGCTGTCTCTACCCGAATCTCCTTTTTGGCACATGATTATCTGATCTAGTTGTTAACTAATTCTCTCGAACTTAATCAAAAACAATGAAATCAATTGGAGGTGATCAATCTACAATTGTATAAGAAAAACTCAAATCACATGCTTCATAAATTCAAACCAATAAAAATGTTCGGTTACATGTCATCTCTAGTCAAACCATAGTCAATCCAACCCCTAGCATCTAAAGATTAGTTCATGTTGGGGGTCGATAAGAACACAAGAAAATAGTAGAAATCAAGTTTATAAAACATCGTTTCTTAACAGAAGCGTAGTACTGATCAATTCCCTTCTCTCGGCTCTAATCCGTGAATGATATTTCAATCCCCTTCAAGCGGCTCTCTATTGTGAGTAAAAAATGACGAGTTCCTCTCTCAAAATCGCCTTTTCCTAGCCTCCGATCGCAGAAAATCAGATATGCCCTAATTCTGGAAATCGCCAAGCTTAAAACACGAACAGAGGGTTGCGCGGACTTGGGTCTAGACTTGGGCCTGGACTTGGGTCTGGACTTGGGTTTGGACTTGGGATTCTGCTTGGCCTCGATTTGCTTTATTTTCAACTCTTTCTCGCTCGTTTCCTCGACTGTAGCATTCCTTCGGGACCCTGCACATTTCACTAGAAAAAAAATACTAAAACACCACCGCTTTGCTTCAAAACAAGCCACTCTCAGTGGTTTGTGGACTGGAAATAACGCCAAAATTTGGCGTTATCAGTTGTGAACTTCTTGGTAGAAAATTGGCCAGTTAGTGTAGAAAAAAGCAAAACTTAATCTCTACTTCTAGTTTTGAAGTTGAGTATGTTTCTGCTGGAAGTTGTACAACTCAAATGTTATGGATGAAAAGTCAACTTGCTGATTATGACATAAACTTTTCTACTATACTTATTCCGTGTGATAAACCACTACCATTGCCCTTGCCAACAATCTATCACTACATTCCAAAACTGCACACATCGATAGAAGATATTATTTTATTCGTGATTACGTTTCCAATGGAAATGTGGAAATACATTTTATTTCCAGAGAACATCGATTAGTTGATTTATTTAGAAAACATTTAATTTAATCTAGATTTAATTTTTTAATTAGTGAATTGGGAAAGTTGAATTTAAAAAATTAGTGTATCGGTATTAATTCTTTTAAATTTTCATTTGTTCTCAAAATAAAATATATCTACTTTCAATGTCTTTTAAAAAAGGTGGCTAAAAGATCTTCTTCATTTCCTGTGTAAAATCATCATTTCTCTTAGTTGTAAGAGATAAGGTTATCAATAATCCTGATAATTTAAAAAAAAAAATATCTATCAGATTACTTGATCTTATCTTCTCTTGATCATTCTATTTGGATTCTGTATTGTTTGCTCACTATGGGATTTATCCCTAATCCGACACCAATCTGATATCATCTTGCTCTCTTTGCCTTCATATTTATCTTCATGCGATGCAATACCTTATCTTTTGACTCATCTACATGTGAAAAGTTGTGAGTACCAACAGATTTGTTTCTTCATCAATCCGATAATCGAGTTTGTCAGATTTTGTTGTTGTTTCAAACATCTTGTCATTACCGGTTCAAAGCCCTAATGCAATCCAAACTTCATCTTCATGATTTTATGTCAGAATTGGAAGAGTCGGTGCGTCTTTCGAGTCAAACCATCATCTCCAATCACCTCTCCCCAACACAGCTCATAATGACACCTCTTGGATATATAATCTGTTAGGACAAATATGTCTTCTAGATTTAATGGAAAGGGGGAGAATTCTTCTTCAAGAGTTTAAGAAAAATCGATTGATCATCTTGTGATCTCTTTTTCTTAAACTTATGCTACATCGTGTATATATTTACTGAAGAAGAAAGTTTCAAGTCAAAGAAAGAAAAGGGGGAGAATTCTTCAAGAATTTATGAAAAATCGATTGATCGTCTTGATCTCTTTTTCTTAAATTAGGGCTAATCTGCACCAAAAATGCTTTGTATGAAGAAACAAATTCTCCATATCTTTTAAAGAAATTCCGTCAGATCCCCATCTGAAGATTTTGTGACAATTTGACTTTGACAAACCTTGATAAAGACCGAAGTTTTGAAGATTCAAGTAGCCGAAGAATGCTTTTCTCAAATGTTTAAATCTTGAATCCAAGGGGGAGATTGTTAGGACAAATATGTCTTCTAGATTTAATCTTGATTAATAAAGTCAAAGTCAATGTATTAGAAAGTCAAAGTTAGCTTAATGCATTTGTTAGTGGTGAGGTATATAAGGCTTTGTCTTGTTGAATCATGTAAGTCTCGAAGAACACAATTAGAGCATAACTCACATCTTGTAATATTGAGAGAAAACCCTAATAGATCTACTTTCTCTCTCTACTCTATCTCTCTCTAGATTCTCTCTCTAATCTTGATAGATCTTGGTCTAACATAATCCATGACTTAAGTTTGAAAATCTCATTAATATTCAGATTAGCCGAGCTCTTTCATGTTACTCCTCATCCTCTTCTTCTCAAATACTTCCTCCATGGCTCTCCTCTTCAGAACTTCTCCTTCTGATAATGCACCTACTAAATTATACGAAATCAAACTCACAAGTTATGTTATTTTTCTCAAAAAGGTTACAGGCTTTCCCAAATGTCACATTATCATGGATTTCTTATCCAAATTTCCTCTAGGGTATGTTCTGACTTTCGATCCAATAATGAGCGAACTTCTAGATCTCGTGTTCCGGCAAGATTGATACTCAAGAAATGTGTGCAAGCATTTTCTCCGTAAATGACCTTTCTTTCACAGTAGATGATCTAGCCGAAGCTCTTCAACTCCCAAGAACCATCTCACAAGACATTAAGAACTTCCCGTACAATCCGATCTTGAAGATGTGCTTACCGTTGTTGAGCATAGCAAAACGTAAGAAGGAGCCAAAACCTCTCCCACAGGGACCATAAACCGTAAGTTGCTAACAATGTGTGGTACTTTTTTTTCTCAACTCACATTCTGCTTGAGCAAAAAAATCATAGGTTATGACCAAATACCAAGAACCACCACTATTAGCTCCAATAGTTTATATTTAGAAGTATTGGAAAAGTGTGCTAAGAACTAGATCGTAGAAGACCTCTGCCGGCTACACCAAGGACTCTCCGCACAAGACTCGAAGCCTCTGTCGATCATTCCCGGAGAACTCAAGTCAAGCCTGAAGATAATCATCGGACCACAGAGCCTCTGTGAAACTCCACAAAGCCTCTGTGTGGCCAAAATCTCTGAGGATGAAGACTTATGCATATCCAGACACATCGAGCTCGTGTCTCTCACATGCACTCATTTGTACGGAGATTCTGAAGATCAAATAGTACACCACATTCTTATTCTTTCCAGGTGTCACCTCCTTATTGGTGACAACCTTTTACTTTTACTATTCACATCCCACCTTCACTATATGTAGTGAGCACTACCCTATCATTTCAGGCACGTTGTACACACAGATTCTATCCTAGAGTAAGAGAGAAAACTTGGAGAGAAAACCACACAATAGTGTGTGTTCTTGGTGTATTCCAATTTCCATTGATAATTAATGAAGATGACTTGTTGAGCATTATATATTTATTGTTTATGTTATTTTATATCATCATCTGTGTTTAAATCGGTCATTCTTAAAACCTTCTTGTGTTTATAAAAGCTTCCGCATATTAATCAAATCACACTCTATTTTTACACATTTTGGTTTGAACATCGTCATTGATGAGTTAAACTGGGATCAACAATTGTTATTAGAGCAAATTTTGATTCTTGATATTAAAGGATCGTCTCTGCACTGATCTTAACTCAAATGGTAGATTTTCTGGTTTGAATTTCAACTTGTTCTTCATTTATGCAAACAATCCCTGTTTTGAGTCATTTTTTAACTAGTTTGAATTTGATTCACTAATAGGATCCGTTTCTATGTTAAAATCGTTCCAGTGTGCTTTGTCAATACTGTAAGCTCATTTTCTTCATAGATTAAGCTGTAGTCTCATTCTGTCTTGTGCTTAAATCAAATCTTTCATCTCTTTCATTCCCATTACTCTGTTTTTCACTTTTTTCTCAAAACCCAATTTCTTCAAAAATGGCTAACCTAAATGCTATCTATACTGTTGGATCTCAAACAAAAACTCCAACTCTATTTAGAGATGAATATCCTCAATTGAAAATATGAATGATTCATTTTCTGGAGGGTGTTGATACAGAACATGTTGATTGTGTTAAAAAGAATCCATATGTTCCGATCGTCACTGTCCCTAGGGTACCTGCAACTGAAACCATACCTGAGGTCCATGAATATGACAAACCTAAGGATATTGACAAATGGTCTCCTCAAGACTGGAAAAAATATGAGATGGGAAGGAAAGCCAAACGACTGCTCATTATGGCTATCCCAAATGATCTATTTTCAGTCTCTTGATGCTTGAGAAACTACTCGTGATTTATGGGTTGAACTTGAGAAACAACTTGAAGGAGGAGCTAACACACAAAAGAACAGAAGAGCCCAGTGCATAAATGAGTACTATGGATTCAAAGCTCTTTCGAAAGAGTCACTCCAAAATACCTACAACAGGTTCAATGCCTTAATCAACAAATGTAAAAAGTTTGGCATCCACAAAACCTCTGAGGAAAACAATGTTATGTTTCTCAAGAGTCTCAATGATGAGTGGCTCCAGCTGTCTATGTCTCTGCAGACAAATCAAGATCTTGACACATGGACCCTGATTGACCTCTTTGGCACTTTAGCTGCTCAAGAAAACTACGTTGGTCAGACCAAAACCCAAATGGGTGGACCTCTGGCACTAGTTGGGAAAGCCACGGATGGTCAGGAAAAGCCACAGGAGGAGAAATGTCAAGATGAGAGTTCCAAAGATAAGAGGAAAGCAAAGAAGGTTCTTGTTGCTGATGGTGAAGAAGATGAGTGTTCTAAAGAAGAAGAGGCAAGCATGGCCTCCATTGAAAAATCATTGGCATTGATAACCCAAGGATTCAACAGAGGTTTCAAGAAGAAACCAAACTTCAACAGAGGTTCAGATGACCGAGATAATCGAGGTGGCAAATTCCAGAATCCCGTGCCACAGATGGAAAAATCTTTCACACAAGATCAAAGAGAAATTTGCACCACCACAAGCCTATGAGCCAAGATACCAAGGAAGATATGAGTATCATGACCAACAGAGGATGTATGACCCTAAGTACCATGAACAAAAGCCGAATGATTACCAACAGAGGCCGGTAGAGTACCCACATAGGGGTACACAGAAGGATGACCAACGTGCTCCTGAGAGAGTGATCACTCCAACTCCACAGAACAATGAGCGCTTTAGATGTGGCAAGCCTAGACATTACGCTGTAGAGTGTAGAGCCCAACCCAAACAGGACAGCCCATACGAGCTCTGCTTTCTACAAAAAGAAAGCTGAGTATTATGCTCAGAAGTCATTGATGGCTGAGCAAGAGAAGTGGGCCTCTGATGAAGGTGATAAGAATGTCTTGTTCTGTGGAATGGCAGAAGTTAATGACTCAGAATCCGAAAGTGAGGTATCCACATCTAACTCTTGTTCTAATGAAACATAAATCAAATTGCTTAAACTCACAAAATAATTTCATGATTTTGAAAGAAAATGTTCTGAAACAAAAAAGAAACTTGCCTTCTATGAGAGAGAAGCCAGGATTCTGACTCAAGAGAAAGCAAGATTTGCCCTTGACAAGGAAAACCTTCAAAATGAATACTTTTTAGAAGTAAAATTGTTAAAAGAAAATGTTTCTAATCTTGATTTGGCATTGAAAAATAAGTCCAGAGAGCTAAAGGACAATGAGAGTGACATAATGAACATTCTTGATCTTAAAAACCTCTTTCAAATGGAAAGAGAAGTTCTCCATCAGGACTTGTTCGACAAAGACCATATGATAACAAAATATCAGGATTCCCAAAAAGTTCATGAAAAGGTGAACACCCAAGTTGGTAGAAGAGGGATTGGATTCTGTGACTTGGACCCCTATACAGGAAATAAAAGGAACAAATCTTTATCCTCTATATTCTGCATTGGGAATGTTCAAAAATCTGGATTTCCAAACATAATCTCAGTACATAAGAGGCGCAGAACTTCTGGAGAACCTCAGAAGAGGAGTCCCTTAAAGATAAGAAATGTGTGGTATCAAAACACAAATTTATCATCTTCATATTCAATCAAAAGAAAGTCAAAACCAAGGAAATACCAGGAAACTCAAGCACCTATAGGTCTCTTTAAATTTGGCCTTTGTTTTTAGAATATTCCCTTAAAAGGAATTATGCTCTGAGGCCCCTGAGTTTGTCCATTCTTCTACAAAGGAAAAGTTACAAAAACGGTTTGAAAATAATTAGGCTTCTGTCACAAACATAGATTTCCTTGATTCAGACTCAGCTTATAAGGATGATTCAACCTCTGTCGAGTTAGAGACTGGTTTTGTCGAATCAGAAATAGTTCCTTGCTAACTAGGGGGACTTAGACTTCCCTCTAGCATTCTTAACAGAACAATTCCTCCCAAAGAAAAACAATGCAAGAATACGTATCTGCCCTGATTTTATAAACATGTGCATACATACAAAAACATCTCTTGAGCTTGAGAAAACTTAGAAACCAAAGCAAATGTCCTCTGAAAATCCAAATGATTCAAACTCTCTTAGGAAAAATCATGAAAAGTGTAATTGGAAACAAAAGGAAAAATGGATTCATAATGACAAATCTTTTGCTTCTGTGGCAGTGAAACCAAGGGAGGGTTACCACAGAAGATGGGTACAACAGAAGGCTCTTCAAGAGAGACGATTTTATGAAAATATGTCTAGCCTATATAGGTATTTCTATAAAAAGAAGTCTGATGCTAGGAGAGATTACTTTATTAAAGCATCTACACCCATTTTTCATGATTTTAATGAGAAGTTTAAGAAAGTTGCGTCAAACATTTATTATTGTGATTGTTTTGAGCTTATGTTTCAATTAAAAAACATTTATCTGTTGCTCACTGTTTCCTCGCTAGACCCAAATCTAAGAATGCAAATTTCAAGGGTCAGAAGAAACAAAATGGTTCTTCTGTTAAAGAAGTTAAAACAAAAACTAAGGATGCTAAGGCAACCTTAAAAACTCCTAACAATAATGGACCCATTTGGAAATGGGTCCCTAAACCTCCTTAATTGGTGTTGCAAAAGTAGCATTTGCCCGTATGGTATCTAGACTCCGGTGCTCGAGGCACATGATTGGCGACATAGGGTTACTCTCCTCATACAAAGACAAATCAGGAGGAGGTTCTGTAACCTTTGGAGATAATATAAAGGTAACAATAAAAGGCTATGGATTCATTGCAAAAGAAGATGTCGATGTTTCCAAAGTTGCATATGTGGATGGCCTCAAGCACAACTTACTCAGTGCAAGTCAACTATGTCAGGATCGAATCTTAACAAGATAATTAACACTTAGAATTCAGAATTAAAGAATCTGCGGAAAAGAACTTTAATTCTCACAATCAAGAACAATGTAACAGAAAATTCACCACTTTGTGTATTCACTAAATCGACTCACAATATTAACAACCAAACCTCAATCTTGTTGAACAGGCTCAACAAGACGACTTCTACTTCTCTAGAAATAGGGTTCTTACACCTTGAGGTTAATTCTCTCTAAAAACACAGTCTAATTCTTTTTCACACGTATATTAACGCGTCTCTCATGTATATTCTAATAGCTATCTATCAACAAATATATATACAGAATAATTACAAGATAACTATCAAAAAGTAACTTGATCTTCTAAATCTTCGTTAAACACATCTTGATCAATTCCTTCTTTGTCTCCAAAAGTATCGCATACCAATCTTAACGAACTCAGCAGTATTAACCTTTATTCTTCATGAGCAGTACTAACAATCTCCAGCAGTATTAAGTCACGAGCAGTACTAACAGATATTCGATATGCACCAGCAGTACTAACCTTGACTTGCAGTAGTAACTTTGACAAGCAGTACTAACCTTACATAAGCAGTATTAATAATGTTCCAGCAGTAGTAATATACCAGCAGCATTAACTTTGTTCAGCAGTATTAACTTTGTTCTGGCAGCACTAACATTGAACTAGCAGTACTAACCTTGAACTGGCAGTAGTAATGTTGTTCTGGCAGTACTAACCATACTTAGCATATCTTCAGTTCCCAACAATCTCCCCCTAACTTGACTTTTCAGGATGAGAAGTTAAGTTCTTCAGATGATGCTTCCAAAACCTAGTCATCAACGCATAAACTTGGATCCAATCCCAGACTTTGATTGAGAATCCTTTTTACAAGGTATCTTGCCATTTTAGAGTCTTTGTCACTCACCAACTTAGCATGCAGCATTCCTTTCAACTTTTTCATGCTGTGCTTGTATACAACATCCACCAAATAATATTCATGAAATGTATTGTCAAGAGAGATGACATACACTCCACAATTCTCAATGAGCATCCAGTTGGTAATGACTTGAAAATTCCTTGCCATCAAATGCTGAACTGCTTCTGGTTTGAACATTAAGCACAAGTACTCAAGAACCATCTTTGTGATAGACATACCTTGTTCTGTCAGCATGTTTCCATATAGCCTCATTCCCACCTTGAACATCTCTTCCAGGTCAGATCTAGAGCATGTTCTGATAAGTTTTCCCCAAGTAGGACAAACTTCAAACTTTCCATCTGCCCTTTTGATTCTGATGAACTCCTTTCTTCCATCTTTCAATGTGTCCCAGAAGATGATTTCAGGAGCCATAGAAGATATTGGTTCAGCTTGGATTGGCTTAGTATTAACCACAGTAATATACACATCCCATTGATCATTTGATTGTGATTGTACATTGCTTGGTTGACCTGATGAAGTTGCCACTTCTTCTCCAGCAACGTTTGGTTCAGATTTCTCTTTTACTGCTTCCTCCTGGGCTTCTTCTACAGTTGGATCCACCCTTGGCTTCTTTACATCTTTCTTGTTTGAAGCTGTGGACTTTGTTCGTTCCCTTTTGGTTGACACCATCTTTGTTCTTTTAAAAGTTTTAACAACTTCAGGAGTGGTTTCAGCTGTTTCTGGTTTGAGGCTCTCAGCAGCACTAAAAGTTTCTGTTGTCTTTTGTTTTTCAGCAGCATTATCTGTTTCTACTTCTTTTGCAACCTCAGCAGCAGTAACCGTTTCTGCTGCTGGTTCTGTTTCTGCTTCCTTTGTAAGATCAGCAGCAGTAACGGTTTCTGCTGCTGGTTCTATTTCTGCTTCCTTTGTAAGATCAGCAGCAGTAACGGTTTCTGCTGCTGTTTCTGTTTCTTTTGTAATATCTGCAGCCTCCTCAGTCTCCCCCTCAACCTTATACTCCCCCTCAATGTTTGCATCTTCCATGTTTAGATCTGAGTCTGACTCCCCCTTTTTGGAAGCATCATTGGTAGGGTGTCTTCTCCTAAGGACAAACTGAGCTCTCTTCTTTCTGTGCATCAACTTAGTGATCATCTTCCTTTGCTTCTCAAGCTGTGAGTTTTGATAGAGGACCACTTTCTTGAGTTCATCAATTTCCTTTTTCTGATCCATGACCTCAATGTTGATATTTGCAATAGTTTCCATCAATTCCTCGTACGTATATCTATCCTCACCCTGTTTAGGAGTTTTTACCTCCCTTAAAGGATCATTGGAAGTTTTAGTAGGTGTCTCTTGCCTAGCAAAAGCACTACCTACCCCCTTGGTTTCTTGGCACCTGGGACCTCTGGATGATTTCTCACCCTGAGTTGCCGTGAGGAAGGGCTTAGTTATTTTACCACTGGCCTTCTCTTTGCTAGCAGAAGTAGTGGCAGCCTTGCGACTCACATGCTCAACCTTCTCCTTAGTGAGCACCTTCTTGGGGTGGGGAGACACCCCTGTGGTTTCCCTTTCGATATTCTCTATTGGAGAATGCTCCAACAGAGGGCTTAAAGGCTTCGGGCTCTTAGGAGATACAGCAAGGGAAGGAACCTTGTGTACCTTTCTTCTTTCAAACCTTTTGGTTATTGTGGGAGTGGGTCGTTCAAGAATGGACTGAGGGATGTCTTTTGAGATGGAAGGTTGGGATTGGTCATCAGTGGGTGTGTCTAATGAGGGCCTTGACCCTGATGCCATACCTTCAGGTGTGTGGGACACAACCATCATTGTAGAGAACAATGGTGTGTCAACTCCTTCCGAGTCCCTAGGAAGTCTTTTCATATTTGAAAAAACCTTCCCTTTAGGGGATATTGGCACATATACCTCATCAAATTGAGGCATATCCGTCAATTCCTTGGTAATTACTTCCTGAACAAACCTTGGATACATATAGAAACGCTTTTTGGATTCCAGGTTTGCCACAAGATCATTGAAAATCATTTGAGAAAAATTAAACTTCCTGTTAGTGGCTAAGCAGACTAGAGCATAAGCAATAGTACTGCTGAACTCACTCCATCCAGTAGTTTTCTTTGAAATACAATGCATTAGGGTATGAACAAAGAATCTCCATTGAGTAAAAATTTTTGACTTGTAGAATTTAAAGACTCCAATGGGACCTTCATACACCATTCTTTGTAAAGTTGCGAAGAGTTCTTCATTGGGAATAGAAGATATACCTGAGGCATCATCTAGTCGAAGAGTGATGCGCATGAGTTCTTCTGAAACTTTCAAGGGTTTGTCACATACCCTTGTGTGAATGACTTTATGCCCATCTTCGGATTCTACGGTGGCATTGGCCCAGAAGTGCGTCTGATGCTCGATGTATATTGTCGGATTCACCGTTAGGGCATACGAAATATGAGTGGACTTGAGAAAATCCACAATTTCATGAAATCCTTCGGCCTGCTTCGGCTTCTGAAGCATTGCAATCTCATTATGCTCGTCGACAAACTCCATAATCGTTGTGCTTCCTGAGGATTTGTAAAGAAAACACAGAGATTCTAGGGAAAAGGGGTTAGAACGAGAGAGAGAATAAGTTAATGCGAAGAGTCGTTATGAGTTTTGGCGGGCAAACAGGGGTATTTATAGCAGTATTTGCCCTAGATTTTCAAAAGTCTTAACAAGATAATTAACACTTAGAATTCAGAATTAAAGAATCTGCGGAAAAGAACTTTAATTCTCACAATCAAGAACAATGTAACAGAAAATTCACCACTTTGTGTATTCACTAAATCGACTCACAATATTAACAACCAAACCTCAATCTTGTTGAACAGGCTCAACAAGACGACTTCTACTTCTCTAGAAATAGGGTTCTTACACCTTGAGGTTAATTCTCTCTAAAAACACAGTCTAATTCTTTTTCACACGTATATTAACTCGTCTCTCATGTATATTCTAATAGCTATCTATCAACAAATATATATACAGAATAATTACAAGATAACTATCAAAAAGTAACTTGATCTTCTAAATCTTTGTTAAACACATCTTGATCAATTCCTTCTTTGTCTCCAAAAGTATCGCATACCAATCTTAACGAACTCAGCAGTATTAACCTTTATTCTTCATGAGCAGTACTAACAATCTCCAGCAGTATTAAGTCACGAGCAGTACTAACAGATATTCGATATGCACCAGCAGTACTAACCTTGACTTGCAGTAGTAACTTTGACAAGCAGTACTAACCTCACATAAGCAGTATTAATAATGTTCCAGAAGTAGTAATATACCAGCAGCATTAACTTTGTTCAGCAGTATTAACTTTGTTCTGGCAGCACTAACATTGAACTAGCAGTACTAACCTTGAACTGGCAGTAGTAATGTTGTTCTGGCAGTACTAACCATACTTAGCATATCTTCAGTTCCCAACAAACTATGTGATAATGGATTCGATTAAAATTTCAACAAGAAATACCGTTCTCTGCTAAGTGAAGGAACAAGCACAGAGCTTTTGAGAGCCGACAGAAGACGCGCTCTCTACCTCATGAACTTCAAAGTAACAAGCAAAGATGAAAAAGTTTGTCTTGTTTCAAGCAAAAGTGAAGAGGCTTGGCTCTGGCCCAACAGGTTTTCTCATTTAAATTTCCACACTCTAGATAAACTTGTGAAATTAAATTTGGTAAGTGGTCTTGCTAACTTAAAATTCGACAGAGACCATATATGTTCTGCTTGTGAAATGGGAAAACTGAAAGAGCTTCCTACAAGACCAAGTCAGATGTGTCTTGCACTAAGCCTCTGTACATGCTCCATGTAGACCTCTGCGGTCCCATTTCAGCACGGAGCTTAGGTGGCAAAGAGTATATTCTTGTCCTCATTGATGAATTTTCAAGATATACTTGGGTTGAATTTGTCCGAAAGAAGTTTGATGTTCCCCAAATACTAATCTATTTGATGAGAAAAATCCAGGTTCTGTATAATTGTAAAATGCAGAAGTTGAGAAGTGACAATGGCACTGCTTTCATAAACTCAACCATAGAGGCCTATCTTTTAGAAGAATGGATCTCACATAACTTATGTGCCGCACGAACTCCACAATAAAATGGCGTTGTTGAACGCAAAAATCGAACGCTAGTGGAGGCCACCAGAACCATGCTCACTGCATCTGGATTACCTACATCTTTTTGGGCAGAATTAATCTCAACCGCATGTTTCACTCATAATTGATCATTGATTGCGAAAAGACACACGAAAACCCCATACCACATGATCAACCAGATGAAACCAAACATCAAGTTCTTCCACGTGTTTGGGTGCATATGTTTAGTCCTGAACGACAGAGAGCAGGTTGGAAAATTTGACAAGAAGGCCGATGAAGCAAAGTTCATTGGATATTCATCCACATCCAAGGACTACAGAGTCTTCATTTAAAAATCAAGAACGATATTGGAAAGTATCAATGTATCCTTTGATGACTCTTTCCAAGAGACTTCTGAGCAAATCAGCTCAGGACTCGGGCAAAACAAGCAAGCCTTTGGCACATCACTCTCTCGAGAAGCAAAATTAAATCTCCTTTTCGAAGACATGTTTGATGATGAAGACGAACCCTCTGTAAAGGGTCACAGAGCCTCTGGAGTCCAAATCTCCGTGGACCAAGCACCACAAGGTGTATCTCTTACTGGTCCTTGCAACACTTCACCCTCTTCAACTACATGTGTAGGTCCAACAATCGTGGGGGAGCAAGCAGAAGATACAATCAATAAGGATTCCACGCCAAACCAAGCAGAAAATCCTATACCCGTGACCATAGAGGATTCACCACATGAGCATGATGAGAACTACATACCAATCACTACAGATGTGACAACCGTCAAAATTGCGTTCAGGTTAGAACTGCACTAAATATATCAGATACAGTTATTTTATGTCACACTGTCTAGTTTTAGCAGTAAACCCGACACAGTAGGGGAAAATTAGAATTTGCGTCTAAAATCCCTCAATTTAGGAAATTATCCATACATCTCATAAAATGCCTACTAAAAATATTCATACACTTATATATGTATATGTTTATATATATACAACCTACAAAAATAAATACTAATAATTCAACTAGTTTATTTATTTTTACCAATTAAATTCAATAATTCAACTAATTAAAAGATTTAATTAAAATTAAATTAAACACAACTTTAAACACCAGCATTTTAACCAAACTCACACTCAACACCCTCTCCTTTCCCCTCTCCCAAAACCGGCCACCCCTCCCCCCTAACCCCTCTCTCTCACTCCATAAATACCCCCCTAATCCCTCATTTCTACTCTTCACTCATTTCCTCTCAACTCTCTCTAAGAGTTTACTCTCTTTTCTCTCTATTCTATCTTCTTCAAGGCTTCAAAGTCCAGCCCAAAAAACCTCAAGAAACTCAAGGTAAAATATGCTCCTAGCATCCTCTAATCATCTACATACATGCAACTTTCTCATTTCAAGTTATCTTCCTCAAACTCTAGTCTTTTCACTTTGATTTTTGCTAAGACAATCCTTGGTATCCTAATGTTTGTAGATTCATCACCATGACAGTTTGCATGTCATAGAAAGTGTGATGAATCCATCATCAAACCCATATTAGTGACCCAAGAATGTTTTACTTGAATGTTTTCACAAAAGCTCAAGAACATCAAGTTTTAAAAAAAAATGTCTTGGTTAGATTGTTTGCATAAATTCATTGCATGTTGATTTTTGTAAATAAAAAGCAAGTTTTCAGCTGAGAATAATCATTTTATGTGTTAAAAATGGTGGGTAAACAAAAAGAACAAAATCTTGGAAAGAGCCAATGGAAAAATAGCATTTATTTCAAGGAGCTATTTCCAACAGCATGCTGTCAGATTTTTACACTGATTTTGCATGCCCATATCTCTCTCAAAAATACTCCAAATAGATTGATTTCTTTTCTAAAACTTTATTGTACGAGTTATGAATCAAACCCAACTGGAATCTTTGAAAAACATTGAGTTTTCGACCTTCAAACAGTTTACACAAAAACAGTGCGCATCAGCAGCATTTTCTGTCACTGTTTACGTCATGTTTTATTTCATGCACTTATATTATTCTAAAAATCATAGCACTTATGGCAAAGGTTTCCTAACACATGGAAATACTTAGCCATAAAATACCAGAACCAAACTACCTCTAGAAGTATTCCAATCAGTAACCACAAGTGACCTCTAATTCTGACTTCTAACAACTATATCATAATATAGCTATATGCTATCTCTTGACACTTTTTCTCACCTTTGGTGATGAAATGGTGGTATATTTATATATATGTACTATATATATATACTTACTTATCCTAACCTTTATTTATTTACGCATTTTACTTACGCTCTAACAATCTAACATATTGTTATGGACCCTTTTCATCATTTCATGATGAAATTGTGGTATTTATGTATGTAATATATATGACCTAACATCTAACTTTATTTACATACTTTACATATAATCCTATTTATTGACCCTTTCGTCATTTGTCACGACAACACTTCGGTAATCTCGAACCATCATATGTAACATTTCATCTTGAAGTTGAACTATTGATATCAAAGAACCTATAACAACATACAAAATATCAACAAAGGCATTTTATGATGAATTGGATATTTAACCGACCAAAGTCTAGAACTTAGAATCTTACTAGTGTCCTTACGTTCGTAGGATCGGAGTAGGATCGCCTCACGGAACACATTATGCACTTTTGGGAAACATCTACGCAATCCACCGTGAGTCTTCATAGCCCCTTTTACTGTTTTACATATTGTTGGGGTGAAAAGCATGTTACAACTTTATTCGAAATCAACTGTTTTCGTTACTGAAATACTATGCATGTTTAACGCTCTACGGTACGTATGCACATGTTAAAGCTTCTAAGTTATGCTATCATACAAGAAAGTCCCTACAATTTTACATTACCTCATTAACTCACGAGTGAGCCATGATGATTATGAATAACGTTATTTGGTTGACCACCCACTTACGGTAAAGTAAGTGCATAATTGTTACAACGCATGTTAGTGATAGAACATGATTTCGGGGCATACAACACAAGGTCAAGAGGTTTGGGTAATGGCTTAGCTTGCTACCTCTGAGGCATTACATTATATATACCATGAGCATGCAAAACAAAACGAAACTTTACAACCGAGAGTTGTACTACGATTTTGAAAGTACGAAACTTTACAACTTACACTAACGTTTTTAGTGTGTACAAAAACCTATGAACTCACCAACTATTTTTAGTTGACACTCTCCTTTACATGCTTTTCAGGAAACAACAAGTAAGGATGCATTCTAGAAGGCATCACATTAGCGACTTCCAACTTATTTCATCATGTCAAGTTTACTTTTGTTATTTTGGACAAGATGTATTTCTAAAAACACGTTGTAATTGTACTATTTTGATATGATGATTGTGTGTTGTCTTCTACCTTACGCTTTTGAAACATTTAGCTGTGACATCCCGTGTTTCCGCTTTAGCGGGGTGTGACAGAAGTGGTATCAGGGCTAAAGGTTATAGAGAACATCGGTCTTTCATTTGAAAAACCCAACTATAACCAAAAGTCCAAAATTGACATGAGCATAACTAAACCTACTACTAGTATAACTAAGTCTAGAATGGTATTGATGGACTTTAATTAAACATAGCTTGATCACCTATGTTCGATTAAGGAAGGTTAATGCGAGACTAGAAATGGTTATAGTAGGAGTATGTCGATTTTTACTTGCACTCTCTAGGAGCATGCTTAGTGTATAGACATTGCATAGGGTAGACATGCCACTCATGCGATTAGTTACTAAGTACACTTTTGCTTCAGTTTCACTATGTCGTCGTCGTCATCACCGTCTTACACTCCCGCTTCGTACTCGGCCGATGCACCGGAATACTCCACCGGACGATCTCAAGAAAACCCGCCTAGCAACCAAGAAGAGGAGAATTACAACAACATGGACTCGAAAGCTGAGGTGTCTAGCGAGCGAGACCCTTACGAAGGAACTACAGTATCACCAAACACGGTGTTACCCCGACCCACTCCGGTGATTGCTCAACCACATCCCGGAGGACCTCGCACTCGGCAAACGGATAGGAAGAGTGTGCCAATCCCGAGAAGAGTCACGCTAACAACTCCACTCCCGGTAGCACCGGAACCACCGAGAGTGGTCCCCGGTGTGCCAATTGGGCGCATGACCGAACTAGCAATGGCGAGGGATCAATACATCAGAGCAATGACAACCGAATTACACGGGTGTCAAGTGAGAGTGACTCATCAAGCCCAAGTTCTAACGGAACTTGTAGAGCTTACACACCAACTAGCTATCGTATCAAGCCAAGCTAGAGATGGCGCAAAGATGGCGAGGGAAATGGCATCGAGGTCACAAGCGGCGAGCTCGGTAGTAGTTAAGGGGTTGTTGATGTTGATGTTCTTGCTTGTGCTCGGGGCATATTTGGGGTAGTATGAATGGATCATAACGTGTGGAAGGACCTTTTGGAAAACCGTTCTTTTATTTCTTGTCACTTTAATTTACATTGTATTTTCGAGTAAAATTATGTGCTACCGGTGTACGATAAACACCGGAAAGTTTGTAAACACTCGGCATTTAATGGAAGCCCTTTTGGGAAGTTTTAGTCAATTTGTCTATTTACTCTATACTTTACTTTATTGCTCAAATATTCGAATGAAAACTTGCTGATCTTAAACCTTTGGAAAAATATGAGTTCAAACATTTTTACATACTTTAACCAAAACAATTTTTGAAAATGTGTTTTAGAATCATGCCTCCAAGAAGGTCTACACGTCACACGGAAGATACCCCCGAAAACCAAACGCCCGACATAGCACAAATCATCGCACAACGCATCCAAGAAGCCATACCTAACATCGTCTCACAAGTAACCGCCGACATCAATGCGATCCCAAGGAATCAAGGAGGTAGTGGAGGAGATCTGGGTAGTAACAGTACCGGATGTAACTACAAGACTTTCATGTCCTGTAAGCCCAAAGAGTTCTAAGGAAAGGAAGGTGTCGTAGGATTGCTTTCGTGGATCGATAGCATGGAGTCGGTGCTCCATATTAGCAAATGCTCGGAGGACCGCAAGGTGGAATATGCTACATGTCAACTCCAAGGTAGGGCACTAACTTGGTGGAACATCCAGGTTCAAACCCGTGGAAGGGAAGATTCCTACAAGGTCACATGGGAGGAGTTCAAAGAGTTGCTCATTGAGGAGTACTGCCCAAAGAGTGAAATCCATAAGCTAGAAGTTGAATTCTGGAACCATACTATGATCGGAGCTGACATAGATCGATACACAGCTCGTTTCCATGAACTTGCGAAACTGGTACCTCACATGGTCACTCCCGAGAGTAAGAGAATTGACCGATACTTATGGGGACTAGCACCGGGAATCCGAGGAATGGTTACCTCGGCAAAGCTGACCACAATCCAAGAGGTTGTAGCCATGTCAACTACTTTAACGAACGATGCTGTGAGAGCAGGAACTCTGTCATCTGGTAGTGCTAGCCATAAGAGGAAGCCAGAATATCAGTCAGGAAAGAAACCCTTTGGTAGTGCAAGTAAGGATAGGAGCGTTGCAAGAAACTTCGGAGTAAGCACAGAGGACCCGGGGCAATACAAGGGTTCACTCCCTAAGTGCAACAAGTGCAACTATCATCACGAAGGAGCCTGCGTCATTTGTGACAACTGTAAACGGCCAGGTCACTTCACCAGGTTCTGTAAAAGTGAAAAAGGACCCCATAAAGGTAGAAGGGCATGTTTTGAATGCGGAAGTCCGGATCACTACCGGAATACCTGCCCGAAGTTTGGAAGGAAACCGAACAATAACAATAATGGGAACCGGGCGAGACAAGCCAATCAGGGAAATCAAGGAGGTCAGGCTCGAGGACGGGCATTTGTCATTGGAGCTGAGGAAGCACGTCACGACCCTAATGTGGTGACAGGTACGTTTCTCCTAAACAACCACTATGCATCAGTATTATTTGACACTGGAGAGGATATAAGTTTTATTTCATTGGAGTTTAGACCACTTATTAACTTGGAATCTAGGAAAATGTCGGATGCTTATATTATTGAAGTTGCTAATGGTCACAAATTTGAGGCTAAGGATGTAATCTTAGATTGTACTTTGAATCTAGCTGATAAATTATTTAGCGTTGATCTTATTCCTATCGAAATGGGGAGTTTTGACATAGTTATAGGCATGGATTGGTTATCTAAGAATCGAGCGGAGATTTTCTGTTTTGATAAGTCGGTTAGAATACCTTTGCAAGACGGAGAAACCCTAGTGATACAAGGACACAAAGTTGGAAGAAGCTTAGGGATGGTGTCAAGTATTAAGGTTCGTAAGTATTTGAGGAAGAAATGTGTTGCATTTTTGGCACTCATAGATGAGAAGAAGTCCAAAGAAAGGTGAATTCAAGACATTCCCGTGGTAAAGGATCACCCGGAAGTGTTTCCCGACGATTTGCCTGGACTGCCCCCGTTTAGGCAAGTTGAATTTCAAATTGACCTTATACCCGGAGCAACACCTGTAGCTAAGGCACCCTATCGTTTAGCACCTGCCGAAATGCAAGAGTTGTCAAGCCAACTTCAGGAACTGTTAGACAAGGACTTCATTAGGCCAAGTTCTTCACCTTGGGGAGCTCCAGTTCTGTTCGTTAAAAAAAGGATGGATCGTTTCGAATGTGCATCGACTATAGGGAATTGAACAAGTTAACGATCAAGAACCTATATCCTCTACCTCGAATAGACGATTTATTCGACCAGTTGCAAGGTGCAACGTATTTCTGTAAGATTGATCTTCGATCAGGTTATCATCAATTAAGAGTTCGAGAGGAGGACATTCCTAAGACAGCCTTTAGGACACGTTATGGACACTACGAGTTTTTGGTTATGCCTTTCGGTTTAACCAATGCACCAGCAGTATTCATGGATTTAATGAACAGGGTATGCCGACCATACCTTGACAAGTTTGTGATAGTGTTTATAGATGACATTCTGATTTACTCTCGAAGTAAGGAGGATCACGAGCAGCATTTAAGCGTAATTCTAGAACTTCTTAAGGAACAGAAATTGTACGCCAAATTCTCTAAGTGCGAATTTTGGATTAGAGAAGTACACTTTCTTGGGCACGTAATTGGAGAAAAAGGAATTCACGTAGATCCAGCTAAGGTGGAAGCTGTTAAGAAATGGGAAGCTCCAAAAACCCCAACAGAAATTCGTCAATTTTTGGGTTTGACAGGTTATTATAGACTATTTATCGAGAACTTCTCAAAATTTGCTAAACCTCTCAAAACACTGACCCAAAAGGATAGTAAATTTATTTGGGGAGAATCACAAGAAAAGGCATTTCAGTAATTGAAGAAAAAGTTGTGCAATGCACCAATTCTGGCGTTACCGGAAGGAACCGATAACTTTGTGGTATATTGTGACGCGTCGCATCAAGGATTAGGTTGCGTGTTAATGCAAAAGGACAAGGTGATAGCATACGCTTCGCGACAACCAAAAGTTCATGAGAAGAACTATACCACACACGATTTAGAGCTCGGAGCTGTGGTTTTTGCTCTAAAGATTTGGAGACATTATTTGTACGGCACTAAGTGTACCATTTTTTCAGATCATAAAAGTCTTCAGCATATTCTAGACCAGAAAATGCTAAACATGAGACAAAGAATATGGGTAGAACTACTCAGTGATTACGATTGTGATATTCGTTATCATCCAGGTAAAGCCAATGTAGTGGTTGATGCCTTGAGTAGGAAGGAAAGGACAAAACCTTCACGTATACGAGCAATGGGAGCACTGGTACAAACAAGCTTAAAGACTCGAATTCTTGAAGCTCAGACCGAAGCAATGAAAACGGAAAATCTGAAGGACGAAACCCTTCACGGTATAGAAAGCAGATTTGAAACTAAGGTTGCTGGAGTACGTTATTTCAAGGACAGAGTTTGGGTTCCAAAAGCGAACGACATACAGGAGATAATCCTGCACGAAGCCCACAAGTCACGATATTCAATTCATCCTGGTGCGGATAAGATGTATAAGGGTTTAAGAGAATATTATTGGTGGCCAGGAATGAAGAAGGACATTGCTTTGTACGTAGGAAAATGTGTAACTTGCTCAAAAGTCAAAGCTGTATATCAGAAACCATTTGGTTTGCTTCAACAACCAGAGATTCCCCAGTGGAAATGGGAACAAATAACCATGGATTTTATAACCAAATTGCCAAGAACTGCCCGAGGGCACGACTCAATTTGGGTTATAGTAGATCGATTCACGAAATCTGCACATTTCCTACCGATTCGAGAAGATTACAAAATGGAAAAACTGGCTCAGATCTACATCAAGGAAATTGTTACGCGACATGGAGTCCCGATTTCTATCATATCAGATAGAGATAGCCGTTTCACATCTCGATTTTGGCAGTCACTTCAAAGAGCATCGGGGACGCAATTGAATTTAAGTACCGCCTACCATCCTCAAACAGACGGCCAAAGCGAGCGAACCATTCAAACGTTGGAAGACATGCTTCGAGCATGCGTGTTAGACTTCGGAGGAAGTTGGGATAACCACTTGCCATTAGTTGAGTTTTCCTACAACAATAGCTATCACCAGTATCAAGTGTGCGCCATATGAAGCACTGTATGGACGCAAGTGTCGATCACCTCTTTGTTGGTTGGAGATTGGAGATAGACAATTGTCTAGTCCATACATCGTACAAGAAACCACCGACAAGATCGCAATCATCAGGGATAGAGTCAAAGCAGCTCAAGATCGTCAAAAGAGCTATGCTGACAACCGTAGGAAACCGTTAGAGTTTCAGATTGGAGATAGAGTATTTCTGAAAGTATCCCCTTGAAATGGAACTGTCCGATTTGGAAAACGAGGAAAGTTGAGCCCTCGATACATTGCACCCTTCAAAATCACCGAGAGAATCGGACCAGTAGCATACAGCCTGGAATTGCCAACAGAACTAAGTGCTATTCACAACACCTTTCACGTATCCAATCTGAAGAAATGCCTAGTCAACGAGGAAATAACCGTACCTTTGGAGGAAGTTTAAATCAATGAGAAACTGTGCTTTGTAGAAAAACCAATCGAAATACTTGACCGAGAGGTCAAGCGTCTTCGGCGAAGCAAGATTCCAATAGTGAAAGGTCACTGGAACACAAGGCGTGGGCCTGAGTACACATGGGAACGAGAGGATTGCATGAAACATAAGTATCCTCACTTATTTGCTAAACAACCGGTTACGGACGAAAGTTCTTGAATTTCGGGACGAAATTCTTTTAACCGGGGGAGACTGTCACAACCGTCAAAATAGCGTTCAGGTTAGAACTGCACTAAATATATCAGATACATTTATTTTATGTCACACTGTCTAGTTTTAGCAGTAAACCCGACACAGTAGGGGAAAATTAGAATTTGCGTCTAAAATCCCTCAATTTAGGAAATTATTCATACATCTCATAAAATGCCTACTAAAAATATTCATACACTTATATATGTATATGTTTATATATATACAACCTACAAAAATAAATACTAATAATTCAACTAGTTTATTTATTTTTACCAATTAAATTCAATAATACAACTAATTAAAAGATTTAATTAAAATTAAATTAAACACAACTTTAAACACCATCATTTTAACCAAACCCACACTCCACACCCTCTTCTTTCCCCTCTCCCAAAACTGGCCACCCATCCCCCCCCCCCTAACCCCTCTCTCTCACTCCATAAATACCCCCCTAATCCCTCATTTCTAATCTTCACTCATTTCCTCTCAACTCTCTCTAAGAGTTTACTCTATTTTCTCTCTATTCTGTCTTCTTCAAGGCTTCAAAGTCCAGCCCCAAAAACCTCAAGAAACTAAAGGTAAAATCTGCTCCTAGCATCCTCTAATCATCTACATACATGCATCTTTTTCATTTCAAGTTATCTTCCTCAAACTCTAGTCTTTTCACTTTGATTTTTGCTAAGACAATCCTTGGTATCCTAATGTTTGTAGATTCATCACCATGACACTTTGCATGTCATAGAAAGTGTGATGAATCCATCATCAAACCCATATTAGTGACCCAAGAATGTCTTACTTGAATGTTTTCACAAAAGCTCAAGAACATCAAGTTTAAAAAAAATGTCTTGGTTAGATGGTTTGCATAAACTCATTGCATGTTGATTTTTGTAAATTAAAAGCAAGTTTTCAGCTGAGAATAATCATTTTATGTGTTAAAAATCGTGGGTAAACAAAAAGAACAAAATCTTGGAAAGAGCCAATGGAAAAATAGCATTTATTTCAAGGAGCTATTTCCAACAGCATGCTGTCAGATTTTTACACTGACTTTGCATGCCCATATGCCTCTCAAAAATACTCCAAATAGATTGATTTCTTTTCTGGAACTTTATTTTACGAGTTATGAATCAAACCAAACTGGAATCTTTGAAACTTATTGAGTTTTCGACCTTCAAACAGTTTACACAAAAACAGTGCGCATCAGCAGCATTTTCTGTCACTGTTTACGTCATGTTTTATTTCATGCACTTATATTACTCTAAAAATCATGGGACTTATGGCAAAAATTTCCTAACACATGGAAGTACTTATCCATAAAATACCAGACCAAACGACCTCTGGAAGTATTCCAATCAGTAACCACAAGTGACCACTAATTCTGACTTCTAACAACTATATCATAATATAGCTATATGCTATCTCTTGACATTTTTTCTCACCTTTGGTGATGAAATGGTGGTATATTTATATATATGTACTATATATATATATACTTACTTATCCTAACCTTTATTTATTTACGCATTTTACTTACGCTCTAACAATCTAACATATTGTTATGGACCCTTTTCATCATTTCATGATGAAATTGTGGTATTTATATATGTAATATATATGACCTAACATCTAACTTTATTTACATACTATACATATAATCCTATTTATTGACCCTTTTGTCATTTGTCACGACAACACTTCGGTAATCTCGAACCATCATATGTAACATTTCATCTTGAAGTTGAACTATTGATATCAAATAACCTATAACAACATACAAAATATCAACAAAGGCATTTTATGATGAATTGGATATTTAACCGACCAAAGTCTAGAACTTAGAATCTTACTAGTGTCCTTACGTTCGTAGGATCGGAGTAGGATCGCCTCACGGAACACATTACGCACTTTTGGGAAACATCTACGCAATCCACCGTGAGTCTTCATATCCCCTTTTACTGTTTTACATATTTTTTGGGTGAAAAGCATGTTACAACTTTATTCGAAATCAACTGTTTTCGTTACTGAAATACTATGCATGTTTAACGCTCTACGGTACGTATGCACATGTTAAAGCTTCTAAGTTATGCTATCATACAAGAAAGTCCCTACAATTTTACATTACCTCATTAACTCACGAGTGAGCCATGATGATTATGAATAACGTTATTTGGTTGACCACCCACTTACGGTAAAGTAAGTGCATAATTGTTACAACGCATGTTAGTGATAGAACATGATTTCGGGGCATACAACACAAGGTCAAGAGGTTTGGGTAATGGCTTAGCTTGCTACCTCTGAGGCATTACATTATATATACCATGAGCATGCAAAACAAAACGAAACTTTACAACCGAGAGTTGTACTACGATTTTGAAAGTACGAAACTTTACAACTTACACTAACGTTTTTAGTGTGTACAAAAAACTATGAACTCACCAACTATTTTTAGTTGACACTCTCCTTTACATGCTTTTCAGGAAACAACAAGTAAGGATGCATTCTAGAAGGCATCACATTAGCGACTTCCAACTTATTTCATCATGTCAAGTTTACTTTTGTTATTTTGGACAAGATGTATTTCTAAAAACACGTTGTAATTGTACTATTTTGATATGATGATTGTGTGTTGTCTTCTACCTTACGCTTTTGAAACATTTAGCTGTGACATCTCATGTTTCCGCTTTAGCGGGGTGTGACAGAAGTGGTATCAGAGCTAAAGGTTATAGAGAACATCGGTCTTTCATTTGAAAAACCCAACTATAACCAAAAGTACAAAATTGACATGAGCATAACTAAACCTACTACTAGTATAACTAAGTCTAGAATGATATTGATGGACTTTAATTAAACATAGCTTGATCACCTATGTTCGATTAAGGAAGGTTAATGCGAGACTAGAAATGGTTATAGTAGGAGTATGTCGATTTTTACTTGCACTCTCCAGGAGCATGCTTAGTGTATAGACATTGCAAAGGGTAGACATGCCACTCATGCTATTAGTTACTAAGTACACTTTTGCTTCAGTTTCACTATGTCGTCGTCATCACCGTCTTACACTCCCGCTTTGTACTCGGCCGATGCACCGGAATACTCCACCGGACGATCTCAAGAAAACCCGCCTAGCAACCAAGAAGAGGAGAATTACAACAACACGGACTCAGAAGCTGAGGTGTCTAGCGAGCGAGACCCTTACGAAGGAACTACAGTATCACCAAACACGGTGTTACCCCGACCCACTCCGGTGATTGCTCAACCACATCCCGGAGGACCTCTCACTCGGCAAACGGCTAGGAAGAGTGTGCCAATCCCGAGAAGAGTCACGCTAACAACTCCATGCCCGGTAGCACCGGAACCAACGAGAGTGGTCCCCGGCGTGCCAATTGGGCGCATGACCGAACTAGTAATGGCGAGGGATCAACACATCAGAGCAATGACAACGAAATTACATGGGTGTCAAGTGTGAGTGACTCATCAAGCCCAAGTTCTAACGGAACTTGTAGAGCTTACACACCAACTAGCTATCGTATCAAGCCAGGCTAGAGATGGCGCAAAGATGGCGAGGGAAATGGCATCGAGGTCACAAGCGGCGAGTTCGGTAGTAGTTATGGGGTTGTTGATGTTGATGTTCTTGCTTGTGTTCGGGGCATATTTGGGGTAGTGTGAATGGATCATAACGTGTGGAATGACCTTTTGGAAAACCATTCTTTTATTTCTTGTCACTTTAATTTACATTGTATTTGCGTCTAAAATCCCTCAATTTAGGAAATTATTCATACATCTCATAAAATGCCTACTAAAAATATTCATACACTTATATATGTATATGTTTATATATATACAACCTACAAAAATAAATACTAATAATTCAACTAGTTTATTTATTTTTACCAATTAAATTCAATAATTCAACTAATTAAAAGATTTAATTAAAATTAAATTAAACACAACTTTAAACACCATCATTTTAACCAAACCCACACTCCACACCCTCTTCTTTCCCCTCTCCCAAAACTGGCCACCCCTCCCCCCTAACCCCTCTCTCTCACTCCATAAATACCCCCCTAATCCCTCATTTCTAATCTTCACTCATTTCCTCTCAACTCTCTCTAAGAGTTTACTCTCTTTTCTCTCTATTCTGTCTTCTTCAAGGCTTCAAAGTCCAGCCCCAAAAACCTCAAGAAACTAAAGGTAAAATCTGCTCCTAGCATCCTCTAATCATCTACATACATGTATCTTTCTCATTTCAAGTTATCTTCCTCAAACTCTAGTCTTTTCACTTTGATTTTTGCTAAGACAATCCTTGGTATCCTAATGTTTGTAGATTCATCACCATGACACTTTGCATGTCATAGAAAGTGTGATGAATCCATCATCAAACCCATATTAGTGACCCAAGAATGTCTTACTTGAATGTTTTCACAAAAGCTCAAGAACATCAAGTTTAAAAAAAATGTCTTGGTTAGATGGTTTGCATAAACTCATTGCATGTTGATTTTTGTAAATAAAAAGCAAGTTTTCAGCTGAGAATAATCATTTTATGTGTTAAAAATCGTGGGTAAACAAAAAGAACAAAATCTTGGAAAGAGCCAATGGAAAAATAGCATTTATTTCAAGGAGCTATTTCCAACAGCATGCTGTCAGATTTTTACACTGACTTTGCATGCCCATATGCCTCTCAAAAATACTCCAAATAGATTGATTTCTTTTCTGGAACTTTATTTTACGAGTTATGAATCAAACCAAACTGGAATCTTTGAAAAACATTGAGTTTTCGACCTTCAAACAGTTTACACAAAAACAGTGCGCATCAGCAGCATTTTCTGTCACTGTTTACGTCATGTTTTATTTCATGCACTTATATTACTCTAAAAATCATGGGACTTATGGCAAAAATTTCCTAACACATGGAAGTACTTAACCATAAAATACCAGAACCAAACGACCTCTGGAAGTATTCCAATCAGTAACCACAAGTGACCACTAATTCTGACTTCTAACAACTATATCATAATATAGCTATATGCTATCTCTTGACATTTTTTCTCACCTTTGGTGATGAAATGGTGGTATATTTATATATATGTACTATATATATATATATACTTACTTATCCTAACCTTTATTTATTTACGCATTTTACGTACGCTCTAACAATCTAACATATTGTTATGGACCCTTTTCATCATTTCATGATGAAATTGTGGTATTTATATATGTAATATATATGACCTAACATCTAACTTTATTTACATACTATACATATAATCCTATTTATTGACCCTTTTGTCATTTGTCACGACAACACTTCGGTAATCTCGAACCATCATATGTAACATTTCATCTTGAAGTTGAACTATTGATATCAAAGAACCTATAACAACATACAAAATATCAACAAAGGCATTTTATGATGAATTGGATATTTAACCGACCAAAGTCTAGAACTTAGAATCTTACTAGTGTCCTTACGTTCGTAGGATCGGAGTAGGATCGCCTCACGGAACACATTACGCACTTTTGGGAAACATCTACGCAATCCACCGTGAGTCTTCATATCCCCCTTTACTGTTTTACATATTTTTTGGGTGAAAAGCATGTTACAACTTTATTCGAAATCAACTGTTTTCGTTAATGAAATACTATGCATGTTTAACGCTCTACGGTACGTATGCACATGTTAAAGCTTCTAAGTTATGCTATCATACAAGAAAGTCCCTACAGTTTTACATTACCTCATTAACTCACGAGTGAGCCATGATGATTATGAATAACGTTATTTGGTTGACCACACACTTACGGTAAAGTAAGTGCATAATTGTTACAACGCATGTTAGTGATAGAACATGATTTCGGGGCATACAACACAAGGTCAAGAGGTTTGGGTAATGGCTTAGCTTGCTACCTCTGAGGCATTACATTATATATACCATGAGCATGCAAAACAAAACGAAACTTTACAACCGAGAGTTGTACTACGATTTTGAAAGTACGAAACTTTACAACTTACACTAACGTTTTTAGTGTGTACAAAAACCTATGAACTCACCAACTATTTTTAGTTGACACTCTCCTTTACATGCTTTTCAGGAAACAACAAGTAAGGATGCATTCTAGAAGGCATCACATTAGCGACTTCCAACTTATTTCATCATGTCAAGTTTACTTTTGTTATTTTGGACAAGATGTATTTCTAAAAACACGTTGTAATTGTACTATTTTGATATGATGATTGTGTGTTGTCTTCTACCTTACGCTTTTGAAACATTTAGCTGTGACATCTCGTGTTTCCGCTTTAGCGGGGTGTGACAGAAGTGGTATCAGAGCTAAAGGTTATAGAGAACATCGGTCTTTCATTTGAAAAACCCAACTATAACCAAAAGTACAAAATTGACATGAGCATAACTAAACCTACTACTAGTATAACTAAGTCTAGAATGATATTGATGGACTTTAATTAAACATAGCTTGATCACCTATGTTCGATTAAGGAAGGTTAATGCGAGACTAGAAATGGTTATAGTAGGAGTATGTCGATTTTTACTTGCACTCTCCAGGAGCATGCTTAGTGTATAGACATTGCAAAGGGTAGACATGCCACTCATGCTATTAGTTACTAACTACACTTTTGCTTCAGTTTCACTATGTCGTCGTCATCACCGTCTTACACTCCCGCTTCGTACTCGGCCGATGCACCGGAATACTCCACCGGACGATCTCAAGAAAACCCGCCTAGCAACCAAGAAGAGGAGAATTACAACAACACGGACTCAGAAGCTGAGGTGTCTAGCGAGCGAGACCCTTACGAAGGAACTACAGTATCACCAAACACGGTGTTACCCCGACCCACTCCGGTGATTGCTCAACCACATCCCGGAGGACCTCTCACTCGGCAAACGGCTAGGAAGAGTGTGCCAATCCCGAGAAGAGTCACGCTAACAACTCCATGCCCGGTAGCACCGGAACCAACGAGAGTGGTCCCCGGCGTGCCAATTGGGCGCATGACCGAACTAGTAATGGCGAGGGATCAACACATCAGAGCAATGACAACGGAATTACATGGGTGTCAAGTGAGAGTGACTCATCAAGCCCAAGTTCTAACGGAACTTGTAGAGCTTACACACCAACTAGCTATCGTATCAAGCCAGGCTAGAGATGGCGCAAAGATGGCGAGGGAAATGGCATCGAGGTCACAAGCGGCGAGCTCGGTAGTAGTTATGGGGTTGTTGATGTTGATGTTCTTGCTTGTGCTCGGGGCATATTTGGGGTAGTGTGAATGGATCATAACGTGTGGAATGACCTTTTGGAAAACCATTCTTTTATTTCTTGTCACTTTAATTTACATTGTATTTCCGAGTAAAATTATGTGGTACCGGTGTACGATAAATGACACGGGGTTTTGACACCCCGCGAATCTTACCGCAAGTGTACGGGTCGAAGTCAAGTAATAATACTTTAGAAGTACGAGTATCGAATCACGGGGAACTAGGAACTAAGTATCACAATTACTATAAGAACTATTAACTGGACTATTGAAATTGGAGGATTGGATTTATAACTAATTAATTGCAGAAATTAATATCAAACAAACACCGGACTACGAGTAAGCAGCTGTGGAATTCAGATGGAGAAACAGTTGAGGGTTGGATACCCTTAGGTTTCACACATGAACATCAGACTAAAACAAATATCAGTTAATTCCGCTATAATGAATACTCAACCTTGATCTAACCATTGCTCTCTCTCAAGTAACAACAGTTATATTTGTAACAACATGATGCTTTCTCAAGCTACCATGAAGTTTATTTCGAAAACAAATACAAGATTAATCTCTCGATCTCACCTTATATAGTTCAAAACACATTAAGCGTAGGTTATTATGAGACTAAAGTTTACTCGGTATATCTCTATCCTTTCTTACTTAAGGCATGTAATTCCTAATTCTAGATCTCAATTGATTCTCTCGAACAAAATTGACAACAATAAAACAATTGCAAGTTAGCTACGCTCACAAAGGCATTAAGAACAAAATCACATGCATTCATTAAATCGGAAAACTGATAAAAATCATTCGTCATCCATCATATGTTCAATCCTAATTCAATCCAACCCCCAACATCTTAAAGTTAGTTCATGATGTTGGGGGATTCATACACAAAAGAAAGAGAAACAAAAGTGAAAGTGAACATGTTAATGTGATCGTGGTGAATGTGTAAGATGAATTGATGAACTCCCTTTCCCCGTGTTGAAATCTCCTTTGCGTCTTGAACGATCCTTCGATTGATTCTCGATCTTCGCTCCAAACGGTGTCACGTGGCTCTGAAAATCGCCCCCGGACTGCTCCCAATCGTCTGCCGTATGTTGGATCCCGAAAAAGTCTCGACTCAAATACTGATTTTCGACCAAACAGACCCTTACGCGACTTGCTGTGCGACTTGCAAGTCGCGTGGCAGGTCGCGCGTCCTTCAGATGGCCTTCTGGGTCGGATCTGGTTCGCGGGTCGGGTCCTGGTTCGTTCGCGGGTCTTGGGCTTGGCTTTTGGGCTCCCGTTAGGCTTCGTTTTGACTCATTTTGGGCTCTTTTTAGCTTCTATTTCCTAGGAATGCCGCCTTTTACATAACCTGCGTAAATCGCTCAATAAACCGTAAAATACCAGCCTTTTTACTTGAGTACAAGCCAATCTCGTTGGTTTGAGAACCGAAAATAACGCCAAAAAGTGGCGTTATCAACAACCCCAAACCGAGCGTTGCTTGTCCCCAAGCAAATTAGCGATAAAAACATAATAAAAGCATATAACTGTGAAAGAATAATAACTGCACAATTCCAATCGCTACCAAGTGATGCATCGGTGATTTCCCATACATGTGAATATCTATCTCACTTTCGCCTCATTCTTTAATTTGTCCGATCTATGACCTTCTATTGGGAGTTGAACTCGTGACAGTTCCGATTACATTAGGGTTAGACTAAGTCCAGACATGCTAGGGAAAACATTTCGCCTCGATCCTACCTCACGGGATACTCTCTTTGCACTCGAACCTAGGTTATCGCTCGTGTTGTCATGTTTAAGGAGGTTATGTGCAAGAATACTCAAATGTCATGACAACTCTCAAGAAAGACGCACAAATGTCCAAAATTTTAATCTCAGACGGAATCAAGTAGCAAGACAGGGAATATCGGTAAAGGTAGTCGTAAACCGTAATCACATTTTCCAAAAGATCATCCAGGTCTTTACACGGGTTGTAATGGGGCTAAGGCTATGGTTATGAAACGACGGGTAAAAAGGTTCAAATATCCTTGGCATGTCAATCATTGGCAGTTCCGAACTCTATAGTTTTTCGCTCTCTTATTTGGCCCTCTTCGTCACTATTGGAGTTGCTTTGACTCTCTTATTTTCTGCTATAGATACTATCTAAATAACTGCTTTTTTTTAGGACTTCATTGGTCCTCTTTATTGATTGGGGCAACATTGGCCCTCTTTTCTCTTTCTTGACTGGCCTGATTTCTTTCTTTTCCGCTCTATCTCTCTAAGTTCATTACTGCTTCCGATTGGTACACTTTCGGATAAGGGTTGGCTAAGGCTTTTGGCTAAAGGGTAAATGATGGGTTTAGAAAGAAATAAGGTGAGTGTTTGGCTGCAAACTAGCTATGGATACACACTAAAGGTAAAAAGGGAAACGATAGCTAAAAATGGTTAAAACAAACACACAATGCCTGGAATCATTTCTTAAGGTCCACACGATATGGTCTACTATACCCTCACCTAATATCCCGATATTCGTCTTTGCTACTCAATGCAATAATGTAGAGAGATCATTCTACATTCACGACAAGGAATTCGACAAGTGTATAAGAATTACGTGTATAAATCTCTCGAAATGAAAGACGTCTTTAGGCTCAAAACTCACAATCGGGTGGTCTCCACTAATGTCCCTAGTCATGTCTTTTCCCAGTCCTTCCCTAACGGTCACGTCACTATCATAAAGTTCTTCCCACAATGGTCGGTCTCAATCATTCAAATCATAAAAATTTAGCTACTTTGATCTAGACACTCAAAAGTGCAGGAAATCTACGTGCATAAGCTTGGGCCCGATTGGGAAACCCCAAACCTTACCCACACATTGTCCCCAATGTGCAAGCAAAGTTGTAGGTGATGCGAATCAATCATTGTGCAGTTATTTACAAGTATAAAGAGGACGGGTAAAACATTAACATAACAAGCAAAAAGAAATCCCAAATTTTCTAAACTGGGCACCCCAAACCTAGGCCGTGGCCTAGGTTTTCCAAATAAAAGCCAACCCCAAACCTCGGTAAAACCGAGGTTTGCACAGGGTCTAATGCGAGTGTGTAGATGGTTCAAAAATGAGGCACCCCAAACCTAAGTGAAACTTAGGTTTGTTGCATCTCGTGCAATTGAAATAGAATAACACATCCAACACCACTCTTTTAGCAGAGAAGGATTTAGAACATACCTGTTTTGCCCGGCCGGAGGATTCTTGACAGTTGATCATCAATCGGATACGAAAGGGAGAACATGCAACACAAGGGAAAGAAAAACAAAGAAAGCAAAGGAAACACACAAAGCACTAAAGAAAACAAAAACTGCACGAAAAACGGGGCAATCGGGACTCACGCGGTTTAGCCCGCGACATGCAAGTCGCGTGGAAAACCGCGTAACCCCCTGTTTCAGAAACCAACAGAGGGCCCCGCGACTTTCTGCGCGGTATGCAAACCACGTGTAAAGCCGCGTATGTCCCTGTTCAGCTATTTTTTTTTTACTTTTTTGATTTTTTTTTTGATTTTTATGGCTTTTTCATTATTTAAACACACTCAAAAATTAAAAGAAAAGGAAACTAGCCTTGGTGGGTTGCCTCCCACCCAGCGCCTTATTTAAAGTCGTGGCACGACTGTGCGGTTCTCAACTCGGCTCAGTGTCCGCGGGGTCAAATCGCCCACACTTGCGATTCTTCGCGGCTTCCTTCATCTTCGGTCCTCCATGACCAGCTCCAGCTTCTCCTTCACTTCGACCTCCCACCTTCTCAAACATCTTGAATATTACTCTCTCACCGCCTACCCGGAAAGTTATCTCACCTTCTTCCATATCGACCAATGCTCGACTCGTAGCCAGGAAGGATCTCCCCAGAATCATCGGGACCTCTTCGTCCTCATCTATGTCTATTACCACAAAGTCGACAGGAAAGTAAAACTTACCCACTTTTATCATCACATCCTCAATCACCCCGTATGGGTACCTTATCGATCGATCGACCATCTTCAATGTCATGTATGTTGGGCTCACCTCACCCAGGCCAAGTTTCCTGAAAATAGAAAGAGGCATCAGATTAATACTAGCCCCTAGATCACATAAAACTCTAGTAAAAGAAAAGTCCCCAATTTGAATAGGGATAGAGAAACTCCCTGGATCCTTGAGCTTCTGGGGAAGCTTATTCTGGAAGATGGCGCTGCACTCTTCAGTGAGTGCAACAGTGGCCTGGTGATCAAGTGTCCTCTTCTTCGATATAATCTCCTTCATGAACTTAGCATAGGAGGGCATTTGTGTGAGCGCGTCTGCAAAAGGAATATTGATAGTTAGCTTTTTAAAGACATCAAGAAATTTAGAAAAATGAACCTGGTCTTTATTCGCTTTCAGCCTGCTTGGGTAGGGTACTCTCGGGATTTCCGGCTTGACCGGTGGTGTCACCTCTTTCTTCTTCTCTTCACTCTTCTCACTCTCTTCAGCTTATAACTTGTCCATATCAATGATCTCTACATCATCTTCGGCTTCCTTTGCTGGCTCTTCATTCAGCTCCTTGCCATCTCTAAGGTAGATGGCATTGCAGTGTTCCCGGTTTTGTCTTTCGGGTTGACTCGGAAGTTTTCCGGGGGCTCGGTTTTGTAGGGTCTCGGAAATCTACCCCACTTGCCTCTCGAGGATCTTGATGGCGGCGGTGTTTTGCTCGGTAGCCGCTTTGACAGTGTTGACTGTACTGACTAATCCCTCGACTGTAGTTGCTAACCCCCCGACTGTAGTGTCCATTTTAGACATGAACTTCATCATCATGTCCTTGAGTCCCGGCTTTTTCTCTCCGGACGGTCCCTCGTTCCTTTGCTGAAAAACTGGAAGGCGGTACACACTGTTAGAATTAAAAGAATTGGAAGAGTTAGAAAAGTTACCTGGTTGTGGACCCGGCTGATTCCATGAGAGATTGGGGTGCTTTTTCCACCCCTCGTTATACGTATTCGAGAAAGGATCGTTTCTCGGTTGGTTCCGGTTTGCCACAAAATGAACCTGATCAGGTTCTTGAAGATTCCCTCCATTCAGCTGATTCGTGAGAAAGGCTAGTTGAGCTTTCAGCTCACTCATCTCATTACCTTCTTGGACATTTGCGACTCGTCTTACCGCTGATCTAGGCGTGGAGAAACTATGTTCGGCCAGGTTCTCAATCAGCTCGCACGCTTCCTCATATGACTTGTCCATTAATGCCCCACCCGCGGCAGTAGTGATGTCGTTCTTAAATTGCGGGTGAAGTCCGCTGAAAAAGGTCTGGATGATGACCCAGCCCTGTAGCCCATGATGAGGACATTTCTTGATCATGTCCTTATAACGCTCCCACGCCTCATATAACGTTTCCTGGTCCCATTGTGCGAAATGGGTGATCTCGGCCATTAGTTGGGCGGTCCGACTCGGGGGAAAGAACTTTTGAAGGAATGCAGCCTTCAATTGTGCCCATGTGGTGACCGAATCTGGCTGGATGCTCTCGGTCCATGCTTCAGCTCGGCCTTTGAGGGAGAATCGAAATAATCGCAGCTTGATGGCATCTTCGTTTATGCCATTGATCTTGAAAGTGTTGCAAACCCGCTCAAATGCACAAAGATATGCATGAGGGTCTTCTGTCGGTGTCCCTCCATACTGGTTTTGCTGCACCATCACGATGGTGCTCGGCTTCAGCTCGAAGTAGTTTGCCCCAGTAGCGGGCGCTTGAATGCCTATTCGGGCCGCCGCCACATTCGGATCGGCGAACGACCGCATAGGACGTCTCGCAGGAGGTGGTGGTGGGTTGTTGCGAGACGGATCATTACGTGGAGGTCTCTCGTCGTCAGACATTTTGACTTTCAGATTTCTTCTCGCTTTCGCTTCTTTACGTAACCGACGAGCGGTTCTTTCTATTTCCTGATCGATTGGCTCGATTCCTTTCCCTCGGGTTTCCTTTGGCATAAACCACTAGCACCTGAAGAGAAGATAACAAGCTTAGCAATCCAGAATTTCAAAGTGATGAAATAAAATACGAAATAATTATATAAAATAAAAAAATGTCCAATCTAATAGCGCGTATAGCTAGTAGTGCTATTAGCTGCAACTAGCTCCCCGGCAACGGCGCCAAAAACTTGACACGGGGTTTTGACACCCCGCGAATCTTACCGCAAGTGTACGGGTCGAAGTCAAGTAATAGTACTTTAGAAGTACGAGTATCGAATCACGGGGAACTAGGAACTAAGTATCACGATTACTATAAGAAATATTAACTGGACTATTGAAATTGGAGGATTGGTTTTATAACTAATTAATTGCAGAAATTAATATCAAACAAACACCGGACTACGAGTAAGCAGCTGTGGAATTCAGATGGAGAAACAGTTGAGGGTTGGATACCCTTAGGTTTCACACATGAACATCAGACTAAAACAAATATCAGTTAATTCCGCTATAATGAATACTCAACCTTGATCTAACCATTGCTCTCTCTCAAGTAACAACAGTTATATTTGTAACAACATGATGCTTTCTCAAGCTACCATGAAGTTTATTTCGAAAACAAATACAAGATTAATCTCCCGATCTCACCTTATATAGTTCAAAACACATTAAGCGTAGGTTATTATGAGACTAAAGTTTACTCGGTATATCTCTATCCTTTCTTACTTGAGACATGTAATTCCTAATTCTAGATCTCAATTGATTCTCTCGAACAAAATTGACAACAATAAAACAATTGCAAGTTAGCTACGCTCACAAAGGCATTAAGAACAAAATCACATGCATTCATTAAATCGGAAAACTGATAAAAATCATTCGTCATCCATCATATGTTCAATCCTAATTCAATCCAACCCCCAACATCTTAAAGTTAGTTCATGATGTTGGGTGATTCATACATAAAAGAAAGAGAAACAAAAGTGAAAGTGAACATGTTAACGTGATCGTGGTGAATGTGTAAGATGAATTGATGAACTCCCTTTCCCCGTGTTGAAATCTCCTTTGCGTCTTGAACGATCCTTCGATTGATTCTCGATCTTCGCTCCAAACGGTGTCACGTGGCTCTGAAAATCGGCCCCGGACTGCTCCCAATCGTCTGTTGTATGTTGGATCCCGAAAAAGTGACCTAAATCCCGACTCAAATACTGATTTTCGACCAAACAGACCCTTACGCGACTTGCTGCGCGACTTGCAAGAGAATTGACCGATACTTATGGGGACTAGCACCGGGAATCCGAGGAATGGTTACCTCGGCAAAGCTGACCACAATCCAAGAGGTTGTAGCCATGTCAACTACTTTAACGAACGATGCTGTGAGAGCAGGAACTCTGTCATCTGGTAGTGCTAGCCATAAGAGGAAGCCAGAGTATCAGTCAGGAAAGAAACCCTTTGGTAGTGCAAGTAAGGATAGGAGCGTTGCAAGAAACTTCGGAGTAAGCACAGAGGACCCGGGGCAATACAAGGGTTCACTCCCTAAGTGCAACAAGTGCAACTATCATCACGAAGGAGCCTGCGTCATTTGTGACAACTGTAAACGGCCAAGTCACTTCACCAGGTTCTGTAAAAGTGAAAAAGGACCCCATGAAGGTAGAAGGGCATGTTTTGAATGCGGAAGTCTGGATCACTACCGGAATACCTGCCCGAAGTTTGGAAGGAAACCGAACAATAACAATAATGGGAACCGGGCGAGACAAGCCAATCAGGGAAATCAAGGAGGTCAGGCTCGAGGACGGGCATTTGTCATTGGTGCTGACGAAACACGTCACGACCCTAATGTGGTGACAGGTACGTTTCTCCTAAACAACCACTATGCATTAGTATTATTTGACACTGGAGCGGATAGAAGTTTTATTTCATTGGAGTTTAGACCACTTATTAACTTGGAATCTAGGAGAATGTCGGATGCTTATATTATTGAGGTTGCTAATGGTCACAAATTTGAGGCTAAGGATGTAATCTTAGATTGTACTTTGAATCTAGCTGATAAATTATTTAGCGTTGAACTTATTCCTATCGAATTGGGGAGTTTTGACATAGTTATAGGCATGGATTGGTTATCTAGGAATCGAGCGGAGATTTGCTGTTTTGATAATTCGGTTAGAATACCTTTGCAAGACGGAGAAACCCTAGTGATACAAGGACACAAAGTTGGAAGAAGCTTAGAGATGGTGTCAAGTATTAAGGTTCGTAAGTATTTGAGGAAGAAATGTGTTGCATTTTTGGCAGTCATAGATGAGAAGAAGTCCAAAGAAAGGAGAATTCAAGACATTCCCGTGGTAAAGGATCACCCGGAAGTGTTTCGCAACGATTTGCCTGGACTGCCCCCGTTTAGGAAAGTTGAATTTCAAATTGACCTTATACCCGGAGCAACACATGTAGCTAAGGCACCCTATCGTTTAGCACCTGCCGAAATGCAAGAGTTGTCAAGCCAACTTCAGGAACTGTTGGACAAGGACTTCATTAGGCCAAGTTCTTCACCTTGGGGAGCTCCAGTTCTGTTCGTTAAGAAAAAGGATGGATCGTTTCGAATGTGCATCGACTATAGGGAATTGAACAAGTTAACGATCAAGAACCGATATCCTCTACCTCGAATAGACGATTTATTCGACCAGTTGCAAGGTGCAACATATTTCTCTAAGATTGATCTTCGATCAGGTTATCATCAATTAAGAGTTCGAGAGGAGGACATTCCTAAGACAGCCTTTAGGACACGTTATGGACACTACGAGTTTTTGGTTATGCCTTTCGGTTTAACCAATGCACCAGCAGTATTCATGGATTTAATGAACAGGGTATGCAGACCATACCTTGACAAGTTTGTGATAGTGTTTATAGATGGCATTCTGATTTACTCGCGAAGTAAGGAGGATCACGAGCAGCATTTAAGCGTAATTCTAGAACTTCTTAAGGAACAGAAATTGTACGCCAAATTCTCTAAGTGCGAATTTTGGATTAGAGAAGTACACTTTCTTGGGCACGTAATTGGAGAAAAAGGAATTCACGTAGATCCAGCTAAGGTGGAAGCTGTTAAGAAATGGGAAGCTCCAAAAACCCCAACAGAAATTCGTCAATTTCTGGGTTTGGCAGGTTATTATAGACGATTTATCGAGAACTTCTCAAAGATTGCTAAACCTCTCACAACACTGACCGAAAAGGATAGTAAATTTATTTGGGGAGAATCACAAGAAAAGGCGTTTCAGTTATTGAAGAAAAAGTTGTGCAATGCACCAATTCTGGCGTTACCGGAAGGAACCGATAACTTTGTGGTATATTGTGACGCGTCACATCAAGGATTAGGTTGCGTGTTAATGCAAAAGGACAAGGTGATAGCATACGCTTCGCGACAACCAAAAGTTCATGAGAAGAACTATACCACACACGATTTAGAGCTCGGAGTTGTGGTTTTTGCTCTAAGGATTTGGAGACATTATTTGTACGGCACTAAGTGTACCATTTTTTCAGATCATAAAAGTATTCAGCATATTCTAGACCAGAAAATGCTAAACATGAGACAAAGAAGATGGGTAGAACTACTCAGTGATTACGATTGTGATATTCGTTATCATCCAGGTAAAGCCAATGTAGTGGCTGATTCCTTGAGTAGGAAGGAAAGGACAAAACCTTCACGTATACGAGGAATGAGAGCACTGGTACAAACAAGCTTAAAGACTCGAATTCATGAAGCTCAGACCGAAGCAATGAAAACGGAAAATCTGAAGGACGAAACCCTTCACGGTATAGAAAGCAGATTTGAAACTAAGGTTGATGGAGTACGTTATTTCAAGGACAGAGTTTGGGTTCCAAAAGCGAACGACATACAGGAGATAATCCTGCACGAAGCCCACAAGTCACGATATTCAATTCATCCTGGTGCGGATAAGATGTATAAGGGTTTAAGACAATATTATTGGTGGCCAGGAATGAAGAAGGATATTGCTTTGTACGTAGGAAAATGTGTAACTTGCTCAAAAGTCAAAGCTGTATATTAGAAACCATCTGGTTTGCTTCAACAACCAGAGATTCCCCAATAGAAATGGGAACAAATAACCATGGATTTTATAACCAAATTGCCAAGAACTGCCCGAGGGCATGACTCAATTTGGGTTATAGTAGATCGATTCACGAAATCTGCACATTTCCTACCGATTCGAGAAGATTACAAAATGGAAAAACTGGCTCAGATCTACATCAAGGAAATTGTTACGCGACATGGAGTCCCGATTTCTATCATATCAGATAGAGATAGCCGTTTCACATCTCGATTTTGGCAGTCACTTCAAAGAGCATTGGGGACGCAATTGAATTTAAGTACCGCCTACCATCCCCAAACAGACGGCCAAAGCGAGCGAACCATTCAAATGTTGGAAGACATGCTTCGAGCATGCGTGTTAGACTTCGGAGGAAGTTGGGATAACCACTTGCCATTAGTTGAGTTTTCCTACAACAATAGCTATCACACCAGTATCAAGTGTGCGCCATATGAAGCACTGTATGGACGCAAGTGTCGATCACCTCTTTGTTGGTTGGAGATTGGAGATACACAATTGTCTAGTCCAGACTTCGTACAAGAAATCACCGACAAGATCGCAATCATCAGGGATAGACTCAAAGCAGCTCAAGATCGTCAAAAGAGCTATGCTGACAACCGTAGGAAACCGTTAGAGTTTCAGATTGGAGATAGAGTATTTCTGAAAGTATCCCCTTGGAAGGGAACTGTCCGATTTGGAAAACGAGGAAAGTTGAGCCCTCGATACATTGGACCCTTCAAAATCACCAAGAGAATCGGACCAGTAGCATACAGCCTGGAATTGCCAACAGAACTAAGTGCTATTCACATCACCTTTCACGTATCCAATCTGAAGAAAAGCCTAGTCAACGAGGAAATAACCGTACCTTTGGAGGAAGTCCAAATCAATGAGAAACTGTGCTTTGTAGAAAAACCAATCGAAATACTTGACCGAGAGGTCAAGCGTCTTAGGCGAAGCAAGATTCCAATAGTGAAAGTTCACTGGAACACAAGGCGTGGGCCTGAGTACACATGGGAACGAGAGGATTGCATGAAACATAAGTATCCTCACTTATTTGCTAAACAACCGGTTACGGACGAAAGTTCTTGAATTTCGGGACGAAATTCTTTTAACCGGGGGAGACTGTGACAACCGTCAAAATTGCGTTCAGGTTAGAAGTGCACTAAATATATCAGATACGGTTATTTTATGTCACACTGTCTAGTTTTAGTAGTAAACCCGACACAGTAGGGGAAAATTAGAATTTGCGTCTAAAATCCCTCAATTTAGGAAATTATCCATACATCTCATAAAATGCCTACTAAAAATATTCATACACTTATATATGTTTATGTTTATATATATACAACCTACAAAAATAAATACTAATAATTCAACTAGTTTATTTATTTTTACCAATTAAATTCAATAATTCAACTAATTAAAAGATTTAATTAAAATTAAATTAAACACAACTTTAAACACCATCATTTTAACCAAACCCACACTCCACACCCTCTCCTTTCCCCTCTCCCAAAACCGGCCACCCCTCCCCCCTAACCCCTCTCTCTCACTCCATAAATACCCCCCTAATCCCTCATTTCTACTCTTCACTCATTTCCTCTCAACTCTCTCTAAAAGTTTACTCTCTTTTCTCTCTATTCTATCTTCTTCAAGGCTTCAAAGTCCAGGCCCAAAAACCTCAAGAAACTCAAGGTAAAATCTGCTCCTAGCATCCTCTAATCATCTACATACATGCATATTTCTCATTTCAAGTTATCTTCCTCAAACTCTAGTCTTTTCACTTTGATTTTTGCTAAGACAATCCTTGGTATCCTAATGTTTATAGATTCATCACCATGACACTTTGCATGTCATAGAAAGTGTGATGAATCCATCATCAAACCCATATTAGTGACCCAAGAATGTCTTACTTGAATGTTTTCACAAAAGCTCAAGAACATCAAGTTTAAAAAAAAATGTCTTGGTTAGATGGTTTGCATAAACTCATTGCATGTTGATTTTTGTAAATAAAAAGCAAGTTTTCAGCTGAGAATAATCATTTTATGTGTTAAAAATCGTGGGTAAACAAAAAGAACAAAATCTTGGAAAGAGCCAATGGAAAAATAGCATTTATTTCAAGGAGCTATTTCCAACAGCATGCTATTTCCAACAACAAATAGATTGATTTATTTTCTGGAACTTTATTTTACGAGTTATGAATCAAACCCAACTGGAATCTTTGAAAAACATTGAGTTTTCGACCTTCAAACAGTTTACACAAAAACAGTGCGCATCAGCAACATTTTCTGTCACTGTTTACGTCATGTTTTATTTCATGCACTTATATTACTCTAAAAATCATGGGACTTATGGCAAAGGCTTCCTAACACATGGAAGTACTTAGCCATAACATACCAGAACCAACTGACCTCTAATTCTGACTTCTAGCAACTATATCATAATATAGCTATATGCTATCTCTTGACACTTTTTCTCACCTTTGGTGATGAAATGGTGGTATATTTATATATGTACTATATATATATACTTACTTATCCTAACCTTTATTTATTTACGCATTTTACTTACGCTCTATCAATCTAACATATTGTTATGGACCCTTTTCATCATTTCATGATGAAATTGTGGTATTTATATATGTAATATATATGACCTAACATCTAACTTTATTTACATACTATACATATAATCCTATTTATTGACCCTTTCGTCATTTGTCACGACAACACTTCGGTAATCTCGAACTATCATATGTAACATTTCATCTTGAAGTTGAACTATTGATATCGAAGAACCTATAACAACATACAAAATATCAACAAAGGCATTTTATGATGAATTGGATATTTAACCGACCAAAGTCTAGAACTTAGAATCTTACTAGTGTCCTTACGTTCGTAGGATCGGAGTAGGATCGCCTCACGGAACACATTACGCACTTTTGGGAAACATCTACGCAATCCACCGTGAGTCTTTATAGCCCCTTTTAGTGTTTTACATATTTTTGGGGTGAAAAGCATGTTACAACTTTATTCGAAATCAACTGTTTTCGTTACTGAAATACTATGCATGTTTAACGCTCTACGGTACGTATGCACATGTTAAAGCTTCTAAGTTATGCTATCATACAATAAAGTCCCTACAATTTTACATTACCTCATTAACTCACGAGTGAGCCATGATGATTATGAATAACGTTATTTGGTTGACCACCCACTTACGGTAAAGTAAGTGCATAATTGTTACAACGCATGTTAGTGATAGAACATGATTTCGGGGCATACAACACAAGGTCAAGAGGTTTGGGTAATGGCTTAGCTTGCTACCTCTGAGGCATTACATTATATATACCATGAGCATGCAAAACAAAACGAAACTTTACAACCGAGAGTTGTACTACGATTTTGAAAGTACGAAACTTTACAACTTACACTAATGTTTTTAGTGTGTACAAAAACCTATGAACTCACCAACTATTTTTAGTTGACACTCTCCTTTACATGCTTTTCAGGAAACAACAAGTAAGGATGCATTCTAGAAGGCATCACATTAGCGACTTCCAACTTATTTCATCATGTCAAGTTTACTTTTGTTATTTTGGACAAGATGTATTTCTAAAAACACGTTGTAATTGTACTATTTTGATATGATGATTGTGTGTTGTCTTCTACCTTTCGCTTTTGAAACATTTAGCTGTGACATCCCGTGTTTCCGCTTTAGCGGGTGTGACAACAGAGGTTTCAAACCCAACTCAGACTGAAACATCAACTCCTGTGATGGGCACAAATGACATACCTTCTACGACAAAAGTTGTGCATGAACCAACTAATGCATCCACAGAAGTAGAACTTCATGCTACTAATGACCATCTTCCATGGACGACCAAATGAACTAAGAGTCATCCACAGAGCCAGATCATTAGTGACCCTTCAAATAAAGTCAAGACTCGATCAGCCACTACCAATTTTTGTTTTTACACAAATTTTATCAGTGTGATTGAACAAAAGAATATTTCTGAAGCCCTAGATGATCCAAATTAGGTAGAAGCTATGCAAGAGGAGATTTTACAATTTGAGTGCAACAAAGTATGGTCCTTTGTAAAAGGTAAAAATGCAATAGGGAGCAAATGAGTGTTCAGAAACAAACCAGACGAAGATGGAGTGGTCATTAGAAACAATGCAAGATTGGTGGCTAAGGGATATTGCCAAGAGGAAGGAATTGACTACACGGAAACCATTGCCCCTATTGCACACTTAAAGGCAATCAGAATATTTTTGGTCTTTGCAGCCCATAGAGGATTTAAGGTGTATCAAATGAATGTGAAGTCTGCTTTCCTAAATGGCCAAGTACAAGAAGAAGTATACTTCCAACAACCACCAAGATTTGAGATTCCAAATAACCAAATCATGTTATTTCCTGGGTCTCTTCTATACTTAACACCAAGTAGACCAGATATTATGTATGCTACATGTCTCTGTTGGGTCACCAAGGATTTGAAATTGACTCACCGATGTTTTCCCTAAAACTCCTACTTAGAATATTTTAGTTCAGTTCTTTGAATGACTTGTACAAGATATCAAATGTTCGGTGAAGTCGAAGATCAACCGAAACCAAGCTTGAAGACTCTCTACTTGTGGAAAATAGAAGACTCTCGGCAACATTCAAACAAGTCATCACCACCGAAATTCCTTGACATTTCGGTGGCCTTCTCTCCACCGAACTTATAGGACATTTTCGGTGGCCTTCTCCCACCGAAGTGCATGGACAGTTTCGGTGGCCCCATCCACCACCGATGACCCTTTCGGTGCTCCTCTCACCACCGAAATATACTTGTAATTTCGGTGGTCCTCTCACCACCGAAATATACTTGTAATTTCGGTGGTCCTCTCACCACCAAAACATGCTCGCAATTTCGGTGGACTAGTTACCACCGAAACATGCTTGCAATTTCGGTGGACTAGTCTTCTTTCCACCGAAGATTTCTCAATCTCGGTGGAAACCACTTCGGTGCTAAAGGCTCAAGACAGAAGATCATTTATTATGGGACAATATCCTCCAGCAGAGAAAAGTGACAGTTTGTCTCTTTATCCACTTTCAGTTAAGGTCCCTATTATCTGCTCAAGCTACTCTGTCTGCACCTAGTGAAAAGTGACAAGGACTTCACAGTTCTCCTGAAGTCAACATTATCAGCATATGTGAAGATGACAAGTGTCCCAAGCATTTAATGCTTGGGCACTCCTTGGCACTATAAAAGGAGAAGTGCTCTTCATGCAATTCTCACGCTTTCAAGAAATTCCCTCAGTGCAAGAAACCTTCTTTTAAGCCTTAAAACTCAATAGCTTTGCTCTTAGTGTTCTTAGTTGTTTTGTTGTATACTTTGTGTAAGATTGTTAGAATAGTTTATCTGTTCTTTTCCGCAACAATCTTAAGTTTTCTGTGTGTAATTCTTTTGAAAGTTTTTCAAATATAAGAATTAAAATTGTGAAATTTTTGTGTATTGTATTCAACCCCCCCTTCTACAATACTTGTTAAGCCATCTGGGACTAACAAGTGGTATCAGAGCAGAAAGTTTAATCCCATAAACTTGATCTGCGATGGCTGCTTCTTCTTCTTCTACTGTTGAAAACTCTCTTCAAAACAACTTTTCAGAAAATGGGTCTATTTCAAAACCTCCTAAGTTTAATGCCAACAACTTCTCCTTGTGGAAAAGCCGCATGATGCTATTCATGGAAGGAGTGGATACTAGATATCCAACCATTCTCAACGAGGGACCCATTATCCCCAGAGTTTGGGCTCGCTATGACACGCAGAGGCCAGGTAAAGAGACCTTTGAAAAGGAAATCTCTAGTGATTCTGATGAGGAAAAATCCAGTGCTACTGGTCGGTATATTCTCAAAAATCCTAAAAAGTATACTGATGAGGAAAAACGTTTAGTTACTCTTGACTCCAAGGTAAGAGCTATTATTGCTCTCTCTCTTCCTGATGAGGTCTACCTCTCTTTGGTGAACTTTGAAACTGCCAAAGAAATGTGGACCACTCTATGTGTTCTGTACGAAGGTACAGAGGAAGTCAAGAAATGTAAAAAGATTGGTCTTATCAGAAAGTATGAACTATTTTCTTCTGAAAAAGGAGAATCTCTTCCTAGCTTCTATAACCGCTTCAACTCTCTTTTAAATGATCTTAAGTTGTTGGGCAGAGTCTATGATAATGAGGAAGTCTTGTGCAAGTTCATGGATTGTCTCCCAGATTTTTGGGAAAATATATGTACTTGTATCAAAACTACCAAGGACCTTGAGTTCATGCCCTTAACTGTTTTATATGGTACTCTTTTCAATTTTGAGCAAACCAAGCTTCAACGGAAATCTTTCATCAAAGAAATAAAGAGCTCCTCTATAGCTCTTGTTAGTGAAAGTTCCAAGAGTTCTCAAAATCTTCCTAGAATCACCTATCCTTCATCTTACTCTGACAATGACAGCCAAACAAATGTAACCCACCAAACGGAAGCATATCTTAGTGATGCTGATGATGAAGGTGAGGATATCATGGTTGAACAGTTGTCGGATGAGATGGCAATGATGGCCGGTTCTAAACACAAGTTTCGTCCCTTCAACAAATCTCGAAGTCTTAGAAAAACTTCATCTTTCAAAACTTCTTCTGACAAGTCTAATGAGGAATGCTACAACTGTGGCAAGAAAGGACATTTTGCATCTGAGTGTAGAAGCAAGCGTATCTCCAAGTCCAGATTTACTTCTTCTGACAATCCCTCTTCAAAAAGGGAAAAATCCAAACACATGCCTTTCAAATCAACCTTTCCCAAAAAGGAGTCCCCACCATCCTTCTTAAATCATCAGGAGCGTGCTGAGAAATACAAGGCCAAGTACAAGAAAGAGAAGGAAAGGAGTGAGGGTCTAGAGAGAAAAGGGAAGGGTCTCATGGAAGAAACCCACGATTGGGACGACGAAGACACCTCCGACAGTGATTCTCAGAATAGATGCTTCGTGGCTATCTCAGAAGAAATGGAAGTTTCCGAAAAGGCCACTTCACCTATGGCTCTAGTGGCAACTGGGTGCTCCACAGCCTACGCTCAGGTACATCCCTTCAATAATATGTCTGATATTGAAAAGATCAATGCCTATGAATCTCTAACTCAAGATTTTTATTCTGTTAAAGACAGTAAGAATAGAAAATCTGCTCAAGTGAAAGAGCTCAAAGCTGAACTTGAAATTTGCATGTCTAAGCTTAAAAGGTTTGAGGAAATCAAAAATGAGCTTGAGGACTTGAAAACAATAAATCATGTGATCTCAAAAGAAAAGAACTCTCTGTTTAAGAAACTAAAAAGGGAACAAGAAGTCATCAAAAAATGGTCAAGCTCTTCCAAAAATCTTGAACAAATCTTTCAAAGTCAAATCTGTAGTTCAAACAAGTTCGGTCTAGGATTTGGAAAAACTGATGTTTGTGAGTCCACTCTTGCTCTTGTTCCCCCCACCAATGCATGTGATGATCTCTCTGATTCTAGCTCTTGTGATTCCATCTCTTTGAACTCGTTAGATCTGTGTGAAGCCTTAAAGTATGGCATATCCTTAAAGGCCAAAGACTCCTCATTGCAAGTCATTGAGAAGCAAGATTCAAATGACGTTTCTAAACCCATCCATGATCAGCTCAAATTTTCGGCCATGGATGAAGCCTCCTCCTCAAACTCTTCAAAAGCTAATCCTTCCAAAAGATCCAAACCCACCGATCTTATCCCCTTTGTGCCCACCGATCCCTCAATCTATGACCCTCCAATTCCTCTTCATGAAGTGTTAAAATCTATTCACATAGATACCTACACCGAACCTAAGCCCTCAAAGATCCCCAAAAGAGAAACTCCTGTTCACTCAAAAAGGATCTCCTGTGCCGACAAAGGAAAATCGGTGGTCAACTGCATGGCAAGCTCCCATCCTAAAAGTTTTACCCCAAACATTCCCTCTAACAACACTTATGTTCCTAGATCTGTGCTTTTAAGAAAATCAACCTCCAAAGATTTATCCAAAGGAATCCTTGGGTCCAAGCCTCCTGCTCTGTTCTCCTCTAACAAGGTTATAAGAACAAATGATAAAAGCCAAAACATGAAAAATGCTAAAAAGGTGTTTATCTATAGAAAATGCTATAACTGTGGTGACACTTTTCATATGGCTAAGGACTGTCCCAAGGATAAGATTGATAGATCCAAGCTTAAGGAATCATGCTCTTCTAACCCCAAAGGACCCATTACAAAATGGGTACCAAAGAACTAATATGTGTTTGCATGCAGGCTTTTGAGCACCATCAAATTTGGTATTTAGACAGCGGGTGCTCACGCCACATGACGGGAAACAAGTCTCTTCTCATCAACTATGTGCCGGGAAAAGGTCCATCTGTAACTTTTGGTGATAATTCTAAGGGTTACACCAAAGGATACGGAACTCTCTCTAATGGATCTGTAACCTTCAATAAAGTGGCTTTTGTGGACGGCCTCATGCATAACCTCCTCAGCATTAGCCAACTGTGTGATCTTGGATACAAAGTTATCTTTGAACTTTGTGTCTGCTCCGTGGTAGACAAACAATTCAATGTGGTGTTATCGGGAAGACGGATGGAAAATGTCTACGTCATAGATATGGGACAATCCAATTCCTCATCAAATGTCTGCTTTGTGTCAAATGATGCATCCAAAAGAAACTGGTTGTGGCACAAACGTCTCTCTCATCTAAACTTCAAGACCTTGCATAAAATCTCCAACAAAGAACTGGTGACGGGCATGCCAAAGTTGAACTTTGTCAAAGAGAAGCTGTGTGATGCATGTGAAAAGGGAAAGCTCACCAAAACATCCTTCAAGACGAAGCAATGCTCTTCCATCACTCTTCCTCTTCAATTGCTGCACATGGATCTATGTGGACCAGTCAGCACTCCAAGTCTTGGAGGCAAAAGGTATATTCTTGTTATTGTTGATGAATTTACCAGATATACTTGGGTGTTCTTTCTCAGGTACAAAAGTGATGCCACTGAAGAAATCATCAACTTTGTCAAGAAAAATGAAGTTCTCAATGGCCAGCTTGTCCGCTCGGTAAGGAGTGACAATGGCACTGAATTCAGAAATAGTGCTCTTGAAGACTTCTTCACCGAGAAAGGGATCTCTCAGAACTTCTCTGCTGTTCGTACTCCTCAGCAAAATGGAGTGGTGGAAAGGAAAAACAGAACACTGTGTGAGGCCGCTAGATCCATGCTGAGTGAATCAAATCTCCCCACCTATTTTTGGGCCGAAGCTGTGAATACTGCCTGCTTCACTCAAAACTGGTCAGTAATATCCAAAAGACATGAGAAAACCCCGTATGAAGTTTTTCATGGCAGAAAACCAAATATTGGCTTTCTTCATGTCTTTGGGTGTATCTGCTTTATTCTTAATGATCGTGAAAATCTTGGGAAGTTTGATCCCAAAGCAGATGAGGGAATATTTGTTGGGTACTCCTTATCCTCCAAAGCTTATAGGGTGTACAATCTCAGAAGAAAATGCATTGATGAGTCCATTCATGTCAAGTTTGATGATCTCAGATGTTCATCACTTTCAAGTGATGAGGATGATTTACACAGATGGATCTCATCATGTATTGGTGATACCCCCTTAGTCACTTCCACCGATATCTCCTCTATTCCCTCAAATCCATCCACCTCAAAAAACCCAGCTGGATCACTCTCTCCCACCGAAATTGATCAACCCTTCTCTCACACCGATTTCCCTATTCCCACCGAAACTCCACACCGAAGCCCTTCTTCCATCATAACTCCCACCGAAAATCACATGGCTTCCACTACCGAAAATCCCATCTTACACCAAACTTCTGATCCCACTACTCCAGTTCACTCTACTTCTCATACCCCATCACCTTTACCCCCTGCTCTAAAATGGACCAAAGATCACCCCATAGATCAAATTATTGGTGATCAACAAGCAGGTGTCCACACCCGCAGAGGAGTTGGAAATATTTGTCTCTATGTGAATTTCCTCTCTCTCTCTGAACCTAAGAAAGTGGATGAAGCTCTATCAGATCCTTGTTGGATCACTGCCATGCAAGAAGAACTTTCTCAGTTCCAGAGGAATAAAGTTTGGAGATTGGTTCCCAAACCCAGAAACAAGACAATCATTGGAACCAAGTGGGTATTCAGGAACAAAATGGATGAAGATGGTACTGTTATCAGAAACAAGGCCCGATTAGTAGCTCAAGGATACAGACAGGAAGAAGGCATTGACTATGATGAAACATTTGCCCATGTTGCAAGACTTGAAGCTATAAGGATCTTTCTGGCTCATGCTGCCTACCGAAATTTTAGGGTCTTTCAAATGGATGTTAAAAGTGCCTTTCTCAATGGGGAACTTGCAGAGGAAGTCTATGTGAAACAACCTCCTGGCTTTGAAGACCCAGCTCATCCAAACTATGTGTACAGACTTGACAAAGCATTGTATGGTCTCAAGCAAGCTACACGTGCTTGGTATGACACTCTTGCCAACTTTCTTCTCAAGCATGGATATTCCAGAGGTAAAATTGACAATACTCTCTTCATCAAAGAAACCTCAGGTAATATCATTCTTGTTCAAATCTATGTTGATGACATCATCTTTGGTGCCACTGATGAATGCCTATGTGATGAGTTTGCTTCTCTCATGATGAGTGAATATGAGATGAGCATGATGGGAGAGCTTACATTTTTCTTGGGCCTTCAAGTCAAACAATCTTCAGAAGGGATTTTTATAAATCAAAGCAAATATATTCGTGACCTTCTGAAGAAATTTAACTTTCTAGATAGCTCTCCTATGAAAACTCCCATGGCACCTCCCTTGAAACTGTGTGCCGATCTAAAAGGTGAATATGTGGATGTTACTCTTTACCGAGGTATGATAGGCTCTCTTCTTTACCTAACTGCTAGCAGACCGGAAATAATGTTTGCTACTTGTCTATGTGCTCGTTATCAGGCCAATCCTAAAGTATCACATTTAAAGGCTGTAAAACGAATTTTTCGGTATCTTAAGGGCACACTGCACTTGGGTCTTTGGTATCCCAAAGACTCGGGTTTTGAACTAATTGGTTATTCAGATTCAGACTATGCAGGTTCCCAGATTGATAGAAAGAGTACTACAGGAAGCTGTCAGCTCCTTGGGGGAAAATTGGTAAGTTGGTCTAGCAAGAAACAAAACTCTGTATCAACCTCTACTGCTGAGGCTGAATATGTAGCTGCTGGGAGCTGCTGTGCTCAGATTCTATGGATGAGAAACCAACTAAGGGACTATAATCAATTCTTTTCTAAAGTCCCAATTCTGTGTGATAATTCCAGTGCTATAGCTATAGCAAATAATCCTGTTCTTCACTCTAGATCTAAACACATCGATATCAGGTATCATTTCATCAGGGATCACATTTCCAAAGGTGACATTGAACTGCACTTTATTCCCACCGATTTGCAGCTTGCTGATATTTTCACCAAACCTCTTGATGAAACCAAGTTCAACTTTCTCATCAGTGAACTTGGGATGTGCAATTTCCAAGAATAAACATGTGTTCATGCTCCACCGATCTCACATCGGTGGACACCTTCTTATCTACTTCTCTCTCTCCACCGATCTATCATCTGTGGACAAATCTATGTGTTAAATCATTTATATCTCTCTTTTCCAACACCGAAGTCCAATTTCGGTGATAATCTCCTGCATCGGTGAAGCGTGTCTACCACCGAAGCCCATTTCGGTGGAAATTTTTCAAAATCGGTGAAACTTGTCCACCACCGAAGTCTCATTTCGGTGGTCATCTCCAATCGGTGGAAACTGCCCACCACCGAAGTCTCATCTCGGTGGTCATCTCCAATCGGTGAAAACTTTCCACCACCGAAGTCCCATTTCGGTGGTACTTTCAAAATTCGATGAATCCACTCTACCACCGAAGTCCCATTTCGGTGGACCTCATCCAAATCGGTGAAACCATTCTACCACCGAAGTCCCATTTCCACCGATCGTCTCCCGAACGAACACCGAATCCTCCACCGAAGCATCACCGAGCCTACACCGATCCACACGGTTCCCAAAGCCCACTTGTGACCACTCAATTGCATTTGCGTCAGACCCTTCGCCTATCCGCCGCTCCGTGTCCCGATTCCCAATAACCCTTTCACCTCATGAGCCGCATGTCCCCTCTCCCGATACACATTCATCATCACGGTGCCTTATCCTTTCCCTATATATACTTACCTCCCTTTACTTCCTCCCCACTCCTTTCTCACAATTCAAACCTGCAACTCTCTCTTCTCTTTCAAACATATCTCTCTCATGGCATCCTCACGATATCCAATTCCTACACGTTTTGAAGACCTCCGCTTCAACCAGTGCAATCACGTTGCCCCCCTCGAATCCGATCCCGCTCATCCCGAGTTCTCTACTATTGCTAAATTTCTGTCTCGCTCTCCTCTTCTTCATGCCTTCACATGCAACCCCAGGATGAGCAAAATGCTCATTGGACAGTTCTGGCTCACCTCCGCGTACGATCCCTCCAATGAGGCCATTCACGCCTCCATCTTCACCAATGCCGAAGGTGATCACGACCTCACATTTGGGGTCGATGATGTTCGTCTCGCTCTCAAGATCGACGCCTTTTCCGACTATGAAGACATGTATTTGGACACCATACATGAAGACATTGTTCTTACCACCGGTTATGTGCTCGACGACTCCTCCAAAAGCTCCAAAGGCCCCGGTACTCTTCTTCGCAGCAAAATGGGAGGCATTTGGAATTTCTTCTTCGCCCACGTTATCCATTGCCTCTCACGCAAAACAAGTGGGCATGATCAATCGCCTTCACACGTCAACAAACTCGCTCATGCCCTCATCTTCCAAAGGAAAGTTGACTTCGCCCAATATTTCTTCTCAGAGCTTGTCGAGGTCATCAAAACTCCCAAGAAGTGTTACGTTGCTTTTCCCCGCTTCATCTCCATGATCTTACAACACAAGCTTTCCAAAGCTTTGGAAACCGATCGCCGCTCTTCCTCGCCCCGGTTCTCTTATGAATGGTCATCTCCCGTTGTGGGCACCAAAACCCTCAACGTCAAGCCGCTCGCCACCGATCGCCCATTACGCCCAGGTATGATTTCCTTCGCTCTATCTCCCGAACTTCGTTGGGGTGATGCGGAAATTCCCGGGTTTCGCCACCTGGAAATTCCCGAGGTCACTCCAAATGTTGTGGTCCCTTCTCCCCGTTCCCGAGTGACGTCGGGTGGCACTCAAAAGAAACGACAAAAGGCCACCGACACCTCTGCTCCCGCTTCTCGAACCATGTCACCGAGATATCCCTCGGAGACTTCCCCGGTTCACACCCCTTCTCATAAGCGGAGGCACTCATCTTCCCCTTCGGGATCTCTTCCAAAGAGGTCCCGGAAACCATCGGCCCCACCAACAAATCCAACTGTCGATTCTCAAAAATCGCCGGTTGTTGAACTTCATCCCTCCGGGCCAAGGGTATCCGTTTCGAACCCCACCATCTCCTCTGTTGCCTCTCAAAAGGCCTCAGTTGTACACTTGGAGAACCCTAAACAAACCTCCCCACTCGATTCTTTGGGTGGTGGAGATGACCTCGAGGTCTCTCCTCTCGAGGGTTCTGACTTTTCACTTCACAGCCTTTAACCCGATCAGTTTGTGATCGATGAGATTGCACAACCCAATCAGGGTTCCCCCCCACAATCTTCACCCCCACATGATTTCTTTGCATTTCTTTTAGCGGACACTGGTTCTCCCCGAACCATCCCGTCCCCCGAAGAACATCCCATCGAGCCTCCCTCGCCGAGGCAACACTCTCCACATCGTACACCCTCACCTCCCCGACCTCCCCGAACACTCTACACCGACGCACTCGCGCCTCACTTACGACATCCTCTTCCCGAAGCGGATCCCCTTCGACGGCACTGTTCGTTCCCCGAAATCGGTGGCCAAACTTCCCCGCACATCGACCGCACCTCTACCTTTCTTATATCTACCATCACCTTAATCTCCCAAGCCAATTCCCGCATCTCTAACCTCGAGTCTCAGCTACCGCATCTTCTTCTTGATGCCATCACCGAAGCCCTACGCCCCATTCAAGAAAAATTATCTACCCTTTCTACCACAGTGGAGTCCCTCTCCAAACCTTCCACCGACTCACCCAGTCCTGAACGTTCCCAGTGGGAAATGGATCTCGGTGACTTTGCCTTGGTTCCCCATACCACCGAAACGAGTCTGGCCTTCCTACACTCCAAGTTTGGTAAGGCCTTCTATGAGTTGGGTTTCAAGTTACCGGCTGTTCCTGAGGGGGAGAAAACCACGGCTCCACCGAAACTTCCATCCATCAAGAAACTTTCCAGTAACCAGCCTCCACCGAAACCCTCTTCACCGAAATCCTCCTCTCCTCCACCGAAACCCTCTCCACCGAAATCTACCTCTCCACCGAAATCCTCACCACCTAAACTCTCTACCTCTCCACCGAAACCATCTTCTCCACCGAAACATGTCTCACTCTCACCGACCCATACTGGCTCCACCGAAGCTCTTGACCTTAATGCATCAGTTGAGGGGGAGCAGTCCAGCAATGCTCCCGAAGACAAAGGAAAAAGAACTCTTTCGGCCGAAGAATTGGCCAGAGAAGCAAAGAAGAAAAAGGATCTGGCAAGATATGGGGCTCGACCGAAGGACGCTGAAACTCTCAAACTCAAGCCTGCTTCTCAACCTATCACCACCGAACTTGGCCTCTCTGCTCAAGAAATTGAGGAAGCAAGAATAGCTCAAATCGACTTAGACAAATCCAGAGATCTGTCTCTCAAAGCTGCCGCAGAAGAAGCTACAAAAGTCAAGTCCACCGATGCCATCCAAACACAGAAATCGGTGCTCAGTGCCTTGGAACAACAAAAGAATGAGGAAATTAGTTGGTACAAAAAGACCATGCACCACCGGAGCTATATGTCACAAATTTCTTCAGTAAAGATTGCCACCTCCAAGGCAAACCCTCAAGACATTAGATTGATTATTAACTGGGAAGATGGTTCTATGAAGAGTGTGAAAGAAAGCCATCTCCAACTCTTCGGTCTCTCGGAATGGTATGAAATCACTCAACACCTTGTCAGGAGTCCAAATCCAAGGAAAGACATCTTTGTCAAATACATTGATGGTCTAATGAATAAGATGAAGGAGATCAAAAGAAAACATAACATCATCCTCTCCACTGAAGAAAGAGCCAAACTGCTATCTCTGAAAGAGAAGATCATCCTCCCCAAAGTCAAAAATCCTCCTGACTCAGTCTTCAAGGAAATGGCAAGAGAAGGTAAAATCCCGAATGTAAACAATCTTAACCTTACCATTCCCACTTCTGTTCCCTATCCTACCACAACCTTAAGCCTCTCACCAATACCAGGATTGTTCTTTAACGACGGTCTCGGTCGTCGGGCATTCTTCAGATTTGCCCAGATGTCCATCGCCGATACTATATTTCTGGAAGGCATTCACAACCTCTTTCCGAACATCCCCGAAGCTCAACCGTTCTATAGAAACTTACTGGATGAAATCAAGCGCCGCAAAACCTCAAAGAAGTAAGTTCTCTCCATTTGGTACTTGTAAAAGTTAGTTTCTCATTTTGTAAAATTGTACGAGAACTTATCTTAATACAAGTATCTCTATTTGAATTTTATTTCCGTACATACTTTATCTTTCGTTACCTGTAAATACTGTACATAGTATACATACGCATACAAAAGAAAAAGATCAAATAGAACAAAAAGAATGGTCTATGTGAAAAGAACCCAAAAGAGTAAAAAAGGTCAAAAACGCACTTACTTTTATTTACTATTGAATATTCTAAGATAAGGAGCTCAAATTCAAATAGGGGGAGATTGTTGGGTCACCAAGGATTTGAAATTGACTCACCGATGTTTTCCCTAAAACTCCTACTTAGAATATTTTAGTTCAGTTCTTTGAATGACTTGTACAAGATATCAAATGTTCGGTGAAGTCGAAGATCAACCGAAACCAAGCTTGAAGACTCTCTACTTGTGGAAAATAGAAGACTCTCGACAACATTCAAACAAGTCATCACCACCGAAATTCCTTGACATTTCGATGGCCTTCTCTCCACCGAACTTATAGGACATTTTCGGTGGCCTTCTCCCACCGAAGTGCATGGACAGTTTCGGTGGCCCCATCCACCACCGATGACCCTTTCGGTGCTCCTCTCACCACCGAAATATACTTGTAATTTCGGTGGTCCTCTCACCACCGAAATATACTTGTAATTTCGGTGGTCCTCTCACCACCGAAACATGCTCGCAATTTCGGTGGACTAGTTACCACCGAAACATGCTTGCAATTTCGGTGGACTAGTCTTCTTTCCACCGAAGATTTCTCAATCTCGGTGGAAACCACTTCGGTGCTAAAGGCTCAAGACAGAAGATCATTTATTATGGGACAATATCCTCCAGCAGAGAAAAGTGACAGTTTGTCTCTTTATCCACTTTCAGTTAAGGTCCCTATTATCTGCTCAAGCTACTCTGTCTGCACCTAGTGAAAAGTGACAAGGACTTCACAGTTCTCCTGAAGTCAACATTATCAGCATATGTGAAGATGACAAGTGTCCCAAGCATTTAATGCTTGGGCACTCCTTGGCACTATAAAAGGAGAAGTGCTCTTCATGCAATTCTCACGCTTTCAAGAAATTCTCTCAGTGCAAGAAACCTTCTTTTAAGCCTTAAAACTCAATAGCTTTGCTCTTAGTGTTCTTAGTTGTTTTGTTGTATACTTTGTGTAAGATTGTTAGAATAGTTTATCTGTTCTTTTCCGCAACAATCTTAAGTTTTCTGTGTGTAATTCTTTTGAAAGTTTTTCAAATATAAGAATTAAAATTGTGAAATTTTTGTGTATTGTATTCAACCCCCCCTTCTACAATACTTGTTAAGCCATCTGGGACTAACAGTCTCTGTGCAAGGTATCAATCAAATCCCAAGGAATCTCATCTTTATGCTGTAAAGAGGATCTTTAGGTACCTCAAAGGAACCAAAAATCTTGGTCTCTGGTGTCCAAAGAACTATGGCTTTGATCTAATGGCTTATACAGATTCAGATTATGAAGGATGCAAACTAGATAGGAAAAGTACCTCTAGAAGTTGTCAATTTCTAGGTGGTAAACTAGTGAGCTGGACATCCAAGAAGAAAAATTATGTGTCTACATCTACGGCATAAGCAGAATATGTTGTTGCTGCAAGCTGTTTTTCACAAGTTCAGTGGATGAGAACTCACCCAGAGACTATAGTCTAGGTATCGAGAAGATACCCATCCTCTGTGACTCAAAGAGTGTCATTTATATATCTGCCAATCCAGTATAACACTAAAAAACAAAGCATATCGACATAATGTACCACTTTTTTAAGCATCATGTGGAAAAAAGGTACGATTGTAATGTATTTTGTGCCCACAGAGTATCAACTTGCTGACCTTTTCACCAAAGCCTTAGATGAGAAAAGATTCTTATTTTTGGTTGGCAAGTTGGGTGTGTTAAATATGAGTTGACCCACAAAGCCTCTGCTCCTTGGTACAGAGTCTCATTTAAAAATATTCATTTATTTCAGTATGTATAGTTGTCTCTTAGTAAAGCTTTTATTATGTCGAAACCTTTGTGAAATTGCATAGAGCCCTTGTCCCTAGTCACAACATCTCATTATAATGGTTGATTTATTTCTTGTGAACTACTTATCATATTTGACCCAAGCATAGATCAAGGGGGATAAGAGGTTATCCTTGATAAGGACCACAGAAGTTGATCTCTCAAGGAGAAGCAAAAGAAGCTCTTTGTTCGAACAGATGGGGAAGAAGGTGATTATGTAGGAAGAAGTAAGCCATTTTTAGTAAGTCCACCGCACAAACTCATTTTAAAAAACACTTTTCTCGGACATAACTTTCCAAATATGTCCCAACTTACCTATTTAAACAAATCAAAACTTTTATTGGTAAAAAACCTTTGAGCTCTTTCCTTTATTAGAAATGTTTGGTCAAAGAGCCTCTGTGACGTTTCACTGAGCCTCTGTGCCACAGAAGTATCTAAGACCACAAGCTTCTTAAGGGAAACTCTCCCGACCATTTCATCGATTTTCAAACGATTTAGGTAAAGAAAAGGTGTAATCTTGTGCGAGATAAGACTGGCCCTAGTCCACATAAACTCATTCCACCATAGTGCTTCTATTACTTCCAACACTTATGTGTTTGTGAAATGCCTTCTAGGGTGCGGGTTCTTTTGAGAATGACATGCATTTGGGTGATTGGAGCGCATATCCTCTAACTCAGAACCGCCAAAAACCACGTGGCATTCTCTCATTGGATGTGTTATGTACCGTCATTTTTGAAACGTTTAAAAACGGCCCACCACCTGAGTATGGACTCCAAAAGTTATAGAAATTAACTTCTAGCGCCCAAAATTACCTCTTTATAACCCTATTTTACCCTTCTTTTTAACCTTTTCACTCTCCTTCTCTCTCAAGAACTTCGGCGAATCCTGCAACTTTCTTGCTTTCAGACCTTAAAACTTCATATTTTTCGTTAAAAAACTTTACAAGAACATCAATGGCTTCACCTGCAACCTCCAACCACTCTAAAAACCCCATTCCTCCCAGGGACGAGAACCAAGTTCACTATGACAGTGAAGGATCTATCAACAATCTTCCATCGACAAACCTTCAGGACTTTATCAACCATAACTGGTACCCGAACCACCTCCCATTTAAACCTAACAACCACTATGTGGTCTTATACCCCCAAAACTTTAGACAAGAACATTCCCCCATTATTAATTTACTCCAAAATCACCCACTGAACAAGATCCTCACCATGAACGTCAAGAACATACCAAGCAGGTAAGTTCGCCAATTTTGGCAGAGCTCAAGATTTGATGAGGAACTCAAATCTGTGATAGGCTATATGTCCAAACCCGATAACTCCCAAAATCTAACCATTGGCATCAACAGAGCCATGATATCACAAGTGTTCGATCTTCCTACCATAAGCCTTCCGGGAATTAAGAAGTATGCTGCAGAGCCCACCGATCAAGACCTGGTAGACTTTGTAATGATGCTAGGCTAAAACGAGCCTATGTCGAAGAGGACTGACTTCAAGAGGAACAGACTACTCCCTATGTGGAACATCCTCTTCTGTATTTTGAATAGATACCTAACTGGAAAAGCTGGAATCCCTGACTAGAGCTCTTACCAAATTCTTTCGATCATGTACGGGGTGTACTTTGATCTTCCTCTGGATTTTCATTACTCATACTGTAGGAGATGGCCTCTGCAGTTGCTAGAACCCCTCTGTCGTCCCTTCAATTTCAACGAATGATCGTCATCATACTTGAACCTCTGCTAAAGAATGAAGGATGGAGCTTCGAAGGCCCAACTGTAAAAACCTATCCCCTAACCAAGATGACCCCAACCAACCACCCAAATGGATATGGCTTCTGCTGTCCTTTATCACAGAAGATGTTGGAGTATGTGAGTGATAGGGAATTAGTGAGGCAGTATAAGCGTGGATACAGGATTCCCAAACCGAGTCCTGATACCCCACTATGCTTAGGAGTGCCCATAGGAACAGAGGTAGTTGAGAGAATGACCATGGACGAGTGGATAGAATGACTTAGGAAACCAAGAGAGCAAGCCTCGGCCAGCCATCAGGTCGAAGAAGAAGCTCCTCATACTGCAAAACCTTCCCCTTCTAAGCAGAAGACTAAGACGAAGAAAGCCAAGTTTACAAAACACAGAGGATCAAATCCCTGAAACCCAAACTTCTGCACAACCTGAAGAACCACAGAACCAACCACCCCAATCCACAGAAGTACCTGAAGCATATCCCTCTATCACCCAAGCCCCCAAGGAAAAAAAAGAAAAGAAAGTCCAAATCCACATAGAAGGGTGCCTCTAAACCCAAGAGGACGAAATCCAAGAAAAATCCCACATCACCAAGAGGAAGAGGAACCTCTAGCTATACAGGATCGAGCCTCAACCCACATACGTTATGCAGAACCATAAGATGTCATTCCCCAATCACCTGCCATTCCACTGAATGTCTAACCTGAGGAAAACCAACAAAAAGAAGACCAAGTGTCTTTCAACACTTTTCTAGGGGTCGCAAGACTAAACGACTCCCTTGACACTTATGGGTGGAATTTAAGGTACCCTGGCGATGATCAGTCTCCAAAGATCACAGAGGGTGCCGACGACTCAGCAACAAATATAGAGATGGATGATGCAGAAGAAGGGAACATAAATAGATCGGCAGAAGAGGTAGAGCCCCTAGGAAAACAAACGGAGGAGGCCAAAAATGAGCCTCTGGCACATATCCCCAACTCCCCCTATGCTATCCACCCATCCATTCTCGCTGGTCTAGCAGCAAATGAGAATGTTGAAAAAGAGTTGCACAACTCGAACCCAACCCTTGCAAACCAGACAACCTCACCTCTGGTTGTGTCCTCTCAAAAGGACACAATCGTTGAAACGATAAGTGTTCAATCGCCTAAGAACACGACAATTTCCCACACAGAGGCATCTGTTGCCTCTCCCACTCACATGCTATCATCCATCATTCCTTTAGGGGGAATTAGCACGCACAGCTACAAAGAAGCTCTGGACAAGCCTCCAAGTCAACTTGTCATCTCCTCCGTGCCCAACTCTGGATTGGCTCAGAGGAAGAGCCATTAAATGACTCCCCTCGAGGATTGGAAGGAAGTCCCACTGACCTCAACGTGTGAACAGGGTCAAAGATGAGCACCTCAGGAACAGAGGTATACTCTGGGGAAGAATGTGTTCTCCCAGAGGTTACCACTCGTCCATATGTGACAAAGGGTGAGTTACAAACATTTGTCACCTTTGTGGCCAATAATTTCGCCAAGTTGCAAAGCTTGGTGAAATGTTATGCAGATTCAACCAACTCAACCATATCCTCATTGAGCACAAGAATTGAAACATTATCCCCAGAGGTGAAATACAACTCTGCAAAGGTCTCAGAAATACAAGTCCGAAGTCCACAGAGCTTATCTGCAAGCCTGTCGATAGAAGTCTATAATGCCATAAACTCACATACTACAGAACTTCAGGCTGCGAGGTTCTTCGTAGAAGTCTTGGCAAAGAAGCAAGCAGACAAACCTTCAACATCCTTAGCCACAAAGGATCTCAAGAGAGCCATAGATCAAGTTCAACAAACCTTTTAGCTCCAACCTCTAGCTTAGAGCAGTATTGAAAATAGACTAAGGAAGAATTCTGGCAGAATCCTCCGCCAGCAACCAAGAACAAAGAGCCTCAAATTGATCCATCATCTGAAGACAAATAGTCCAAGGCGACAGAGCCTCTGCCATCCAAACATAGCCTCTCTGGAATCAAAGACAGAAGATGAAGATCAAGAATTCTGAAGACAAAGGACAAGTGTGCCACTCACGTGCCTCTGTTGTACGAAGATCCTGAATATCAAATAGTAAAAGGCATGATCCTCTACTTTCCACGTGTCATCATCAGAGAGGTCACAGCTTTTGAAGAGAACGTACAAATGGCGCACTACATTAACGTGTACAAGGATTCGTCCCACGATCTTGTCCCCTGTGTCTTTAGTATAAATATAGTTGTTTACCAGACTTTTCTGGTAACGAAGCATACACACACCCACACACACACACACACCTGTTTAGAGCTTATGCGTCTGTAAAACCCACACTCCATAGTGTTCTTGGTGTATTTCTGGCAGTTAAATAGAGATGAATCATTGAGCAATATTTATGTTATTTACAGCTTTCATTCTCCTATTTTGTGTGTTATCTACCATTATTGTCAACTCAAACTGTTCTTAAAATGCTTCCGCACTTTAACACTTTTATACTCTGTTTTGAACATTTGTTGTTGAAAAATCATTGTTGAGTCAAAAGTGGGATCAACAAAACCACAACCAACATGCTCTTACCTCTGAAGCCAACTGACAAGGATCGAATCATCAATATAGGTCAGAAAGGGAAAGACGAGATATACGGGTTTGTAAGGTAGCGTTTGGTACCCAGACAGGATTGGACAGGACAGGACAAAACTGGACAGGACAGGACGAGACTGGACAAGAGGGTGGGACAGGACAGGACAGGACAAAACAAGTGTCTGTCTTGTGTTTGGTATGACTAGGACTAGATAGGACAGGATTATACAATTTTTCCTAAAATTTGTTTGATGATTTTATATATAATATCATAGTTATAAATGACACAAATAAAGTATATATATTTAAATAATTTAATTTAAAAGTATTTTTATTTTTTTACACAATTTTCAAACACATAAATACATACATAAATGATAGTACAAAAGGTGGAGGTGGCCGATGGTGGTTGGCGGTGATCGTCGGTGGTGGTGGTGGCAATGGGTGGTGGATGAAGTTGTTGTAGTGGAGGAAGATGTAGAAGTGTCAACCATGGTTGGTGATGGCTACCGGTGGCCGCTGATGGTGGTGGCGGCCATGGGTGGTGGTGATCGGTGTTAGTGTAGGTGGAGGTGGTTAACGATGGTAATATGGGTGGTAATGGATGAATGGTAGTGGAGATGGTGGAGAAGGTTGTTATAGTGGAGGAATAGGTAGTGGTGGTCGAGGGTGGCTGGCGGTGGTGGCAGTGATCGATGGTGGTGACCCTTAAGGCTAATATCATATTAGTTATATATCAAATGAGGGTAGGTTAGTGCTTTTTATTCTGTCTCACTTTTGTCCCATGTTGTTCCACCTATTTTGATGGACCAAGAAAATGCCCTTTTTTGTCCCATCATGTCCCACCCTGTCCAGTCCTTGTTCCTGTCCCATGTTACGCCAAACGTGGGACAGTGAATTTTTTTCCTGTCCCATGTCACGCCAAACGTGGGATAGTGAGTTTTGTCCCGTCCTGTCTTGTGTTGTCCCATGTACCAAACGCAACCTAAAGGTGTTCACAGAGGCCAACTTGACATGTGTCAACGAGTTTAAAGCAAGTGTACGGATGTTGCGCTTCAAATCAGAGGCAGAAGTGGCGCACATTCTGAGAATTTGTGATGATGTATGTGCCAAGCTAGAGGAAGTTGCACGCAATCTGCCTAAGACAAAGAAACCTCCAACCACATGCCAAGAAAAAGCCTCACAACGATAGAAGCATGATAACCCAGAAGATGATGGGACTGGACCATCGAGTCATCATGAGGGGGAGAATGCGAAAGAACCAAATGCTACAGAGACCTCAACGAACCCAACTCCATTAACCATGATCCCCTCCAACCAAGGGTCAAACTCATAGAAGACCACAGAGGCAACACCCACCTCTGTGGAAACCAATATACCAGAAGAAGAAGATTTCCCTTTCCCTTAACCTCACCTCAACCTAACCCAAAAACCAAAGGATCAAAACATTGGCTTCCAAACCTAAAAACCTAAGAAGGACCTTAAAGAATAATCCACAGAATAACAACCTCTGCAACAACCACAAACACAACAAACCCAACTCAACCTCTATAGGCATCAACCCAAAAGTGCCCAAAAACCAAACCATCCACCGATGAAGCTCCCAAGGCCAAACTTACAGCCGAAGAAAAGGGCAAAAGACCTATGAAACCATCCATAGAGCCTAAGACTAAACCAAACCCAAAACCAAACCCAAACAAGTTAATGGCAAGTGCCTTTATTACCCCCAAAACTGAATAAGAAGATTGGGCTTTTGGACCCCCTTTGTCAGCCTACCCTCCTTTGGATCCCTCTACTCAATCCACATAAGACAGGGTTGTACATGTCATCAAAGAAATGGATTCCCTTAGAAGACCTGTTCCTCCCACTAACACAAAGAAGAGCATGGAAGAGGTCGTCTACAAGTACCTCTATAGTGTTGGGATAAATGACACTATCCCAGAGCCCACCCTTCAACTAGATATAATATAGCAAATGGCTCTAGATTTCTTCAAGACCAAAAAACAGAAGGTAGAAGCGATATGGTTAGACAAAATGATAAAGGAAGTTATGGGAATCAAACTCCTAAGCACTCATCACAAGGAGTTTCATTACTGCCAATACTTTGTTCTGAGGGTAGACATGACAAAGATTAAGTTTACAGATGTTGATCTATGGAATGTTCATCCTTTTGACCTGGCAGAGATCTACTTGTGGACAAAGAAGAGGTGGGGATGGAGACAAGAAAATCGGAAGGCACATGTGATGATAAAAAGCTATATGCAAGAGAAGCTCAAGTACTTCAGTCTACTCGATTTCCATATCGCTCTGGACTTGGGAGTAAAGAAGATTAAGCTTACAGCCCCAGATGACCATTGCCCATCCTCTGCCGAAATCATGCCCGAAACCATCATAAGTTACCCATGATTTGGCTATGTCTACCTGGACCACCAAGGACAGAAGAAGCTTTTCGTGGGATATGACTGCCAGAAGTATGCAACCAAGACACTCATGTTTCGAGAATCATTGGTCGAGCGCAGAGGCACAGAGTTTGTCAACAAGGAAGTCGCGGTTCAACTGATCAACGACATAGATGCCGCTCTACGACTCAGAGATCTCGCATCATTCTTCTACAAGTAGCGAATAGAGGATGGTGGATGGCAAGAGGATCAATGACTTCCACGATGCAAAGATTTAAAACTCTATGTGCAATACATTTTTGTTTCCCTTTTATCATGTAACTTTCCTTTATCTTTGTAATACCTCTGGAAAGCACCTTAATGAAATTATCCCTTTTACAGAGGTTGAAATTTACACCTCTTGTTCTTTTTAGCCTAACCGTTATTTTAGTTCTGTCAATTTTCCTTTTTCAATACTTAGGGGGAGATTGTTAGCTCCAATAGTTTAGATTTAGAAGTATTGAAAAAGTGTGTTAAGCAGAAGATCGTAGAAGACCTCTGCCGGCTACACCAAGGACTGTTGATCCAAACCCTTTAGTGATTTGATGATGATCCTTAGAATCACTTAGTAAAAATCATAAGTAAACTTCATGTATAATAGGTTCACCATCTAAGAAAATATACTAAGTATGTTTAGTATCGTTGATGTGAAACTCATGTTCTTTAATTTATGCTTCAGCGATAAATGTACATCAGTGAGCCCTGAGCGTGTTCAGTCTCGCTAATGACCGCAGATAGTTCAATTTGTAAATTGTTTACTTGTGATACCTGAAGACAAGATCCGTGACAATAGAGTTCAAAGTTGAAATCGAAGACCAAGATGATGAACCAGTGAGTAGTGACCTGATGCAGATATCAGCGAAGACAAGACTTGTCCATTTCACGCGAAGTTTCAAGTAGAAGACTTCAGCGAGAGCTGACCTTCATCACTTCCCTGATAAAGATCAACTCAGCGATCGCTGATCATGAATCATGTTCAACAAGCAACTTTTGTCTTACATCCCTACACGCTTTTGTACGATTTGTCAGAAGGACATCCCTTTGTCCAGGATCGTACAAACCACTCTGTCAACTACAGTGTTCACCATGCGGCCAAGAGCATGTTTGGTAAAGTCAAAATCATGCAACTAACCAAGTGCTGACACGTGTAAAGTTGTACTGACATGCATTTAATGCATGCAGTATAAATAGAAGCCTTGCCTTCATTTTGCAGGTGGCTAATCCCTGAACTTCTTAGTGCAAGAAATACTATCCTTAGGTTTTCTTAAATCCTTCTTTCTTTTCTAAGTGCTAGAATTCTATGTGATTCTCATAGTTTGTTTAGGTTAGGTTTTTAACTTAATTTTATTCCGCAACAAACTGTAAAGTGTTTGATTATATCAATAAACAATTTAGAAAGATAAAATTGTGTGTTTGTGTTTACCCCCCCCCCCCCCCCCCTTCTACAAGGTTGTATAACCCTTTGGGACCAACAAGTGTTATCATAGCAGTTTGTTTAATCCTATAAACAAGATCCTTCTTATACTATTTCTTACTTGATATTCTTCAATATGGCAAACAACACAAACACCAATTACATAGATAATGGCTCTCTTGCCAAACCACCTTGATTTAGCAAAGACAACTTCAGTCTTTGGAAGAATCGAATGATGCTCTTCTTAGAAGGTGCAGATCCTACTATACCTTACTATGTGGAAAATGGACCATATGTTCCTTATATACTCCACGGTTCATGTTCCAGCCACTGCTACCACTCCTACCATCCCTGAAAGGGAAATCGTCAAAACAATCTCTAAGTGGACCGAAGAAGACAAGAAGAATGTGGCCATCGACACCAAGGCCAGATCCATCATTTCTATGGCTCTTTCTGATGAAGTCTACCATTCCATCATGAACCTCAAGAGTTCAAAAGCCGTGTGGAATACTATATGTATTCAATATGAAGGTACTGCTGAAGTCCAGGATTCCAGAATAATAAATCTGCTAAGATAGTATGAAAGTTTCATTTGTGGTAAGAATGAAACTCCGAGACCTATGCTAACTCTTTAACTGTTTAATTATAGATTTAAAAACTGTTGGTAAGACCTATGCTAACTCCGAGATCGTGATTAAATTCTTCGAATGTCTTCCTGAAAGTTGGGACAACTATACCATGTGTCTTAAACTCTCAAAGGATCTAAAATATATGACCCTTAGTACCTTATTTGGCACCATGCTCAATCATGAGCAATCGTGTCAACTTAAGAAGACTGTTGTAAAAGAATCCAAAAGCACACCTGTTGCTTTACTCTCTTCAGAGTTAATACCTACTCAGAGATCTACTGTCACTATCACTGAGTTGGAACCTAACTCTGACGATTCATCATGTTAATCCCAAATCTAGTGTAAACAATCAGAGTAACATAGATTCTAGAGAGAGTAAGTATTTGTCATCCATATATTCTCAATGTAAGTACAAATGACAAAGTTACAAAGGATTACCAAGATTACTTCTAACTATTACAACATAAGCATATTTATACCCAAGACATACAAGGTATACAGGCATAAGTAATGTTGACTTTCTAAGACATTGACTTTACACATAACATGACATCACTGTAAATCTTGAATACAATAATGTCCTAACATTCTCCCCCTTTGGATTCAAGGATTAACAAAATATAGCAACATTCTTCAGCACTTTATCTTCAAAATTTTAACTTTGACTACATTAATCATTGAAGCTCTGACCATCTTCAAACACAGAATAATTTTCAATTTGCCCTTTGTAAAGTCAGTCTTTTTAGACAAAAACTTCATCAAAAACATCATCAAGTCTTGTACACGAAATTCAACTATTTGCAGCTTTAAAATCTTTGGAAACTCAAACTTTTCGCATCTAACTAAATAATTGAAGAAACTTTTCACATCCAACTACATGCGAAAACTCACGTCTCGCATTCAACACCATGCAAAAACTTCACTTTTCGCATCCTTAGCATGCGAACACTTAACCTCTCGTATCTTTCTTCATACAAATTCTTAGCTTTTCGGATCCTTCTGATGCAAGAACCACACTTCTCGTATCCTTCTGATGCGAACACTTAGCTTCTCGGATCATTCTTGATGCGAGAACTTAGCTTCTCGTATCCTTCTTGATGCGAGAACTTAGAAGGTTACTGTTCATTTTGAGCTTTGATGCGAAAACTTTGACTGAGGATTGAATTTCTTTATCTTCATCACTCTGATCTTAAATTGTTTTTTGAACAACGAACCTTCTCGAACAATCTCAGAACATCTTCTTGACTTTGACTCATTATTTCTCTTCCTTAATCTGGCATTGACAAAACTTCCTTTTCTTCAGGATATTATTTCTCCCCCTGATCTTCAGTATACTATTTCTCCCCCTGATCATCAATATACTATTTCTCCCCCTTTTTGATGATTGTGAGCATCATGATCATCAAAACCTTTATCAATTCCAGCACGCACTTTGTTCACCACCAGTAACATTCTTCTCCTTTTTAGATCTGATAAATCGTCAATTCCAAAACAATTTATCCGAATCTTTTCAAATTCAGACAAAAGAATGTGGTAACCCTGAAACAACGGATGAATCAGTTAAAATGCTTGTAAGTAGAACGGAGCTACTTAGTACAATGGATGTACTTTGAAAAGGAGCTTTTTGATGTTCACTCCCCCAGGGCTTCCATTCAATCATCAAAAAAACCACAAAAGAATTTCTAGGAACGTTATGACAACAAAAATATTCCTTGTGTGTACGTGCATGTGTAGAAAGAATTGAAGCAACATATGCTTGAAAAATATAGGCTCAAATCGTGTAAATTGTTGAGACAACAACAATTTTCCACGGACTCAATGTGCATGAATGAAGAGAGAAGGTGGAGCAAACTTCCTTCTTTTTCAATATCCAAACCTTCTGAATGAAGATTAGATAGATTATATGTTGCGTCCCCAAGAAAAATGAAACATTTATTTGTTAAGAAAGAAATGAGTAGCTGGTGGGGTTAAAGCAAGAGTTGGCATGGCCTATCAGCATGTTTCAATGATGGTCACCAAATAATGTGAACCAATCAGTAATGTGCCTTCCCGGTTCAGAAAATGGTTGGTGCAGAGTTCTCTTATTCTTTTTACTCTGTTCTCGCACCCTCTTTCTGTTTTTAATCCGCTCACTTCTACCCAAACTCTCATTTACATTTTACCTCAGCACAATGAGATACTCAACCGGATGAGTTATCTCCCCCACTCTTTGACGTAGACCCCTCGCCCCTCAATCACTCAAGGATAACTTCTTGGGTAGGAAACACTGGTTAACGTGAATCCATAGAAGTTTAATAATCTCACACTGATCCCATGAAATTTTGTCCTAAAATAATGTGTTCAACAGTTTAGCTCGAACAAATAAATCTCAACATTTGAATGACATTGTCATCGGAATGTATGCTCCTTAATAATATCATAAAATATTTGAGCATTTGAACTTTGAAGATTTCTCAAAACAAGGATAAAGAATGAATGAAATGAATTCGAATGACTTGTTTGAGAATCTGACAATGTATCAATCAGATCAAATATCATGAATGATAATAAAAAAAGGATAGGGTATCAAAGAATTGAAATTTGTTTATATGAACAAATATAAACAATCTTTGAATGAAACGTTTAAGTTTTCACGCTGAAAAAATATATGATGCTCAACAAAATTCCAATACAAACGGGAGTATTACCATCAAAAAATTGTTTTGTTTGGAGACATGGTAATAACAAAGTCAATATGAAGCTGAACCGGTGTGTATGAATACTTGAAAGTATAGAAAAGATAATACACAATTATTAATCTTTAGAAACACACGGTCAGAAATGATGTTACGATATTACGATATATATATATATATATATATATATATATATAGGGAAGGGTTCTGTTAGCTTCAATCTTCCTAATCATAGAAGTATTTAGAAGTAGTGAAAAATAGGCTAAGTGAAGAAAGCCTCTTACAGAGGCTCTGCCGGACTTACCGAGGGATCAAGATCAAGAATCTACAGAAGCTAAAGAGGCGCGCTACAGAAGCTCTGTCATACGCGCAAAGAAGACCAAAGACTCGGAATCCGGTGAAGACTGCTCCATAGAGGACCAGACCGCAGAACCTCTGTAACTCATTACAGAGCCTCTGTGGTCCTCACTGAAAGACATGAAGATATTTATAATATCTTGCTACTGTTACAAGACCCGTTCATCAACTTGCATGGTAGCATGCCCTGTCCAACGTCGACGTGTCAAACTCTGATTGGACTCAGTAGGGCTTAGTACATAATAGACGTCTGCTGCATTAAATGCAATACAACACGTCTTACTGTTCATGCCGTTCTGGCAACTGTTCACGACATCCGTTCAACTATTCATTAGTACCGTCTGAATAGTAGCATATGCTTTATGGTCCCCTTTAGAGTAGTATATAAGGAAGACTCATGTTGAGTTCTTCCTTATCAGATCATCAATCAATCACATAATAAATCGACCATCATAAGAACACAAAAAGCTTATTCACCTTAAGAGTCATATCTATTTTGAAGCTTTTCTTACTCATTGTTGTTAAATATGTTCTTAATATATATTCAGTAAACTTTGAAATATTATTTCTTGTTCATTGTTTATTTATATTTTGGTCTAAATCTATCAAACTTATCTGTTAGTTCTTCAAATACGCTTTCGCATCAAACATTAACTTGAACTAATAGATCTGATAATCTTGTTTAAAGCAAAACGGGAACCAACAATTGGTATCAAAGCGAAGCTTGATTTTCAATATCAAGTGATCCTCGTTTTACAACTTTTATTTGATAGATTACTTTCCTTCTCTTCATCACCATATTTCTGGATATTAGGTGTACCCAGAAAACCTTCCAGATCTTCATACTCATAAATCCTCCATCAGATTATCCTTTCCTCAAAATGACAAATACAAATAACTTTTTCACTGCTGTCTCATTAACCAAACCTCCTACTCTTCTTAGAGATGAGTATCCTCAATGGAAAATAAGAATGGTTCATTTTTTTGAGGGTACTGAAAAAACTCTCAAACAATATCCATACACTCTTCCTCCGGTTCCTATGATAACTATGCCACGTGTACCAGCTACTGCTGAATCTCCTGAAATCCCTGAACATCAAAAACCTAAGCCAAAAGAAGAATGGTCAAATGAAGATAAGGCAGAAGATGAAGTTGCACAGAAAACAAAGAGAATACTGATCATGGCTATCCCCAACGAAATTTTTCAATCCTTAGATGCATGCGAAACAGCGCACGATCTCTGGAAAGAATTAGAAAGACAACTGGAAGGGGGTGCTAAAACACAGAAGAACCGAAAGGCACAATACATAAACGAGTGTCATGCCTTCAGAGCCTCTGCAACAGAATCACTGCAAACAACATACGATCGGTTCAACTCTCTCATAAACAAATGCAGAAAGTCTGGTATTCACAGAATCACGGAAGAAAATAACGTCATGTTTCTAAAGAGCCTGAACGATGAGTGGCTTCAGTTGTCTATGTCTTTACAAACAAATCAAGATCTAGACTCCTGGACACTCTCTGATCTCTATGGAACACTAGCCGCACAAGAGCCTCAAATAACTCAAGCTAAAACACTAACCATTGTACCATACGCATTGGTTAGTAAATCTACAGACGCTACAGACAGACCAAGAAATGAGAGATCTACAGAGGAGAAAAAGAAGATGGTAATGATTGATAGCGAAGAAGACGAGCTGATAGAGGAAGAAATAACTCTTGCGTCATTAGCTAAATCAATGGCTCTATTGACAAGAGAGTTTAGAAATAACCAAAGGAATTCTGGTAGGAGAGATGAAGGAAGAAGAGAAGAAACAAGTGACCGACAGAGGTCAGACTACAGAAATGATGACCAACAGAGGTCGAGCGAAAGAAGCTACAGAGGGAATGACCGACAGAGATCAGATGACAAGGTAGGCCACACACAAGAATGCTACAAATGTGGTAAGCCTGGTCATTACGCAAACGAATGCAGAACAGAGAAAGGTGGAGACCAACAGAAGTCCGAAGATCGAACTGGAAACACCTCCCAAGGTTGTTTCAACTGCGGCAAGCCAGGTCATTTCGCTAAAGAATGCAGAAGTAGACAAAATCGCCCACAGAAGGACTCAGCTTTTTACAAAAAGAAGGCTGAGTATTATGCGCAAAAATCCCTAATGGCGAACAAAGGGCATTCTGAGGCAAACAATGAAGACTTCGAGTCAGATTCTACCTCTGACGATGAATTCCCCACCAATGCCCTGTTCTGTGGCATGGTAGAAGTTGACTCCGGCACTGACAATGAGGTATCCATTTCAAACTCTACCTCAAGTACTAATTTTGTAGATGATGATTTATTTAAACTTAACATTGAACTGAAAGAAATAAATGAAAGCATTCAGAAAAAGCTGACCTTTAATGAGAGAGAAGTAAGGCTTCTCACTCAAGAAAAAGCCAAAATCTTTGAAGAAAAGGAAAAAGTCGAAAAATATTAGAGCAAAAATATAGATCCTTTAAAAAGGCAAATTTCTGATTTAACCTATGCTTTAAAAATCAAAATAAAAGAACTTTCAGTTTCAAGAAGTGAAACTACAGACATAAGAGCTCTAAAAGAATACTTTCAAAAAGAAAGAGAGGTACTTTGGCAAAATCTTTTAAGAAGAGAAGTTTTACTTAAAAACTATAAAGATGCACAGAAGGTATATGAAAAGGTAAACTCTCAAATAGCAAGACGAAGCATAGGGTACAATGGTATTACCTTAGGAGTTGAAAATAAACGACTAAAACCTCTGTCTTCTCTATTTGTTTTGGAAAAAACTAACAAACCAAACTTTCCAAACTTACTCTCTGTAAGTAAAAGGGTTAAACTCTCTGCAGAACCTCACTTAAGGAAACATACAAAGATGATCAATGTGTGGTTTGAAAACACAGATTCATCATCTTCAACCTCTGTCAATAGAGGAATCAAACCAAAGAAATATCTGAAAACACAAGATCAGATTGGTATCTTTAAGTTTGGTAAACCAGAGACTCAAACACAGGTCGCTTTTGTCTGCATAATGAATGATGAAAAGAAATTATCAACAGAAGCTCCTGAGTTTAAACCCATCTTTTCAGAAGAAAAACATAAAAAATCTATTGAAGAAGAAATTTTGGAAGTTTTGAAATCAAATGTTTTAGAAAATCTCAGTACATCTTCTATAAATCAAATTCTCACTGAAAAGATCTCATCAGATACCTCTGCCTTCTATAAAAGTCATTCTACAGAGGAAGAAAGCTCGTACGATACATGCTCAGAAAATCCAGCCTCTGTCGAAAGAGATGACTCAACCTCTGTATATGAGGACGATTCATCCTCTGACGACTCAGAGACTGATTCTAAATCAGGAATAGTTCACTGTGACACATAGGATCTTAAATTCTTCTCTGAGGTTCTTAACAGAACTATTTCTCCAAAAGAGAAAATCACAGAGATACCTATCTGCCCAGATTTTCTGAACATGTATTTAAAGGTCAAAACCTCCGCTGAGCTTGATATGTTAAAGAAGACCTCTGTTGATCCTAAAAGTTCAAAATTTTCAAAACCTTTAAGGAAAATTAAAGAGAATCCCACTTGGCAACAAAAGGGAAAATGGCCTGAAGCTAACAAATACTTTTCCTCTGTGACAGTGAAGAAAGATGTTCACCACAGAAGAGAGTCACAGAAGGCAGGAACTAAACAAGACTTTTGCAAACAACATTCTAGTATTCATAGATTTTCTTGTAATAGGAAATCTAATGTAAAGAAAGAGTGTAATGCCTCCGTGGCTCAGTTCAATGAATTCAATGAAACGTTCAAACAAATCACGTCTCATATTCAATACTGTCATTGTTTTGATCTTATGTTCAAATTGAATAAACACTTCTCAAGTCCAAATTGCTTACTCTCCACTAAAACTCCAAAGTCAAAACCTCGAGAGAAACAATCTGATCTTTCTACAAAGGATAAAATGTAATTCAAGAATGCTAAGGCAAACTTGAAAAACTCTAACAATATTGGACCCATATGGTTATGGGTACCTAAGTCTCTGTGATTGTCTTGCAGAAGCAACATGTGCCAATTTGGTATCTTGACTCCGGATGCTCAAGGCACATGACTGGCGACAGAAGGTTACTATCCACATACAAAGAAACACACGATGGTGGATCTGTAACTTTTGGAGACAACATGAAGGGACACATCAAAGGCTATGGAGTCATACAGAAAGAAAATGTCTCTGTATACAAAGTTGCATATGTGAATGGCCTCAAACACAACCTACTAAGTGTAAGTCAACTCTGTGATACAGGATTCGATGTGTTATTCAAAAGAACTTTCTGCTATCTACAAAGTGAAAACACAGGAATGGAACTTCTGCGAGCTGAAAGAAGAGGTGATCTATACCTAATGAATTTTACTTCAAAATCCAAGGACAAAGTTTGCCTAGTAGCCTGCAAAAGTGAAGAAGCGTGGTTATGGCACAACAGGTTCTGTCACTTAAACTTTCACACCCTGGATAAACTAGTAAAACTCGATCTAGTTAAAGGTTTGCCAAATGTTAAATTCAATAAGGATCACTTGTGTTCGGCCTGTGAAATGGGAAAACACAGAAGGGTTTCCCACAAAGGCAAAACAGACGTGTCTTGCACTAGGCCTCTGTACATGCTTCATGTCGACCTCTGCGGTCCCATTGCTATACAGAGCCTAGGTGGCAAGAAATACATACTTGTCCTAATTGATGAGTATTCACGTTTCACTTAGGTTGAATTTATTAGAAAGAAATCAGATGTTCCAATTATACTGATAAATCTAATGAAAAGAATTCAAGTTCTTTATGACTGCAGAATACAGAAGTTAAGAAGTGACAATGGCACAGAATTTAAAAACTGTGTCATTGAAGCCTATCTTTCTACAGAAGGAATATCACAGAACTTCTCTGCCGCTCGAACTCCACAACAGAACGGTGTAGTCGAAAGAAATAATCGAACACTTGTGGAGGCCGCAAGAAGAGCAATCTGCATGCGGATTATCAATGAACTTTTGGGCAGAAGCAATTTCTACTGCGTGTTATACACAGAATCGATCAACCATTGTGAAAACACATCTCAAGACGCCTTACGAATTGCTTCACAAAAGGCGGCCAAACATCAAGTTTTTCCATGTATTCGGATGCAAATGCTTTGTTTTAAACGACAGAGATTCAAGAGGAAAGTTTGAAGTAAAAGCTGATGAAGGCAAATTCATTGGATACTCTGCCACTTCCAAAGCCTACAGAACATTCCTTACAAAGTCTCGCAAGATTGTAGAAAGCATCAATGTTTCTTTTGATGATTCATTCCAAATGACTTCTGAACAAATCAGTTCAGAACTCGGAATTAAAGGGAAATCCTCGGAAATCTAAAAAACAAAAGAAGATTTGGATCTTCTATTTTTAGAGATGTTCAACAATGACATTGATCCTTCTATTGGAACCATCAGAATTTCTGAAGAACCATCCTCTGTCGGACAAAATCCTACAGGTATGACTCTAACAGATCCAAATAATGCTTCATCTTCTTCTATAAATACTACAGATGCAATTGCCGAAGAAAAACATGCAGAAGATGAAACATCAAGAAAAACGACCACAGAAGTTGCTGAAAAACAAACTCCACAATCCACAGAAGAACCAATTACAAAGGAAATCGAGGACCAAGACTATACGTCCTCAGAGGAACAAACCCCACCACCACTCATACCAATATTTCCACAAACGGTAGAATCAACTACCAAGGCACGAAGAACGACAGAGGCTACACAAGAAGAAACACAAGAAGCCGCTGACGAAAGGTTCGAGGACATTGATGATCATCTTCCACGCACAACTCAGTGGACAAAAAGCCATCCTCCAAGCCAAATAATCGGAGAACCTTCTGACTCAGTAAAAACCAGGTCTGCCACTTCTAATTTTTGTTTTTTTACTAACTTTATCAGTGTGATAGAACCAAAGAAGATTTCTGAAGCCCTAGATGACCCAAATTGGGTAGACGCCATGCAAGTAGAACTTCTGCAGTTTGAGCGTAACAAAGTATGGACTTTAGTACCTCTGCCACGAGGGAAACAGGCCATTGGGACTAAATGGGTCTACAGAAACAAGAAGGATGAAGATGGAGTGGTCATCAGAAACAAAGCAAGATTAGTAGCAAAGGGATATAGACAAGAAGAAGGAATAGACTACGATGAGACTTTTGCCCCTGTCGCACGACTCGAAGCAATAAGAATATTCTTAGCCTTCGCAGCCCACAGAGGTTTTAAAGTCTATCAGATGGACGTAAAATCAGCTTTTCTAAACGGTGAAATCCAAGAAGAGGTTTACGTAAATCAGCCACCAGGGTTTGAAAGCTCAAAGTTTCCAAGACATGTATACTACCTTGAAAAGGCTCTATACGGACTGAAACAGGCTCCAAGAGCATGGTACGAACGACTTTCTACCTTCCTTCTAGTCAATGGCTACAACAGAGGTACAACAGATACTACCTTATTCTATAAACATAAAAAGGGTGAGATAATGCTTGTACAAATCTATGTGGATGACATAATTTTCGGGTCTACTAATTCAGAAGTGTGTAAACGTTTTGAAAAACTCATGCAGAGTGAGTTTGAAATGAGTATGATGGGAGAATTAACATTCTTCCTCGGACTTCAAGTCAAACAAACTTCAGAGGGAATTTTTATAAATCAAGCCAAATATGTCTTTGACATTCTTTTCAAATATAGCCTCTCTGATACCTCTGCAATGAAAACTCCAATGGCCACTGGAAATAAGTTATTCTTAGATCCAAATGGTATCTATGTAGAATGCACTCTCTACATAGGCATGATTGGATCTATGTTATACTTAACAGCTAGCAGACCTGACATCATGCATGCCACATGTCTTTGTGCACGTTATCAAGCTAATCCTAAGAAATCACATTATGATGCGGTGAAGAGAATCTTTAGATACCTAAAGGGGACCAAAAATCTCGGTCTCTGGTATCCACAGAACTCTGGTTTTAGTCTTAAAGCTTATACAGATTCAGACTATGGAGGATGCATGCTCGACAGAAAGAGTACCTCTGGGAGTTGCCAATTCCTAGGTGGTAAACTAGTCAGTTGGACCTCCAAGAAGCAGAATTGTGTCTCCACATCCACTGCAGAAGCTGAATACGTTGCTGCTGCTAGCTGTTGTTCTCAGGTTCTATGGATGAAGACTCAACTAAAAGACTACGGCCACATCCTATTCAAAATACCCATCTTCTGTGATTCCAAAAGTGTCATTGCTATCTCTGCCAATCCTGTGCAACACTCGAAAACCAAGCATATCGATATAAGGTACCATTTCTTGAAACATCATGTTGAATACGGTACAATTGAAATGCATTTCATGCCAACAGAATATCAACTCGCTGACTTATTCACCAAAGCACTAGACGAGAAAAGGTTCAATTTTTTGGTGGGTAAGTTAGGAATGATAAACATGGTGTGACAATCCTCTGTAAGTATAGCTTTATCTTCTGTAAATATGTACAAATTTCCTTTATTTTTAATTTAAGTTAATTTATTTATGTTTGTAAATTCTCAATCTTAAATAAATCATAAAATCACAGAGCTTCTGTAAGCCAACTCAGAACCTCTGACGACCCCTACAGAACCTCTGGAAAACATGACCTATGTTCTATGCAAAACTTATCATTCTTTGATCCAAGCATAGGTCAAGGGGGAGCAAAAGGAAATTACTTGATCTACAGAGGTGATTAGATCAAGGGGGAACAGAAAGGAACCCTGAAATGATCTACAGAGGTAAATCTTTCAAAGGGAAGCCAAAGAAGAATGTCGGTAATTCTCCATCAACAGAAGTCAGACAAACTGCCAAGAATAGAAGAACCAAAAGGTATGTCTCTCGCACAAAAGATTTTTGGAAAACAGTTTTCTAGGACAAGAATTGTCAAATATGTCCTAAATATACTGTGAATAACATTTCAAAAATCAAAAGCTCAAAAAGCTTCACAAAATTCGCATTAGGAGAAATTTAAGGTCATAGAGCTTCTACTGAGCTCAACAGAGGTTCTGCAAGAAATATGCTCGGTGATCGCAAATTAACCCTCTGTCGATCTTTTGAAATGTTATCTCGGAAACCGAAAACACAAACCATGACCTTCTCGAACAAACCGTTTTTTTAACAGTTTTCTCGGACACAAACTTTCAAATATGTCCGAAAAACATCTCTTAAACCAAATCAAAAATTGGATGATCAAAACTTTAATAAAATTTTTGTTATGATATTTTTTCCCTCATAGAGCTTCTGCTGGCTCTCACAGAACTTCTGCAAGTTCTAACAGATCCACAAAACCTCTGCGAAGCAAATTTCTTGACAAAAATCCGATTTTATCCTATCCAATGCCTTTACAAATGTTTTGGTTAAAGAAGAAACCCACAGAAGTCATGATAACAATGAGATATATACACATCAAAGATTTTCAAATTCACAGAACCTCTGTAAACTACAGAAGTTCTGTCAATCTGTTACTTGGGCATTTCTGTAGTAATAACGGTTACTTTTACTGCGAGTAAACTACATGTGGCTAAGAATAACCCCACGCGCCTAGCATTAATGGGCCGCGCACGACTTCCTTTCATCCTCTGACATGGCCTACGTATCCCATTTTCATTGGGCGTACATGGAACGTTTTCTGTGGAAAGGTGAACCCGCCGTTCTAACTTGAGTTCGGATTCCAAATTTTAATCCATTGCCATATATTTTACTCTTTCGAATTCTACCGTTTTACCCTCCTATAAAAACCAAGCTTACCCTCTCATAAACCTTTTACAAACTCTCATTCTTCTCCGGCGAAACCCTGCAAAAACCTGCAAGTTTCTTATTCTCAGTATCAAATGGCTTCATCTTCTCAAGCTATCTCCCCTGCACACTCTCCGGCGACCTCACCAGAACATTCACCGGTTCATTCTGAACATTCAGAAAACCCCAACCCTGCCCAGAACATTGAACTAGAAGATTCCGGCGACTCAGCAGACTTTGCTCCGACAACACATCTACAAAACTTCATAGCTAAGGATCATTTCAAAAAAGTACTACCAATCAAATCCAACAACTGCTATTTGGTCCCCTCACCCACTGCTTTCGGCGAAGCCCACGCCATTCTTCTGAACATAATAGAAAATCACATCCTCTTCCCTCTACTCTCAAGAACACCAAAGAAAATACCAGTCAGATATCTGAACCAGTTTTGGCAGAGCTGTCGATTTGATAAAGACGACTATATTATCAAAGGGTACATTTCAAGACCTGACAAATCTGAACATCTTGAAATCAAGTTCAACAGAACAATGTTCTCACTTGAGTTCAACCTACCCACGAGGGGTCTTCTTGGTTTAAAGAAATATGCAGAGCAACCAACAGACGACGAGCTCTGTCGCTTCGTAGAAATGCTTGGGTACAACACACAACTACGGAAGAGAAATGACTTCCGCAGAGGCAGATTACCACCTCTATGGAACACCTTGTTCTCTATTCTTAACAGATGCCTGACAGGGAAGATAGGCAGCATTGACCAGACCTCGCATCAGATCTTGACCATCATGTATGGTGTTTGCTATGATCTCCCACTGGATTACTCAACCATAATGATGCAAGAAATCATCAACACCATCGACAGAAAGAACAACACCAGAAGGGTCAAAGAAAACGATCCCAACTTTCTACCACCTCTGGAATTCCAAAGGATATTGGGAGTATTGTTCGAACCTCTGTTGTTGATACAGAAATGGCCAATGGAAGGGCCAATTCCCAAACAGTTCCCAATGAGCAAAAATGTCCCCACTGATCATATAGATGGTTACTCACACTGCAGACCTCTTTCAAAGAAGCTTCTAAAGTATGCCTCGAATAAAACCCTTAAGAAAGAGTATATACGCGATCATAGAACTCCTAAACCGAGTCCTATGACACCCCCACGTTTAGGTGTCCCCCTAGGAACAATAGTTGCAGAACCTCTTTCCTCTCCAGAAGAAAAAGATCAGAAATTGGAAAAACACATGGCTATACAACTAAGCTTCATAGCCAAACGTGCAGAACTCATGGGAAAGAAGTCCTCTTCAAAAACCTCTGCATCTACTCCAAAAGCAAAGAAGAGAAAAACTGCAGAAGGAACCTCCACAAGCGCTGCAGAAAATCAACCCTCACCTCCCCATGCCACAGAAATTGGCTCCTCTGCTCCTCCCTCTTCTCCAAAACAGAAGAAGAAAAGAAAATCGAAAATCACAGAGGAAGCAGCACCAAAACCCAAGAGGAGGAGAACCAAAAAGAAGCATGGTAAATCACTTCAAAAATTGGTCACCATTGCAGAGGGAGAAGAAATCGCAGAAGAAGATACAGAAGAAGAAATGGCTACAGAGGAATATCAATCACCCTATCAATCTCCAGATAGATTTGCTCACCAAGGAGATCTGAACGACTTCCTACAGAACCCTGACATTGCCAACACCCTAAATACAGCAGGGTGGACGGCACAACCTCTCGACCACCACTCCCCAGAAGAACAATATTTCTCAATTTCTGGCATTGACACACATCTGCAAGAAGATGACACAACACCCAGAAATCATCCAGGTGAGACACCTATTATCCTACAGAACCCCTTCATTCGACAGGGGATTGGACGTCCACAGAAAGAGTCCAAGCCAAGATGCAGAAGAAGAAATAGAGGAAATAGACATGTCAGAGGAAGCTATTAAAGAACAAAATCAAAAGAACGCACAAGAGTGGAATTGAGGTGAAGTAACAGAGGCTTCCGAGACAAGGATAGAGGTCTCAGAGGTAGATTCAGATGAAGAAGAAGCTGTCTGGATACGAAAAGGTCTCTATCATCCAAAATGTCATGAGATTATACGACTCTCATCAAATGTACGACTTCTTACGCACATAGCAAGGATCTTCAAAATAAGCAAGGGAAGAAGCACCAAGCCGTAGGATAACTACAGAGGCTGAAAAAATAGACGGTGATGTAGTGCTTGGGTGCTTAACAGAGGAAGAAACAAGAAAAGATGCCTGGATTAATAGAGGCACACAACCACAACCAACTCCCAGTGCAACCCACATATCTAACTCCGCAGGTCTAGCTGCAGAAGGAGTTATTGAAAAAGAGCAGAACAGCTCGATCCAAACCCAACCCATCCAGCCAGAAGTCACTCTTTCGACTTCTGCGCCCACAGAAACCAGGGAATCCTTTCCTAGGGAGTCTCCTCAAAGAGACTCACCTACAGTTTGTGATCCATCACCCCAGATCACAACAGAACACCCTACAGAGGAATTCGTTTCCTCTGCCACACACACACAACTAGGGCCAACACTTCTTTCAGAGAGAAGTAGTGAGCACAACGACGAAGAGACTCTAGACAAGTCTCCAAGTCAACAGAAGGATAATCTAGTACCCACCTCTGAAGGGGATCTAGACAATGTCATTCACAGAACCTTTGTAGAGTCTGAAGCACTAGATGCTTCTGCTCAAGGATCAGATGGAAATCCTTCCACCCCCATCGTACAAACAAGGGTGAACGAAGGTGTCCCAGGAACAGGGACTCACTCTGGAGACGAATGTGTTCCTCCAGAGGTTACACAAGGAACACAAGTATCAAGGGATGAGTTCCAAACCCTTGTCACCTCTATGAACCAAACAATGAAAGAGTTGCAAAGCTCTTTCAAATCTTTTACAGAAACAACATCGACGGCTATCCTGAAACTAAACACCAAAATGGACAATCTGTCCACAGAGGTGAAATCTGCAATCTCAGCGATAAAGTCTTCTGCCGAAACTACTGCCAAAGCTACAGCTACTTCTGCCGCTCAAGAATTCGGAACAACTGCAACTTCTGCGTTCAAGGACTCTGTCAAAAACTTCCTTGAACAAATGAATACGCAATCCAACAAAGCAGAGGGCATTACACCTGCAGAACTATAGAATGCCCTAAAACAAGTACAAGTAGAGGCAATACGTAACACGACAATGATGCAACCAAAAGACTACATGACCAGAGCACATCTAACAGAGCTAGGACAGAACGTCATAAACCAGGTCACAGAGGTCATTGTCTCCTTCACAACAGCAAATGCCAACTTTGTCAAGGATTTCAGAAAAAGTGTTGGCAGAATGCGTTTTAAAACAGAGGCAGAGCTTGCGACTCTACTTGGCCTCTGTGATGATGTATGTGCGAAGTTGATGGCCGCAGGAGCAGAATTACCGAAGAAAACCAGAGCTTCTTGCAGAGCAGAGGGTAGTTCTGATAAGAGTCAGGATGATTCTGATGATGACCATCCTGGTCCGTCAGATAATCCTGAGGGGGGGAAAACAAGGGAGGAAGCTACGAGCAGAGGAATACAAACTCCACCAATCGCAGCAGAACCAATCAGTCAAGCCCCTCCAGAACAAACCCAAGATCAACAACAAACTCAACAGACCACAGAGACAACACCCATCTCTGTGGAATCAAGTCCTGAAGAAACAAATATTCCAGAAGCTGATCAGCAACCCACAGAGGCAACAACCACCCCTGTGGTAATCATTTTGGAAGAAAGTCCTTCAACAGAAAAACCCCCAACCATACCAAGAAGAAAGTTGATTGCCACCAAACCAAAGAGAGCAACGACCTCTGCTTCTGATGTTCTGAGAAAAATGCACGACATAATGACTGAACGAATGGCGCAGAGAGAAGAAGAAAGGCACAAGTTCGTACTAGCGTTCTAAATGGCAAGAAGATTCAATGTCGAAACTTCAACAACAAAAACTGAGCTCACAGAAGAAGTAATCAAATAACCTCCAACAGAGGTTACAGAGCAACACAAGCCAACAGAACCATCGCCACAAAAGTCCTCTAAATCACAAATGTCAAAACCTACAGAGGCAACCCCCATCAAACCAACAGAAGTCCCAACCTCCAAATCTACAGAAGCAACAGCCTCTGCCCCGCCAAAAGGAAAAGACAAGGGCAAAGGAATACTGACATAAGACCCAAAGAAGAAGAAATCATTACCAAAGCCTATAGAGAAACTAATGAAGAGTGCGTTTGATGCCGTTCAAACTCCAAAGCCTGAAGAAGTTGACTGGGCATATGGATTGAAGCCTCTGTCAGACATTCCTCTAACTGGGAGAGCAGCAGATGTTGTTCAAGAAATGGAGAGTCTCAGAAGACAAGTACCACAACCTGGTCCAACACATGAAGAGATGGAAGAAGTGGTATACAAATACCTCTATAAACAATCCTTTCAGACCAATCATCCTACAGATCATGTGACAGATCCAAGGATCAGAGAAGAATTTGAGAACATCTTCACAAGGACAAAGCCAAGAACCAAAGCAGATGTCTTCTCAATCCACAAGATCAAAAAGGTAATCTTCTGCAGATTCTCCTTCACAAGAACCTATCCAAGGGTCAGGTACAATCTTTACAGAGTCAGAAGAGAAAACAATTCAGAGACCACCTTCGCTGATGCTGACCTAAGAAATATCAATCCTTATGATCTACCTGACCTTCTGCAATGGACAAAGGACAACTACAACACAGAGCCAAACACCAGAGCCTATCAAGTGTTGAGAAAAGCGATGAGGGAAAAGCTTCTGCTCTACAGCATGATAGATTTCCAGCTGAGAAAGGATCTTGGTCTCAAGCATCTGGATTTACGACCACCAGAGGATCGCTGCCTACCGTACGCCGTACCTAACTCAATCATCATAGAACCACGATTTGGGTTAGTATTTCAAAACCCACAAGGCGAAATTAAACTGTTTGTATGCATGGACTGTCAGAAGTACGCAACTAGTACTCTGAACAAGTTCAGAGCAAGCCTTGTGAAATACAGAGGTACATAGAAAATGGATAGAGATGCTGCAGATACTTTCATCAGAGAGATTGATGCCACAATCCGCCTAAGAGAACTCTGCATCAGTTTCTACAAAGAGATCAGAAGAGTCGGAAGAGACAACAGAAGCTACAACGATTTCAAAGATTCCAAAATCTGATTCTCAAACCTCAAATCTCTGCAAACCAAGTCAAAGTTTATCTTTCATTGTACTCTAATGTAAAATGCCTCTGGCATATTTCTAAATGAAAGAACTTTCGAGGTATTGTTTAACCTCTGTCTTATCTAACTTAGCCTAACTAAACTCGAAGTTAATTTTTTTATTTTTCACTACTTATGGGGAGATTGTTAGCTTCAATCTTCCTAATCATAGAAGTATTTAGAAGTAGTGAAAAATAGGCTAAGTGAAGAAAGCCTCTTACAGAGGCTCTGCCGGACTTACCGAGGGATCAAGATCAAGAATCTACAAAAGCTAAAGAGGCGCGCTACAGAAGCTCTGTCATACGCGCAAAGAAGACCAAAGACTCGGAATCCGGTGAAGACTGCTCCACAGAGGACCAGACCGCAGAACCTCTGTAACTCATTACAGAGCCTCTGTGGTCCTCACAGAAAGACATGAAGATATTTATAATATCTTGCTACTGTAACAGGACCCGTTCATCAACTTGCATGGTAGCATGCCCTGTCCAACGTCGACGTGTCAAACTCTGATTGGACTCAGTAGGGCTTAGTACATAATAGACGTCTGCTGCATTAAATGCAATACAACACGTCTTACTGTTCATGCCGTTCTTGCAACTGTTCACGACATCCGTTCAACTATTCATCAGTACCGTCTGAATAGTAGCATATGCTTTATGGTCCCCTTTAGAGTAGTATATAAGGAAGACTCATGTTGAGTTCTGTTGCGTATAAAAGCGATATGTGTATTTCGCAGTGGGTTGCAAACTGTCCACAGTGGGAAGCGCAAGTGTACACTGTCCACTATGATCGTCACAGCAAGTAATAGTCGGTAAAATACCGGAATCGTTTCCACAGGGACTGGACAATCAAGACAATTCGGTTCTTATGAGCTCCTTTTACAAGTTTCGATTGGAGAGGAAAATAATATCTTGAGTTGGTTTGGTGAAATAACTACTTTTAACGATTTTACTAAAGATTTAAAAGATGGAATGTAGGTTAGATTTTCCCTAGATTTTATAGTAAATACTTGATCTTAAAAAGTGATCCTAGTAATTGAAGTCGGTCTTTTCGCTAGAAAAGCCCGGTTACAAAATACTCACACCGTTAAGTAAAAATCCCATACTAGTTGTACTTGTTGTTTTGTCAATGGTAATCTCAGAATGGACCCTCTCGGGCCTCGATGGAATGTGTAGAGACAAATACTCTAAGTGTTTTAAATACACAAATTAGCTTGTCTACTACTCCAGTGGGGAGAGATTAGCTCACTGTGCTGACCTCACTCTCGTAAGTGTCATAAGAATTCTTTCGAACTCCCTAGCATTATCCAAGCTCGTGTCACTACGTTCTACCCATTTTTGAGTTGAGAACTAGACTTTTAGATCCTTACAAGTGATCGGCTTGTTCGCATCCTTGGGGTATAATCGAGAATGAATAACCAAAACAACAAATATTCTAAGTATAAAGATTACTCAAGCATTTTCTCTAAAATCTAGGTATTTCTCTTGCCTACATCCCAAAGAATGTTTAGCCTAACATAACTGAAGTAAATAAAACACAAGATGAAGATTTAGACATGATTGAAAAAGTGATTTTGAATTACTGCTCACAGTGGGGAACGTAAGTTGCCCACTGTTCGAGAACTACAACTGAAAGTTAAACTAGAACTTTAAAAACACCAGAAATTAAAGTTACACTACTGCAGAGAATTAAAACTAACAATTGTTCCAAACTTGAGAGAATTTAAGTCTACAAACTAAGATGCTTGCTAAAATTAAAGATTGACAAATTGATTCCGATTTAATGACCCAAGCCCTTCCTTTTATACACCAAGGAAAGAGCTTGGGTAATACCCAATGAGGTCTTTTGACTTTGCATCAGCTGAATTATGGGAGCACAAGGACCATTTGTGCCCCATGTTTCTTCTTTAACCAAGGGCTTGATGCTTCTAACCATGGGACTCTTCAAAAAGTTGACTTCTAGGCTCTTAGGTATGAATATTAAATTCACTTTGCCATCTTCTTTAGGAGCAAGCCTAGAATAAAATAATCCCCATGCTTGTACTTGTTACTGAACCTTCTAACTGCCCCCACCATGCTGTCTAACGCAGATTTCTTCTTTTTGTCTATTCCAGCGGCAGCAGTGGGGAACCGGAGTGAGCACTGTTCACGTCACTGCAGATAAAACGTGAAAACTACCCAAAATCCACCAAATAATTTATTAAACACAAAGGTTTACTCCATTTGCTCATTTTCGACATTTATACTAAGAATGGGGGTTTTTGAGAGGCAGAATGGCTAAATTTGACAAAATAAAATCCGAAATTCAAAGAAATAATAACTCTATAAATAGAGTTATCACAACCTCAAACTTAAACCATTACTTGTCCCCAAGTAATAAAATATATACAAAACAATGCATTTGAAATTTTAGGGACTTACCGACTCTTTACTTTGAATGGACGTTGATCTCCTCCTTTAGATACTTCTTTCGGTTCCAAAATTGAAGTTTCACTTTTGTATTTGACGAAATCTTTCCCTTGTTCACAATTGAAAAATAGGGCTTTTCTTGGGTTCGAAAGGTTTTCGGCTTTCAAGATTTTCCCAAGGGTTTTTGCACGGATTTCCAAACATGGACCGAAGATCTCGCTTGGAGATTTTTATTTCAAGAAGTGGGTGTTTTGGATTTTTTATGGGTATGTACGCACACTTTCAGGCTTTATTTTGGGTATGGCTATTTTTGTGAGAGTGGGCATTCTGATGGTCCAGAAAAGGCACACCATCTTTTTCTGGGAGTGGGCACTTTGATGGTCCAGAAAAGACACACCATCAACTTTGTTAGTGCAACTTTGTTTTTTCTTCTGTTTTTGTATTTTTGTATTTTTCTCTTTTTTTGGGAGGTGGGTAAGGGTTTACCCACCTCAAACTTATGACCTCACAGTGTCCTTACTGTGGACAGACTGGAAGTCACATTTGGAAGTCCCCACCTCAAACTTAAAACTGCACAGTGTCCCCACTGTGACTTGGAAGGATTCAACGAGGTGTGTTGGGGAAACACCAAAAAAAGTTGTGATTGGATGCAAAAAGGACCTATTTCACATTGTGGGATAAGTTGAGATTTGTACTTACAAAAGGGACCCTTGAATTGTCGGAAACCGAGAATTGTACCCTAAAAAGAAAAAAATCATGCAAGCATTCAAACCAAATAATCAAGTTAGTAACCAAAATTACCTACCTACGGTAGGATTTTCATGCATCATTAACGGATAGTTTAAAGCAGCAAATGTGTCAAAAGCCTAGCCATAGGCATCATACAGAAAATTAAATTGTTTTTGGGGAGCAAACTGGTAAAACCAATGTTTTAACAAACCATTCAGGGGCTCGGGGTGGTACTCGGTGAACTGTCGGCATCATCCTCCGCAACGTCATCCTCACTAGCATATGTTGCGCAAATATCCTCGGGAAAGCTCGGGAGTTGGGCTGCCAACACCGGGTTGGTTTCATTCACAAACTGCCCCATTACCTCATCCCGTTCCCGCGTGTACATCCAAAAAGAATTTGTGGCCCTTCCTTGGTATCTTTGCTCGGCTTCCATCAAGTCTAAGCGGTAATTGATCTTACGTAAAGCCGCCAAGATTTCGGTCATTTGATTGCTGGAAGATCCTGCATCGGTAGAGCGCACCGGCATACGAGGCGTTCTTGCAACGTGCTCCTCAGCTATGAACACAGTGGGGTTAACAGTCCCCACTGTGGGGATATCTTCTTCCTGCTCGGGTGGAGGAGTGGTGATGTGCCGTCCAATCTTTCGGATGGTTCCCACATTGATATTACTCGTGGAATCTAACCACTGGTCCTCCACAGCCGATGGTACACCTGCGTCTATCATCAACGAAGTAATAAGGCAAGGGAGGGGCAAAATTACCTTCTTCCGGGTGCGCGCTTGATCGATGGCCGCATGCATTACAGTGCCCACGTTTAGGCACCGTCGTTGACCGTCCTTATTGCATGGTTTCCCTTCAGCTGCTATCTCTCTTAAAATGAGGTCCTCACTTGCGGGAGTCATCTTCTTCAAGAACTGCGCAAACTCACAAATACCTGAATTTCCTCTCCCCAATACTCGGTTAATTTCCCCTGGATTGTAACAAACTTTCCTACCTCGAACTACCACAAAGGGGTCTTTACTTTGAGAGGCGTCGGTGTAAAATTCACGCACTAGCGAGGCATTGGCGCATCGATTAGCAGCAGATATAATCGACCAATCATGTATCTCAATTCTATCCTTGACAAATGAATTAACTTCAGCAAAATCGGGGTCAAAACCCCTCTCTAATTTCAACTTTTGCTTCGCAATGCACTCAAAGTGGGCAGCCACCTCTGGAGAGGTGAACTGCCTGGCCACCCCACTGTGGGCATGTTCAGTGCCCACAGTGGATTGATGTGGGTTTTGGGTTTGAATTTGCTCATCCCCACCATCAATTTCCATAGACGATGAACTTAGAGAGGTTGCAGGGTTTTTACCTTTTCGTGAAGCTTGCTTAGCAGGCCTCTTTGTCGGTGTTTTTCGTGTCTTGGCCACCGTGGATCTGGTAACCATTCTCCTCTTCTTTTCGGCTTGGGGAATAGGGTTCTCCCCATTGTGGACATCTTCCGAAACAGCACTCTTCTCCTTATCAAACTTAAAACTATCATACTGACTCTGATAATTTTCATCCACTATTCTCTGCAACTCCTCGTTCTCAGCAAACAATTCTGCTTCAGCCTTCTTCCTCTCCTCCTCGAAGATCCTCTCCTTTTCTGCTCTAATCCTTGCCTCCTCTAGTTTCTTTTCCTCCTCTTCTTTTCGGACTCTTTCCTCCTCCTCTCTACGCCTTTTCTCGGCATCCTCCTTCCTCTTTCTTATGACTTCCTTTCGTTGAATGTATTCCTCCTCCAATCGCCGTTCTTCCTCTTCGGTTTGCAGAGCCTCGGTGTCAAAAAGGCTGATACTCGTGGTTGAGACGCGTGGAGTCTTGTTTGGAGGAACCTTCGTCTGGTGCACCAGATGTCATCGGTACACTAGAAGTCGCCGGAGACCGGCGGCGGTTCATTAAGATCACCGGTGACGGTTTCCGGTGGGGTGTTTTTGGTGTTTCGACGGCGGACCGCCGCTCGATTAGGTGCCTGAGGGTTCGAAATCGGCCTCTTACTTCTAGCCATTGGAGGGATTTTGGTTCTGGTTCGTGTGAGAGAAATGGAGAAGAAAAAGATGGTTTTTGAATATTTGGAAGCAAAAGTGGTTTTTGGGGAGTTAATGGTGGTTTTTTTTAAAGGGTTTAGGGTTGAACCGTCGGTTTTTAGGAGAGAGAGGGAAAAAGAACAATGACGATTTTCTAGGAAAATGGAGAACTAGGGTTATGTGGCAGCAAAAGTTGAGTAGTTGGCAGAAAAAGTGAAGTCTTATCAGCATTGGGCCCCACAAATGGTCCCATCATCCGTCAGATTCCAGAGTGGGTAGCGCAGTGACTTGCGCCCTCCCCACTGCGAAGCGTTTTGTTGACTTTTTCTTTGAAACTTGGGAGTTGTGCCTGCACACATACAACCAGACTACCATGCAATATTAAAAAGAACAAAAAGAATAAAAACACAGCAAATAACAGAAATAAAATATTTACAAGCGGACCCAATGTTTCTTAACCATAGTGAGGTGGAGAGTGGGCAGGGATGTGGGCACTCTCATGCAGAAAATTCTTCACACTCTCCCCCATTGACTTTAAAGGTTTGTCCGGATTGAGGAGCCATTAAGTCCAGAGTTCCAAAAGGACTTACCTTGACCACAGTGTAAGGCTCTTTCCATCGAGATTTTAATTTTTCCGAAAACATCGTTAACCTTGAATTAAAAAGTAGCACTTTTTGTCCCTCCACAAAATTTCCATGAGTGATTTTTTTGTCAGGCCACCTCTTGATCTTCTCCTTGTTGGTTTTTGCATTTATGTAGGAGTGGTGACAGAGTTCTTCTAACTCATTGAGGTAGGCATACTTTAAGTGGGAAAGCAATGACTTCAAATTCAAGTCAGGGGAATGTTTATATGGTAGTTTGACATGTCTCTCCTTGAAATCTAGCAGCTCAAAAGCTGCCAAAATTTCGTTACACTCATCCTCAAAAGTGTCATCATTTTTAGAGTCGGAGTGCTCACTCTTACTCCCCACTGTGGGCATTGTGCTTCTCACTGTGGGCATTGTGTCAAAACTGTGGGATCCATAAATCGAACTCAAAGCAAAACAGTCTTCGGTGTCTATATACTTAAGGGCCTTGAAGACATTGAATGTTACCTCTTGGTCATTAACTCGCATCGTGAGTTCTCCTTTGTGCACATCAATCAAAGTTCGTCCGGTTGCAAGAAACGGACGTCCTAAGATGATTGGGATATCTTTATCGGCCTCATAATCTAGAACTAGAAAATCGGCAGGGAAGATAAATTTATCCACTTGGACCAAAACGTCTTCTATTTTTCCTTTGGGATAGGCAATGGACCGGTCGGCTAGTTGTAATGTCACGGTTGTGGGTCTAGCCTCTCCAATCCCTAACTTGTTAAAAATGGACAAAGGCATCAAGTTGACACTAGCTCCTAAATCACATAGTGATTGACCTACTTCTTGTCCTCCTATTGTGCATGGAATGGTGAAACTACCCGGGTCTTTCAACTTAGGTGGAATCTTGCTAGTAAGGAGGGCACTACATTCTTCGGTCAAAGCCACAGTCTCAAATTCCCCCAACTTCCTCTTTTTGTTCAAAATATCTTTTAAAAACTTAACATAGCTTGGCATTTGCTCGAGAGCCTCTACCAAGGGTATGTTAATATGAAGTTGTTTAAAAATGTCTAAAAACTTTTTAAATTGAACATCGACATTTTTAGGCTTTATTCTATGAGGGAATGGTATGCTTCGTGGGTCAATCTGAGTTTGCTGTGGTATTGGCTTTGGAACAGTAGCTTTTGGTACAGGTCCAAAAGTGGGAAGGTCAGGAATGTCGGTTCTCACTGTGGGGACCACAGTGATCTGAGGAGTGCCCACTATGGGCACCACAGTGGGTATTTAAGGCTGATCATTAGATTCGAAAACGATATCTTGCAGATCCTTTCCACTCCTCAGTGTGATGGACTTGACATGTTCAGGTCCTTTTCCTATCACTCTAGCGTGTTTGGTATCACTAGGTAACGTTCCTGGTGGTCTGTTCTTAACTTCAACGGCTAACTGTCCTACTTGGGTCTCTATGTTCCTAATGGCGGCTTGCGTTTGATTCATAAAACCTTTGAGGATTGATTCGATTGATTGTTGTGCCTCAGCGGGTTGAGTAGAGCGTGATTGGTATTGTTGTGAGGATTGGCCTTGGTGAAACGTTGGTGGGTTCTGCCCACTGTGATGTGAGTTCTGCCCACTATGATGTTGCTGAAATCCAGGTGGGTTGTGTGGTCTTGATTGACCATGACTCGCCCCGTGGGGTTGGAGTCCTTGATTTCCCGACCAAGAGAAATTTGGATGATTTCTCCAGCCTGGATTATAGGTTTGTGAGTACGGGTTGTTTCTTGGGTTGGTCCCTATGACATTTACGGACTCGGGATTTGCTGGAAAAAAGTCAAAAACGTGCTCTTCTCCACAGAGTGAGCAGTTTTCAGGGAGATGTGTTGCGGAATTGACTTGGCCTCTATTTTGGTTCAAAACGATTTTGGTCAAGGCCACTAACTGCGCATTCATGGTTTTAAGTGCCTCGGAGTCGATGGTGTTGGTCTTTGGCATGGGTTCTCTCGGATTGGACCACTCGGTATTGTTGTTGGAAACTTTTTCTATGATTTGATACCCTTCGTTGTAAGTCTTACTTGTGAATGTTCCACCGGCTGTTGCATCTAAGATGATTTTGGCTGCATTGGAAAGACCATTGTAAAAGGTCTCCAATTGGATGCAACATGGGATGCCATGGTGTGGGCATTTGCGAAGTAAATCTTTAAATCGTTCCCACGCATCCGAAACAGTCTCATCTTCTTCTTGTCTAAACAAAATAATATCATTTCGCAATCTTACATTTTTCGTGGGAGGAAAATATTTTTGCAAAAATTTATCGGCAAGTTCATCCCAAGTGGTTATCGAATGAGGTGCATGTGAGTTCAGCCAAGTTTTAGCCTTATCCCTTAGTGAAAAAGTAAAAAGCCTTAACCTTAATGCTTCATCACTCACACCTTGCAATTGAAAGGAATCGGTCATTTCCAAAAAGGATTTTAAGTGCGAGTGCGGATCCTCAGATGGTGATCCCCCAAATTGACCCATGGCGTGGATCATTTGGAACATCACCGGTTTGAGTTCAAAGTGGTTTGTTTCAAGATTGGGCATTCTAATCCCGGAGCTTAAATCACTAACTCCGGAAGTAGCATAGTCTCGTATTTTTCGATCTCTGCTATCGGCAATCGTCACTGTGGTCTCCACTACAGGTGGCGGTACTGCAGCCATGTTCACAGTGGGGATCACAGGGGGTTGTCGATTTTTGTTTCTGCGTCTTCTTCGAAAAGTTTTCTCTATTTCAAGATCGATTGGTAACAAAGGTTCGTGTTGTTGCCTTGGCATACAACACGAAAACCTTAGAAAAACGAGTTACTCGGGCTCGAACAAAAACTAATGTCTTGAGATTTAAAATCACGCCAGTCCCCGGCAACGGCGCCAAAAACTTGTTGCGTATAAAAGCGATATGTGTATTTCGAAGTGGGTTGCAAACTGTCCACAGTGGGAAGCGCAAGTGTACACTGTCCACTATGATCGTCACAGCAAGTAATAGTCGGTAAAATACCGGAATCGTTTCCACAGGGACTGGACAATCAAGACAATTCGGTTCTTATGAGCTCCTTTTACAAGTTTCGATTAGAGAGGAAAATAATATCTTGAGTTGGTTTGGTGAAATAACTACTTTTAACGATTTTACTAAAGATTTAAAAGATGGAATGTAGGTTAGATTTTCTCTAGATTTTATAGTAAATACTTGATCTCAAAAAGTGATCCTAGTAATTGAAGTCGGTCTTTTCGCTAGAAAAGCCCGGTTACAAAATACTCACACCGTTAAGTAAAAATCCCATACTAGTTGTACTTGTAGTTTTGTCAATGGTAATCTCAGAATGGACCCTCTCGGGCCTCGATGGAATGTGTAGAGACAAATACTCTAAGTGTTTTAAATACACAAATTAGCTTGTCTACTACTCCAGTGGGGAGAGATTAGCTCACTGTGCTGACCTCACTCTCGTAAGTGTCATAAGAATTCTTTCGAACTCCCTAGCATTATCCAAGCTCGTGTCACTACGTTCTACCCATTTCTGAGTTGAGAACTAGACTTTTAGATCCTTACAAGTGATCGGCTTGTTCGCATCCTTGGGGTATAATCGAGAATGAATAACCAAAACAACAAATATTCTAAGTATAAAGATTACTCAAGCATTTTCTCTAAAATCTATGTACTTCTCTTGCCTACATCCCAAAGGATGTTTAGCCTAACATAACTGAAGTAAATAAAACACAAGATGAAGATTTAGACATGATTGAAAAAGTGATTTTGAATTACTGCTCACAGTGGGGAACGTAAGTTGCCCACTGTTCGAGAACTACAACTGAAAGTTAAACTAGAACTTTAAAAACACCAGAAATTAAAGTTACACTACTGCAGAGAATTAAAACTAACAATTGTTCTAAACTTGAGAGAATTTAAGTCTACAAACTAAGATGCTTGCTAAAATTAAAGATTGACAAATTGATTCTGATTTAATGACCCAAGCCCTTCCTTTTATACACCAAGGAAAGAGCTTGGGTAATACCCAATGAGGTCTTTTGACTTTGCATTAGCTGAATTATGGGAGCACAAGGACCATTTGTGCCCAATGTTTCTTCTTTAACCAAGGGCTTGATGCTTCTAACCATGGGACTCTTCAAAAAGTTGACTTCTAGGCTCTTAGGTATGAATATTAAATTCACTTTGACATCTTCTTTAGGAGCAAGCCTAAAATAAAATAATCCCCATGCTTGTACTTGTTACTGAACCTTCTAACTGCCCCCACCATGCTGTCTAACTCGGATTTCTTCTTTTTTTCTTTTCCAGCGGCAGCAGTGGGGAACCGGAGTGAGCACTATTCACGTCACTGCAGATAAAACGTGAAAACTATCCAAAATCCACCAAATAATTTATTAAACACAAAGGTTTACTCCATTTGCTCATTTTCGACATTTATACTAAGAATGGGGGTTTTTGAGAGGCGGAATGGCTAAATTTGACAAAATAAAATCCGAAATTCAAAAAAATAATAACTCTATAAATAGAGTTATCAAGTTCTTCCTTATCAGATCATCAATAAATCACATAATAAATCGACCATCATAAGAACACAAAAAGCTTATTCACCTTAAGAGTTATATCTATTTTGAAGCTTTTCTTACTCGTTGTTCTTAAATCTGTTCTTAATATATATTCAGTAAACTTTGAAATATTATTTCCTGTTCATTGTTTATTTATATTTTGGTCTAAATATATCAAACTTATCTGTTAGTTCTTCAAATACGCTTCTGCATCAAACATTAACTTGAACTAATAGATCTGATAATCTTGTTTAAAGCAAAACGGGAACCAACAGGTTCAATTGAGAAGTCTAAATATTTTGAGAAATAGAGAAGTGATCATATCCATTGGATTAAATAATCCACGGTCAAGAAATTCGCGTTACACCCGATTAATGCGCGCATCCATATTAATTAATAAACGACGCTCAGGAGTATTTAGGGTAGTTTCGTAAAAAATACGCGGGACAGGTTCATATATGAATTTGTGTGATTCATATATGAACCTTTGTGTTCATATATGAACCTTTGTAATTCACATATAAAATATTTTTAACTAATTCATATATGAACCTTTGTGATTCATATATGAATCAATTTATTTGTTCATATGAGAATTAGTTAAAAAAAATCATATATAAATCATTAAGGTTCATATATGAACACAAAGGTTCATATATGAATTACTTAAAAAATGTTTATATGTAAATTACAAAGGTTCATATATGAACACAAAGATTCATATATGAATCAGTTAATTGGTTCAACTGATTCATATATGAACCTACAATTAATTAGTTTCATATATGAAACACAAAGGTTCATATATGAATCACAAGATTCATATATGAATTAGTTATAAAGAGTTCATATGTGAATTACAAAGGTTCATATATGAACGTATAGTTCATATGTGAATCACACAGATTCATATATGAACTCAGCCCGTGTTTTTTGTAAACGGGATGACTAATTACCAAAATACCCTTCCGTGTTCAAAATCAGCGCATTTAATCGAAGAGTCACGATCACTTCTCTATTTCTCAAAATATTTAGACTTCTCAACTGAACCTAACACTATATATATATATATATGTATATATATGAAAAACATTTAAAATCACACTTCTAAAATTATAAAATCTGTTTGAATTAGAGAAGTGCTTTGAACATTTAAGAAAACGTTTTTCATGCTTGAAAGTCGTTCTTCTTTCAAACAATCTCAGATTGAGTTTAAAAGATACTTACAGTTATAAATGTTTGAGCTCCCCCTCAAATCATGATACAATGATTAACAAATCTTATAATCTCTTCCTTAATATATGCATAAGATCTTTATTTGAACAAAATCTGCACAAATAACAAGACTTGGATCAAAATATCCTCAATCATTAAAATGCGTTCTGAATTACCAGGATTGAAGTAAATTCATAAGTCATTGTCGTTGAAGAATGAGTCCTGATCTGATATGATCAGAAGTCAAAATCATTGAAGTACGGGTTCTGAACATAATTATTCAGAAGCCATAATCTCTTGTGCCCCCCTTGATAGCACATGTAATCTACTTCAAAATTTTGCACAATTTCTGTTCTGTTTTCCAGTCATGTGTGTGGTATACATCTCACAATCAGCACTACACATGATGAACCTGCAAAACAGACTAAATAGATTTTGGTACCCAACGGAACTTGGGTCCTGGCTTGTTAGGTGCAATTTTATTTGAAGAAATTCTGTACATACTATACTAATAAGAAGTATAATCTTTATGAACAAAATCAGTTGATCCATAGTAGGAACAACAAGTTTGCTTATATGCCAACCTAATCTGATGATTTGTAGAATAGACAGGATTAGGTTGAACAGAAGACTTACCTTTTAGAGCATTGTTTTCTTGGCATTTGATGTGGAAGCAGATGATTTTAGAACATCTTTTCATCAGAGTTGTGCCTTTGACTCTCCATTCCATCTTCACTTTCTTGAAGACTGGAATCTCTTTAGGTTTGGAAGAAGTATTCACTTTAGGCACATTTGGATTATCATCTGATTTATCAAACAAAGGATTATAGAAGAGATTTGAAGAACAAATCCGATCTTTTGAGAAATCATTTGATCTATTAAAGTGTTTAGAAGAAATGTTCTTAAAGCTTGAACCTGAAGCAGTTTTAAAAGAACATTCAGAATCATTTGAATCTACAAGCGGAGTCTGAATAATTGATTGAGGACTTGCTTGCTTTGAAACAACAACTTTAAAAATGATGTCTTCAAGTTCTTTTATTTTGTTGATCAAAACATTTTTTCCTCAAAAATTAGATCATATTTCTTTTTTAGATCAGATTTTATCATTTGATCCTTCATAATATCTGTTGATAAACCCGATAATTTTCATGTAAGATTAAGAATCGCATCTTCAAAATATTTTCGTTCCGATTCAAAATCTTTTTCCAAAAAATTTCTTTTATCGGTTATCTCTTTGAAAATCTCCATATTTTTCTTTTTAAGATTTTTATTTTCCTTTACAAAGAGATCTCTCTTTTCCGCAAAAGCTTTTCTCTCATTTTTCAAAATCTTTTCAAAATCGGAAATTTTAATGGAAAGCTCAGCACTTTGAATATTGTTTTTTTCCTTCTCAAAAAGCTTTTCTTTTTCAGCAAATTCTTTTCTTTTATTCATTAAGATATTTTCAAAATCAGATAACTTTATAGAAAGCTCAACACTTTTTGTCTCAAAAGATTTTCTTTCTTCATTGATATCCATCCTTGCTTTTTCAAGTTTTTTTTTCAAGATAGAGAAATTTTTCAAAATCAGAGAATTGTTTTGTAGGTTTTATACATTTCAGTTCAATCTATTTCTTTTTATCAAAAGATTTCTTAGAAAAAATTGATAACTTTTGTACACAAATATTTTCTAAATTTTCTTTTTCTTTTTCTTTTGTACACTCAGATGCATGTTAATTTTTTTTTTATTTTTAGACAGTGTTTTCACTTTCCAAATCAGAAATCCTTTTTGAAAATTCACATGATTTTTCATTGAAAGATTTTCTTTCAGTTTCAAAAGATTTTTCCAAACAAATTTTCTTGTCCTGAAAGTAAGTGTTGTCAAAAACAAGTTTCTTGGCAACTTTGTCCTTTTCGGCTCGAACTACGTTTAACTATTGTAGCTTCCTTTCAAGACAAGAAAGCTTCTTCTTCAATTCAGCATTTTCACTTTCCATAGTTGTTCCTTTCTCTTGAAGCTTTTTCAATTGATCTCGAAGATATGATTTCCCCTTCTATCTCTTGTCTTCAATGCTCTTAAGATATGCATTTTCTCTTTGAAAATAATTTGCCGTCTCTTGAAGCTTCTGGATTTCATCGTAAATAATTGAATTTTCTTTCTTTGCTTCAAGATCAGCAATCTTTCCTCGTAAATCTTCTCTTACCAAATGTTGATGATAGAATATCTGATCATCAGACATAGAAATGATTATGGTCACTAGATTTTAGATCTTTCAGAGATTCAGACAGAGTGTATAAAATACACTTGGAAAACCTTTTCAGAAAAAAAAATTCTTATAATACTTGAAAATTTTCTTTTGTTATCAAACTTTATGCACTTCACTGTGAACTGTCAAACTTTTCCAATCCAACTAAAATGACAAACTTTTCGGATCCTTCTTGATCCGAACTCTCTACTTCTCGCAACAAACAGATCCGAACAATAAACTTCTCGGATCAACAACAATCCGAATTCAACACTTCCCGTATCAAGCATATCCGAATTGTAGACTTCTCGTATCCAACTGATCGGAAATCCACACTGTTAGTATCCAATAGATCCGAATTGTAGACTTATCGTATCCAACTGATTCGAAATTCACACTGTTCGTATCAAATAGATCCGAATTCCTCATTGTTCGTATCAAATGCAAGGCGAATTATTTACTATTCGCAACATGACCAATCCGAAAACAACCCTTCCTTTAAGCCTTGATACGAAAACTACAGATGAGTGATCCGAATTCTTGATGAATGATCTGAGTTCTTCACATCTTCCGAACAATTAACTAAAAATCACAAATTCGGACATATCTCATTCAACTCTTTATCAATTTTGATTATTCTTTCACAGATATGTTCGAAAATGATTTGCGCACACTTTTCTAGTTATCACTGAACTCTAATTCGTCCAAGAAATCAAGATTCCATCCAAACTCCAGTGATTTATAGTTTTCGAACAAAAACTTCAAATTCTTCAAAAAAATTGCTAAATCTAGACTGAATTAGATGTAAATTCCAGAAACAAAAGTGTTCAGGAGGATGAATCAATGGCTATGAACATAAAATCCAATCCAAATTGTTCAGAATTGGAAAAATTCGAAAAAAAAAATTGTGAACAGTCTAATCCGAGTTCTTAAAAAACAACAAATCTTTCAAGAATCTGTCTGAATTATCTGTCTGTGCTCTGATACCAAATGTTAATCCTAAATCTAGTGTAAACAATCAGAGTAACATAGATTCTAGTGAGAGAAAGTAGTTTTCATCCATATATTCTCAATGTAAGTAGAAATGACAAAGTTACAAAGGATTACCAAGATTACTTCTAACTATTACAACATACGTCTATTTATACCCGAGACATACAAGGTATAAAGGCATAAGCAATGTTGACTTTCTAAGACATTGACTTTACACATAACATGACATCACAGTAAATCTTGAATAAAATAATGTCCTAACACATCAGAAGCTGATCATTTAGAACTTGATGAGTCTCTGGCACTCCTGACAACTTCTTTCCGGAAATGTTCTAGAAAGAGTAACTTCAGAAGAAATAAACCTCTCACCATCACTGACAAGCCCAAATCTACTCTTGTTGATAAGGCTACTACTACCTACTTTAACTGTGAAAAAATAGGACACTTTGCAAGAGAATGCAGGTCAAAGAAAGTTTTCAAACCTTCTTCATCCTTCAAGAAATCCTCTAACCCCATGGCTAGATATGAAAAATACCTAAATCTCAAATAAAAATATGAGAAGCTGAAAAGATAAAAAAAGGAAGGTAAAGGTCTGATCGCTGAAGATCATGAATGGGCTGAATCTGATGAATCATCAGATTTTGATGAAGAAGATGAGGCCAATCTTTGCCTCATGGCCTAACTAGAAGAAGAGGAAGAAGAAGCTGAAATCCTTCGACATCTACTTCTACCTGTCAGGTATCTATTTCCTCTCCTTCTGCTTCAGCTATCACTGATGCTGATAGACTTCGGGCTATCGATATACTGACTGTTGATTTATATGATGCCATGAATGGCAAGACCAAAGCTGAACAACAAAACTTAGATTTAACTGAATAACTTAAAAACTGTCATTTGAAAATACAAGAGCTTTCAAAAGTTAATGAAAATTTGAAAGATCAGGTCTTACTAAATCAAGTCATCAGTATCGAGCATAAACAAGCTATCACTGAACTGAAAGCTGAAAAGAATATTGTTGAAGGATGGTATAAATCCTCAACAAAGATCACTGAGATAATCGGTGCTCAGATCTGTGTCAATGACATAAAGTGGTCTTGGTTACAAAGCTGACGCTGAAGAACCAACCACACATCGTCCCATGCTTTAGTTTGGAATGTTCGTATCCCTTATCCCTGACATCTCATTATCTCAGTACGCTTCCTCCATTACTCCAATCCCTAAAAAAAATCTACTTTAAGGCCAAAACTTACAAGAAAAGAAAAAGTTGTTTTCTAAAAACCTCAAAATGGTACCAAAGTACCAAAGCTGAAGAATTCTAAAGCTTCAGCTAACCATCCCTCTACTACAAAGAACAAGATCCCTGAACATGTTCAGTAAGTTACTCCAAAATTCAGAGTGGATGTCATTGGTAAGAAGCCCGAAGAACCTAAGGTTCCTCCGATCTCTGATGCCAAATGTATTCTTGGTACATGCCCCGCCCATTTAAAATTTTCAAATTCTTATACCTATGGTCCTAAAGCTACCTTCAGCTATAGGAAATGTTATCATTGTGGACTTACCGATCATATTGCTAGAAAGTGTCCCACAACCACTAAAGCTGAGAAATTAGCTAAGGTGAAGATCACTGCCCCATGGCAAAGGACAATACCACTAAGGTTAAGAAATTAACCAAAGTGAAGACTACTACCGACGCTAAGTCATCAAATGCTGCAAAGATCACTGATCCTTCCACTTCCTCTACCTCTACTGACAAATGTGGACCCAGATTTAAGTGGGTACCAATTCAAACTTAATCTTCCTTATGTATGCAGGTCTCGAAGGGTATCTGGTATCTTGATAGTGGATGTTCTCGACATATGACTGGAAAAAGGAACATGTTCACTGAATACAAGGAAGAGAAAGGTCCCTCGATGACCTTTGGTGGAAATGGAAAAGACTATACCCGAGGGTTTGGTGTATATTCTAATGGTACAACTACCTTCATAAGGGTCACATATGTTGAAGGACTGAAGCACAATCTTCTTAACATCAGTCATCTATGTGATAAGGACTACAAAGTTTGCTTTACTAAGGAAGCATGCTTTGTCACTAATAAGAAAGAGAAGATTGTTCTTAGTGGACATCGTTTGGAAAATGTTAATGTTATAAACATGGACTCAACATCCACTGAAAACATTTGTTTTCTCTCCAAAGCCTCATCTGATGTCAACTGGCTATGGCATAAGAGGCTCTATCATCTCAACTTCAAGATGCTGAACACTCTCTCCTCCAACGAACTTGTTACTAGTCTTCATCAACACTCATACACTAAGGAATCCTTATGTTCAGCGTGTGAAAAAGGAAAGCAAACAAAGGCTAGCTTCAAGTCTAAGCAAGTGTCATCAGTGTCATCTCCTCTTCAACTTTTCCACATGGATTTGTTTGTCCATGTCAACAAACAATCCATCGCTGGAAAGAAATATACACTAGTCGTAGTAGATGAATTCTCTCGCTATACCTGGGTAATGTTTCACCATGCTAAGAGTGACACCTCAGAAGAACTTATCACATTTGTCAGGAAAATGGAAGTCCTGAACAACATGATTGTTCCCTTGATAACCTTTTTGACAGTAAGGGTATTTCTCTTAACTTTTCTTCAGTGAGAACACCACAACAAAACGGAGTCGCTGAAAGAAGAAACAAAACGATCATCAAAGTTGCTCATTCAATGCTCAACGATTCTCATCTTCCAACTTAATTCTAGGTAGAAGCTGTCAACACGACCTATTTTACGCAGAATAGGTCGTTGATCGTGAAACGATTTAACAAGACTGCCTATGAAATATTCCATGGGAGAAAGCCATCTATCAGTTTTCTTCACATCTTTGGTTGTTAGTGCTTCATCTTAAACAACAGAGATGCTCTTGGAATGTTTGATCCCAAAGTTGACGACAAAATATTTCTTGGATATTCTTCTATATCCAAAGCTTTCAGAGTCTTCAACAACCGAAGACAAACTGTAGAAGAAACTATTCAAGTCACTTTTGACGAATCCCGTTCAGCGAACTCAAGACCCTCTCCTAACAACGATGAACTTAATCAATGTATGTTTTCTTACTTTTGGGATTCAGAATATATTCCTAACCCTGACCCTCAGGTCAACAATCCAACCGTTGATGATGATCCTGTCATCAGTCCTAGAATGCGGTCAAATGAAGCTGAATCATCTTGGGTTTCAGTTGTTCCTCTCAACACCTTGCCTGCCTCTGAACCCTCAACGTCAAATATACCATTAACTTCTCAACAATCAGTGAATGAAGTTTCATTTGAACCTCTGCCTATCTTGCCTGATATACCTGAAATCGCTGAAGCTTCTTCTTCAGCACATCCAGAAGTTTAATCTGAGTCAGCGATTCAGGCCTCGGCCCAGCGATGGACTATGAATCACCCCATTGATTAAATTCTTGGTGATCCAAATGCAGGTTCAGACTCGACGAAGTTCAGGTAACATTTGTCTATTTGTTAACTTTATTTATCTGGTTGAACCAAAGAAAACAGATGATGCCCTCAGAGATCCAAACTGGGTCAGTGTTATGTAAGAAGAGCTGACTGAATTTGAAAGAAACAAAGATTGGAATATTGTTCCAAGACCATCTAACAAGTCAGTTATAGGCACTAAGTGGGTCGATCGAAACAAGCTAGATGAATTCGGAACTGTAACCCGCAACAAGGCTCGTCTAGTTGCTCAGGGATACAGACAAGAGGAAGGCATAGACTACGATGAAATCTTTTTCCCAATGGCAAAACTCGAAGCTATTCGTCTATTTCTAGCATACGCTGTTCACATAGACTTCAAAGTTTATTAAATGGATGTCAAGTCAGCGTTCCTAAATGGGAAGCTGAATGAAGAAGTCTATGTCGAATAGCCTATAGGACTCGCTTATCCTAAGCATCCAGGTTATGTTTATAAGTTGGATAAGACTTTATGGCTTAAAGCAAGCACCTCGTGCATGGTCTGACACTCTATCCTCCTTTCCCCAGTCTGAAAATTTGAACGTGGTAAAATTGATAACACTCTATTTTTTAAGAAAGTAAAAGGTCATATCATTCTTGTTCAAATATATGTCGATGATATTATATTTGGTTTAACCCATCTCTGTGTACTTGTTTCACTAAATGAATGAAATCTGAATACAAAATGAGTCTGATGGGTGAGCTGAGTTACTTCCTTGGACTCCAAATCAAGCGGAGTGAAAAGGGTACTTTTATCTACCAAGGTAAGTATGTTAAAGATATGATGAAGACATTCGATCTAACTCAAAGCTCATCTATGAAAACCCCTATGGAACCTTCGCTGACACTTAACAAAGATCCTTCAGGGAAACCTGTTAATGTCACTGCCTATAGAGGGGTGATCGGCTCTCTTTTGTATCTTACAGCGAGTCGTCCAGATATTATGTATGCTACTTGTTTATGTGCACGATATCACTCTAAAGCCAAAGAATCACATCTAATCATTGTAAAGCAAATTTTCAGATATCTGAAGGGTACACCTAACCTAGGTCTTTGGTATCCCAAAGACTCAAGGTTCGATCTAACTACCTATTCATATAGTGACTTTGCAGGTTGCAAACTGGATAGAAAAAGCACCACAGGAGGCTGTCAGCTCCTAGGTGGAAAGCTGGTGAGTTGGACAAGTAAGAAGCAAAATTCAGTATCCACATGTACCGCTGAAGCTGAGTATGTAGCTGCTGGAAGATGATGTGCTCAGTACCTATGGATGAGAAATCAGCTATTAGATTATGACCTTTAGCTTTCCAAAATTCCAATCTATTGCGACAGCAGTAGTGCCATCGCTATAGCAAATAATCCAGTACTACACTCAAAGACCAAACACATCGAGATCATGTATCATTTTATCAGAGATCATGTGATGAATGGTGATATAGAACTTCACTTTATCACTACTGACTTTCAGCTTGCTGATCTTTTTACCAAACCTCTTGACGAGACAAGATTCAACTTTCTCATCAGCGATCTTGGCTTGCTGAACCTTGAAGAATAACTCTTCAGTGGTTATGCATTATGTCAGTGATAAAAGAATTTTTATATCTTTAATCATCATCTAATCTCTGAACAAATTGTTCACTGATACCAAGGTATGTTTTTCTATTCTTATTCGTTGAAGTTTACTTCAGTATGTTGTTTTTCAAAAGTAAATTGATCACTGAACTTTTACTTAGTGACTCTTTTGAAATAACAAAACTCATCGCTGATACTTCTTATCAGTGGATCTTCATTTTATGAATCATCTCTGATGTTTTCTTAAACCCATTAGGGAAACGTTCTTGAAAATGAAAAGACAGTTTTCTATGTGACGTTATCAAACGGATAACCCCTGGCATGACTTTTTGTCTGACACGTTCTTGCCTAATAAGCTTCATGGGACGTGTCACGTGTCATGATTAGTATTTTTCCCGCTCATCTTTTTCTCTCTCTACTCTCACTATATAAACTCCTCAGGTTTATATTTTTACCTTTTACGCTCTCGAACTATCTAAAAGCAGAAAGAATTTCCTATGCATTTGTGTTCACGGACTAAAATTTTAAGACCAAGTTCTTCTCACTTTCAACACAAACAGGTTAATATTCTACTCTCTAATCCTCTTGAACATATTTCGATCAACATTTTATTGCCTTTAACGATCAAAATGTACGTTTTTCTCACATAAGATCATATTCTTTATGACTTTATGAACTAACACTTGAAATACAGTTTTTCTATTAAGTTTAAAATCAAAATCTTAAACTTGATTTTCGTACCTTTTTTCATAATCCCTTTCCATAAAAGGAAACTGGAAAACACTCCTTTTCACTAGTTTTAATCTTCCCAAAACTAGAAAGCCCTCTTTTACACTTTTCATTCCCTAAAAAGAAACTGTAAAAACCCTAAAACATCAAAAACCCTTATTTTTGGATAATATGTCCATTTTAAGAATTTTCTTCATCATCTTTCTATTTTGGTTCATTGTTCAGAAATGGCCTCCAACACTGCTACCAACGCTGCTACCCCTGCCACCATGGTCAAATCGACCAACATGAAATTAGAACTGGAAAACATCATCCTAGCCACCAACAACTCCTTGGCACTGCTCGACTTCCCCAAAAAGAAACCAAGCCCACACCTCACTAACGCTGCTGTCTTTTTGAAGACCTACCCCTTCGCCACTGCAATGACCATTGATCCTCTTGCACACCGCCACCTTCTTCAACAATTTTGGTACACTGCTGAACGTACCACCCAATCCTCCACCAAGACTGGAAAGGAATTCACTGTCATCGGATTCCAAACTGAATCTGGCCGATGCACCGTCTCACTTGTTGCGATCCGTTCAACACTCAACCTCCCTGAACACCCCTTCGAATCCCTCCCTGACGAGGAAGAGCTAATTGCATTACTGAATCTCATGAAATATTCATGGGACAAGACGAGAATTGATGAGGACGATAAGAGGTTGACAAAGATCCTCAAAGCCAAAATGCCCGCTGGGCTGAATTTCATTTTTGCCCACGTCATCTCCTGCATGACAGCAAAGCTGGGCTCCACTGATCAGGCCACCAAAACCCAAGTTGCTATGGCCTAATGTTTGCTGAAAAGACACAAAGTTGACTACTCTCGCATAATCTTCGAAGACCTGATGGAAAAGGTCGAAAAGCCTGATGGTGCCATGACTGTTTCCTATCCACGGTTCATCTATGCCATTCTCCGAATGATGAATGGGAAGAGTTATCCCAAGAAGGGAGACTACAAACTCCCGTAGGTTGGCCCCACGATCCTAGACTTCAAATTGATCGCTGGCGAGGTAAGTCTCTCTTCCCTACTCTCTCTTCTCCAAAATTCTTCTACTTCTGCTTCTACATCAGCGGTGTAACCCACCGCTCAAACCCAAGATGCAACATCCAAATCCTCCCGCAAGAAGAAACCATCTAAAATCCCCTTTGGCACCCATAAGTCCAAGAAGGCCTCAAAGGAGAAGCCCCATCCCTCATAGGGATTAGATTCAGTGCTTGCCTCTTTACAGGGAACACTTGACAATTTCGTGGAATGCTCCTCCACATCTGCTGCAGTCATCCCACTGACTACTTCAGAGACTCAGTTCTCTAAAAATTTTCTGGTAACTTCCCCAACATCCTCAGTGCCACAACACACTGCGGAGGTCTCCGTCAGCGGCACCAATGCTGAACCAGCTACAACCACCGTCTTTTTAGCCGCTGCTTCTACACCTCCCTTGGTCTTCACCACCTTCTCCACCATACCAGCTCTCTCACTGGTTGATACCAACGTTGTCTTCCTCCACAACTTGATGTAGTGAACCTCTACAAGACCCGTAGGGTCTTCTACTACTATTCCTACTCGTTCGTTTGAGGACGACCTAGAATACTTTGAAAGAAACAAAGACTTTAATACCTTCTCCAACCCTACGGGTACCCCAATAGTGTCCTTAATCCCTTCTCAACCATCCACTTCTTTTGGGATTTTCTTTGCTCATAAGTTGTTATCTTTTTCAGGTCCTCACTTGGGCACCATCAGTGCATCTCTCAAGGATGTCACTAAGAAAGTGGATAAATTATCCACCAACCTCTCCACAAACACCTCAACGATTAATGACGTTGGGGTGGCGCTGAAGGACGTCACCACCTCCCTTTCAGAATAAGCCAATTATGTTGATATTTCCTCTCTGCAAGGGGGAGTGAAGAATCTAGAAGTTGGCGTCAACAACAAAACCACCTCCATCAGAGATCTCCAATCAACCGTCGCTGCTCTTACCACCAACTTCACCAACCTCAGCAGTGAGGTGAGCAATCTGTCTTCCACTGTAAATAACTGCAATTCTTTACTTACCCAAATCCTCGAACGTTTGAAGGCTCCCACTGTCCCTTTCTCTCACTTCACAGCGGATGACCGCGAGAAGCTGGAGATGGCAGTGGAATCCATCTGAGGCATTTCTGGCCTACAAGACAGAATGGTTGAGGTTGAGAAAGACAAGGCCTCAGAATCATGTGCCCCTGGCCTCGAAGATAGGGCTCCATATTCCGCTGTTGCTGCTGCTACTACTACCTCCCCCATTTAAATGGAGAGGGGGAGAAGAACGATGAAGGCCTCCCTCTAAATGTTGAGGGGGAGGAAGCTGATAAAGACCTTTCCTCTGCATAAGGGGGAGGAAGAGGAAGGAACCGTTGACCCCTATCAATCTGAGGGGGAACAAGGCGACGAGAAAGCTCCAACTCCACCTTTCTCTCTGAATAAAAGAATCAACCTCTCTGATGAGGAAGCTGAAGAAGAGGAAAAAGAGGTGGAGATTGAAGACCCTGGACCTTCAGCTCATCCTGACTCTCAGGATGATGAAAACGATGGCTTCTGGTTTCAGCCTACCGCCATCAGGGTTCTGGCACCCAAGGGCATTTTAAGAAATGAAGCAGGGGAGACGACGCGCAAGTCTCCTACAAAGAAGACTGGGCATGACAATTAAGAATACTCCATGAAGATTGAGTATAAATAGGCATGAAGATCATTTTATTGAATGATTTCTACTCATATAATTGAAATACAATGAAGGGAGAGATTGAACGTACAAAGCTCTCAACTCACAATGATTACAAGTCTCTCAAAATCTCACTATCCCGTGGAATTTAAGACCTAAGTGTTTTTGTTAACAGTTTATGTTCTGGAAAGTTAACAAGTTTCAGAGATGATGTCATTGTACAGATATAGAAGATTGGCCCTTGCTCCTCATCTGCTCTCCTTGGAATTTGAGGATTCTCCCTTAGTGCATACCACAAGAATATTTGCCAATATATCTGAAACGGAATGTAGGACAGAGGTTTATCCATTGTTATCAGTGCTTTCTGATGTCTTTCAAAAGTATTCTTCATATCCTCCCACAAGATTATAGTGTTTATTCTTCACCAATCCATGAAATATCTGTACCACTTGCCTTGACCCCTGATCTGGTGAACTATGCTTTCCAGATAAGCATTTGTTGACAACTGTGAAGAAACACGCCCAAATTGGAGGTAACTTATACCTTCTGAATGAGCTTAAGTTTTTCAATTCATCACAAAAATTACTTTGAATTGTAGCATACGATTAAGAACGATCTTGAATCACCAATTCTTAAAAATAGATCTTTTTGAATTGTTGCAAAAATGATTGTATCGAATGAAAATTGATTCGATTAGGCTCTGATACCAATTGTAGGACCCAAAATCAAGCAACAATCATGAATACTCCATAGAAAGTAGAATAAAGATAGACATGAAGAACAATTTATTGAATTATCTCTATTCATATGATTGAAATATAATGGAGGGAGAAATTGATATACGACTCTCTCAAATCTCACTGTGTATTATATGTCTCAAAGTCTCAAATGACAAATGAAGCCCAAGACACTTATTTATAGTGTCCAAAATACAAAACATGGGCCCAAGCCCATTTAACTCTCATCAAACTCCCAAAACCCAAATGACATATTACAAAGTAAATTACAATGACTATGACTTTACATGGATATCATTGACTTTATTAAACTTTCTATTTAATTGGGGTTTTCTAGACCCAACACAAGCAAAAGGGCCTTGCCGCTGAAGGCAACTGGGCAATCCTCCTTAAAAAGCCAACTTGCCAGGTATGTTACCTTCTCTTTCCCTATACTGCTTCAATCCTCTGTCCCTTCTCTACTTCTACCCTTCACCTCCTGAAACCTCTAAACACTTAACCATTTCTTTATCTATCTCTTTCTCCCTCAAATATCTAACTCAATAATATTTTTTATTCTGCTAGTCCTCTCCCATACATGAGAATACCGCTGAAGCTCCCTCGCTACAAATAATCCCAGCTGTCAACGCTGATGAACCTCTAATAATCCCGGTCTGTGTGAACGAGACTGATGATCTTCAAGAAGAAGAACAAGAGCTGCTCTTACATCCCCACAGACCTTCTAGATTGCCTCAGTGATAAAAAGATGATACCTTCAAAAGAAGAGCTGCCATGATCCAACACCTTGAAAGTCAGCGTCTCATCCCTCCCATCAGCCTCAGTTTTTTGACTCCTGAGGAAATAGCTGAAAGTCTTAAAGCTGAAAAGCTCCTAGTTGAACAACAGAAGAATGAGCTCAACAACAAAGTTTTCGCATTGGAAATTGCCAAAACTTCAGTGAACGATCGACAACTGAAACGCTTTCCCCTCATAGTCCAGCAAGAACTTCTTAAAGAGGACGGTGAGAAGAAGAAGAAGAAATCAGAGGTCAGTGACACCACTGTGGCCTGGGGTAAAAAGAAAGTCAACTTCAAGAGTTTACCCAGCCGAATAAAAAATGTAAACCTAAAGGGGAAGACTGTCAGAGGTGTTGCAGTGATAGAAGTCACGACGATCAGAGAAGATGGAAATGTGAAGACCTGCTACCTTTCTACTGTTGAACATTTTGGGCTAGATGAATGGTTGGAGATTCGGGTTGCAATTCAGCGATCCCGATCAAGTTTTTTGCCAGTCATAGAAATATTTATCAATAGGCTGATTGATCAAGTCTCCTCAGTGGTCGAATTGCCTCCACCTCCAGCGCTTCATTAAAACCAATGTCCCTCAAAGAAAAAGAAAGTTGCATCTTCACGCCCTGCTATCCAGAACGACACAGGAATTGTTTTTTCTCGTGAAGCAGTGCTCAGTCCTAATCCTGATTTGTCAGCCCTTAACGTATCACTGCCACCCGGTGAATAATTAAAAGCTGCAAAAGTCCTCAGGGAACCCCTTGGAATCTTCTTCTTGGAATCCACCGGTTGCAAGTGCTTCCAACGCTGGTCAGAGTTACCCATTGCCCCAGTGGAACAACTCAGAGACCTATTATATTGGTGTAACCAATCCAGACTTGGAGTCTTCCAAAAACCTCAGATCTTCCACGAATTCAAACTCAGAAGAGATCAGGGAGAACAAGTCCCTGACTCGATGATTTCGAAGACTGCTACCCTTGATGAACTTCTCTTAAAGGATGCGCCTGTTTAGCGGATAGGATTTCTCAGTTGTATTATTCTATCTTGTTAGCTATAAACCTTTTGTACTTGTAATTTTATTTCGTTGTACTTACATTTTTTCCACTTCCCTTGTAAACTGAAAACAATAAATGGGACATGTATTTTATGAGTCCGCTTTTATACTTATGTTTTTAACTTTACAATTTTATTCATTGCTTTATCATCATCAAATAGGGGGAGATTGTTGATCCAAACCCTTCAGTGATTTGATGATGATCCTTAGAATCACTTAGTGAAAATATATATATAAGAATCACTTAGTGAAAATATCATCAAATAGAGGGAGATTGTTGATCCAAACCCTTCAGTAAACTTTATGTATAAGAATTTCACCATCTAAGAAAATATACTAAGTCGGTTTAGTATCGCTAATGTTAAACTCATGTTCTTTAATTTATGATTCAGCGATAAATGTACATCAGTGAGCCCTAAGCCTGTTCAGTCTCCCTGATGATCGCTGATAGTTCAATTTGTAAATTGTTTACTTATGATCCATGAAGACAAGATTCGCGATAACAGAGATCAAAGCTAAAATCAAAGACCAAGCTGACGAACCAGTGACTAAGTCTACTAGTGACCTGATGCGGATATAAGCGAAGACAAAACTTGTCCATTTCTAAGTGCAAGAATTCTTTGTGATTCTTTTTAGGTTAGGTTTTTAATTTAATCTTATTCCGCAACAAACTATAAATTGTTTGATTATATCAATAAACAATTTAGAAAGATAAAAATTGTGTGTTTGTATTCAACCCGCCCCCGCCCCCCCTTCTACAAACTTGTATAAACCAACAGGGACTCTCTGCAAAACACTTGAAGATAATCATCGGACCATAGAGCCTCTGTGAAACTCCATAGAGCCTATGTGTGACCAAAATACCCAAGGATGAAGACTTATTCATATCCAGACACATCGAGCTTGTGCCTCTCACATGCACTCATTTGTATGAAGATTCTGAAGATCAAATAGTACACCACGTTCTTATTCTTTCCAGGTGTCACCTCATTAATGGTGACAACGTTTTACTTATACTATTAACGTCTCACCTTCACTATATATAGTGAGCACTACCCTATCATTTTAGGCACGTTGCACACACATATTCTATCCTAGAGTAAGAGAGAAAACTTGGAGAGAAAACCACACAGTACTGTGTGTTCTTGGTGTATTCCTATTTTCATTGATGATTAATGAAGATGACTTATCGAGCATTACATATTTACTGTTTATGATATCTTATATCATCATCTATGTTTAAATCTATCATTATTCAAACCTTCTTGTGTTTATAAAAGCTTCCTCATATTAATCAAACCACACTCTGTTTTTACACATTTTGGTTTGAACATCATCATTGTTGAGTACCATCAATTTATGCGGAAAGTCTTAAAATCTTAAATTATGTTAATCATTATTTATGGTCCCAAGATACTATTGATCCAAACTCTCTCAGTGATTTGACGACGACCCTTAAAATACATAGTAAAAATTCAACATAACATCTATATTTATTAGTGTTTCGCCATCAGCGATTACTTACTGAGTATGTTCAGTATCGCTGATGACATCTAATCTAATAGTGTTAGATGTAAGCCCTGAAGACAAGCCTCGCCACTAACGAGTTCATCGTTGACATCAAAGACAAAGTTGATGAACAAAGACAAGTCTACTCATTATTTGAAGCGGCCATCAGTGAAACAGAGACAAGTCTACACACACGCGACAATTCTAAAACAAGGCTTCAACGATAGCAGACTTACATCAGGCCTCACTTATGAAAGTTCTCTTCAGCGATCATTGAGCATGAAGCTTCTGCTTCAAGAATTGTTTGTCTTATCCTGTTGCACAAAGTACGAAGGTACAAAGGAAGTTTGCTTTTGTCCATAATCGTACAACCACTATGCCACCTACACTGTTCACTATGCGGCCCAAAGCGTGGCTTTGATAAAAGTCAGAAGCACACGCCTAATGAAGAGCTGACACGTGTAAAGTGCTCCTGCCATGCATTTAATGCATGGGGTATAAATAGGAGCAATACTCCTTCATTTCGAAGGATCCTCCTGATCTACTTAGTGCTTGTAGAAAACCTTTGATTTTCTACTTATCCTTTTCTCTATCATTCTAAGTACAAGAAACCTTTGTGACTCTTAAGTTTGTTTATATTAGGTTTTACTTAATCTTATTCCGCAACAAACTGTAAATTGTATTTTGAATTATCAATAAAAAATATAGAAAAGTAAATCTTGTGTTTGTATTCACCCCTCCTTCTACAAACTTTCACCCTTGTAGAACCCCTACGGGACTAACAAGTGGTATCATAGCATATTGTTTAATCTCATAAACAAGATATTTCTTGTATTTCTATTCCTTGGTATTCATTAAATGACATTCAACTCAAACACAAACTACATTAATAATGGTTCTCTTGCAAAACCTCCTCGATTCAGCAAAGATGACTTTAGTATTTGGAAGAATGGAATGATGCTCTTTCAATGATGGTATAGATCCTAGTATGCCATACTATGTTGAAAATGGACATTATACTCCAGTAGTCATAGTTGTTGCAATTCCTGCCACTGCTACTACTGATGCCAGAACTGAAAGAGAGATTATCAAAGAACTCTCTAAATGGTCTGATGAAGACAAGAAGAAGGTAGCCATTGATACCAAAGATAGATCAGTAATATCTATGCGTCTACCTGATGAGGTTTATCACTCACTAATGAACCTTAAAACATCTAAAGCTACGTCAGACACAATCTGTATTCAATATGTAGGTACATCTTAAGTACAAGAATCCAGAAATATAAATGCTGAGGTAAAACGTAAATGAGAGTTTGGGTAGAAGTGAGCGGATTAAAAACAGAAAGAGGGTGTGAGAACAGAGTTAAAAGAATAAGAGAACTCTGCACCATCCATTTTTCTGAGCCGGGAAGCCACATTACTGATTGGTTCACATTCTTTGGTGACCATTATTGAAACAGGCAGTTAGCCCATGCCAACTCTTGCATTTAACCCCACCAGCTACTCATTTCTTTCTTAACAAAGGAATGTTTCATTTTTCTTGGGGACGCAGCATATAATCTATCTGATCTTCACTCGAAATATTTGGATATTGAAAAAGAAGGAAGTTTGCCCCACCTTCGCTCTTCATTCATGCACATTGAGTCCGTGGAAAATTGTTGTTGTCTCAACAGTTTACACGCTTTAAGCCTATATTTTTTCAAGCATAAGTTGCTTAAATTCTTTCTAACACAAGCACGTACACACAAGTAATATGTTTTCTTGTCATAACGTTCATAGACATTCCTTTGTGGTTTTTCGATGATTGAATGGAAGCCCTGGGGGAGTGAACATCAAAAAGCTCTTTTACAAAGTACATCCATTGTACTAAGTGGCTCCGTGCTACTTACAGGCATTTTAACTGATTCATCCGTTGTTTCAGGGTTACCACATTCTTTTGTCTGAATTTGAAAAGATTCGGATAAATTCTTTTGGAATTGACGGTTTATCAGATCAAAAAGGAGGAGAATGTTATTTATGGTGAACAAAGTGCGTGCTAGAATTGATAAAGGTTTTGACGATCATGATGCTCACAATCATCAAAAAGGGGGAGAAATAGTATACTGAAGAACATGGGGAGAAATAATACCCTGAAGAAAAGGAAGAATTGTCAATGAACGATTAAGGGGGAGAAATGATTTGTCGAAGTCAATAAGACGTTCCGATATGTTTCAAGAGAGTTCGTTATTCAAAGACAATTTCAAGTCAAAGAAGATGAAGATACAAAGTTCAAGAAATCATTCAAAGTTTGAGTTCAAAGCTTCAAAGTTCAAATCTGAAATTCGCGTTCAAGACTTGAAGAAAATTTGTTGAAGATTACATTTCATGAAGATTGACTTTTCTAAAAGAAGACGAAGACTTTTCATGTTTGACTGAAGATTCATCAAAGCTGAGTTTTTAAAGAGTGTCAAAGCATATAGTTCGCCGTGAACTAGTGAAGATAAAGTTGTTTGAAGATTATCTGACCTTCAAAGTTTAAAGCGTTCAAAGTTAATGTTTTGAAGATCAAGTACTGAAGACTGCTGTTATATTTTTTATATCTTGAATCCAAAGGGGAAGAATGTTAGAGCATTATTGTATTAATGATTTATTGTAAAAGTCTTGTAATAGTCAAACATTGTAAATTCAAAGTAAAGTCAAAATCAAAGTAGTTATGTAGAAAGTCAATGTAATTAGGATTTAATACCTTGTAATGTCTAGGTATAAATAGGTTTTGTAAAGCTTAGTTTGCAAGCAAGTCATTAGAGAATGATCTTAATTGTAATATCAAGAGAGTGTTTTAGAGAGAGAAAGTTTGGAATTCTTATGTAAAACTCTAGATTCTTGAAGATCAATGGATGATTTCATGATTACCTAATAGATCTGGTGTTAACAAGACCTTTACCTTTCTTTTTGTAGCCTTTCAGCTTTTCATAGGTTTTTTTCAGCTTTTGGTATCTGTCATCTCTAGCCCTGGGGTTAGAGGATTTTTTGAAGGAGGAAGATGAAGGTTTGAAGACTTTCTTTGACCTGCATTCACTAGAATAGTGTCCTACTTTTTCACAGTTAAAGAAGGTAGCAGTATCCTTATCAACATGAGTAGTTTTAGGCTTGTCAGTGATAGTGAAAGGTTTACTTCTTCTGAAGTTACTCTTTCTAGCAAATCTCCTGAAAGAATTTGTCAGGAGTGCCAGTGACTCGTCAAGTTCTGAAGGATCAGCGTCTGATGAATCATCAGAGTTAGATTCCATTTCAGTGATCGTGACGGTTGATCGCTGAGCCAGTACTATCTCTAAGGAGAGTAAAGCAACAGGTGTGCTTTTGGAATCTTTTACAAGATTCTTCTTAAGTTGACACGACTGCTCATGATTGAGCATAGTGCCAAATAACGTAGCAAGGGTCATGAATTTTAGATCCTTAGAGAGCTTAAGACACATGGTATAATTATCCCAGCTTTTAGGAAGACATTCCAAGAATTTTGTCGGGATCTCAGAGTTAGAGTAGGTCTTACCAACAGTTTTTAGATCAATAGTTAAATAGTTAAAACATTGGTGAACTTCAGAAAGAGTTTCAGTCTTACCACATATGAAAGTTTCGTATTGCCTTACCAGGTTTATTCTTCTAGAGTCCTGGACTTCAGCAGTACCTTCATATTGAACACATATAGTGTCCCACATGGCTTTTGAACTTTTCAGGTTCATGATGGAGTGGTAGACTTCGTCGGGAAGAACGATAGAGATGTAGATCTGGCCTTTGTATCAATGGCCACCTTCTTATTATCTTCTTCAGTCCACTGAGAAACTTCTCTGATGAGAGTTCTCTGATGGCAGGGGTGGTAGCAGTGGCAGCAACAGGACCATGGACCACATGGGGAACATAAGGTCCATTTTCCACATAGTGTGGTATAGTAGGATCTACACTTTCTAGGAAGAGCATCATTCGATTATTCCAGAGGTTGAAGTTATCTTTACTAAATCGAGGAGGTTTGGCAAGAGAGCCATTATCTATGTAATTTGTATTATGATGATTTGCCATTACAGAAAAATAGCAAGGAAGAGAAAAAGAGAGAGTATAAGCAAGATCTTGTTTATGAGATTAAACAACCTGCTCTGATACCACTTGTTGGTCCCGAAGGGTTATACAAGTCTGTAGAAGGGGGGTTGAATACAAACACAGACTTTTATCTTTCTAAATTGTTTATTGATATAATCAAACAATTTATAGTTTGTTGCAGAATAAGATCAAGTTAAAAACCTAATCTAAAAAAACTATGAGAACACACAGATTTCTTGCACTATAAATAGAGAGAAAGAAAATAAGAAAACTAAGGAGAGTTTTCTAAGCGAGGAAGAGAAGCCAAACACTTCATTTGTGAAGTAGGGTTCTCTATTTATACTACATGCATTTAATGCAAAACATACACCTTTACACGTGACTGCCTCTGGTTGGTTGCATGATTTAACTTCAGCAGACATCCTAGTGGTCGCATGATGACTGGTGTAGTTGCAGAGTTGGTTGTACGACTCTGGACAAAAGGGATGTCCGTTCTGAGAAAATCATACGGAGGCGTGCAAGGAGATAAGACAAAAGTTGCTTGTAGAACAGGCTTCATGATCAGCGTTCGCTGAATGAATCTTTATCAGCGAATGATAAAGTTCAGCGTTCGCTGAAGTCTTCTACTTGAAACTTTGTGTGGACTTAGTCACTTGTTCTTCAGCTTGGTCTTCGATTTCTGCTTGGAACTTTGTTGACACGAATCTTGTCTTCAAGGATCAAAAGTAAACAACTACATGATGAACATCCAGCGATCATCAGTGAGGCCAAACAGGCTCAGGGCTCACTGATGTGCAGTGTTCGCTGATGTATAAATTAAAACTTGTTTTCCATCAGCGATACTAAACAGACTTAGTATATTTTCTTTGATGGCAAAACATTAATACATATCGTCTACATACAATTTTCACTAAGTGTTTCTCAGAGTCATTATCAAATCACTGATGGTTTGGATCAACATCTCTCCTTCAGAAAATAATTTTTGAGAGCCACAGAGTTGAGTCTTTCATACTCAGATCTTTTTACTTCTTCGTCCTTTTGTTTTAAAACTTCCTCAAATTCTTTACATTTAATAGAGAAGGACAATTCCTTTTGTTTCTGAAAAAATTCTAACTCAGATTTTTCTTTTGAAATTTCTTCTTTTTCAATTTCCAAGAGATCTTTTTGTCTCTTGTAAAAGGTTAAGTCCTTTTGAGCTAGTTTTCTCATTTCTTTTTCTTTAGAAAGCTTTTGTTTTAGCTTTTGAAATTCGTCAGCATGGTTAGATACACTCATCTCAAGTTCTAGTTCAGATTCGGGTTAGAGATAAAACATACCTTTGCACTAGATTCAGAGACATCTAGTATGTCATCTGCAGAGCTAGTTTCCTTCTGATCTGCTTCAACAGCCATCCCATAGCACTTGTCCTTCAACATCAGAGGAAGAGACAGAGACCCAATTTTTCATTTCTGCCACCAAGCTTCTATGTCTAAAGTTTTACTTCTACTTGCTTTTGTAGTAGTCCTAATCTTTAATCTGCCTACCCTTGCAGCTTGTAGTGAAGTGGCCTGTTTTCCCACACCTGAAGCATCTTCTGTCATTTTGATTGATGGGTTGTGCAGCATATTTTAGCTTCAATTGAGCCTGTTCGATGTACCTCTGTTGGAATTGAGCTGGTCTCTGGTGTTGAAAATGTACAGCTCTCTGATCATGGAAAGGTGCAGGTCTTTGTTCTTTCTGGAACTCCTGTCTCTGATAACCTATCTTTTCTTCTCTGTCTTCTCTCTCATCCTTTACTCGTCTATCAAATACCTTTTTCCAAGCTTATTATTAAACTGTTGAGTAATAAGAGCTAGAGATTTGACAAAGGCATTGATGTTTTCATCCTAATCATCCTCTGACAGGTTTTCCTCTTCTTCACTTTCTGCTATTAACAATTTCTTCCATTTCTTCTTCAGAACTTTCCCTCTGACCTTGTTATCTCTGGTACCACTATCTCTTATGGTTTTTCCTTCAGAAGGCGTTTTTGCATCAGAGATCAGTGCCAGAGGTCCTCCCTCAGTTGCTTTCCCTTTTGTTTTACAACATCTTTCTCTTGAGCAGCAAGTGTTGCATATACATTAGTGAGTGACCAAGTATCAAGATCTTGATTTACTTGAAGGGACATAGATAAGCGTGACCATTCATCTTTAAACTTTTCAAAAAAAGAACATTGTTATCTTCCTTGGACCTGACAACCCCACATTTTCCGCATTTGTTCATCACATTAAACTATTGTAGGTTTGTTGCAGGGTTTCCTCTGGAAGAGCAGGGAAATCAATGTATTCATTAATACATTGGGTTCTCCTATTTTTCTGGGTTTTTATTCCCCCTTCAAGTTGATTTAACAGTTGATCCCAGATTTCATTTGCTGTAACACATGAATCCAGTTCCTGAAATTTTTCATTTGGAATGACCATTATCAAAAGTCTAACTGCTTTGGAATCATTTTCCATTTTTGCTCTTTCTTATTCAGTGAACCCAACGGTTTTTGGTTCTAGATGAGCAAGAATTTCAGCATTGGGTTCTGTAACAGGGACACGAGGAACCATAACCATTGGTTGGAAAGGTCCATTCTTAACAAATATCATAAGATCTTGGTCCATCCCTTGAAATAAATTAATCATCATAATCTTCCATTGAGGATATTCATCCCTCAGAAGAGTAGGAGGCTTTGTTAAAGAACTAGCATTATAAATGTCATTTATGTTGTTGTTTGCCATTTTTGAAGAAAAATAGGGTATTGAGTGTTATTGACACGAAATGGGCTTTAAGACTAAAATGAGAGAAACTGAGATGAAGAGAATGTTATAACTGCACTGTAAATAAGTTCTAAGCTAAGATTCAAGGTTTGAAAATAGATATGATGCTTGAAACTGAAGTTTGTAGGTATTTAAACAAACTGAGATGAAAAGCACAACATGAAACAGTATATTTCTTAAAAGGATAACAAGAAATGATCAGCATGTGTGAATCAACCTTGATAGATTGGATCGATTTGATTTAAGCAAATCAATCAGCTCTGACACCAATTGTTGGTTCCCAGATTCAACTTATCTTACTTAGAAACAAAACAGATGAGCAGAAGCATAAAATAAAGTTTATAAGTAAGTGATTGTATAACACAATAAGAGAGATAAATAATATACGCAATGAAATAGGAGTTGAATAAACTGCTCGTATATTCATGATGAAGAACACCAAGAACACCGAAGTGTATGTAATCTTCACAAATCTCTCTGCTACAAATAGTACACGAATAGTGGAATGGAAAATACAATGCAAGTTTTGTGCTTGATCATTTTTTACAATTGTGTCCTCCACTACTCACTATACATAGCCTGATAAAGGTTAAGGTAGTGTACTATCTAACCCTGTGATGACACGTGTAAAGTGCAATGTGGTCCTTTGGGGCGGACGTGGCAAGAGCAGATACTGCTTCAACACTTAGATAGATTCTACGAGTCTTGAACTCATCAGAGAGCATAGTCTTTAGAGAGCAGTCTTCAGATCTTTGATGGTCTTCAACTAGGGTGGTCTCTAAAGTTAAGTCTCTGTAGTTCTCTGCCTTGGTCTTTTGAGATATCTCTGAAGTCTTCTGACTTGGTGTATTTTCAATACTTTTACATAAAAGATACTTGGAGCTAACATTCTTTATCAGAATAGAAACCAAGACCACTTTTGTCATGATTAGGGATCAGCACCAATTATCTCAGTGATCTTTGCTGAGGATTTGCACCATCCTTCAATAGTGGCTTTCTCAGCCTTCAGGTCAGCGATAGGTTGTTCGCGTTCGACGCTGACTAGTTCATTTACATATACCTGATCTTGTAAGTTGTCTTCTATATTAGATAGTTCTTGGATCTTTAAATGACATTGTTAAGATGTTCAGTTAAATCAAGATTTTGTTGTGCAACTTGTGTTTTGCCATTCAGGGCATTATATAAATCAACTGTCAATGAATCGATAGCACGACGTCTATCACCTTCAGCGAGAACTGGGTCAGAAGAGATAGATACCTGAGAAGTAGAAGAGGTAGATAATGATAAATCCCAAATCTAGCAAAGTATGTAGAGAGAGAATCTAGAGAGATAATTTGTCATTCATAGATTGTAAAGTGTAAAGTACAAATGACACAAAAAGGGTATGAAATTAATTAAGTGACTTTCCTTATATAGTAAGGGTATGACATGCACATACATCATACTGGAAAGCATAATATAGTACAAAATACTATATGCCTGATAACTACAATATAGCTCTAACAATCTCCCCCTTAGTTATCAAGGCAGCTCTGGTTGTCTTCTTCTAAATCAGAGATAAGACTCTATTCTCCTTATTGCAACTTTGAAGAAGATTCTGTCGTTGATCTCATTTATAGCATTTACCAACAGGATTCTTGCACGTGAAGACATCCAAGTGATCTTCCTCTCTTTGTCATGTCATTTCAGTCTTTCTTCCAACTGCAATCGTACCACCTTTAGTGTGCCATCAGAATACTTGGCCAAATTAGCAATCCGAATAAAGATTTTATGCCCCCTATCATTTTTGAATGCAATCTCAAACTCAGGATCATCAATAACAACATATAAAGGCATTCTCATCAGACCTCTCATTTCTTGATTCAGACGAATAAGATTTACCTTCGGTTGACCGTTCTCCAATCCCATTTGAAAGTCATGGCATTGAGTATACAAAACATGTCTCCTTAAAAACCCCTTGATGGCGTTCAAGGCAATGCGAACATTTTCTTTTCTGAACTGTAAGTCTCGAAAATAGTTGTACATGAACTCGAAGTCATCCATTGTGAGATGGCAAAAATCGGCTTCACTGAAGGTGTAATTTCGACAATCTTGTCTTTTTACCACGAAGAATATAAAGTACATCTGATAGAACTTTTTCACGTAAACCTCCTTGATTGTCACAGTCAGCTTTTTACTTTTAACGAATCTTTCTTTCTGACAATTTTCCCTCAAGAAATAAATGTATTCGAACTTGTATTCATCCGACTGGTCATTAATCCCCAAAAATGCATAGGGATTTAGCCTCCTCAATCTGTGTACAAACAACCGTCTTTCAGTGTCCTCCATAAACGGTGTTCTCAGTCTTGACAGTCTCAATCTTTCCTCTGCCTCTTGTATTGCATCTGTATTATCATCAGAAGGACCAAGTTGGTTTGATGTAGAAGGGTTTGAGGGTCCAGCTTGATCAGCTGCAGAGTTCAAGGTTGGTATCATGGGTGGTTCGGGTACTTTAGGTTTGGCTTCTTCAGTGAAAGGACCAGGCAAGATTGGTGAGTTAGGTTTTGTATTGATTGGTTCAGGTGAAGGAATTTTGGTTTGATCAAGGTTTGGTTGGTTAAGGTTGATGTTAAGATTTGTGATTTCAGGCTGGGTTGGTAATAATGTAGAAGAAATGGGTTCAAGTGATAGAAAAGGACTCATTGTGATGTCCTCAAGTGTTTTTGGCCCAAATATCTCGAATAGAAAGTCAACCTCATCAGCATTGAAATCAACGTCTACTTCTGCCATTCCATCATCAACCACCAAAATGTTCTCTTCCTCTTCTTCCTTTACCTCCCAAAAATTATCGTACTTGTTTCCCTTTTCATTACCTTCCTCATCCGAACTAACATCAATGATAATCACAAACATTTCACTTTCATTCGCCTTTCTTATTTTCTCCTCATCAACCTCGGGTTTTTCAACCGTCGGTTCCACATTCGGATCTATATACAAAACAATCTGCTTCCCGCTTTCCTCTCCCATCGCACCGGATTCAAACATACCAAAAATTTCAGAAGCGGACATGTTTTTCTTTTCACCTTTTGATGACTCAGTCTCAGCCTGTCTCTTCTTATTTATCTCCCCCTCGTGATCATGATCATCGGAATCTTGATCATGCCTACGTTTGGTACCCTGGACTTGAGACTTGCACGACTGACTGAACACTTCTTTCATGTCATCCATCATCTTCTTCATATCACTAAGTTTTGCATGACCTCAGTTTTAAACTCATGGAAATCAGTTGAAGTAACCTGTGTATGTGTAGGTGGAGGTGGAGGTGGTTGTTGCCGGGGTTGGAAATTCTGAAGTAGTTGAAGTAGACTTTGGTATTGTTGATCCTCAGGACTGATGGATAATAACCTGGCGTAGAATAGGTCCTTTAATTCTTCTACTAATAAATCTTGCGGAGGCACAGTAGTTTGTGGAGGCGGAGTTACATGAACTTGTGAAGGCGGAGGCATATATATTTTCGGACGTGGACGTATCACGGGCTCATCAATAACCGGCTCTTTACCTTTCAACAATGATTTCACTCCTTGTATCTCTTGAATAAGTGTTGCCTCAACAGCCTTTAGGGCGCCGTCGAGCTCTTCCCTTGTCACAAAAACGGGTGATTTAACTCCGGTACCACCAAGGTATTCCGTTGACACAATAGTTGAATCAACTGTGTGACGTACGTTCAGTGTTGGCGTGATGTTAACACTGGTTGGATTTCCATTCTGTCCTCGTAGTCCTAAAGAAGGATCTACTCTGAGTGTTCCGGATGGGTCACGAAGACTCTCATCAGATGTTACAAAAAATGTCCTACACAAAGAAGATAATATATTAGCAACTGGCACTAGACTCTGTACTGGTGCAGAAATGAAGGTCGAGGATCGGGGAGGAAGTCGCTCTGTTTCAATACCCGGACTCTCCAAGTGAGAGTCGAATAGATTATGTGCTAAAACCCCGTGAGAAACTGAGATGACTTCTTGTTGAGAAGAAGCCGAATGGCTGGCTTGGGTGTGCAATTGCGTTAGTGGGCTACTAACGACTTTTTCAACACCTGATCCCAACACATGAGATCTAGTGGTGGATGTGCTTGCCCGTCTGGTATAGTAAGTCATGGTAGCACTCACACTCTCTATATTTTTTTCTTCAGTATCTCTCACAGGCTCACTTACATCTTCGACTATATCTCCCTCGGTTCTCCTTATACCTCCCATTTCCTCAACATTTTGAGGAGTCATCACGGGCATATCTTCAAAATTGAATTCCTCCACATTAATGTTAGCTGAAGAATGCATTTGTGGAAAGTCTAGAATATCAGCAACATTACCAAAAGGATTGTCCGCATCAGCACCATCATCATTGTCATTGTCATTAGAATCATTATCTTTATCTGCTTGTTCCTCCGTGGGATCAGACGCATTGTCAGACCCTGTACCATGACTAGAAAACTCAACCGGAGGAGCTCTTCCAACATGTAAAAGAATCAACTCATCGGTGTTTTGTCGTACACGGTCATCTAGATGTATGTCCTCAGATGGCAACCATGTATCTTCAAGTACAGGTGACTAATCCCCACCAGTTCCCTTCTTGGTATTTTCCCTCGACTCTCCCCGTTCAGTAGCCCTTGCATCTTGAACCCTCACCGACTCCTCTTGCCTAGGGTTTGAGTCCTGGGTAGGTCCCTCCGGTTCTGGACGGACCATAGACTCTCTATACTCAATAATGCACTCGACGTCCTGATCCGCGTATTCAAGGAACCCTTCCGGAAGTGGCATATCATATGTAAACTGCTTCTTTGATTGTTGGAGAAACCGCATAGACTTTTCAGGCACTGGAGGATGATTAACCCTTCTCGGGATGTCTTTGTTTGAACGAAGAATACTGTGAATGATTATTTACAGAAACCGCATGTAAGGAATATTTGGGTTTCCCTTGTTTTGTTGTCGGGCTTCTACCTTCTCGTTCAATTCATGCCAGAAGATGGCTGCATAATCCACATGGAGATTATACACCACCGCTTGAAATAACTTTAGAAATCCAATGCTCGCACTATCAGTTCCAGAATGCTTTGCAGTTAAGCACCGATTGATCATTGAGAAAATGGCATAGTAGATTGGTAGTAGATTAGATTTGTGAAAGTCTTTCACTTGAGTTAAATTTCCGGTGTATCCCATGGCTCTTATTCCTTCAAATACCTCTTCTTCAGATGGATATGCATCGAATTCAGTCTTTCCTTCTCTTGAATTAGGCTCTGGTAGCCTCAAAACAAGTATCAACCTTTGAAAGTCAAGCTTTGTCATATATTCATCAATCTGTATTAAGAAAATCTGTCAGCGGTTCTCCATAGATGGGATAATCGACTTCCACGCTTGCTGAAGATATAGCATAGGCACATTGACCGTGTGAGTCAATGCGTATGCCAATGGATGATTGTGTAGTACCTCTTTCACAACCGGGTGGATATTGATGCTATCAAAGTCAACATTGTGATTGTTGAAGATGATTTCAACGTAGTCGTTAGGATGGATAATAGCATGGTCGGGGTTTCCTCCGGTGTGTGACTGATGTACCGATCGTTTGGATGGTAATGGGTTGTCGGGTTTGCTTCGGGTATACTTTCACCAAATCCATGGATTCTACTCTGTTCCTATTGGTTTTCCATGTGAACTGTTGTTTTTGAGAAAAACAGTTCTGAAAAGTTAAATTTTGCAAAAAAAAATGGAAAACAATTCTGAAAAACTCTAAGTATAGAATTCAGATTGAACTAACAACTCAGAGAGTTCGGATTAAATGGGATCCGAACTACAAACTTTTTGGATCACGAAGGATCCGAATCCATGACTTCTCAGATCAAGGAGGATGCGAAACCTTGACTTCTCGGATTGAGAAGGATTCGAAACGAATACTTCTCGGATTGAGAAGGATCCGAAACCTTGACTTTTTGGATGAATAAGATCCGGAATCAAAACTCTACTAAATTAGAAGGATCTGAATTCATGCCTTAGAAAAATCTTCAAATTGTGAAAAACGTTTCGCATGAAAGAAGTTAAGGATTTCGTATCAACAAGGATCCGAAATCTTAACTTTTCAAACATTTTAGCACAAAACACTTTTCGGATTGAATGATCTGAAATCCAAGGATAGAAAATTTTTGTAAATTAAACCTTTTCGGATCATTTAATCAACCCAGTTTCAACAACAACATTTAACCAAAAGTTCTAAGATTTGAGCCCTAATCAACATTCTTTGACATACAGAACCATATGATCATGAACAACATACAGACCCACTTAAGAACACGAAGAACACATACATTCAAAATCACAAATGAGGAGATTCAAACAAGTTAAAACCAACACAGATTGATGAATCTTAGCATATGAAGTTACCACAGAATGATTCGATTAGAATTTCTATGCATGAAAAACACACAGATTCAACACGAAGAACGATGACAAGGAACAAGTTAGAATATGAACAGTCATTTTGAACTGATGTTGATCAAATACGCATAGCAGATGATAAAAATCAATGAAATTACATGGATGGAATGATACATAACAACAAAGCGATTTCAAAGAGAACAAAATCAACATAAATGATTACCTAGTAAGAGAGAAATCGAAGATTGAAGTTGAAAGGCTTTGAAGAAGATGATGAACAATTGCAAATTGAAATTTCGTACGATTGTTTGCAAGAAAGAAAGTGGGAACAACAAATTTGAAAACTTGAATTTATACCCTCTATGAAAACAAGACACGTGGCATGATTTTAGAGGACCCCACTTGTGCAAACAATAGAAAAAATACATGTCTGAAAAATAGACATGGCACTGTTCATCCAACTTTTCGCATGAACAAGGATGCGAAAAGTTGAAGTGTGAAAAAGTTTTCGGATGAAACTAAGATAAAATGAAAAGTTTTCGTATCCTCTTGGATCCGAAACAGATTAGTTTCGTATCCTAAGGATCCGAAAACAATGGATTCGTATCCTAAGGATCCGAAATCTCAGTGTTTTTAAAAACAAAAAGTAAAATTTTCAGAAAACTTTCAAACTCAGACAAATCCTCACCAGATAAAACTTTTATGCTCTTTTTCCTTAACAAATATCCCCTTTTTTTATGTAAACATACTAGATACTTCAAAACTCACAGACTGATGCCATCTTCCTCCCCCTTAAAAGATGCATCTTCAGTTATCTCAGCCTCAGATAAATCTGCAAGTACAGATGAAAAAACTTGGTACTCATTGAACATGAGTCCAAAACGATTAGTGTATCTCTGTTAGATATCGTTGCTCCCCCTAAAAAATAGAATATAATTAAATAAACAAATACACATGCTCCCCCTCAATGTTTTAAAGAAATCAACGAAATGCCTAAGTGTTTAACATCCCTAGTTTGCTGGTTAAAAAATTAAACCTTTTTTCATCTAAAGGTTTAGTGAATAAGTCAGCAAGTTCTAGTTTAGTAGGCACGAAATGCATTTCAATGGTTCCTTTCTCAACATGACCTTTTATAAAATGGTACCTGACATCAATGTGTTTTGTTTTTGAATGTTGAACAGGATTTGCCGTGATTGCTATTGCGCTTTTGGAATCGCAATAGATCGGGATCTTGTTGATTATATATCCATAATCTTTCATTTGAGTTTTCATCCAAAGCACTTGAGAGTAACAGCTTGCCGCGGCTACGTATTCCACTTCCACAGTAGATGTTGACACGCAATTTTGCTTCTTAGAATACCGGCTTACAAGCTTATCCCCTAGAAATTGGCATGCACCAGATGTAATTTTCCTGTCCATTCTATTTCCGGCATGATCTGCATCTGTAAAGGCTATTAGCTCAAACTCCGAATCCTTTAGATACCAAAGGCCTAAATTTCTTGTGCCTTTGAGATACCGAAGGATCCGCTTAATGGCAATCAGATGTGACTCTTTAGGATTAGCTTAAAAACGAGAACAAAATGATGTTGAGAACATTATGCCTGGTCTACTTGCCGTGAGATATAATAAGGAACCAATCATGATACGGTAAAGCTTTTGATCAACTGATTTACCTGATAAATCAGCATCCAAAAGTCTACCGGTAGCCATTGGTGTTCTCATGATGAAGGTTGAATTTAAATCAAACTTTTTGAGCATATCATCTATGTATTTTGATTGATTTATGAAAATGCCCTCTTTTGATTGAGTAACTTGTAAACCAAGAAAAAACTTTAATTCCCCCATCATGCTCATTTGAAACGTGTTTTCATCACATTTTCAAAGACAACACACATATCAGCGTTTGTAGAACCAAAGATAATGTCATCAACATAAATCTGTACAAATAATAAATCATTACCTGTCCTTTTGAGAAATAGAGTTGTATTGATTGTACCTTTGGTGTATCCAGATTTAAGCAAGTGGATAGTTAGAGTTTCATACCATGCCCGTGGAGCTTGTTTAAGTCCGTAAAGGGCTTTGTCCAACACATAGACATGGTTTGGATATTTCGGATCTACAAAACCTTCAGGTTGACTCACATATACTTCTTCATGAAGAATCCCGTTTAGAAAAGCAGACTTTACGTCCATCTGGAAGACCTTCATGTTTTTATGAGCGACATATGCGAGAAAAATTCTGATGGCTTCAATCCGTGCCACTGGTGCGTAGGTTTCGTCATAATCGATGCCTTCTTGCTGATTGTAACCTTTTACGACCAATCTGGCTTTGTTTCTAACTATAATCCCCACTTCATCCTTTTTGTTCCTAAAGACCCATTTTGTACCAATGATGGTCTTGTCCTTAGGACGCTTCACCAAATGCCAAACTTTGTTGTCCTTAAACTCATTTAACTCTTCTTGCATAACATTTATCCAATCTGGATCTTGTAATGCTTCTGATGCCTTTTTGGGTTCTAGTGAACTCATGAAATTGACATACAAACACTCATTTGTTGTCGCGGATCGTGTCTTTACACCATCCTTGATGTCACCAATGATATTTGCAGGAGGATGTGCCTTCGTCCATTTAAGGGTACTTGGAAGAGTTTGAATATCCATGCGAGTGTTAGAAGCATCATTTTCGTCTATGACTACAAAAATATCTTCTGTCGATTGAGCGGAAAGAACTTGTGTCGGTGTTGCTAGGTCAATTTCAGGTACTATTGAATCAGGCGTAGAGACATCCGATGTTGTGTTTTCAGAAACCGGGTCTTCAATCGGAGAAGTTGGTTCAGAAACAATGATAGGTGTAGATTCAGTCGGATGTACATCTGTAGCACTAGAAATAACAACATCGATTACTTCAGAAGGACCAGAAATGTTGACACTCGTCTGAGGTAGATTTGCATTTACGGATACAAAAGGTTGTCCCATATCTACAGAGATATCCATAAACGCATCTTAAAATTACAAATCTAAATCAGTATTAGTATTATTATTTAATACAGAATTAGAAAACTGTTTTTGTGCAGGTTCTACTCCTTTTTGAGTAGAAGCTTCATTTTGAAGTTCGAGTTCTGAACCATGTTGTTCAGAAGTCAACGTCACATTTTTGTCGAAGGTCACATTGATGCTTTCAATGACTGACTTCATGCGTTTGTTATAGATTCTGTATGCCTTGGATTGCAATGAATAACCAATAAACACGCCTTCATCAGCTTTGACTTGGAATTTTGTAAGATTCTGTCTATCTTTAAGCACAAAACACCTACATCCAAATACACGCAAAAACTTTATGTTAGGTTTGCGATTATTGATAATTTCATATGCAGTTTTATTAAAGCGTTTTTTTATAATTGTCCTGTTTTGTGTGAAGCATGCTGTGGATACTGCTTCAGCCCACATGCTTGGTGGAAGTCCCGAATAAGCAAGCATTGTTCGAGCTGCTTCTACAAGCGTTCGATTATTTCTCTCAACCACTCCATTTTGTTGAGGGGTCATTGGTGCAGAAAAATTGTGCGAAATTCCAACCGAGTCAAGAAATGACTGCAAAGTAGCATTCTTGAACTCTGCTCCATTATCGCTTCTAATCCTTTGAACTGAACGTTGTAGGAGAAGCTGAATTTTCTTGATGAATTTGATTATCAGCTCAGGTGCTTTAGATTTTAGACGTAGAAATTCCAACCAGGTGTAGCGCGAGTACTCGTCAATCATAACTAAGATATATTTCTTTCCTCCTATCGATTGAGTCCTCATCGGGCCACATAGATCCATGTGAATTAGTTCCAGAACATTATTACAGCTGGACAAAGTTTTGGACTTGTGAGAAACGTGTTTCATTTTCCCCATTTCACAAGCCGGACAAACGAAAACTTTGTCGATCTTTTAATCTGGGAGTCCTGTAACTAATCCATCAATCCTCAATTTGTTTATGCTTCGAAAGTTTTGGTGAGATAGTCTTCTATGCCACAACCAACATTCGTCTTGAGAAGCCTTTGACACAAGACATACTGGTTTTGAAGCATCTAAAGTCGCAAAATCAGTTATGTATAGATCTCCACATCTTTTTGCCCTGAAGATTTCTGACCCGTTTTCATCCACAACATGACAGAACTTTTTATCAAATATGACCTTACAATCCTTATTGCAAAACTAACTTATGCTAAAGAGATTATGTCCTAAACCCTCTACATATAGAACCTTTTCCACAGAAATCGAGTCATTCTTCAATGTACCATGACCTCGAACGTACCTTTTTGAATTGTTACCAAAACCAACCGACCCGCCAAGATGTACAATAAAATCATGCAGTAAGTGCTTGTACCCCGTCATGTGCCTTGAAGCTCCCGAATCTATGACCCACACATGACGATCCTGAAAAATTACAGATTACTGTATCTTAGGTACCCATATACCAGTATGGGTCCTTTTGTGTTAGCACATATCAGTTTATTTATTTCAGTTGAGGAACCTTGAATTTTGCCTTTAAACTTTAGTTCCTTTGGTGAACTTGGTTTGTTAACTTCATCTTTTGGAATCCATTTCCAAACCAGGTTCACTTCAACTGTTTTAATGTCTTTCTTTTTGTTTTTCTTTTTCAGCGCAAAACCAAACATTCTTGTTGAGTGATTAAGTGAAGATTTTGAAGAAGAAATTGAAGTTTTAGCATTCTTAAATTTATTATCCTAAGAAGCGTTGCGATTTAACTTGAAATAGTTGTCCCAACAGTGAGCGCAATGTATTCTTCTATTTGCTTGTGTCAACAATTTAAAATCTGAAATCGATGTATTTTTATTGACACTCGCATTGTAGACATTACATGAATGCATACAATTTTTATTACAAGAAATACATTTCTCAATATTGGTCTTTCTATTCTCGCTAAAATCACTTGGCCTCTTCAGATCCATGAGCTTTTCTTCATCCATTTCTGAGAATGAAGAAGAAGAAATGTTAGAATACTTAGAATTAGGAGATTCATTTGAACAACAATCAGAATTGTTTCCGGATAACTCTCCTTTCTCATTAGTGCTGTATTCTTTTTCATTCGAATATGACATAGATTCAAACAAGGAATTATCAAAGCATACAAATGATGATTTATTTATAGAAATAAAGTCTTTTGTCTTAAAGTTTATTCGTTCGAAACGACGTTTCTCTTTTGCATTGACCGAACTTGATGATTTACTCTGATCTTTTGATTCACATTGATTTGAACACTTTTTACATGTATTTGAATCTTTAGATTTTGATAATTCAAATAATTGGGATTCAAGACGTTGAATCTCAATCCAAAGATCAGAATTGACTTTTAGACTTTGATCTTAATTCATCCCAATATGTTAGGACGCTGAAGTTGTCCTTTATATTAGAAAGTTTTGTAAAGCAATAGCTGTGTTAAAGGGCTTATGCTTAACTGTTGTAACAAGAGATGTAGACTATAAATAGGACTTTACATGTAATATTGTAAAGTGTGAATTCATAATACAAGATGTAGCCTTCTAATCACTTTGTGTTCTCTCTAGTTTATTTTTACTTTTCTAATAATGTTTCTACATCTTCTTGTTACTAGTTCTTGGATTGTATGAAGATCATAGACGAACAAGTGGTATCAGAGCCAAATCGAAGAATTTTTCATCGATACGATCATCGGATCTCATCAATTCAAGTGTTTTTAGCCCTATTTTGCTCAGATTTCGGATCCTTATGCTGTCTGTTCGAGAAAAATGTTGAACTCACTTTTTGGATCAAAACACTATCAAATCGACCGAATTACTACTTTTGATCAACTAGAAATCTGTTCATCTTCATTTTGCGAATCTGTTGGTGCAAGAATCACTGAAATTGGTCAAGAATTGAAGAAGTTATGATGAATTTAGTGATTTTCGGATGTTGTTACATGGTTTCGGATCATTCATCATGGTTTTGGATCATTCATAGATGGTTTTGGATCATTCATAGATGGTTTCGGATCACTCATCATTTACTGTTCATAGTTGGTTTCGGATCCTTCTTCAATTACTGTTGATTTCGGATGCTACTATTGCTTTTGATGGTTTAGATGGATTCGAATTATTCTGAGTTGATGGTTTCGAATCTTGTGAAGTCAGAAATTTTGCTGAATTTGGTCATCTTAGTTCCGAGTTTCGGAATGTGGTTACACCTAAAAGTTCAACAATGTGGATGGTTTCGCATCTCTCTATTCCTATCTCAAATGATTTCGAATTCCATTTATTCAGATTTGGCATGGTTTCGCATCCTTCATGATACGAATTCCCATGGTTTCGGACCCTTCTTGTTCCGGATTCCTTGGTTTCGCATGCTTCTTGATCCGACTTCTGTGGTTTCGGACCTAACATGATTCGAATCCCCATGGTTTCGCACCCTTCTACATATGGATTCCATGGTTTCGTATCCAACTTGATACGAAACGGATGGTTTCGCACCCTCTTGCATCCGAAATCATATGGTTTCGCATCCTCTTGCATCCGAATTGATTGTTTCGAATCTGCCTACATCCGAATTCTAATGGTTTCGGATCCAAGAGGGGGACATTGTTCATGAACTTTAGCATAACGCGTATGTGACATCATTCTGATATTCAGCTTGCCACATACATTTAGCAACTGTCAAAGTTTGAAAGGGCTCTAGTGTTTCAAGATTTTCAAAAGTTGATTGTTGGAGTTCAGTCTTTGATTGGATTGGAAGATACGCTTGAGTATTTGCAATCATTATTCTGAAGTTTTGTTGACGATGCTAGACCTTTGAGTGCTCTTAATCATTTTTCTGACTTGATCAACCAGAATTGTGAGAGCTTGCAATCATTGTTCTGGTGCTTTGGTTGTGATTCAGACTTTTGAGTGCTTATAATCATCCATCTATTTCTTGAAGATTGAAGTTCTGGATTCTCTTCATTCAGTGGTTTGAAGTATATTGAAGATGAGCATTTCTCTACAGTTGCTGAACAGTGTTATTTGCTTGGGTCGTCTCATCCCTACCGAGTATCGTGTGCTTTTTACCGTTCTTCCTTCGAGCAAACTTGGACCAAGCTCTTAAGCTGATTTCTTACTAAACTCATGGTCCAATGACGGATTCTATGTTTTACACTAAATGCATACCCTTTGAAGATGATTTTAGTGCATTTAGTTGGGACTATGGAGTTCATTGGATCTGATTTTTCAAAGTTGAAAATATAATAAGTAAGAGCAACATTCAAGGGGGAGCCGAGCCTATATTTGAAGAATGCACCGCTAAAGTTTTTACAAGTAAATCAAGGGGGAGAGGATCTAAAGATTTGAAGATGATTTGCTTTCCAAAACTTTAGGGGGAGAATGTTAGGACACTGAAGTTGTCCTTTATATTAGAAAGTTTTGTAAAGCAATTCATCTTCAAATCTTTAGATCCTCTCCCCCTTGATTTACTTGTAAAAACTTTAGCGGTGCATTCATCAAATATAGGCTCGCCCCCCCCCCCCCCCCTTGAATGTTGCTCTTACTTATTATATTTTCAAATTCCTCATTAAGTTCAAATATCACGATTTGCATCTCTTCATATCTAGCATTTTCAGTTTCAGACTCATTTTCAGAATTGTCATTATTATCAGAATTATTGGAAGGATATAGAGATGATACATCGGATTCCTGGTCTTCTTCATTCATCTTTGCCATTAGACTGTACTTTACTTCAGTAAAGTGCGCTTCTTCATAATCAGAAGAATCCATGAGCCAAATTTCTTCTTCAGCGTTGACTCGCTTTCCGCTTTCTTTGGCTTTTGCCAAGTGAGCTTTTCACTTATAGTACTCAGAATCCTTGACTTTCTTCAGTGTACAATCTCTGGCAAAGTGACCGGGTTTTTCGCAGTTATAACTGTTTCGGTCATCTCTATCCTTCATTTCTCCCCTCTCCTTTTTCACAACTTTCTCCTCTTTCTCTTCTTTCTCTTCCTCCTTTTTCTCATTCCTTTTTTCAAACCTCTTATATCCGTTAGCTTTGTTGTAATCAGGTCTGGTTTTTGAATAAAACTTCTTTTTGCCAAACCTGTTTTGAAATTTGTTTGTTAACAAAGCCAACTTTTCAGCAATTTCCTCCATATCATCTCCAGAACTGCTACTGTTATCATCATCAGAACTCATCTTTTTCTTACTTATCCCAGAAATCAAAGCTTTAGTTTTCACAGCTCCAATCTTCCTATGTTCACTCAGAACGGCTAAAGACTCTTCGACCTTTTTATCCTTTTCCTTAACTGCTTTTACTTTATCTTCGTGTTGACCAAGAATACTGAAAATGTCGGTCAACTTTTCATCATCCATATCCCTAGACATTTGGAGCTGAATGGAGTATGAATCCCATTCTGGTAGTAGATTCTTGATAAACTTGTAATTTATTTCCGATTCTGATTTGTCGACTCCATTCCTTCTCAAATCATTAAGGATGATGTTGTAGCGATTGTAGGTCTCTTTCAATGATTCGCCATCTTTTGCTTTAAACCTTTCATAAGCATTGATGCTTTGATTCTTTTTGGTCTTCATGGATTTCGATGATCCCTCAAACTGCCTTTCTAACTCATCCCATATTTCCTTAGCTGTATTACGGCTATCTAATCGATTGTATATATCATTTGGGATGGCCTGGGTCAGATATGTCAAAGCTAGCTCATCAATTTCAACTTTAGCTTTGTCAGCTTCATTGTAATATTTGTATTCTTTTTCAACTCTTCTTGGAGGAACATACTGACTTGTAGCAGTTTCAGCAATACCACCAATATCTATGTATGCCTTGTAAGGACCATTTTGAATAGACAGCATGAGTTCTCTGTTTTGATGATTCAGAAATTGAGTCATTCTCTTTTTCCATTGAGAATACTCTCCGGCCATTAAGACATGAGGCTTACTCTTTGAACCCATACTCAGTAATTCTCTAGACATCTTTGTCAATTGCTAGAAAATGATCGTTCAGAAGATCAAGCAGTAAGTGTAATTTTGCCCATACTCTTTGAACCCATACTCAGTAATATTTTCATTATCATCGTTTAATTTTTCAACTTGTAATTTTAACTCAGAAATGTGATTCTCTAAGTCAACAATTTTGATCAATACCGAATCCAGATCAGGAAATTCAGAATTGGTTTCTTGAACAAACTCCTTTTTGTTAGAATCTGATTTAATGTTTGACTCCTTTTCGTTACAAGATTCAAACTTGACAGATTCAGGTTCATTGATTTTAGAATCAGAAGTTTTATCCATAGATTCCTTTGAAAATAATAAATTAAATTCAGTTAGTTCAACCTTTTTGGTTTTATAACTAGAATTTAATTCATCGTATTTAAAGTTTGTCGTATTGAATCTAAGTTTTTCTTCCGAACCTTTCTCTATCTTGTCTTCCTCTTTATCAGAAACAGGAGTTGAATAGTTAGATTTAACAAAAAAAAATTGATATTGGAGGTATTTCCGTTTTAAAAGATTCCTTCAAACCTTCACCCAATTTTTCAATTGTGTAAAGATTTTCAGGTGAATTCTTTAAAACCTCAACATCAGACAAACCTAGTCCCATTTTTGGATTATAAAATCGAGTATCTTTTGGGTTACTAGTTATTAATTTTAGAGTTTGCTCAGTCTGACCTCTTTTAAAATTTAAATTTTCAAGTTTATGCTTCTATTCTTTCGTCAGAAAGAATCTTAATTTTAAACTGGAAATCTATATTTTCATCACTTATCGTTTCCTTCTTCAATTCAGAAATTTTAGATTCAAGCTATTGATTTTTTATTTTAATGACTTCTTTTTCTTTTTCTCTATCTTCGGCTAAGCAATTATAAAGAAGTGCCTCGTCTTGATATCTCAACAATGAACTTTTCTCAATTTCAAAGCTCTTTTGAACTTTGTCAAATTCCTTTTTCACTTTATTAAGTTCAGATACCAAGAGTTGCATTTCTTCATCTTCAGAATATTCAGTTTTTGCATCATAATCAGAAGAAGTAAGAGATTGTACCTCGGATTACTGGTCTTCCTCATCCATTTTAGCCATCAAGCTGTACTTTACTTCGGTAAAGTGAGCTTCTTCATCATCTGAGGAATCAATAAGCCAAATTTCTTCTTCGGCATTGATTGGCTTTCTAGATTCTTTTGCCTTTGCTAAGTGCGCTTTTCTTTGATAATACTCAAAGTTCTTTACCTTCTTGTGTTTGCACTCTCGGGCAAAATGACCAGGCTTACCACAATTGAAACAATTCTTATCATCTCTATCGTTCTTCTCCTTTTTTCCTTTTTTCTCCTCTTTCTCTTTCTCTTCCTCTTTCTCTTCATACCTTTTCTCAGATCTCTTGTATTTATAAGCTTTGTTATATTAAGGTTTAGTCTTTGAATAGAATTTCTTTCTACTAAACCTCTTTTGAAATCTATTAGTTAACAAAGCCAAATTTTCAGCGAAATCAGTCATTTCATCTCTAGAATCTTCACTTTCCTCATCATCAGAACTTTTCATTATCTTACTCATATTAGAAATTAAAGCCTTTGCCTTTACCTCCCCGCTTTTCTTGTGCTCACTCAGTAGAGCCATAGATTCTTCCACCTTACTGTTCTTATCTTTTAATGTAACGTCCCAAAAATTACAAGGAATTTAAATTTTCAAAAATAACGCATTTCACTATAATCAAACCACAAGTTAACAAATCCCATTACAATAAAAATAAACGTCGTTATTTAAAACCGTCAACAAAGTTTAAGCAGCGGAAAAGTTATATAATTCAATCAGCAGAAAAGTTATATAACTCAATCCCCATTTACTAAAAATCAATTCAAACGATATTCTCCTTGTGCCTGTGTGTATCGTCACGCCCGACTGCTACTCGCACCTGAAAACATAAGATTTTGGGAAGGGGTAAGCACGAAGCTTAGTGAATTCAATCCTTACATAGGATCGCAATTATATCAGCATCACCCTTAAACATACCAGCACATAAATTTCTTGGAACATCCATCAAGAAAATATATCACGATTAATAATAATCCTTACGCTCCTTGGAACCACCATCAAGAAGACATAATCACAACACATTATACCAATACATATACTCCTTGGAACAACCATCAAGAAGATATATCACGATTAATAATAATCCTTATGCTCCTTGGAACCACCATCAAGAAGACATAATCACAACACATTATACCAATACCCATACTCCTTGGAACAACCATCAAGAAGTGGCCTTATACTTCTTGGAACAACCCTCAAGAAGATATAATCACAACCCATTATACAAACGCATATACCTCTTGGAACATCCATCAAGAAGTACATCAATCACAGTTCAATATATACACACAAATATATATATATATATATTCCACACCACAATAATGTCAACAAACAATCATAATCAACACACTCGAACTATAGCAACACGAATATAATCCCCATCCTATATAGTGAGAGAACTCACCTCAAACGCAGAGCTTATGACCTCAACCGCAACACGAACCGGCCAACACCAGTTCACCTTTTTCCACCTAAATAAGCGTTAACAATTGTCAAAGTGACGCCCCAAACCAAAGCCACGACTACTAACTTTAAAAACACATTTTCCAGTTTTTACTCTCAACACGCAGGTCTGTTCGGGACCTGTTTAACCCCTTATAAACTGATTAAACCAGAAATATTTTTCGATAATCACAAAGTTCCATGTCTTAGGGTTCCAGGGACATATTGCACGCGCTCTAACGATTTTTCTACAGTTTACTATGGATTTTACAAAACCGGCTTGCTGCACAGTGAAAAACAGGACCTTTCAGTACAAAACAGCAGTTTGACACTAGCTATGGTCCGAACTGGTTTTTCCGCAAAATATAAGAAACTTACTAGGCTCAGAATGGGAGATTTTGGCACTGGTTTCACCCCAATACGACGTTCCTATAAAAAGGTATGGCTTTCGCAAAACAGAGGCAGAAACTATGACCTTTTTTTTTAAAAACGGAACGCGAAACTGTCAATTCCGGACCTGCTGTATAAACATCCAATTTACACCTAGCTAGAGGCCGAACCGGACTTCCACTAAAACACGAAAAGTGTGCCCGGCACAGAATGTGAACCGTGGGCACCGGATTCGCCTTAATCCGATATACGACGGAAACGTTATGGCCGTTGTAAAACTGTGGCAGACAAACGTTTTCACATGAAATGACAAATATTGTTTATAAACCCATTAAGACATAGCTTAACCCAAACAGACCCGAACAGCCTACAAGCTTACTGAAAAGGGCTGTACTACGCTGGACAACAACCGTGCACCACCCCCTGCCGCCTCCGGCGGCGGTGGTGGTTGGCGGCGGCGACGAGGGTTACGGTAACACCCTCCGGCGAGACCTCCCAACTTCACCCACTCCCGACTCCTCCGCAACTTCACACCCGCACACATCCACACACCCATCCGCACCCCATGCCACCACCACAGCGGCGTGCCACGGCGGCCCCACCACCGGCAGCCGTGACTGCGGCGGTGGTGGTGGTGGTTTGCGGCGGTTTTTGACAATTAACAAACGAAAGGTTTACGAACTACCTCGACGCAACGTTTCCTCGTCCTCTAAACCGACCGAACTCGCCGGCGATCACCTTCTTCCTCCTCTCTCCTCGTCGCCGGCAGCACCCTCTTCCTCTCTCTCGGCTTCTCTCTTTCCCTCTCTCTCTCTTCGATTTCTATCTCTCTCTTTTTTCTCTTCTCGGCCGACGATCACAATTGGGAGGGGGGAGAAGAAGACTTAGGTTTTGGTTTCCTTTTTCTCTTGTTTGCTGCACACGCCACAACCACACACAAACACAAGGGTTTCTGTTATGAATTGCAAGGGCCGAAACCCATGTAGTGTTTTGGCCCTTTAACACTTTTAGCCCCTCAACTTCATCCTTCTCGCAATTAACCAAAATTCCGACATTTTTAACAATTAGGTCCGATTCGTCTAACCCCGCTAACGGAAACCACGTTACATAAATCTTAAAAAAAGAATTAATACTAATAAATTACATACCGGGATACGGGCTTTACAACTCTCCCCCACTTGGATTATACTTCGTCCTCGAAGTCTCTGCCTACGAATAGCTCCGGATAGTTCTCCCTCATCTCAACCTCAGTTTCCCAAGTCCACTTGAAACCCCTTCTAAAACTTCTCGAATACTTTTCTTACTAACGTACTCCTTCTAGGACACTGGGATTATGATCGGCAGAACACCCCAACAATTGGAAACATTCCTAGCCAAACGACTTCGGTTGTCTCCCAACCTTAGATATTCCATACATCCCGAGTCAAATCTCAAGCTCTAACCATTCTAAAGTTGCCTACCAATATACCCAACTGGATACTTGGATCCGATCATTCCTACCATTAACTGTCGATTAACTCCTACGAGTTCCAATAGACTCCCAAAACTTACCTTACACGCATCATCAACCCAGTAAACTTATAATCACCCACGAAGGTCATCCCACTATAACCATTCATCACAATTAAGCATCTCGGGGTTACTACTACCATCACTATAATTATCTTAAAAACGGCTACAATTCTCCGGTTACACTAAAGATGTTTTGGCCTCAAGCCCAAAAGTCGACACCTAAACATACTACTTACTTCAAAAAGGTTACTGCGTATTTATTCTCTTAATTACAAAGGGCATCAATCCCTTAACCGACACAATTCGGTCTACACTAACCTCACGTGTGGGACACACAATCTTCCAACGTCTACTTATCCTCCTCGCCCGCCCTAGGAAACCTAGTTACACCGTAACAAGATACACCTTAACGCCTACCTCCCAGGTACGTCTCAAGTCCCGGCACATCGGAACTACCTCTCAGGTAAGTGCCCAAGACTGTATCCTCTTAGTGCCTACTGGAAAGTCAAGGTCATAACACATGGATACCGGGGTCCCACCCCGAGATACCCAACCGACCGTTACCAACGTCTGACTGACCTGACCAAGGATTTAATGCAAACAGTGTACCAACAACATGTCTATCCCGGAATGACTCACTCACCCAACATGCAAATACTCAACGTGCAATAAGTGCAAAACTGTGCGACAAAACAACCCATCAACAAAACTCCACATCGAGCCATTAAAAACCGTGCAATCGACCCATGACTATCTCAAAGTCAAAACGGAGCAAAATGCTCCACGCTTGCTAGACCCATAAGTCGGTCAAAAACGCGTTTAAATAAAGCTTAAGCAAGTAATACTCTAAAATCAACATTAGTCCCAAACTCGACACGGGTTAAACAAAAGAGTTTTCCAAAAGGACTCACCCCTTAAAATTCTCAAAATGACACATAACACTTATAAGCGCACTTCCCAAGTGGTTTACAAAATCATTCACAAAAATATTTTCAACGTCAAGATTTTTCATTTCAAAAAGACCGTAAGCAATAAAACTACTATTACCGGGTCGGTAGTTACGCAAAATTGGACACGCTCGTCCCACATATGAAAATCATGTTGAAAATCATTTCATTGCAGCTAAGTTTACTCACAAAACGTAAAGCGAAATAAATAATTTCTTTGAAACGAACCGTCACGGTTCTAGTATGAATTGACTCATGACATGTATTTAAAGTAATCGCTCGACCTTACACCTGGTGCGACAAAAGTGTGCACATAATTTCAAAATCAGTTCCATGACATTTGACCCCAAAATTCCTCTTTTTCAACATAAAATGTCGTGGCACAGGGTTCACCAACAAATCTTACGCGCGTCGGTTAGTCATACAAAACGATGAAACGGTTTACAAATATATTTTTGTTAAAACACAACTGTCTCGTGTAAGTTTCAAACATAAAGATAAAAACCAATTCGTTTCCATCATTTGAAAATATCGACTAAAACCTCATAAAATCTCAAAATGTGGGGTTCTGTAAATTGATTTCCAAGATTTCCCCAATGGTCACATAAACAAATAAGATATGCACCTCATGAAATTAAACCCACACGACTCAACATGCCGTAAAACAAAACTTATTTTAACCAAATCACTCAAATAGCTTTATACAGACATCGTGGAATGTAACTTTCTGTCTCAACTCTAACATATGTGGAGGAGTTCCAATGTTAAAGTCACAAGCCGTAGTCACTTGCCCAACATTTTAAGCACCACAAAACACGGATATCGTCTTACCCGAAAGAACCGTTGGAAAAATAACGAAATGAGGAAAATTCTAACAAAGTTTGCACTCCCGTGATAAAACGAATTCATACACTTTCAAAACCATATTTCAAAATCTTGTGTGTGTGCTGAACATTTCCCAGAATTCCAAAACACCATCTATAAAATGATTTGAAACACAAGAATTTGTTAATGCAATCTATTTCAAAATCAAACTTTGTGCATGACTTAGTCGGCATTCTACGCCTCGACTCCTACTCCTCCAAATCTCTCTGGTCCACTAACGTCATCCGGACATTTAAACCTCTTAGGCAAGTTGGGAAATTACGTCAAATAATCCCTACGATTTTTCCTCAAATCAAAGTCGGCTCTATAAGCCCATGATTCTAGCACAATCATCCATCTTGGCCCGACATAAACATCATCCTCATCGTCACTCCAAGTGATTAATACTAGAATCGTCCTTTTATTCCAACGACTACTAATTTATAACCTTCGTCACTACCCCAACGATCATCCCATCAAAGCAAATCAAGTACACACCTGTACTAGTAGGTTTACTATAGTCGTTCCTCCTTGTGATGGCTATTCTGGGTAGATATTACAACGAGTTATTAGCACATAATAACTTGCACTAACAACGCTCCCGCTCAACTCCTTGGATTCCTCGTGATTTTCCCGACTCTAGCATTGATCCTGTGTTTCCGATAGTAGGAGCTCTACTACTACCTTCCACACCTATCATCACTCGTTCCGAGTTCCATCCGATGGGTCCAAGTTGTTTCTCGCCGATAACTACACACATATACCCGCACCGACATATGTACACACTCTTCCTTGCTCCCTAGGAATAATCATAATACCCCACTACCCTTGCTAGGGCGGAACCCCCACTAACCCTGACGAGTCGCCTCGTAAACGCACAGTCGTATACAGTGGAAACCAGATAGACATTCGAATATAAGATTCTATCCTACAACGGTTGGACTCAAACAAGAGCTGCACAATAGAACTAAATCCAACATTCTAAGGCTATTCGGTTCCTACCGCATACAACCTATAGTGCATTCACTTAACACCCTATCAAGGTTGGCATAACCTCCTATTAAGAAGAAACAAACATGCAGTACAGTGTAATAAGCACCAAGCAATCTAGCATACATACTTCCATGTTCTAGAAAGCAATCTAGCATACGTACTCATATGTAAACGCTATTCCCAGCTCACTAGGAACTTCATCTCATCCCACTACCCTTGCTACAACGGAATCCCTATTAGCCATAACGAGTTGCCTCGCGAATACCCAGTCGCATGCAGCGTGAATCAAATAGACGTTCGAATACAAGATTCTATCCTAGAACGGTTGGACTCAGACAAGAGCTGCGCAATAGGACTAAATCAAATATTCTAAGGCTATATGATTCTTACTGCATACAACCTATAGGGCCTTCAGTTAACACAACCTACTATAACTAGCATTGATTCCTACTAGCAAGCAATCATCATACAGTACAGTGTAAACAACATAGGCAATCTAGCATGCATACCCTATGATCTAGAAAGCGATAAATACACTAAGTACTGTACCTTCCCACATAGCGTCGGCTGACTGTACACACTGCGCCCTCGATCACCGTTTCCCAAACGGGTTTTCCTTTTTCCTTTATTCTCAAAGAATTTAGCAAAAGAGTTTAAAACTTCATAGCCGCAACTTGAGACCAAACACACCGAGATGTGTTTGATTCACTCAAGCTGTGCTCTGATACCAAGTTGTAACGCCCGAAAAATTACAAGGAATTTAAATTTTCAAAAATAACGCATTTCACTATAATCAAACCACAAGTTAACAAATCCCATTACAATAAAAATAAACGTCGTTATTTAAAACCGTCAACAAAGTTTAAGCAGCGGAAAAGTTATATAATTCAATCAGCGGAAAAGTTATATAATTCAATCCCCATTTACTAAAAATCAATTCAAACGATATTCGCCTTGCGCCTGTGTGTACCTTCACGCCCGACTGCTACTCGCACCTGAAAACATAAGATTTTGGGAAGGGGTAAGCACGAAGCTTAGTGAATTCAATCCTTACATAGGATCGCAATTATATCAGCATCACCCTTAAACATACCAGCACATAAATTTCTTGGAACATCCATCAAGAAAATATATCACGATTAATAATAATCCTTATACTTCTTGGAACCACCATCAAGAAGACATAATCACAACACATTATACCAATACATATACTCCTTGGAACAACCATCAAGAAGATATATCACGATTAATAATAATCCTTATGCTCCTTGGAACCACCATCAAGAAGACATAATCACAACACATTATACCAATACCCATACTCCTTGGAACAACCATCAAGAAGTGGCCTTATACTTCTTGGAACAACCCTCAAGAAGATATAATCACAACCCATTATACAAACGCATATACCTCTTGGAACATCCATCAAGAAGTACATCAATCACAGTTCAATATATACACACAAATATATATATATATATATATTCCACACCACAATAATGTCAACAAACAATCATAATCAACACACTCGAACTATAGCAACACGAATATAATCCCCATCCTATATAGTGAGAGAACTCACCTCAAAGGCAGAACTTATGACCTCAACCGCAACACGAACCGGTTGACCAGTTCACCTTTTTCCACCTAAATAAGCGTTAACATTTGTCAAAGTGACGCCCCAAACCAAAGCCACGACTACTAACTTTAAAAACACATTTTCCAGTTTTTACTCTCAACACGCAGGTCTGTTCGGGACCTGTTTAACCCCTTATAAACTGATTAAACCAGAAATATTTTTCCATAATCACAAAGTCCCATGTCTTAGGGTTCCAGGGACATATCGCACGCGCTCTAACGATTTTTCTACAGTTTACTATGGATTTTACAAAACCGGCTTGCTGCACAGTGAAAAACAGGACCTTTCAGTACAAAACAGTAGTTTGACACTAGCTATGGTCCGAACTGGTTTTTCCGCAAAACAAAAGAAACTTACTAGACTCAGAATGGGAGATTTTGGGACTAGTTTCACCCCAATACGACGTTCCTATAAAAAGTTATGGCTTTCGTAAAACAGAGGCAGAAACTATGACCTTTTTTTTTTTTAAAACGGAACGCGAAACTGTCAATTCCGGACCTGCTGTATAAACAGCCAATTTACACCTACCTAGAGGCCGAACCGGACTTCCGCTAAAACACGAAAACTGTGCCCGGTACAGATTGTGAACCGTGGGCACCGGATTCGCCTCAATCCGAGCTACGACGGAAAGGTTATGGCCGTCGCAAAACAGTGGCAGACAAACGTTTTCACATGAAATGACAAATATTGTTTATAAACCCATTAAGACATAGCTTAACCCAAACAGACCCGAACAGCCTACAAGCTTACTGAAAAGGGCTGTACTACGCTGGACAACAACCGTGCACCACCCCCTGCCGCCTCCGGCGGCGGTGGTGGTTGGCGGCGGCGACGAGGGTTACGGTAACACCCTCCGGCGAGACCTCCCAACGTCACCCACTCCCGACTCCTCCGCAACTTCACACCCGCACACATCCACACAACCATCCGCACCCCCTGCCGCCACCACAGCGGCGTGCAGCGGCGGCCCCACCACCGGCAGCCGTGACTGCGGCGGTGGTGGTGGTGGTTTGCGGCGGTTTTTGACAATTAACAAACGAAAGGTTTACGAACTACCTCGACGCAACGTTTCCTCGTCCTCTAAACCGACCGAACTCGCCGGCGATCACCTTCTTCCTCCTCTCTCCTCGTCGCCGACAGCACCCTCTTCCTCTCTCTCGGCTTCTCTCTTTCCCTCTCTCTCTCTCTTCGATTTCTCTCTCTCTCTTTTTTCTCTTCTCGGCCGACGATCACAATTGGGAGGGGGGAGAAGAAGACTTAGGTTTTGGTTTCCTTTTTCTCTTGTTTGCTGCACATGCCACAACCACACACAAACACAAGGGTTTCTGTTATGAATTGCATGGGCCGAAACCCATGTAGTGTTTTGGCCCTTTAACACTTTTAGCCCCTCAACTTCATCCTTCTCGCAATTAACCAAAATTCCGACATTTTTAACAATTATGTCCGATTCGTCTAACCCCGCTAACGGAAACCACGTTACATAAATCTTAAAAAAAGAATTAATACTAATAAATTACATACCGGGATACGGGCTTTACAACTCTCCCCCACTTGGATTAGACTTCGTCCTCGAAGTCTCTGCCTACGAATAGCTCCGGATAGTTCTCCCTCATCTCAACCTCAGGTTCCCAAGTCCACTTGAAACCCCTTCTAAAACTTCTCGAATACTTTTCTTACTAACGTACTCCTTCTAGGACACTGGGATTATGATCGGCAGAACACCCCAACAATTGGAAACATTCCTAGCCAAACGACTTCGGTTGTCTCCCAACCTTAGATATTCCATACATCCCGAGTCAAATCTCAAGCTCTAACCATTCTAAAGTTGCCTACCAATATACCCAACTGGATACTCGGATCCGATCATTCCTACCATTAACTGTCGATTAACTCCTACGAGTTCCAATAGACTCCCAAAACTTACCTTACACGCATCATCAACCCAGTAAACTTATAATCACCCACGAAGGTCATCCCACTATAACCATTCATCACAATTAAGCATCTCGGGGTTACTACTACCATCACTATAATTATCTTAAAAACGGCTACAATTCTCCGGTTACACTAAAGATGTTTTGGCCTCAAGCCCAAAAGTCGACACCTAAACATACTACTTACTTCAAAAAGGTTACTGCGCATTTATTCTCTTAATTACAAAGGGCATCAGTCCCTTAACCGACACAATTCGGTCTACACTAACCTCACGTGTGGGACACCCAATCTTCCAACGTCTACTTATCCTCCTCGCCCGCCATAGGAAACCTAGTTACACCGTAACAAGATACACCTTAACGCCTACCTCCCAGGTACGTCTCAAGTCCCGGCACATCGGAACTACCTCTCAGGTAAGTGCCCAAGACTGTATCCTCTTAGTGCCTACTGGAAAGTCAAGGTCATAACACATGGATACCGGGGTCCCACCCCGAGATACCCAACCGACCGTTACCAACGTCTGACTGACCTGACCAAGGATTTAATGCAAACAGTCTACCAACAACATGTCTATCCCGGAATGACTCACTCACCCAACATGCAAATACTCAACGTGCAATAAGTGCAAAACTGTGCGACAAAACAACCCATCACCAAAACTCCACACCGAGCCATTAAAAACCGTGCAATCGACCCATGACTATCTCAAAGTCAAAACCGAGCAAAATGCTCCACGCTTGCTAGACCCATAAGTCGGTCAAAAACGCGTTTAAATAAAGCTTAAGCAAGTAATACTCTAAAATCAACATTAGTCCCAAACTCGACACGGGTTAAACAAAAGAGTTTTCCAAAAGGACTCACCCCTTAAAATTCTCAAAATGACACATAACACTTATAAGCGCACTTCCCAAGTGGTTTACAAAATCATTCACAAAAATATTTTCAACGTCAAGATTTTTCATTTCAAAAAGACCGTATGCAATAAAACTACTATTACCGGGTCGGTAGTTACGCAAAATTGGACACGCTCGTCCCACATATGAAAATCATGTTGAAAATCATTTCATTGCAGCTTAGTTTACTCACAAAACGTAAAGCGAAATAAATAATTTCTTTGAAACGAACCGTCACGGTTCTAGTATCAATTGACTCATGACATGTATTTAAAGTAACCGCTCGACCTTACACCGGGTGCGACAAAAGTGTGCACATAATTTCAAAATCAGTTCCATGACATTTGACCCCAAAATTCCTCTTTTTCAACATAAAATGTCGTGGCACAGGGTTCACCAACAAATCTTACGCGCGTCGGCTAGTCATACAAAACGATGAAACGGTTTACAAATATATTTTTGTTAAAACACAACTGTCTCGTGTAAGTTTCAAACATAAAGATAAAAACCAATTCGTTTCCATCATTTGAAAATATCGACTAAAACCTCATAAAATCTCAAAATGTGGGGTTCTTTAAATTGATTTCCAAGATTTCCCCAATGGTCACATAAACAAATAAGATATGCACCTCGTGAAATTAAACCCACACGACTCAACATGCCGTAAAACAAAACTTATTTTAACCAAATCACTCAAATAGCTTTATACAGACATCGTGGAATGTAACTTTCTGTCTCAACTCTAACATATGTGGAGGAGTTCCAATGTTAAAGTCACAAGCCGTAGTCACTTGCCCAACATTTTAAGCACCACAAAACACGGATATCGTCTTACCCGAAAGAACCGTTGGAAAAATAACGAAATGAGGAAAATTCTAACAAAGTTTGCACTCCCGTGATAAAACGATTTCATACACTTTCAAAACCATATTTCAAAATCTTGTGTGTGTGCTGAACATTTCCCAAAATTCCAAAACACCATCTATAAAATGATTTGAAACACAAGAATTTGTTAATGCAATCTATTTCAAAATCAAACTTTGTGCATGACTTAGTCGGCATTCTATGCCTCGACTCCTACTCCTCCAAATCTCTCCGGTCCACTAACGTCATCCGGACATTTAAACCTCTTAGGCAAGTTGGGAAATTACGTCAAATAATCCCTACGATTTTTCCTCAAATCAAAGTCGGCTCTATAAGCCCATGATTCTAGCACAATCATCCATCTTGGCCCGACATAAACATCATCCTCATCGTCACTCCAAGTGATTAATACTAGAATCGTCCTTTTATTCCAACGACTACTAATTTATAACCTTCGTCACTACCCCAACGATCATCCCATCAATGCAAATCAAGTACACACCTATACTAGTAGGTTTACTATAGTCGTTCCTCCTTGTGATGGCTATTCTGGGTAGATATTACAACGAGTTATTAGCACATAATAACTTGCACTAACAACGCTCCCGCTCAACTCCTTGGATTCCTCGTGATTTTCCCGACTCTAGCATTGATCCTGTGTTTCCGATAGTAGGAGCTCTACTACTACCTTCCACACCTATCATCACTCGTTCCGAGTTCCATCCGATGGGTCCAAGTAGTTTCTCGCCGATACCTACACACATATGCCCGCACCGGCATATGTACACAGTCTTCCTAGCTCCCTAGGAATAATCATAATACCCCACTACCCTTGCTAGGGCGGAACCCCCACTAACCCTGATGAGTCGCCTCGTAAACGCACAGTCGTATACAGTGGAAACCAGATAGACATTCGAATATAAGATTCTATCCTACAACGGTTGGACTCAAACAAGAGCTGCGCAATAGAACTAAATCCAACATTCTAAGGCTATTCGGTTCCTACCGCATACAACCTATAGTGCATTCACTTAACACCCTATCAAGGTTGGCATAACCTCCTATTAAGAAGCAACAAACATGCAGTACAGTGTAATAAGCACCAAGCAATCTAGCATACATACTTCTATGTTCTAGAAAGCAATCTAGCATACGTACTCATATGTAAACGCTATTCCCAGCTCACTAGGAACTTCATCTCATCCCACTACCCTTGCTACAACGGAATCCCTATTAGCCATAACGAGTTGCCTCGCGAATACCCAGTCGCATGCAGCGTGAATCAAATAGACGTTCGAATACAAGATTCTATCCTAGAACGGTTGGACTCAGACAAGAGCTGCACAATAGGACTAAATCAAATATTCTAAGGCTATATGATTCTTACTGCATACAACCTATAGGGCCTTCAGTTAACACAACCTACTATAACTAGCATTGATTCCTACTAGCAAGCAATCATCATACAGTACAGTGTAAACAACATAGGCAATCTAGCATGCATACCCTATGATCTAGAAAGCGATAAATACACTAAGTACTGTACCTTCCCACATAGCGTCGGCTGACTGTACACACTGCGCCCTCGATCACCATTTCCCAAACGGGTTTTCCTTTTTCCTTTATTCTCAAAGATTTTAGCAAAAGAGTTTAAAACTTCATAGCCGCAACTTGAGACCAAACACACCGAGATGTGTTTGATTCACTCAAGCTGTGCTCTGATACCAAGTTGTAACGTCCGAAAAATTACAAGGAATTTAAATTTTCAAAAATAACGCATTTCACTATAATCAAACCACAAGTTAACAAATCCCATTACAATAAAAATAAACGTCGTTATTTAAAACCGTCAACAAAGTTTAAGCAGCGGAAAAGTTATATAATTCAATCAGCGGAAAAGTTATATAATTCAATCCCCATTTACTAAAAATCAATTCAAACGATATTCGCCTTGCGCCTGTGTGTACCGTCACGCCCGACTGCTACTCGCACCTGAAAACATAAGATTTTGGGAAGGGGTAAGCACGAAGCTTAGTGAATTCAATCCTTACATAGGATCGCAATTATATCAGCATCACCCTTAAACATACCAGCACATAAATTTCTTGGAATATCCATCAAGAAAATATATCACGATTAATAATAATCCTTATGCTCCTTGGAACCACCATCAACAAGACATAATCACAACACATTATACCAATACATATACTCCTTGGAACAACCATCAAGAAGATATATCATGATTAATAATAATCCTTATGCTCCTTGGAACCACCATCAAGAAGACATAATCACAACACATTGTACCAATACCCATACTCCTTATAACAACCATCAAGAAGTGGCCTTATACTTCTTGGAACAACCCTCAAGAAGATATAATCACAACCCATTATACAAACGCATATACCTCTTGGAACATCCATCAAGAAGTACATCAATCACAGTTCAATATATACACACATATATATATATATATATATATATATATATATATATATATATATATATATATATTCCACACCACAATAATGTCAACAAACAATCATAATCAACACACTCGAACTATAGCAACACGAATATAATCCCCATCCTATATAGTGAGAGAACTCACCTCAAACGCAGAACTTATGACCTCAACCGCAACACGAACCGGCCAACACCAGTTCACCTTTTTCCACCTAAATAAGCGTTAACAATTGTCAAAGTGACGCCCCAAACCAAAGCCACGACTACTAACTTTAAAAACACATTTTCCAGTTTTTACTCTCAACATGCAGGTCTGTTCGGGACCTGTTTAACCCCTTATAAACTGATTAAACCAGAAATATTTTTCCATAATCACAAAGTCCCATGTCTTAGGGTTCCAGGGACATATCGCAGGCGCTCTAACGATTTTTCTACAGTTTACTATGGATTTTACAAAACCGGCTTGCTGCACAGTGAAAAACAGGACCTTTCAGTACAAAACAGCAGTTTGACACTAGCTATGGTCCGAACTGATTTTTCCGCAAAACATAAGAAACTTACTAGACTCAGAATGGGAGATTTTGGCACTAGTTTCACCCCAATACGACCTTCCTATAAAAAGTTATGGCTTTCGTAAAACAGAGGCAGAAACTATGACCTTTTTTTTTATAAACGGAACGCGAAACTGTCAATTCCGGACCTTCTGTATAAACAGCCAATTTACACCTACCTAGAGGCCGAACCGGACTTCCGCTAAAACACGAAAACTGTGCCTGGTACAGAATGTGAACCGTGGGCACCGGATTCGCCTCAATCCGAGCTACGACGGAAAAGTTATGGCCGTCGCAAAACAGTGGCAGACAAACGTTTTCACATGAAATGACAAATATTGTTTATAAACCCATTAAGACATAGCTTAACACAAACAGACCCGAACAGCCTACAAGCTTACTGAAAAGGGCTGTACTACGCTGGACAACAACCGTGCACCACCCCCTGCCGCCTCCGACGCCGGTGGTGGTTGGCGGCGGCGACGAGGGTTACGGTAACACCCTCCGGCGAGACCTCCCAACGTCACCCACTCCCGACTCCTCCGCAACTTCACACCCGCACACATCCACACACCCATCCGCACCCCCTGCCGCCACCACAGCGGCGTGCAGCGGCGGCCCCACCACCGGCAGCCGTGACTGCGGCGGTGGTGGTGGTGGTTTGCGGCGGTTTTTGACAATTAACAAACGAAAGGTTTACGAACTACCTCGACGCAACGTTTCCTCGTCCTCTAAACCGACCGAACTCGCCGGCGATCACCTTCTTCCTCCTCTCTCCTCGTCGCCGGCAGCACCCTCTTCCTCTCTCTCGGCTTCTCTCTTTCCCTCTCTCTCTCTTCGATTTCTCTCTCTCTCTTTTTTCTCTTCTCGGCCGACGATCACAATTGGGAGGGGGTAGAAGAAGACTTAGGTTTTGGTTTCCTTTTTCTCTTGTTTGCTGCACACGCCACAACCACACACAAACACAAGGGTTTCTGTTATGAATTGCATGGGCCGAAACCCATGAAGTGTTTTGGCCCTTTAACACTTTTAGCCCCTCAACTTCATCCTTCTCGCAATTAACCAAAATTCCGACATTTTTAACAATTAGGTCCGATTCGTCTAACCCCGCTAACGGAAACCACGTTACATAAATCTTAAAAAAAGAATTAATACTAATAAATTACATACCGGGATACGGGCTTTACAACTCTCCCCCACTTGGATTAGACTTCGTCCTCGAAGTCTCTGCCTACGAATAGCTCCGGATAGTTCTCCCTCATCTCAACCTCAGGTTCCCAAGTCCACTTGAAACCCCTTCTAAAACTTCTCGAATACTTTTCTTACTAACGTACTCCTTCTAGGACACTGGGATTATGATCGGCAGAACACCCCAACAATTGGAAACATTCCTAGCCAAACGACTTCGGTTGTCTCCCAACCTTAAATATTCCATACATCCCGAGTCAAATCTCAAGCTCTAACCATTCTAAAGTTGCCTACCAATATACCCAACTGGATACTCGGATCCGATCATTCCTACCATTAACTGTCGATTAACTCCTACGAGTTCCAATAGACTCCCAAAACTTACCTTACACGCATCATCAACCCAGTAAACTTATAATCACCCACGAAGGTCATCCCACTATAACCATTCATCACAATTAAGCATCTCGGGGTTACTACTACCATCACTATAATTATCTTAAAAACGGCTACAATTCTCCGGTTACACTAAAGATGTTTTGGCCTCAAGCCCAAAAGTCGACACCTAAACATACTACTTACTTCAAAAAGGTTACTGCGCATTTATTCTCTTAATTACAAAGGGCTTCAATCCCTTAACCGACACAATTAGGTCTACACTAACCTCACGTGTGGGACACCCAATCTTCCAACGTCTACTTATCCTCCTCGCTCGCCCTAGGAAACCTAGTTACACCGTAACAAGATACACCTTAACGCCTACCTCCCAGGTACGTCTCAAGTCCCGGCACATCGGAACTACCTCTCAGGTAAGTGCCCAAGACTGTATCCTCTTAGTGCCTACTGGAAAGTCAAGGTCATAACACATGGATACCGGGGTCCCACCCCTAGATACCCAACCGACCGTTACCAACGTCTGACTGACCTGACCAAGGATTTAATGCAAACAGTCTACCAACAACATGTCTATCCCGGAATGACTCACTCACCCAACATGCAAATACTCAACGTGCAATAAGTGCAAAACTGTGCGACAAAACAACCCATCAACAAAACTCCACATCGAGCCATTAAAAACCGTGCAATCGACCCATGACTATCTCAAAGTCAAAACCGAGCAAAATGCTCCACGCTTGCTAGACCCATAAGTCGGTCAAAAACGCGTTTAAATAAAGCTTAAGCAAGTAATACTCTAAAATCAACATTAGTCCCAAACTCGACACGGGTTAAACAAAAGAGTTTTCCAAAAGGACTCACCCCTTAAAATTCTCAAAATGACACATAACACTTATAAGCGCACTTCCCAAGTGGTTTACAAAATCATTCACAAAAATATTTTCAACGTCAAGATTTTTCATTTCAAAAAGACCGTAAGCAATAAAACTACTATTACCGGGTCGGTAGTTACGCAATATTGGACACGCTCGTCCCACATATGAAAATCATGTTGAAAATAATTTCATTGCAGCTTAGTTTACTCACAAAACGTAAAGCGAAATAAATAATTTCTTTGAAACGAACCGTCACGGTTCTAGTATGAATTGACTCATTACATGTATTTAAAGTAACCGCTCGACCTTACACCTGGTGCGACAAAAGTGTGCACATAATTTCAAAATCTGTTCCATGACATTTGACCCCAAAATTCCTCTTTTTCAACATAAAATGTCGTGGCACAGGGTTCACCAACAAATCTTACGCGCGTCGGCTAGTCATACAAAACGATGAAACGGTTTACAAATATATTTTTGTTAAAACACAACTGTCTCGTGTAAGTTTCAAACATAAAGATAAAAACCAATTCGTTTCCATCATTTGAAAATATCGACTAAAACCTCATAAAATCTCAAAATGTGGGGTTCTGTAAATTGATTTCCAAGATTTCCCCAATGGTCACATAAACAAACAAGATATGCACCTCATGAAATTAAACCCACACGACTCAACATGCCGTAAAACAAAACTTATTTTAACCAAATCACTCAAATAGCTTTATACAGACATCGTGGAATGTAACTTTCTGTCTCAACTCTAACATATGTGGAGGAGTTCCAATGTTAAAGTCACAAGCCGTAGTCACTTGCCCAACATTTTAAGCACCACAAAACACGGATATCGTCTTACCCGAAAGAACCGTTGGAAAAATAACGAAATGAGGAAAATTCTAACAAAGTTTGCACTCCCGTGATAAAACGATTTCATACACTTTCAAAACCATATTTCAAAATCTTGTGTGTGTGCTGAACATTTCCCAAAATTCCAAAACACCATCTATAAAATGATTTGAAACACAAGAATTTGTTAATGCAATCTATTTCAAAATCAAACTTTGTGCATGACTTAGTCGGCATTCTACGCCTCGACTCCTACTCCTCCAAATCTCTCCGGTCCACTAACGTCATCCGGACATTTAAACCTCTTAGGCAAGTTGGGAAATTACGTCAAATAATCCCTACGATTTTTCCTCAAATCAAAGTCGGCTCTATAAGCCCATGATTCTAGCACAATCATCCATCTTGGCCCGACAGAAACATCATCCTCATCGTCACTCCAAGTGATTAATACTAGAATCGTCCTTTTATTCCAACGACTACTAATTTATAACCTTCGTCACTACCCCAACGATCATCCCATCAAAGCAAATCAAGTACACACCTGTACTAGTAGGTTTACTATAGTCGTTCCTCCTTGTGATGGCTATTCTGGGTAGATATTACAACGAGTTATTAGCACATAATAACTTGCACTAACAACGCTCCCGCTCAACTCCTTGGATTCCTCGTGATTTTCCCGACTCGAGCATTGATCCTGTGTTTCCGATAGTAGGAGCTCTACTACTACCTTCCACACCTATCATCACTCGTTCCGAGTTCCATCCGATGGGTCCAAGTAGTTTCTCGCCGATAACTACACACATATGCCCGCACCGGCATATGTACACACTCTTCCTAGCTCCCTAGGAATAATCATAATACCCCACTACCCTTGCTAGGGCGGAACCCCCACTAACCCTGACGAGTCACCTCGTAAACGCACAGTCGTATACAGTGGAAACCATATAGACATTCGAATATAAGATTCTATCCTACAACGGTTGGACTCAAACAAGAGTTGCGCAATAGAACTAAATCAACCATTCTAAGGCTATTCGGTTCCTACCGCATACAACCTATAGTGCATTCACTTAACACCCTATCAAGGTTGGCATAACCTCCTATTAAGAAGCAACAAACATGCAGTATAGTGTAATAAGCACCAAGCAATCTAGCATACATACTTCTATGTTCTAGAAAGCAATCTAGCATACGTACTCATATGTAAACGTTATTCCCAGCACACTAGGAACTTCATCTCATCCCACTACCCTTGCTACAACGGAATCCCTATTAGCCATAACGAGTTGCCTCGCGAATACCCAGTCGCATGCAGCGTGAATCAAATAGACGTTCGAATACAAGATTCTATCCTAGAACGGTTGGACTCAGACAAGAGCTGTGCAATAGGACTAAATCAAATATTCTAAGGCTATATGATTCTTACTGCATACAACCTATAGGGCCTTCAGTTAACACAACCTACTATAACTAGCATTGATTCCTACTAGCAAGCAATCATCATACAATACAGTGTAAACAACATAGGCAATCTAGCATGCATACCCTATGATCTAGAAAGCGATAAATACACTAAGTACTGTACCTTCCCACATAGCGTCGGCTGACTGTACACACTGCGCCCTTGATCACCGTTTCCCAAACGGGTTTTCCTTTTTCCTTTATTCTCAAAGATTTTAGCAAAAGAGTTTAAAACTTCATAGCCGCAACTTGAGACCAAACACACCGAGATGTGTTTGATTCACTCAAGCTGTGCTCTGATACCAAGTTGTAACGTCCGAAAAATTACAAGGAATTTAAATTTTCAAAAATAACGCATTTCACTATAATCAAACCACAAGTTAACAAATCCCATTACAATAAAAATAAACGTCGTTATTTAAAACCGTCAACAAAGTTTAAGCAGCGGAAAAGTTATATAATTCAATCAGCGGAAAAGTTATATAATTCAATCCCCATTTACTAAAAATCAATTCAAACGATATTCGCCTTGCGCCTGTGTGTACCGTCACGCCCGACTGCTACTCGCACCTGAAAACATATGATTTTGGGAAGGGGTAAGAACGAAGCTTAGTGAATTCAATCCTTACATAGGATCGCAATTATATCAGCATCACCCTTAAACATACCAGCACATAAATTTCTTGGAACATCCATCAAGAAAATATATCACGATTAATAATAATCCTTATGCTCCTTGGAACCACCATCAAGAAGACATAATCACAACACATTATACCAATACATATACTCCTTGGAACAACCATCAAGAAGATATATCACGATTAATAATAATCCTTATGCTCCTTGGAACCACCATCAAGAAGACATAATCATAACACATTATACCAATACCCATACTCCTTGGAACAACCATGAAGAAGTGGCCCTATACTTCTTGGAACAACCCTCAAGAAGATATAATCACAACCCATTATACAAACGCATATACCTCTTGGAACATCCATCAAGAAGTACATCAATCACAGTTCAATATATACACACAAATATATATATATATTCCACACCACAAACAATCATAATCAACACACTCAAACTATAGCAACACGAATATAATCCCCATCCTATATAGTGAGAGAACTCACCTCAAACGCAGAACTTATGACCTCAACCGCAACACGAACCGGCCAACACCAGTTCACCTTTTTCCACCAAAATAAGCGTTAACAATTGTCAAAGTGACGCCCCAAACCAAAGCCACGACTACTAACTTTAAAAACACATTTTCCAGTTTTTACTCTCAACACGCAGGTCTGTTCGGGACCTGTTTAACCCCTTATAAACTGATTAAACCAGAAATATTTTTCCACAATCACAGAGTCCCATGTCTTAGGGTTCCAGGGACATATCGCACGCGCTCTAACGATTTTTCTACAGTTTACTATGGATTTTACAAAACCGGCTTGCTGCACAGTGAAAAACAGGACCTTTCAGTACAAAACAGCAGTTTGACACTAGCTATGATCTGAACTGGTTTTTCCGCAAAACATAAGAAACTTACTAGACTCAGAATGGGAGATTTTGGCACTGGTTTAACCCCAATAAGACGTTCCTATAAAAAGTTATGGCTTTGGTAAAACAGGGGCATAAACTATGACCTTTTTTTTTTAAAAACGGAACGCGAAACTGTCAATTCCGGACCTGCTGTATAAACAGCCAATTTACACCTACCTAGAGGCCGAACCGGACTTCCGCTAAAACACGAAAAGTGTGCCCGGTACAGAATGTGAACCGTGGGCACCGGATTCGCCTCAATCCGAACTACGACGGAAAAGTTATGGCCGTCGCAAAACAGTGGCAGACAAACGTTTTCACATGAAATGACAAATATTGTTTATAAACCCATTAAGACATAGCTTAACCCAAACAGACCCGAACAGCCTACAAGCTTACTGAAAAGGGCTGTACTACGCTGGACAACAACCGTGCACCACCCCCTGCCGCCTCCGGCGGCGGTGGTGGTTGGCGGCGGCGACGAGGGTTACGGTAACACCCTCCGGCGAGACCTCCCAACGTCACCCACTCCCGACTCCTCCGCAACTTCACACCCGCACACATCCACACACCCATCCGCACCCCCTGCCGCCACCACAGCGGCGTGCAGCGGCGGCCCCACCACCGGCAGCCGTGACTGCGGCGGTGGTGGTGGTGGTTTGCGGCGGTTTTTGACAATTAACAAACGAAAGGTTTACGAACTACCTCGACGCAACGTTTCCTCGTCCTCTAAACCGACCGAACTCGCCGGCGATCACCTTCTTCCTCCTCTCTCCTCGTCGCCGGCAGCACCCTCTTCCTCTCTCTCGGCTTCTCTCTTTCCCTCTCTCTCTCTTCGATTTCTCTCTCTCTCTTTTTTCTCTTCTCGGCCGACGATCACAATTGGGAGGGGGTAGAAGAAGACTTAGGTTTTGGTTTCCTTTTTCTCTTGTTTGCTGCACACGCCACAACCACACACAAACACAAGGGTTTCTGTTATGAATTGCATGGGCCGAAACCCATGTAGTGTTTTGGCCCTTTAACACTTTTAGCCCCTCAACTTCATCCTTCTCGCAATTAACCAAAATTCCGACATTTTTAACAATTAGGTCCGATTCGTCTAACCCCACTAACGGAAACCACGTTACATAAATCTTAAAAAAAGAATTAATACTAATAAATTACATAGCGGGATACGGGCTTTACATTTAACTCCTTCACCTTGTCCTCATGTTGACCAAGAATGCTAAAAATGTCAGTCAGCTTTTCATCGTCCATATCTCTTGACATTTGAAGCTGTACGTAGTAAGAATCCCACTTAGGTAAGGGGTTCTTGACAAACTTGTAATTAATTTCCGATTCAGATTTATCAACACCATTCCTTCTTAGATCGTTCAGAATGATGTTGTACCGATTGTAAGTTTCCCTCAATGATTCACCTTCTTTTGCCTTAAAACCTTCACAGGCATCAACGCTTTGGTTTCTTTTGGTCCTCAACGATTCCTGTGAACCCTCAAATTGCCTTTCAAGCTCTTCCCAAATTTCCTTCGCTGAGTCACGACTATCTACACGGTTGTAGATATCGTTGGGAATAGCCATAGTCAAATACGTCAACGCTTGTTCATCAATAGCCACCTTTTCCTTATCTCTTTCATTGAAGAACCGATACTCCTTGTAAACTCTTCTTGGAGCAACATATTGATTTGTGGCTGTTTCTGGAACGGGATCAGTATCCAAATATGGTCTGTGAGGTCCAATTATGATTGAATTCATGAGGTCTCCGTTCTGATGGTTCAAGAACTGAATCATCCTCTTTTTCCATTGAGGATATTCATCAATTTACAGAACTGGAGGTTTAGACTTTGATCCCATGCTTAATAAATCTCTCGACATCATCAAAAATTTAGCTAGATACTGGATCTTTCAGAGAATAAGCAGAAAGTGTATGAATACACTTAGAAAAAAAATCTGAAAATTCTTGCTGTTTAACAAACTTTTCGGACCCAACTGTCAGTTATCAAACTTCTCGGATGAAACTGATACGAAACTACCACTGTTCGGATAGACTGGATGCGAAATCACAAATATTCGAACCAAATGGAATCCGAAACCAAATCTTTTCGGATCAAATGGATGCGAAACCAAAAGTGTTCGGATCAAATGGAATCCGAAACCAAAAGTGTTCGAAACAATTAGGATACGAAACCAATACTGTTTGTATGTAGGTGATCCGAAACCAACCTATTCAGATTGAACCAATGCGAAACCCATTCTGTTCGGACCAAACTGATGCGAAATCCACACTTAGTAGATTTTTCACAATTCACAAATACACAATGATCTGAAACCTCTTCTGAACAATCCGAAATCAGTTTTAATGATCCGAAACCTTCACTTACACCCAAAAATCACTAAATCAACCATATCTTTTTCAATTCTTGGTCAAATTTAATGAATTTTGTACAGATTTGTTCGAAATTGGATTTCACACACTTTCTTAGTTGATTGCAATCACTAATTAGTTCAAAATGGTTGGATTTTGATCCAAAACAGTAAGTTTGATATTTTCGAACAACCAGTCACAAATCTCACAAAATCAAGGATTTTGTGCAGAATTAGGCTATGCTTCATGAATTAAAGATGATTGGAATAAAAATCTAAGTGCAATAGTATCAAATTTGAGTCTAAAAAGCCCAAAACAGAAGAAATCAAGATTTCAGATGAACAGTAGATGAATTTTGAATGATCCAAAATCTGATGAACAGTGTAAAAATCTTCTAATTTGGTTCTGAATCTGCTTGAATCTCTGTTTTGCTCTGATACCAATTGATAAATCCCAAGTCTAGCAAAGTATGTAGAGAGAGAATCTAGAGAGATAATTTGTCATTCATAGATTGTAAATTGTAAAGTACAAATGACACAAAAAGGTTATGAAATTCATTAAGTGACTTTCCTTATATAGTAAGGGTATGACATGCCCATACCTCATACTGGAAAGCATAATACAGTACAAAATACTATCTGCCTGATAACTACAATATAGCTCTAACAGATAAAATAACAGAGTTTTCATCCATTACTTCATGGATTCGGTCCATCAGACAGAGGTTGGCCACGTCTTCTTCATCAGATGTTGATTCTTCATCATAATCAGCCCAATTGCGTTCTTCAGCGATTGGACCTTTACCTTTTTGCTTGAAGTTTTTCAACCTCAAATATTTTTCTTTCATCTTGAGGTGTTTGTCATCTATGGGTTTACAGGATGAAGAACGTTTGAAGACTTTCTTTTACATGCATTAACTATAAAATGTCCTTTCTTCTCACAGTTATAACACGTAGCAGTTGCGTTATCTACAGGAGTTGATTTTGGCTTGTAAGTGATGGCAAGAGGTTTATTTATTTTGAAATTACTCTTTCTTGCAAATTTCCTGAAGGAGTTTGTCAAGAGTGCAAGTGACTCGTCAAGTTCTGACATATCAGTTCTTGATAAGTCATCAGAGTCTGATTCCATCTTACTGATAGTAACAGAGGATCGCTGAGTGGGAATCATCTCTAAGGAGACTAAAGCAACATGTGTGCTTTTAGAATCTTTAGAATCTTTTACAAGATTCTTCTTAAGCTGACATGATTGCTCACGATTGAGCAAGATTCCATAATGAGTGCGTAAGAAAATATCCTTGAGATCTTTTGAAAGTTTAAGACACATGGTATAAATGTCCCAACTTTCAGGAAGACATTCTAAGAATTTTGTGAGGGTCTCAGAATTGGAGTAGGTCCTACCAACAGTTCTTAAGTCAATTAATAAACAATTAAAGTGTTGGTGTACCTCGGACAAAGATTCATTCTTACCATAAATGAAACTTTTGTATTGTCTTACCAAATTTATCTTTCTAGATTCTTGTACTTAAGATGTACCTTCAAATTGAACACAGATTGTGTCCCACATGGATTTAGAAGTTTTAAGGTTCATTATAGAGTGAAATACCTCATCAGGTAGAGCCATGGAAATGACTGATCTAGCCTTGGTATCAATGGCCACCTTTTTCTTGTCTTCATCAGACCATTTAGAGAGTTCCTTTACAACTTGCCCTTCAGGTATGGCAACAGTTGTAGCAGTGGAAAGAATAGCAGCAACTATGATAAATGGAACATAGGGTCCATTTTCAACATAGTAAGGCATGGTAGGGTCTATGCCTTCAAGAAAAAGCATAATTAGATTTTTCCAAAGACTAAAGTTATCTTTGCTAAATCGAGGAGGTATTGCAAGAGAACCATTATCTATATAGTTTGTGTTTGAGTTGAATGCCATTTGAAGAATAGAAAGGAAGAGATATTTAAGCAAGATCTTGTTTATGAGATTAAACAATCTGCTCTGATACCACTTGTTGGTACTGAAGGGGTTCTACAAGGGTGAAAGTTTGTAGAAAGAGGGGTTGAATACAAACACAAAATTTACTTTTCTAAATTGTTTATTGATAAATCAAAACACAATGTATAGTTTGTTGCGAAATCAGATTAAAGAAAACCTAATCTAAACAAACTTAAATATCACTAAGGTTCCTACACTAGAAATAGAAAGGATAAGTAGAAAAATAAAAAAAATTCTACTTGCACTAAGAAGTCAGGACCCTTCAAAATGAAGGATATTGTTCCTATTTATACCCCATGCATTAAATGCATGGCAGAAGCACTTTACACGTGTCAGATCTTCATTGGACGCATGCTTCTAACTTTTGTCAAAGACATACTCTTGGCCGGATGGTAAACAGTGTAGGTGGCAGAGTGGTTGTACGATTATGGAGAAAAGCTAGTTTCTGTTTGTACATTCGTACTTTTGTGCAAGAGGATAAGTCAAACAATTCTTGAACAATAAGCTTCATGATCAACGATCGCTGATGGGTTCTTTCATCAGTGAGGCCTGCTTTAAGTCAGCTATCGCTAAAGCCTTGTTCATGAATTGTCGCATGTTGTAGATTTGTCTTGGTTTCACTGACTGCCGCTTCAGATCATGAGTAGACTTGTCCTTGTTCATCATCTTAGTCTTTGATGTCATCGATGGACTCGTTAGTCGCGAGGCTTGTCTTCAAGTATTACATTAAACACTTTTACATTAGAAGCTATCAGCGATACTGAACAAACTCAGCATATTATCGTTGATGGCGAAACATCAATACATACAAATATTAAATACAATTTCACTAAGTATTCTAAGGGTTGTTGTTAGATCTGAAGTTTTGTCAATAAACCAAGTGTTGAAGATCTGATAAGAAGACTCAGATGTTCTGAGTAGAGAAGTCAGAGGTCTGACTGTGAAAGCTCAGAAGTATTGATCAGTGGAAAGAGAAGTCAGATGTCTGAGCTAAGAAGTCAGAAGCTCTGAGAAACCTTATCAGAAGAATGTTCAGAAGTTCTGAACTACCTGTTCAGAACTTATGACGAGATACTTTACTTAGTATTTTATAAACTAATTAGGACACGTGTTATGTTCTTATTAGTCTTTCTTCTTTGTACTGTAGCTTTAAAATGTCCGTTGCAGTATAAATAGTAGTTAGCTCTATGTTGCTAACTGATTGATTTTTCTCATATAACTTTGTATTCATTCTCTGTAATCTTTGAGATTCTCTCTCTTAAATCTGTAATTCTGTTCATCATTGAATACAATTGGGCTTGATCATACAACTTCTCAATTACTGCTTTCTATATTGATTGTAAGATTAGATCCTGTTCTTTCAATTGGTATCAGAGCTAATCAACAAACAAATTCGTTCAAGATTGTTATCGCGAAGGTCAATTGATCAATTTCTTGAAGATTTCTTGATTCATTCAAAATTCGATTCCGCTGCTAGGGCTAGTTCTTGAATTCTTGGCAATTCTTGAATTTCCTGTTACATTTCGATCAAGAAACTCGAATTTGTCTTTCTGTTGAATTTTCTTACAATCATGTCTTCTAAAGAATATCTAGCCATGGGATCTGAAACCAAACTGCCTGTTCTTATACCAGAAGAGTATCAGCAATGGAAAATTCGTATGATCCAATTCCTAGACAATATTGATGAAAATCTAATGGTCTCTATTCGAGAAGGTCCAATTGAAGTATACATCGATGTTGCTGCAACCCCTGCTACAGAGACAACTCCAGAAATTCCAGCGACCAGGGTGAAAAAGAGTTATTCCCAATACACAGCTGAACAGAAGAATAGGCATGCTATTGACAAAAGAGCAATTACTTTGATGACTTTGGCTGTCCCAAATGAGGTTCTTAACAGGATTGACAGTGGATCATCAGCTAAAGAAATGTGGGACGAATTGGAAAGGCAAATGTTAGGAACTGTGAGATCTATTCAGGCAAAGTTAAATCAAAGCATAAATGCTTATGAAAGGTTCAAAGCAAAAGAGTCAGAAAGTTTGACACAGACATATAGTAAATTTTGCACTATTCTAAATGACTTAAGAAGAAATGGACTGAAGAAAACGAAGTCAGAAATAAATTACAAATTTCTGAACAGTCTAAATTCAGAATGGTCATCATTTGCCATAAGTCTGCAAATGAACAAGGATATGTGTGAAGAAGACTTAAATGATTTGTTCTGTGTTCTTAATCAACATGAAGACTCTGTCAAGTTAGTTGTGGAAGAGAAGAAAAATGTTGCTGATCAGTTAGCGTTCTTATCAAAGTCCAAAGCAATCAAAGCACCCAAAAAGACTGCATATCTATCAGAGATACCTAATCTGGAAGAATCTGACAAGGAAGAAGGATCAGAAGATGATGAAGATATCAAGATAATGGCTGAGAAACTAGCTTTGTTGACAAATACTTTCAATAAAAGGTATGGGAAGGGTAGATTTCAAGGAAATTATAAGAGAGTTGGGAGTTCATATTATAAGAAGAAAGAAGACAGAGAAGAAAATAAGTTTGAAAAGAGAGTAGAGAGAAGTGAAGAAAACAATGAAGAGAAGGATGAGAGAAAAGAAAAGAATCTGTGTTTCAAGTGTGGAAAATCTGGCCACTATGCTAAAGATTGCAGAGTTAAAATTGTGAAAGATTATGAGTACTACACCAAGAAGGCTCAGCTTGCAAAGAAGAGAGATGATAAAATTGCTTTATTGGCTGAACAAGAGAATTGGTTGTACTATACTTCTGATGAAGATGATCATATCAACTTTCCACAGATGCAGAGCTATATGGCAAAAATGAGGAATGAGGATGATTCTGATTTTGAAGATGCTGATTCTGAGTCATCTGCTGAGGTACATTCTTCACTTGAATTAGAATTAATGACACAGATTGGTGAAATGAAAACTGAATTTGCTAATCTAAGAAAACAGATAAAAGGAGAAAGAAATTTGGTTAACAAATTCAGAATTGAAAAAGAAGTAATAAAATAACAATATGAAGAATCTGAGACTGAGAAACAAAAAGTTAAAGATGCAAATTCTGAATTGATGAAAAGGCTTTCTGAACTAAAAGTTGAGTTTTCAAAAATAAAAGATGAAAAAGGTGATTTACAAATAAAATTTGATATGTTATTTGAAGAAAGAAAGAATTTATACACCAAAATTAAAGAATTAGAAGATCTGAATTTGAAAAGGGGTCAAACTCAGCAAACACTAAATCTTTTGTTAAGCAATGTTAAAGATACAAGATTTTACAACCCAAAGAAAGGATTGGGATTGGAAGAAAATGTCACTTTAAAAAGAGCTCCAATCAACTTGTATGAAAAACTTCAAATTTCTAAGCCAAAAATCCCAGAAATTGCTGAAGTTTTCATAAGACCTGCTAGTTCTATAACAAGTTCTGACAATTTGCAAAGACCAAACTCTAAAAAGTCAGATGAGAAATTTTCTGAGTCTAAAACAGAAAAGTCAGTTGATTCAGAAGAAAAGGTTAAGAAAGAAGTTTCTAAACCAACAGATGAGAAGCCAAGATACAATGATACTAAATTCAAGTATGATTCTTTAAATGTCAGTTACAAAAATAAACAACCAAGTTTTTCATATCATGACATTGAGAGCATATTTGACACAAGTAAAAATTCTGAAACAGTCAATCAGAAGTCTGAAACTTCTAGTCAGGATTCTGAACTTTGTAGTCAGAACTCTGAGCCTAAAGATCAGTCATCTGAGTCTGTAAATCAGAACTCTGACTCAAGTAGTCAGAAGTCTGATTCAACTGGATCTTCTGAAACAAAATCAGATAAATTTTTGCAACTTGAAAAGAGATTTAATCTTGTGAGTCAAGAACTTGAGGACTTAAGGAAAGCTTATGATGAACTTGAAAATGATTTTTTGTGAGGTGGATACTAAACTTGAAGAAGCTTTGAAAGAAAAGAATATTTTTATTCAGAAAATAACAGAGCTTGAAAAACTGAAGACTGAGTATGATCTTTTTAAAATTAATGCTTCAAGAGAAAATGATAAATTCTTTAATGAATCAAGTACATATGAAAAAGGTGAATCATCTAATTCTTCTAACAAAAAGAACTTGAATTTTTCAGAAAAAGAAGAAAGCAAAAGGAAAGATGATCTTGCAAAGTTGAATGATCTGAAAAGGGAACTTGAGAAGCTTAGAATGAAATCTACTTCTGAACTCAAAGCTAGAAATTCTTGTAATAAGGGCAATTGTACTCTGAACAATATCAATAAAAATGAAATGATCTATGTTTCAGATTTATTGTCACTTGCAAAGAAAAATCTTGTTTGTGTTAGATGTAAAAATGATTCATTCCAATATTCTCATAAATGTCAAGTCAAAATAACTTCTGTTTCATACATAAGAAAGGATATTCAGAAAGTTTCTGTTTCTCAAAATACAGAAAAGAAGAAATTTTCTGTTCCTCAGACTCAGAAGAAAGAAAAGATAAAAGAAAAGAAAGTTGAAAATATAGCAAAACCAAAAGTTACAACTCTCAAAAAGAATTTGAACAAGCTTGTAAGCAGAAAATGTTCTGACTTCATAAAAGTTCAAGGAAAGTGGTGTTTGAAGAAAGATTTTGAGTGGAGAGTAAAAGGTACTAATGTTAAATCCAATGACAAAGCTAACAAAGATGGACCCATTCCAAAATGGGTACCTAAACCTAACTGATCCTTTTGCAGGGCTGTCATGTGTGGTTTTTAGATTCAGGAGCTTCAAGACACATGACAGTTCAGAAGTCTTTTCTATCAAACTTCACAGAAAAGGCTGGAGGAGCAGTAAACTTTGGAAATAACAGCAAAGGACAAGTCAAAGGTTATGGGGATTTAACTAAAGGGGATCTGACTATCCAAAAGGTTTTCTATGTTGAAGGATTACAGCAAAATCTTTTCAGCATAAGTCAGTTTTTAGACAGTCTTTGTCAAATTAAGTTTCAAATAACAGGTTGCATGATTTTAACTGAAAATGATGTTAAAGTCTTCTGGGCCAAAAAACATATGGACTTATTTGTAGTTAATTTTTCAAAATTGAAAACATTAAATATAGTTTGTCTTTTATCAAAATCAACTGCAAATGAATGATGGCTTTGGCACAGAAGATGTTCTCATCTGAATTTCAAAGATCTTAATAATCTTGTTGCAAAACATCTGGTTAAAGGCTTACCAAAGCTTAAATTTGAAAAAGAATCATTATGCTCAGCTTGTGAAATGGGCAAGATGAAAAAGAGTTCTCACAAATTAAAAATGGACTCATCTTGCAAAGCACCATTAGAAATGATTCATACTGATCTTTGTGGTCCAATTTCAGTTCAATCTATGGGAGGAAAGAAATATATGCTTGTGATTGTTGATGAATTCTCCAGATACACATGGGTTGAGTTCCTAAGAGCTAAGTCAGAAGCTGCTACTACATTGATAAATTTTATCAAAAGGATTCAAGTTCTCTTACAACTTCCAGTTCAGAAAATCAGAAGTGATAATGGAACAGAGTTCAGAAATGAGACTCTTCAGAATTTTTTAGAAAGTTCTGGGATTTCTCACAATTTTTCTGCTGTCAGAACTCCTCAACAAAATGGTGTTGTTGAAAGGAAGAATAGAACTCTAGTTGCAGCTGCGAGAACAATGCTGGCTTATGCAAATCTTCCTACTTTCCTATGGGCTGAAGCAATTGCAACTGCGTGTTTTACACAAAATAGAACTTTAATCAATAAGAGATTAAATAAGACTGCTTATGAACTGATAAATAAAAGAAAACCATTAATCAAATTCTTTCATGTTTTTGGTTGCAGGTGCTATGTTCTTAGAGACAGAGAAAATCTTGCCAAATTTGATAAAAAGGCAGATGAAGGATATTTTGTGGGTTATTCTTTAACTTCCAAAGCATTCAGAATCTACAATAAAAGAACCAAGAGGATGATGGAGAGCATAAATGTAACTTTTGATGAAGCCAGAATGTGGACTTCTAAACAAGACAGTTCAGAACTCATGCTAAACAAGACAAAAATGACTTCTGATACAGATTCTAATCCTATTTGTTCAGAACTCAATTTACTGTTTAAGGATGCTTTTAGTGAACTAATTTCTGATTCTTATGCAGAATATGAAAACCCAAAGATGGTCAAAGAGATGAAAAATAAGATTCCAGAAATAGTTCAATCAACTGTAATTTCTGACAAAGGTCCATCAGAGGAATGTCCAAATCTAATAAATACAAGTGGTGAAAATTCTGAACCTTGTAATCAGAATTCTGATTCTTGTATTCAGAACTCTGAACAAGTTACTCAGAATTCTGACTTCATTAATCAAAACCCAAACTTGAATATGACTCCTATTCATACATCAGAACAAGGGGACAGTTCATAATTACAAGCAATCATTGATGAGAATGATGCAAACAACAATTATTCAGAGATTGATGTACTTCCTAGTGCAAATAAATGGACTAAAAATCATCCTATTCATCAAGTAATTGGTGATCCTTCAGCAGGAGTAAAAACCAGATCAGCTACAGCAAATGAAGCAATGTTTGCTGGTTTCTTGAGTGTAATTGAACCAAAGAAAGCTAATGAAGCCTTAGAGGATCCAGACTGGATTTCAGCAATGCAAGAGGAATTGCTTCAATTTGAAAGAAATAAAGTTTGGAGACTCATCCCAAAGCCTGAAGGTAAATCTATTATTGGAACTAAATGGGTGTTCAGAAACAAAAAGGATGAATCAGGTGTTGTCATCAGAAACAAGGCAAGATTGGTTGCTAAGGGATACTGTCAACAAGAGGGAATTGATTATGATGAGACATTTGCACCAGTGGCAAGAATAGAGGCAATCAGAATATTTTTAGCCTATGTTGCACATAAAAACTTCAAAGTGTATCAAATGGATGTCAAATCAGCCTTTCTAAATGGCAAACTTAATGAAGAGGTGTATGTCCATCAACCTGAAGGTTTTGTTGATCCAGAATTCCCTGATCTTGTTTATATTTTAGACAAAGCGTTATATGGTCTAAAACAAGCACCACGAGCCTGGTATGACACTCTTACTAAACACTTGTTAGGTTCAGGATTCAAGAAAGGTAAGATTGACACAACTTTGTTTTTAAAGAAACAGGGTGATGATTTGATTCTGATTCAGATTTATGTTGATGACATAATATTTGGTTCTACTAGTCCAGAATTATGTGATAATTTTTCAAAAATCATGTCATCTGAATTTGAAATGAGCATGATGGGTGAACTGAATTTTTTCCTTGGTCTTCAAGTCAAACAATTACCAAAAGGTATTTTTATAAATAAAGGAAAATATGTCAGAGATATTATGAAAAAGTTCAAAATGTCTGATTGTGCTTCTATGAGAACACCTATGGCAACTAACATAAAGTTAGATGCTGATCTCAAAGGTGTTTCAGCAGATATCAAACTTTATAGAGGCATGATTGGATCATTACTTTATTTGACTGCAAGTAGACCAGATATCATGTTTTCTACCTGTTTCTGTGCTAGATTTCAATCTAACCCGAAAGAATCACATATGTTGGCTGTCAAAAGGATTTTAAGATATCTCAAAGGAACACCTGATCTAGGTTTATGGTATCCAAAAGAAACTGACTTCAAATTGACTGCTTTCACTGATGCTGATCATGCAGGAAGTAGGTTGGACAGAAAGAGTACATCTGGTGCTTGTCACTTTTTGGGAGATAAAATAGTGAGTTGGGCATCAAAGAAGCAGAATTGTGTATCCACTTCAACTGCTGAAGCAGAGTATGTTGCTGCTGCTGCTTCATGCTCTCAAACATTGTGGATGAGAACACAACTCATGGACTATGGATATCAGCTTAACAAGATTCCCATCTATTGTGACTCAGAAAGTGCAATTGCCATTACTCAGAACCCTGTTCAACATTCAAAAACAAAACATATAGATGTGAGGTATCATTTTATAAAGGACTATGTGGAAAAAGGAACTATAGAGATGCACTTTGTGCATACAAAGTATCAATTGGCTGACTTGTTCACAAAGCCTCTTGATCACAAAAGATTTTCCTTTCTCATATGTAAAATAGGAATGCTTAATCTGCCTAGTTGAAAACATTTTTTTTCTTTTTCTTAAAAATGCTAAATTTTTCTAAGTAAAATTGTCTGAGTAGTGTACTCAGAACTTCTGAGTCTTGAGTTCAGAACTTCTGAGTCTTGAGTTCAGAACTTCTGAGTCTTAAAGTCAGAGATTCTGAGTCAATACTTCAGCAATCTAACTTTCAAAAATTTATTTTTGAGAAATACAAATAACTTCAACTGTATGGATTATGCTTCTTCTATTATCTTTATATCTCATCTTTATGTATCATTAATAGTCAAATGCATGCTCAAGTCTAGGGGGAGCATCAAAATTCTTTTGGAAATCATTTTATGATGCTTAAAAGATTTATTTTCATTCCTTATCGATGATCATTCTAAGAACAAGCTTTTAATGATAAATTTTTTTTGTTATTCAAACTATATCTGAATTAAAAACTTTTCATATTCAAATATAAGATTTTAAATGATCCTTTTTTAAATCATCATAATATGAACAGAATTTTGATGATAAAAAGTGCTTCTATCTGTTCAAACCTCTTCTGAATAATCAAAATGTTTTATATAGGTCAGAAGTTGATTTTAAATGACATTTTGGTTACAAGGCAAAATTCTTCTGAGTCATGGAATCAAAACATCTGTGCGTGTTATTCAGATCTTTGACTTGAGTCAAAATTCTATCCACTAACACGTGTCAGCTTCATATTTGTTTGACAATGCCACGCATTTCATTTAAATCCTTTGTGGTATTTCACATGTGTTGACTCCGTTATAACATTGATTTCGCTTTTCCGTTAAACCTTTCAACTTCGCGGATTTTAAATAGGTCTTAAAATTCCTATTTCAAATTTCTTTCAAATTCCAGAGCGAAACGTGAGATACGAATCAAATCCAGAGTTCTTTGAATCTGTTTTCTTCTTAAATCATGTCTGAAATACGAAGAAGTGGTCCAATTTCTCTACATTCTACAAAATCGATAATGGATTCATCCGATTCGGAAAATGATGAAGTACAAAATAGAGTTGCAGAGGAAGGGGCAATAAGAAATGATGAAGAAGATGAACAAATGGATGAATCTGAAGGAAATACGGATGAGGTAAACATTGATATTGAACATGAACAGAGTGCTGCAGGTTCTATTATGTCAAATAGATCTATTTTAGTGGAAAGAGTTGTTCCTGAGAGTGAATGGTTGAAATTATCTGAAAATAACTGTGTTATATTGTTTGAGGAAAGTCGTTTTAAGCCTGAACACAGAATTATCATGGAATTATTCAAACACCATCCGTACAGAAAATGGTTTACAAGAAGTAAAAATGTGCCTGTTCAGTACATACAACAATGGTGGAAACATCTTAGGTTAGAAGATAATAAGTTTGTGTCTGAAATTGGAGGAGTGACATTTGTCTTATCTATCTCTGCACTAAGAGAAATGCTGAATCTACCAGAGAAAGATGATGTACAAAGAAGAACAGATTTTGAGGATTCACCCTTAACAGAGGAATTAATAGCAGAGTTTATGAAGTTGGGATACAATGAAGGATTGAGGACTCTCAGTTTGTTCAGAAGAAACAAATTACCACCTATTTGGGCTTGCTTCTTTCATGTGGTAAATAAATGTGTGTCAGGAAAGAATAGTTCTACAGATCAAGGTTCTAAACAAATTCTTCAGATATTTCAGGGTTTAGTGAGGAATAGGCATTATGACTATACTTTAATACTTTGGGAAGATATGAAGAATACATTTGAGAAGAATCAGAAAGCAATTCAGAAGAAAACAAAGGATGCTCCACTGACATACATTCCTTACATAAGGTACTGGCAAATTGTTATTTGGTATGCCATGCAGGAAAACAGAACAATCTCAAGAAGAACAAATGAAGAGCATGGTCCTACATTTTATTTGGGTAAGATGACCTCAGTAACAAGACTTGAAAACTATAACAATCATAAACTATTGCCCAAATCACTTAGGAGCTATATTCCAAGGGAGAGTGAGATTTTAAAAGCTTATTGCACCTCTATGGGAATTGAATTACCTCAAATCCCTACCCAAGAGGACCAACCTGAGAAGAGAGGTGAGGGGTCTAGTCGAATTAGAGAGGGGGAGGATGTTCAGATGGGTGAACATTCTGAGAGACTTGAGGGGGAAAATTCTGAGAGCTTGGTTAGATTTGGTGAGGAAAAACAGAATGAGAGTGATGAGGATGAGAGATTGTCAACAGAGCTTCAAACAGAAAGAGATGCCTCTGAACCAGCTAATCTTGACCAGGTAACCACAAATGCTATTGGTTCACATCCATATCCACTCAGAAGCATTTCAACATGCTACTGTTTCACACAAATCCGGGGAACCATCCCAAACTCATTTGGAGGGAGGCGATAAATCCCAATTTATTTTTCAACACATTGAGTCTGAATATCACAGTCCTATTCATATTGAGCCTGAAATTCCTTTTGACACTTGCACAAATCAGGAATTTCGTATTCCTGAAACAACATTCATAGACATACCTAATGTTGGGTGTCGAGGATTGGATGGAAGTCCTGGTGAGGTGAACATTACAAAAGCCTCATTCAAACGTGCATCTGTTGTACAAGATGACTATGTGTTATCTACAGGCCATGAGCTCTCTGGGCACATGAAAACTGGACCATCTGTTGGTTCAGGTTCACTGTTAGAAACTTCTGAATTTGAAAAGATTTAGAAACAAAACAAGGAGATGGGGGAAAAGTAGAAAATTTGGAGAAGAGGGTGGAGGATTTGAATGATGAGATGTCAGAGTTGAAAGTTGTGTTGGAGAAAAAGTTAATTTATGTTGAAACCAAAGTAGATGATGTAAAGAAATCCTTGGATTCTCACAAAAAGGAGATCGTGGATATAATGTCTGGTTTTCAAAAAGATATGTTAAAACAGATGCAAGGTATGCAGGAATCTATACTGAAAGCACTGAGTGTATCTTTGGCTTCTACTTCAAAGCCTCTTGATCCTGTTCTTATTGCAGAAGTTGAACCTGAAGTTGCTTTTAATCAGAACTTGAAAAGAAAGTTTGATGATAATGATCCTCATAATCATCAAAAGGGGGAGAAAAGACAAAGGTTAAGTTCTGATGATGATATTGGCATAGAAGATTTTGAGATGGCAGATATGCAATTAGCTAGTACAAAAAGTTCAGAAGATCAGATACAGGAAAATTTAAAGGCAATAACTCAGATAGTTCAGATTGATAGCTCAGATACAGAGGAAATGGAGTTGGAAAGTACAGATGGTGGTGAGTCAGATAAAACAGAGGAATTGAACTTAGACATAGAAATGGAAAGAAACTCAGATGAAACTGAAGCTATTGAGGAATCTGCATTGAGATCAGAAAAGACAGTTGAAAGTGAAGTGGTCAACATGTGTACAGATATTGTGGTGTATAACAAAGAAATTATGACGGATTCTGAATTGAAAGAAAGGAGGTTAAGTGAAGAGTTGATCAGAAGGATGCATAATAGTTTAGTCAGAGCTTTGAATGTTCAAAAAGTTCAGCAAGGAATAAAAATGATAAGACCTATTGATCTAATGGGAGAAGAAGACAGAAATGTGAATTATACTCAGGATTTTGAAGATGATTTTAGATTTAACTTTTGTGATGAGTTAAATACAGAAGAAGAGTATGTGAAAGTGAAAGACTTCTTTATGCCTGCTGAGTATGTATTCAGAAAACCAATTGAGATCCCAAAGATTAAATTGCAAAGACTAGAAGAACCTATATGTGATTTCATTCTAGAGTTAAGTGATGTGCCATTAGCAAGACAATTTCATGATGATATTTTTCCTGAGGAAATTTATGATAATCTCTACTACACAGAAGGAGAGTATGAGCCTTTGGAAAGTAACATTGATGGTTTTATGGATGACAAAGCTCAGATGGTCTACTCAGAAGCTTCTAACAGGTTCAGAGTTCCTGACTCAAAACTGCATATTCAGAAAAGAATTGAGAAAGTTCTGATGTTTCAACAAGATGAATTCAATGGTTTAATGTTTGTTAGAATGGAAGTACTGAAAGAAAGAAATACAAAGGTTTCCATGTCTACCTTTGATTTTCACAGATTGACTCTTGATGATCAGATCTTTCTAGTCAAGTTCTTTGCTAACATTGAAGAAGCATTGATAGAAATTGAGTGCAGAAGACTTCTGGGTATTTATGTCAGAAATATATACTTGTATGACTTCCAATTGGCTATTGAAGAAAGATAAGAAAAGTGTAATCTGAGTTCTCCTACAAAGAAAACAGAAGTTGATTTGCATGTGAAGGGATTTGTGAATGAAGGAATGGAGACAGAAGGGTTCACATATATAGTTCACGAAAGACTTGAATTGTTCAGAATAAAAGAGTTGGTAAAGTACAGTGATGCAACTCTGAATTGGTTGTTGATTAAAATGGAAGAAAGTATGGAAGCTGAAAAAGAGAGTTTGAAGAAGAGATGTATAAACTGTGTGAAGAGGAGGTTGGATCTTAGAAGAAAAATCAGAAGTAGTAGTGAATGGTTGCTATCTGAGGTGAATCCCAAAAAGATTCTACATAATGATTTTGTATTTCGTGCTGAGTATGAAGTGAATGGAATTTTGTCAGATGAAGTTGAAGAAATGCAGAACACAATATCTCAGAATGTGCAGATAGCTAGTTTTGATCAAGCTGAACAGTCTGAACCAAAAGAAGATGAAATATCCATTGATCTAAATGGATACTTTCTTGAATTTGATTTACCTGAGTTCTTCAAACCAAAAGAGGTACAATTCTTGGATGTGTATTATGATAGACCTAAGGAGACTCAGATCTGGTTGGCTGAAAAATTAAGATGTCTTGGCAAAACAAAGCAAGCTGTTTACTCAGATTTTTTAATCACTGGAATCAGAGAATTGAGGGTTAAGAAATTCAGAAAGATGGAGTACTTATCTTTTGAAGTTCTGAGAGAAGATGGCAAGGTTTATTACTTTACTGATGCAGATTTTGAGAAACTATCAGTAGTTGACTTCTACAGATTACACAGCTTTCTATGCTTCAAAGAGTCGAGCAAAGACAGAAATGAAAGGAAGGCCAGAAGTGTGGTAATTGAGGCCATGTTCTACATCTTAAGGTGGCACTGCTATACAGATTTTCAAATAGCTTTGTACCTACAAAAGTCATGTGTTTATCTGGAAAATCCCAACACAGATCATGAACAGAAAAGAAGTTAAAGACTGGAAGTGTTCACAGATATCCAGATTTGGGAGTATTTTTGAAAAACAAAAGTGGAAAGATTTTCTTCAGAGCAAAGGAAACCGCAAAATACTGTTCTGGAACTTTAAGAATCATAAAGCATAATTTGGAGAAAAAGATGCTGAAAGTGAAGGAAGCAAACATGACTCAAGAAGTAATCAATCAGCAAGTTGAGATTATTCAAGAAATCATTGACAAAATTGATAAAAGGCTTAATCTGAGAAATGTGCTACTTCAGAAGATTGTTCCTGCTCTGAAAGAACTGGATGATGCAAAGTTTAAGTTTATTTGACAAAAAGGGGGAGATTGTTAGATCTGAAGTTTTGTCAATAAACCAAGTGTTGAAGATCTGATAAGAAGACTCAGATGTTCTGAGTAGAGAAGTCATAGGTCTGACTGTGAAAGCTCAGAAGTATTGATCAGTGGAAAGAGAAGTCAGATGTCTGAGCTAAGAAGTCAGAAGCTCTGAGAAGCCTTATCAGAAAAATGTTCAGAAGTTCTGAACTACCTGTTCAGAACTTATGACGAGATACTTTACTTAGTATTTTATAAACTAATTAGGACACGTGTTATGTTCTTATTAGTCTTTCTTCTTTGTACTGTAGCTTTAAAATGTCCGTTGTAGTATAAATAGTAGTTAGCTCTATGTTGCTAACTGATTGATTTTTCTCATATAACTTTGTATTCATTCTCTGTAATCTTTGAGATTCTCTCTCTTAGATCTGTAATTCTGTTCATCATTGAATACAATTGGGCTTGATCATACAACTTCTCAATTACTGCTTTCTATATTGATTGTAAGATTAGATCCTGTTCTTTCAGTTGTCGCCAAATAACTGAGAGAGTTTGGATAAACACATACCAAGCATGAGGAGCTTGCTTTAATCCATACAAATATTTGTCGAGAATGTAGACATGGTTTGGGTTTTGTTTTGTACACAAACCCTTCAAGTTGAGACACATTCACTTCTTGTTTATAATTCCATTGAGGAATGTCGTCTTCACATTCATTTGTAATATAGTGAAGTTCTAGTGAGCAACATAAGAGAGAAACATTCGAATTGCTTCAATGCGTGCCACTGGAGCGTATGTCTCATCGTATTCCTTAAAACAATGACATCCCCATATTTCTTATTCTTAAACACCCATTTTGTTCCGATTATGCTTTTATCCTTTGGTCTGGGAACTAATCGCCATACCTTCAACTCTTCAAATTGGTTGAGTTCCTCGTGCATAACTATCACCCAATCCGTATCTTCTAAAGCTTGAGAAACAATCGTCGGTTCAATATTACTTAAGAAGAACACGAATAAACACTCATTAACCGTAGCCGACCTTGTTCGCACAGGTTCTAATACATCACCAATAATTTGACGTATCGATGACTTCTCATCCATTTGGTTGAGTGTGGGTGTGGGGAAGTCAAACTTTGATTGGGGTCAACAAAAGATTGCACATATTAAGGTGGTGGCTCATTCACTACTGGAACTTCATATTGAGGCACTGATGCTAGATTATCTGAAGGAACAGATTTAGCTTTAGGAGTTACCCCATTCGTGGAATAGCCTTACTTGAAGAAATAGTAACATGTGTTTGTAAATCTACCAGTGTAGATTGGTCTTCTTGATCATTTGGCGAAGACTCGGGTACAAGAATTGTTACATCAGAATCCATAGAAGTTTGCTCCACTTATGGACCAAATATTTTTGCTGGTACAGTAAGTTGTGCAACAGTATTCATTTTAGAAACATTAAAACTTGGATTGTAAGACCCAAAGTATTCATCATAGAAAATTTCAATCAAATGATCAAGTTTAGTTAAATGAGAATTAGATGTAGAAGCTTGATCTTTATCAGTATTTATAGGTCATGGACTGAGATGTGTAGAAGCTAAAACGCATGAAATTGTGGGTTCTGAATTGCTTTGCACATAAGCCATATCTTCAACTTCGTCAAATGTGACATTAATACTTTCAATCACCATGCTCGAAGTTTTTAGATAAACATTGTATGCCTTCGATATAGATGAATATTTAATAAAAATGCCTTCATTTGCCTTCGGACTGAACTTATTCAAGTTCTCTTTGTCATTCAGTACAAAGCACCTGCATCCAAAAGAACAAAAATGTTAAATACTCGGTTTTCTATCATTTTTTAATCTCATATGGAGTTTTACCGAACTGCCTATGTATGATTGATCAATTTTGTGTATAACACGCAGTTGATACAGCTTTAGCCCAGAGAAATAGTGGTAGATAATATTCGGACAGCACTGTGCGTGCGACTTCTACCAATGTTCGGTTGTACCTTTCCACAACACCATTTTGTTGGGGGTTCTGGCAGCAAAAAATTGGTGAGTAAGTCCATTTTACTCCAAGAAGTCACAAGGAACCTGATTCTTTAAATCTGTGCCATTGTCTGATCTTATTGTTTGAACTGACATCTGCAGATTTACTTGTAATGTCTTCAACAAGAAAATAATTAACTCTGGAATTTTGTGCTTTGAGTGATGAAACTTTATCCACGTATATCTCGTGTAATCATCTACCACGACCAAAACATACGTTTTAGCGTTTAGGGTTTGAGTTCTCATGGGTCCACAAAGATCCATATGTAGTAACTCCAACACGTTCTTTGTGCTTGGTTCCGATTTAGGCGTATGAGGCGCTCACGCCATAATGCCTTTCTGGTAGGCACCACATAGATGATCTTTTTCAAACTTCAAGACAGGAAGGCCTCTAACTAACTCACCTTTAACTAGCTTTTCCATGTACCTAAAATTCAGATGAGATAAACGCCTATGCCACAACCAACTTTGCTCCAACGAAGTTTTAGACATTAGACATACATCGTTCTTGGGTTTAACATTGGACAGGTCAATCGTGTAAATATTCGTCTTCCTTGTCCCAACAAGAAGCTATTTTCCCTCTTCTGTCCTCACATATAATTTTCTAACTTTAAAACTAACTTCATGTTGGTGTTAATTTCTCTTGTATTAAAGTTGAGGGACTAGTTTAGTAAATACCTTTTTGAGGTATAAATAGCTTTTGTTAAACCCTGTTTAGGGTTAATCAATAGTTTAGAGCATACGGCCTCTGTAAACAAACCATTAATACTCTCAAATGCAATTCAATCATATGACCAATTTCTACTGCAAGTCTTATTATTTTATTGATTGTTGATTTTTATTGCACTATTCTGGGATCCACAAATGGTATCAGAGCATAGATACATGATTGATTCAAGGTATTCTTCGTAGTTTCTGAAAAAGTCGGTGCCTGGTATATAAGTTTCTTAGAATTTCTGAAAAAGTTGGAGCATAGAGGGACCAACAGTGAAAACGTACCCATTACAGAGGATGACCACAACAAACCACCTATCTGAATACAAATTCTGCAGACTCTTGAGTAAAAAATGTTGACTTACGTGAGTGATCAAGAGTTGTTAGGAGAGTACATGCGTGTACACAGGACTCCAAAACTGAGTCTTGCGACCCGACCACTGAGGTAGTAGAGGGAATGACAGAAGATGAGTGGAGAATCGCCTTAGAGAAGTATAGACAGGAGGTTGAGAAATCCCAAAGGGGAAAGAATACTGAAGGAACCTCCTCTGCAACAGCCAAAGCCACAGAACAATCTCCTTCCCCACCAAAGAAAAAAGCCAAAAAGAAGAAGGCCAAGAAAGCCACTGTCATAGAGGAACCCAACCCAGGCCCTGAAATCCCCAACGAAACCACTGCTGAAACCTCTGCACCCTCTCCTCTGAAATAAAAGAAGAAGAGGAAACCTAGATCTACAGAGGAGGGTGCCCCAGAGCCCAAAAGGAAAAAAGGCTAAAAAGCCAAAGTCCCCTCTACAAATAATAGGAGAAGGTGAAGAAAAAACCTATGACAAAGCAGAACTTCGAGCCCCTACCCCTCTACACTATGTTGAAGAGCAACCCCAAACCCCTCAAACCTCTGCTATCCCTGACACCACAGAAGCATCCACAAACGCTAAATCATTTGGCTCCTTTTTAGAAAGAGCGGGCCTCGATACTTCCCTTGACACCTCAGGATGGAATAAGGATATAGCCCCTGACTTCTATGTTGCAGATGAAGACTCATATTTAGAAGGAGCAGAAGAATGGGACGTAATCGGAAAAGCTGGGTCATTGGGCACTTCTTTAGGAACTGCACAAGCGAACTCCTAATCCTTCCAAGCGGCATATTATGATCCCGAGCATGAAGTGACAGAAGAGTTAGTCACCATAGAGGGATTAGAGGACGTAGAAGTAGAGTCCTGGGTAGGAGCAGTAGAAGTTATAGGGAACTTAGAGAGAGCTTAGCATAAAAGATTTCGTAGTAGCATAGGGCACATATCCTAAACTCCCTACCAGTGCAACCCTCATATCTATCCCCGCCAGTCTAGTGGTAGAGGGGGATAGTGAACAAGAGTATCACAACTCAATCCCTACCCTTACCAGCCGGCCAGAAGAGCCTTTTCATCTTTTGATCCATTATTAAACCGGGATTCCCCAATACAAGTTGTGTCCTCTCAAAAGGACACAAACCTTTTAAGTGACCATTCGCCCAAGGTCACAGAATAAATCCCCACAGAGGCATTTGTTGCCTCTCTCACACATGCTCTATGAAGCCACCGTTCTTCAGAGGGACATAGAGAGCACGAAGATGATGAGATTCTAGACAAATCTCAAAGTCAACCTGAATTCCCCTTTGTGTCCACCTCTGAAGTGGCACAAAGTAAGGACTTCGCCAGAACCTCTGTAGAAGTAGAGTCTTCTAAAGACTCCTGTTAGCTCCAATCTTTCGGTTTATGAAAGTAGTGAAAAATAGGCTAAGTATAGAAGCCTCCTACAGAGGCTCTGCCGAGACACCAAGAAGACCGAAGGCAACAATTAACAGAAGACTGCTCACGGAGGACCGAGTCGCAGAACCTCTGTCACCTTTGACAGAGCCTCTGCGGTATACTAAAGACTAAGAAGAAATCAACAAATATCTTTCTACCGTTCCAGGATCCGTTCAACCACTTGAACATGGCGTGCCCTGACAAATCTCCACGTGTCAAACTCTGATAGGGCTTTGTCCAAGATGGAACATGCGCATTAAATGAACATCGTACCTGCTACTGTTCATACGATCTTGTCTACTGTAGATCAATCCTTATTGTCTAAAGTATGTCCCCTTTGTAGTAGTATAAATAGAAGACTCATGTTGAGTTCTTCTATTAACAAGAACAACAATCAGATATTAAGCTACGCACAAACACACACTAGCAGATTTCTTGTTATGTTCTTGGTGTTCTTGATAATATCAAATACGGTAACCTTTGAGATATTTATCTGTCATTTTCATTACTTATTTGATATTGTGTGTTCTTCTATCTTAGCATTTCTTTCAGTTCATTAAATACGCTTCCGCAATATAAACCTATCTGAACTAAACTGAAAGAATCATCATTGTTTAAACAAAAAGGAACCAACAATTGGTATCAGAGAGAACCTTGATTTTTAATATCAAGGGATCCACTCTAAACAATGATCTTTGGTAGAAACTTGGATTTTTAACCTATTCCTCATATTATTCAAACAGTTTCTGTTTTTCTGCCATTTTCGATTCTTTCGAACTTTGGTAAACTTATAGAATCTGTTATTCTGGTTAAAACACCATTTTTGTGCTAAGTTAAAAAGCTGTTAAACTTAGAAACATCATACGAAGCATCCACTTCTTACTCTAAAAAGGTTTGCTGTTCATACCCCACTTTCTGGATATTTTCTCTCTCAAAATGACAAATCCAAACAACTTCTTCACTGCTGGTTCCTTAACCAAACCTCCCCTCTTCTTAGAGACGAATACCCTCAATGGAAGATACGTGTGATTCACTTCTTTGAGGGTACTGATAAAGAACTCGTTTACTATCTCCGTAACCCTCCTTTTGTTCCTATGATAACAGTACCACGTATTCCTTCCACAGACGACATACCAGAAATCCCTGAACACGAAAAACCAAAAGCTCAGGGTAAGTGGTCCGATTCTGATTGGGCAAAATATGAAGTAGCTCAGAAAACAAAAAGACTTCTGATCATGGCTATTCCCAACGACCTTTTCCAGTCCCTAGATGCATGTGAATCTGCATATGATCTATGGAAGGAACTAGAAAAAACAACTAGAAGGGGGGTGTTAGATCTGAGTTTTGTCAATAAACCAAGTGTTAAAGATCTGATGAGAAGACTCAGATGTTCTGAATAGGAGAGTCAGAGTTCTGACTGCGAAAGCTCAGAAGGATTGTATTGAAAGATTGTCCAAGTATAGAAGTCTGAGAAGAAGAGTCAGAGGTCTGAGAAGAAGAGTCAGAGTTATGAGAAGCTTTATCAGAAGAATGTTCAGAAGTTCTGAACAACATGTTCAGAACTTATAACTAGAAATTTTCCTTTGTATTTAGTTAACTAATTAGGACACGTGTATTGTTCCTATTAGTCTTTCATGTTTGTACTGTAGCTTTAATATTTCCGTTGCAGTATAAATAGAGTGGTTAGCTCTACATTGCTAACTGATTTTCCCGAATATACTTGTATTCATTCTTTGTAATCTTTGAGATTCTCTCTCTCTAAGATCTGTAATTCTGTTTGTCATTGAATACAATTGGGCTTGAATGAGACGAGACAGCTCGCGAGCTACTCGAGATCGACTCGGTCAAAGCTCGGTCAACACTCGACTCGAATGTTCTCGACTCGACATACTAACGAGTCGAGTCGAGTTACCTGATACTCGACTCGATAAGCTCGTGAGATACTCGAATTAATTTTATATATAATAAAGTCTATATTATTACTTATTATATTTATTAATTATAAATAATAGAAAAATTAAAATTAAATAAATTAACAAATATAAAAAATTAACAACTTAATATTAAGGAAAAAAATATATAGTGTCTTGGAGGTCTTAAAAGTTTCTTAGTCTAGCGATGTGGGAGGCTTGGAGCATCTCTTTCAGTTTTTTCTGTCCCACATCGATGGTTTATCAAAAACACGGTCAAAGCTCGGTCAACAATCGACTCGAGATTGACTCGGTCAAAGCTCGGTCAACACTCGACTTGAATGTGCTCGACTCGAACTCGAGCTCGACTCGACATACTAACGAGTCGAGTCGAGTTACCTGATACTCGAGCTCGACTCGCATCATTTACACCCCTAGGCTTGATCATATAACTTCTCAATTACTGCTTTCTATATTGGTTGTAAGATTAGATCCTGAACTTTCAATTGGTATCAGAGCCAATCAACAAACAAATTTGTTCAAGATTGTGATCGCGAAGATTTATTGATCAATTTCTTGAAGATTTCTTGATTCGTTCAAAAATCGATTCCGCTGCTAGGGCTAGTTCTTGAATTCTTGGCAATTCTTGAATTAACTGTTATCTTTCGATCAAGAAATTCGAATTTGTCTCTATGTTGAATATTCTTACAATCATGTCTTCTAAAGAATATCTAGCCATGGGATCTGAAACGAAGCCACCTGTTCTAATTCCTGAAGAGTATCAGCAATGGAAAATACGAATGATCCAATTCTTGGATAACATAGACGAGAATCTGATGGTATCTATCCGAGAAGGTCCTATCGAGGTCTATATCGATGTGGAAGCAACTCCTGAGACAGAGACAACTCCAGAAATTCCGGCAACAAGGGTGAAGAAAAACTATTCTCAATACACAGCTGAACAGAAGAATAGGCATGCAATCGACAAAAGAGAAATTACATTGATGACACTTGCAGTTCCGAATGAAGTTCTTAACAGGATTGACAGTGGTTCATCCGCCAAGGAAATGTGGGATGAACTGGAAAGACAAATGTTAGGAACTGTCAGATCAATTCAAGCGAAGTTAAATCAAAGCATAAATGCTTATGAACGATTCAAGGCTAAAGAATCTGAAAGCTTAAGTCAGACGTATAGTAAATTTTGTACTATACTGAATGATCTGAGAAGGAATGGGCTGAAAAAGACAAAGTCAGAAATAAACTACAAATTTCTGAACAGTCTAAACTACGAGTGGTCATCATTTGCTATAAGTCTACAAATGAACAAGGATATGTGTGAAGAAGATCTAAATGATTTATTTTGTGTTCTTAATCAGCATGAGGACTATGTGAAAAATGTGGTTGAAGAGAAGAAGAATGTTGCAGAACAATTCTCCTTTCTGTCAAAGTCCAAAACTGTGAAAGCACCCAAGAAGGCTGCATATCTATCTGAGATACCCAATCCGGAGGAGTCTGATAAGCAAGAAGGATCAGAAGAAGATGAAGATATAAAAATGATTGCTTAAAAATTGGCCTTGTTGACTAATAATTTCAACAAGAGATATGGAAAAGGAAAATTCCAGGGCAAGTACAAGAGAGAGCAGGGAAGTTCAGATTTCAAGAAAAGAGAAGAGAGAGGAGAGAGTAAGTATGAAAAGAAGGAAGAAATAAGGGAAGAGAATAGAGAAGAGAAGGAAGAAAGAAAAGAAAAGAATATGTGCTTCAAGTGTGAAAAGTCTGGCCACTTTGCAAAGGATTGCAAAGTGAAAATAGTGAAAGATTATGAATACTATACCAAGAAGGCTCAGCTGGCAAAGAAAAGAGAGGATGAAGTGGCAATGTTAGCTGAACAAGAAAACTGGTTGTACTACACTTCAGATGAAGATGACTGTATTCACTTTTCCCAGATGCAAAGTTATATGGCAAAGATGAAGAATGAGGATGACTCTGACTTTGAAGATGCTGATTCTGAGTCATCTGCTGAGGTACATTCTGCACTTGAAATAGACTTAATGACACAGATTGGTGAAATGAAAACTGAATTTGTTAAACTAAGAAAACAAATAAAAGGATAAAGAAATTTAGTTAAAAAATTCAGAATTGAAAAAGAGGTAATAAAATAACAATATGAGGAATCTGAGATTGAGAAACAGAAAATTAAAACTGAAAATTCTTAGTTGTTGAAAAACCTTTCTGAATTAAAAATTGAGCTTTCAAAAGTTAAGGATGAAAAGGGTGATTTAAAAATAAAGTTTAATATGCTATTTGAGGAAAGAAAAAATTTATACACTAAAATCAAAGAGTTAGAAGATCTTAACTTGAAAAGAGGTCAGACTCAGCAAACATTAAATCTTCTAACAAGTAATGTTAAAGATACAAGATTTTATAATCCAAAGAAGGGATTGGGATTGGAAGAAAATGTTGTTTTAAAAAGAGCTCCAGTCAACTTGTATGATTTTGAAAAACTTCATGTTCCTAAATCAAAAATTCCAGAAGTTGTTGAAGTTTTTAAAAGATCTGCAAGTTCTATCACAAGTTCTGACAGTTTACAAAAATCAAGTACTAAAAAGACAAAGGAAATAATTTCTGAATCAAAAACAGAAAAATCAGATGTTTCAGAAAATAAGGTTAAGAAAGAAATTTCTAAACCAAAAGAAGAGAAACCAAAATATAATGATACTAAATTCAAATATGAATCTTTAAATGTCAGTTACAAAAATAAACAACAAAGTTTTTCACATTCTGACATAGAAAGTATATTTGATACTAGTAAGGTTTCTTATCAGTTTTCTGATTCTGAAGGTCAGAAATCTGAGTTCTTTAGTCAGAATTCTGAATCAAAGAGTCAGAATTCTGAATCAACTGAAAATTCTGAAACAAAATCAGAAGAATTTTTACAACTTGAAAAGAGGTTTACTCTTGTAAGTCAAGAACTTGAGGACTTAAGGAAAGCTTATGATGAACTTGAAAATGACCTCTGTGATGTGGATTTTGATCTTAAAAATGCTTTAAAAGAGAAGAATGTTTTTATTCAGAAAATAACAGAACTTGAGAAACTGAAAGCTGAGTATGATCTGTTCAAAATTAATGATCTAAAAGAAAATGATAAATTCTTTAATGAATCAAGTACATATGAAAAAGGTGAATCATCTACTTCTTCTTCTAACAAAAAGAAGTTGAATTTTTCAGAAAAAAGAGGAAAGCAAAAGGAAAGATGGTGTGAAAAAAGTTTCTGAGATGAATGGAGAGGTTCCTGCAACTGTACCAAAAGCACATAGTTATTGTGATAAATGTACTTGTATTTTGAAAACCAGCAATAAAAATGAAAAGGCTTATGGTACAGATCTGTTGTTACTTGCAAAGAAACATCTTAGTTGTGTTCAATGTAAAAGTGATTCTTTTCAATATTCTCAGAAATGTCCAATTACAATAACATCTGTTTCATTCATAAGAAAAGATATTAAGAAAACAGAAAAGAAGAATGTTTCTGTTCCTCAGAAAACAGAAAAGAAAAATGTTTCTGTACCTCAGAATACAGAAAAGAAGAAGGTTTCTGTTCCTCAAACTCAGAAGAAAGAAAAGATAAAAGAAGTGAATCCTCAAATAAAAATCAAAAGAAAGAATGAGAAAGAAATTAATGTAAAAGAAAAGAAAGTTGAGAACACTGTAATATCCAAATTTACAACTTTCAAAAAGAAATTGAACAAATTTGTGAACAGAAAATGTTCTGACTTCATAAAAGTTCAAGGCAAGTGGTGTTTAAAGAAAGATTTTGAATGGAAAGTAAAAGGCACTAATGTTAAATCTAATGAAAAAGCTAACAAAGATGGACCCATTCCAAAATGGGTACCTAAATCTAACTGATCCTTTTGCAGGACTGTCATGTGTGGTTTTTAGATTCAGGAGCTTCAAGACACATGACAGGTCAGAAGTCTTTTCTATCAAACTTCACAGAAAAGGCTGGAGGAGCAGTAAACTTTGGAAATAATAGCAAAGGTCAAGTTAAAGGTTATGGGGATTTAACTAAAGGAGATCTGACTATCCAAAAGGTTTTCTATGTTGAAGGATTACAATATAATCTTTTCAGCATAAGTCAGTTTTTAGACAGTGTTTGTCAAATCAAGTTTCAAATAACAGGTTGCATGATTTTAACTGAAAATGATGTTAAAGTTTTCTGGGCCAAAAGACATATGGACTTATTTGTGGTTAATTTTTCAAAATTGAAAACATTAAATCCAGTTTGTCTTTTATCAAATTCAATTGCAAATGAATGCTGGCTTTGGCACAGAAGATGTTCTCATCTAAATTTCAAAGATCTTAACAATATTGTTGCAAAACATCTGGTTAAAGGTTTACCAAAGATTAAATTTGAAAAAGAATCATTATGCTTAGCTTGTAAAATGGGCAAGATGAAAAAGAGTTCTCACAAATTAAAAATGGACTCATCTTGCAAATCACCATTAGAAATGATTCATACTGATCTTTGTGGTCCTATTTCAGTTCAGTCTATGGGAGGAAAGAAATACATGCTTGTAATTGTTGATGAATATTCCAGATACACATGGGTTGAGTTCTTGAGAGCTAAGTCAGAAGCTGCTACTACATTGATAAACTTTATCAAAAGAATTCAAGTTCTCTTACAACTTCCAGTTCAGAAAATCAGAAGTGATAATGGAACAGAGTTCAAAAATGAGACACTTCAGAATTTTTAGAAAGTTCTGGGATTTCTCATAATTTCTCTGCTGTCAGAACTCCTCAACAAAATGGTGTTGTTGAAAGGAAAAACAGAACTCTAGTTGAAGCTGCAAGAACCATGCTGGCTTATTCAAATCTTCCAACATTTCTATGGGCTGAAGCAATTGCAACTACTTGCTTTACACAGAATAGAACTTTAATCAATAAAAGATTAAATAAGACTGCTTATGAACTGATAAATAAAAGAAAACCATTAATCAAATTCTTTCATGTTTTTGGTTGCAGATGCTATGTTCTTAAAGACAGAGAAAATCTTGCCAAATTTGATAAAAAGGCAGATGAAGGATACTTTGTTGGTTATTCATTAACTTCCAAAGCATTCAGAATCTACAATAGAAGAACCAAGAGAATGATGGAAAGCATCAATGTAACATTTGATGAAGCCAGAATGAAGACTTCTGAACAGGACAGTTCAGAACTCATGCAGAACAAGACAAAAATGACTTCTGATACAAATTCTAATCCTATTTGTTCAGAACTCAATTTATTGTTTAAGGATGCTTTTCTAGAACTAATTTCTGACTCTTATGCAGAATATAAAAATCCAAAGATGGTAAAAGAGATGAAAAATAGAACTCCGGAAATAGTTCAATCAACTGTAATTTCTGACAAAGGTCCATCTGAAGAATGTCCAAATCTGATAAATACAAGTGGTGAAAATTCTGAACCTTGTACTCAGAATTCTGATCCTTGTGTTCAGAATTCTGAACAAGTCACTCAGAATTCTGACTTCACTGCTCAGAATACAAACTTGGATACAACTCCTACACATATATCAGAACAAGGGGATAGCTCAGAATTACAAGCAATCATTGATGAGAATGATACAAACAATAATTTTTCTGATATTAATGTGCTTCCCAGTGCAAATAAATGGACTAAAAATCATCCTATTCATCAAGTAATAGGTAATCCATCAGCAGGAGTAAAGACCAGATCAACTACAGCAAATGAAGCGATGTTTGCTGGTTTCTTAAGTGTGATTGAACCAAAGAAAGCTAATGAAGCCCTAGAGGATCCAGATTGGATTTTAGCAATGCAAGAGGAATTGCTCCAATTTGAAAGAAATAAAGTTTGGAGACTCATTCCAAAGCCTGAAGGGAAATCTATTATTGGAACTAAATGGGTATTCAGAAACAAAAAGGATGAGTCAGGTGTTGTTATCAGAAACAAGGCAAGATTGGTTGCTAAGGGATACTGCCAACAAGAGGGAATTGATTATGATGAGACATTTGCACCAGTGGCAAGAATAGAGGCAATCAGAATATTTTTGGCCTATGCTGCACACAAAAATTTCAAGGTGTATCAAATGGGTGTCAAATCAGCCTTTTTAAATGGCAAACTTAATGAAGAGGTATATGTTCATCAACCTGAAGGTTTTGTTGATCCATAATTTCCTGATCATGTTTATATTTTAGACAAAGCTTTATATGGTCTAAAACAAGCACCAAGAGCCTGGTATGACACTCTTACTCAACACTTGTTAGTTTCAGGTTTCAAGAAAGGTAAGATTGACACAACTTTGTTTTTAAAGAAACAAGGTGATGATTTAATTCTTATTCAGATTTATGTTGATGACATAATATTTGGTTCTACCAGTCCAGAATTATGTGATAATTTTTCTAAAATCATTTCATCTGAATTTGAAATGAGCATGATGGGTGAGCTGAATTTTTTCCTTGGTCTTCAAGTCAAATAATTACCAAAGGGTATTTTTATAAATCAAGGAAAATATGTCAGAGATATTCTGAAAAAGTTCAAAATGTCTGATTGTGCTTCTATGAGAACTCCAATGGCAACAAACATAAAGTTAGATGCTGATCTCAAAGGAGTTTCAGTAGATACCAAACTCTATAGAGGCATGATTGGATCATTACTTTATCTGACTGCAAGTAGACCAGATATTATGTTTTCTACTTGTTTCTATGCTAGATTTCAATCTAACCCAAAAGAATCACATATGTTGGCTGTCAAAAGGATCTTAAGATATCTCAAAGGATCACCTGATCTAGGTTTATGGTATCCAAAAGAAACTGATTTCAAATTAACTGCTTTCACTGATGCTGATCATGCAGGAAGTAGGTTGGACATAAAAAGTACTTCTGGGGCTTGTCATTTTTTGGGGGATAAGATAGTGAGTTGGGCATCAAAGAAACAGAATTGTGTGTCTACTTGAACTGCTGAGGCAGAGTATGTTGCTGTTGCTGCTTCATGCTCTCAAACTTTGTGGATGAGAACACAACTCATGGATTATGGATATCAGCTCAACAAAATTCCCATCTATTGTGACTCAGAAAGTGCAATTGCTATTACTCAGAATCCTGTTCAACATTCAAAGACTAAACACATAGATGTGAGGTATCATTTTATAAAAGACTATGTGGAAAAAGGAACTATAGAGATGCACTTTGTGCATACAAAGTATCAATTGGCTGACTTGTTCACAAAGCCACTTGATCACAAAAGGTTCTCTTTTCTCATATGTAAAATAGGAATGCTTAATCTGACCAATTGAAAATATTTGTGTTTCTTAAAAATAATAAAATTTTCTAAGTAAAATTGTCTGAGTAGTGTACTCAGAACTCTGAGTCTTAAGTTCAGAAACTCTGACTCTTAAATTCAGAAACTATGACTCTTGAGATCAGAACTTCTGAATCTTGAGATCAGAACTTCTGTGTCTTAAGTTCAGAACTTCTGAACCTTGAGTTTAGAAATTCTGAGTCTAGAGTTCAGATCTTCTGAGTCTTAAGGTCAGAGACTCTGAGTCAATACTTCAGAAATCTAACTTTCAATAATTTATTTCTGAGAAAACAAATACTTCAAATGTACGGATTATGTATTTTCTATTATCTTTTTATCTCATTTTTATGTATCATATTTGGTCAAATACATGCTAAAGGCAAGGGGGAGCATCAATATCTTTTGGAAATTATTTCATGATGCTTAAAAGGTTTGTCTTCATTTCTTATCTCTAATCATTCTAAGAAGAACAAGCTTTTAATGATAAAATTTTTATCTTGTTCAAACTATATCTGAATTTCAAACAGTTTCATATTCAGATATAAGAGTTTAAATGATTTTTGAAAATCATCATTATATGAACAGAATTCTGATGATAAAATGTGTTTCTATCTGTTCAAACCTCTTCTGAATAACTAAAAGCTTTACATCTATCAGAAGTTGATTTTAAATAAATTTTTGTTACAAGGTAAAATTCTTCTGAATAATGGAATCAGAACTCTGAGTAGAACAATCAGATATCTGATAAAGGAAAGTTAAATCTTCTGAGCGTGTTATTCAGATCTTTGACTTGAGTCAATATTCTATCCAATAACACGTGTCAGCTTCATATTTGGTTGATTATGCCACGCATTTCATTTAAATCTTTTGTGGCATTTCAAATTTGTTGACTCCGTTATAACATTGATTTCGCTTTTCCGTCAAACCTTTCAGCTTCACGAATTTTAAATAGGTCTTAAAATTCCTATTTCCAATTCTTTCAAATTCCAGAGCGAAAAGTGAGATACGAATCAATCCAGAGTTCTTTGAGTTTGTTTTCTTCTTAAATCATGTCTGGATTTCGAAGAAGTGGTCAAATTTATCTACATTCCACTAAGTCTTTGATGAATTCATCTGATTCGGATAATGATGAAGTACAAAATAGAGCTGTTGAGGAAGAAGCAATTAGGGATGATGAAATAAATGAAGAAGATGAACAAATGGCTGAATCAGAAGGAAATGCAGATGAGGTAAATATAAATGTTGAACATGAACAGAGTGCTGCAGGGTCGATTATGTCGAATAGACCAATCTTAGTGGAAAGAGTTATTCCTGAAGGAGAATGGTTGAAATTATCTGAAAATAATTGTGTTGTATTATTTGAGGAAAGTCGATTTAAACCTGAACACAGAATTATCATGGAATTATTCAAACATCATCCTTACAGAAAATGGTTTACAAGAAGCAAAAATGTTCCTGTTCAGTACATTCAACAATGGTGGAAACATCTTAGGTTAGAAGATAATAAATTTGTGTCTGAAATTGGAGGAGTGACATTTGCCTTATCTATCTCTGCACTAAGAGAAATGCTGAATCTACCAGAGAAAGATGATGTACAAAGAAGGACAGATTTTGAAGACTCACCCTTAACAGAGGAATTAATAGCAGAGTTTATGAAGTTGGGATACAATGAAGGATTAAGGACTCTCAGTTTGTTCAGAAGGAACAAATTGCCACCTATTTGGGCTTGTTTCTTTCATGTGGTAAATAAGTGTTTGTCAGGGAAGAATAGTTCTGCTGATCAAGGTTCAAAACATATTCTTCAAGTATTTCAGGGTTTAGTGAAGAATAGGCATTACGACTACACTTCCATACTGTTGGAAGACATGAACAATACTTTTGAGAAGAATCATAAAGCAATTCAGAAGAAGACAAATGATACTCCTCTGACATACATACCTTACATAAGGTATTGGCAAATTGTAATATGGTATGCAATGCAAGAAAATAGAACCATATCAAGAAGATCAAATGAAGAGCATGGTCCTACTTTCTACTTGGGTAAGATGACCTCAGTTACTAGACTTGAAAATTATCCAAATCAAAAACTTTTGCCAAAATCACTTAGGAATTATATACCAAGGGAGAGTGAGATTTTAAAAGCTTATTGCACCTCTATGGGAATTGAATTACCTCAAATCCCTACCCAAGAGGACCAACCTGAGAAGAGAGGTGAGGGGTCTAGTCGAATTAGAGAGGGGGAGGATGTTCAAATGGGTGAACATTCTGAGAGAATTGAGGGGGAAAATTCTGAGAGCTTGGTTAGAACTGGTGAGGAAACACAGAATGAGGGTGGTGAGGATGAGAGATTGTTAACAGAGGTTCAAACAGAAAGAGATGCCTCTGAACCAGCTAATCTTGACCAGGTAACCACAACTGCTATTGGTTCACAATTCTTGGTGTCCAATATTGAAACAAACACCATGGACCTAGTGGTGGATCTTGAGCAACCCATCCATACCCACTCAGAAGCATTTCAACATGCTACTGTTTCACATAACTCAGGGGAACCATCCCAAACTCATTTGGAGGGAGGTGATAAATCCCAACCTATTTTTCAACACATTGAGTCTGAATATCACAGTCCTATTCAATTTGAGCCTGAAATTCCTTCTAACACTGGCACAAATCAGGAATTTCGTATTCCTGACACAACATTCATAGACATACCTAATATTGGGTGTCGAGGATTGGATGGAAGTCCTGGTGAGGTGAACATTACAAAAGCCTCATTCAAACGTGCATCTGTTGTACAAGATGACTTTGTGTTATCTACAGGCCATGAGCCCTCTGGGCACATGAAAACTGGACCATCTGTTGGTTCAGGTTCACAGTTAGACCATTCTGAATTTGAAAAGATTCAGAATCAAAACAAGGTGATGGGGGAAAAGGTTGAAAAATTGGAGAAAAAGGTGGATGATTTGAATGCTGAGGTGACAGGATTAAAAGATATGTTGGAGGGTAAATTGACATCTGTTGAAACTAAAATAGATACTGTGAAGGAATCCTTGGAATCTCATGAAAAGGAGATCAAGGATATAATGTCTGAATTTCAAAAAGATATGTTAAAACAAATGCAGAGTATGTAGGAATCTGTATTGAAAGCACTGAGTATATCTATGGCTTCTACTTCAAAACCTCTTGATCTTGTTCCAATTGCAGAAGCTGAACCTGAAGGTATTTCTAATCAGAACTTGAAAAGAAAGTTTGATGATAATGAACCTCATGATCATCAAAAGGGGGAGAAAAGACAGAGATTAAGTTCTGATGATGACATTGGCATAGAAGATTTTGAAATAGCAGATATGCACTTAGCCAGTACAAAGAGCTCAGAAGATCAGACACAGGAAAATATTAAGGAAATGATTCAGATAGTTCAGATTGATAGCTCAGATACAGAGGAAATGGAGTTGGAAAGTACAGATGGTGGTGATTCAGATAAAATAGAGGAACTGAATTTAGACACAGAGATGGAAGGAAACTCTGATGAAACTGAAGCTATTGAGGAATCTATATTGAGATCAGAAGAAACATTGGAAAGTTCAGTGGTCAACATGTGTATAGATATTATTCTTTATGACAGAGATAATGCAATGGATTCTGAATCAGAGGAAAGAAGGTTGAATGAGGAATTGATCAGAAGGATGCATAATGAGGTAGTCAGAGCACTTAATGTTCAGAATATTCAACAAGGTGTAAAACTGATAAGGCCTATTGATGTATTGGGAGAAGAAGATAGAACTGTTGATTATTCTCAGAAATTTAAACATGAGTTTCGATTTAACTATGCTGATGAGATGAATACAGAAGAAGAATATGAGAGAGTGGAAGATTACTTTATGCCTTCTAAGTATATATTCAGAAAACCAATTGAGATTCCTAAGATTAACTTGCAAATTTTGGAGGAGCCTGTATGTGACTTTATCCTGGAGTTGAGTGATGTACCACTGGCCAGACAATTTCATGATGACATTTTTCCTGAGGAAATATATGAGAATCTCTATCACACAGAAGGAGATTATGAGCTATTGGAGAGCAATATTGATGGATTCATGGATGGCAGATCTCAGATGATTTATACAGAAGTTTCAAATAGATTCAGAATTCCTGATTCAAGACTACACATTCAGAAGAAGATTGAGAAAGTATTGATGTTTCAATCAGAAGAATTCAATGGTCTGATGTTTGTTAGATTGGAAGTGCTGAAAGAAAGAAATACAAAGGTTTCCATGTCCAGTTTTGATTTTCACAGATTAACTCTTGATGATCAGATCTTTCTAATTAAGTTCTTTGCCAGTACTGAAGAATCTTTGATAGAGATTGAGTGCAGAAGAATTCTGGGGATTTATGTCAGAAATATGTACATGTATGATTTTCAATTGGCAATTGAAGGAAGGAAAGAGAAATGCAACTTGAGTTGTCCAGCAATGATTTCAGGGTTTGGTGTATATTTGAAGGGATTTATAAATGAGGGAATGGAAACTGAAGGGTTTGCATATCCAGTTCAAGGAAGACTTGAAATATTCAAACTGAAGGAATTGGTGAAGTATAGTGATGCAACTTTAAGTTGGTTACTAACTGAAATGAAAGTTAATGTTGCTACTGAAAGAGAAAATCTAAAGAAAATATGTGTAAACTCTGTGGAAAGAAGATTAATTCTCAGAAGAAAAATCAGAAGCTGTGGTGAATGGTTATTATCAGAGGTTAATCCTAAAAGAATGCTGCACAATGACTTTGTGTTTCCTGCCGAGTAAGAAGTGAATGAAATCCTTTCAGATGAAGTTGAAGAAGTTCAGAACACAACTCCTCAGAATGTGCAAATAACAAGTTTTGATCAAGCTGAACAATCTGAATCAAAAGAAGATGAGATGTCAATTGATTTGAATGGATACTTTCTTGAGTTTGATCTACCTGAGTTTTTCAAGCCTAAAGAGATACAATTTCTGAATGTATATTATGATAGACCAAAGGAGACTCAGATCTAGTTGGCAGAGAAATCAAGGTGTCTTGGGAAATCAAAACAGGCTGTATATCCAGACTTCTTAATCACAGGGATCAGAGAATTAAAAGTTAAACAATTCAGAAAGATGGAATACTTGTCTTCTGAAGTTTTGAGAGAAGATGGCAAAGTATACTATTTCACTGATGCATATTTTGAAAAGCTATCAGTAGTGAATTTCTACAGATTACATTGTATGCTGTGCTTCAAGGAATCAAGCAAAGATAAGACTGAAAGGAAGGCAAGAAGTGTGGTAATTGAAGCTATGTTTTACATTCTAAGATGGCATGGTTATACAGATTTTCAAATAGCTCTGTATTTGCAAAGGCCATGTGTTTATCTGGCAAAATCCAACACAGATCATGATCAGAAAAAGGTGTTAAAAACTGGAAGTGTTCTTAAATATCCAGATTTGGGAGTCTTTTTGAAAAACAAGAGTGAAAAGATCTTCTTCAGAGCAAAGGAGACTGCAAAATACTGCTCTGGAACTTTGAGATTCATCAAGCATAATTTGGAGAAAAAGATGTTGAAAATAAAGCAATGCAACATAACTCAGGAAGTGATGACTCAGCAGATTGAAATTGTTCAAGAAATTATTGTCAAGACCGACAAAAGGCTTAATCAAATAAATGTGCTCTTACAGAAGATTGCTCCTGCCTTGAAAGATTTGGATGATGCAAAGTATCAGTTTATTTGACAAAAAGGGGGAGATTGTTAGATCTGAGTTTTGTCAATAAACCAAGTGTTAAAGATCTGATGAGAAGACTCAGATGTTCTGAATAGAAGAGTCAGAGTTCTGACTGCGAAAGCTCAGAAGGATTGTATTGAAAGATTGTCCAAGTATAGAAGTCTGAGAAGAAGAGTCAGAGGTCTGAGAAGAAGAGTCAGAGTTCTGAGAATCTTTATCAGAAGAATGTTCAGAAGTTCTGAACAACATGTTCAGAACTTATAACTAGAAAATTTCCTTTGTATTTAGTTAACTAATTAGGACACGTGTATTGTTCCTATTAGTCTTTCATGTTTGTACTGTAGCTTTAATATTTCCGTTGCAGTATAAATAGAGTGGTTAACTCTACATTGCTAACTGATTTTCCCGAATATACTTGTATTCATTCTTTGTAATCTTTGAGATTCTCTCTCTCTAAGATCTGTAATTCTATTTGTCATTGAATACAATTGGGCTTGATCATACAACTTCTCAATTACTGCTTTCTATATTGATTGTAAGATTAGATCCTGAACTTTCAGGGGGGCCAAAAATCAGAAGAACCACAGAGCTCAATACATAAACGAATACTATGCATTTAAAGCTCTGCCGACAGAAACTCTGCAGTCTACATATGATCGGTTCAACTCGCTAATCAACAAATGCAAGAAGTTCGGAATCCACAGAACTTCTGAAGAAAACAATGTCATGTTCCTTAAAAGTCTAAATGGAGAATGGCTCCAGTTATCTATGTCTCTTCAAAAAAATCAAGACTTAGATTCCTGAACTCTATCAGACCTCTATGGAACATTGGCAGCCCAAGAGCCTCAAGTAGCACAAACAAAAGCCCAGATCAGTGCACCTTTTGCACTAGTTGGTAAGACTACAGAGGCTAAAGAGAAACCAAAGAAAGAGAAAACTGCAGAGGAAAAGAAGGAGAAGAAGAAGAAAATTATGATAGTTGATAGTGAAGAAGAGTAGGAAGAAGAAGAAAAAAGAAGAAGAAGAAACAACCCTGGCCTCGATAGCTAAATCATTAGCACTCTTGACTAGGGAATTTAGCAGAGGATACCAGAAGAAGACTGGTAATGAACGCTATGAAAGAGAAGGGTCAAACGAAAGAAACGACATAAGTGGTGACCGACAGAGGTCAAATGACAGAAATGACAGAGGTAATGACCGACAGAGGTCGAACGATAAAACTGGCAACACTCCACAGAATCAAGATTGTTACAAATGTGGTAAGCCAGGCCATTATGCAAATGAATGCATAACCGAAAGAAGTGGTGACCGACAGAGGTCAGACGACAAAACTGGAAACGCTCCACAGAACCAAGGTTGTTACAATTGTGGAAAGCCAGGTCACTTCGCCAACGAATGCAAGAGCAAATCAAATCGCCCTCAGAGGGATGATGCTTTCTACAAAAAGAAAGCTGAATACTATGCTCATAAATCCTTAATGGTAAATCAAGAAAACTGGCTATCATATACATCCTCTGAAGGAGGAGAAACAAAGAACGCCCTGTTCTGTGGCACGGTAGAAGTCAGCTCTGGCTCTGATAGTGAGGTATCCACTTCAAACTCTAACTCTAATATAGCAGAAGCTGATTTGCTTAAACTTAACATTGAATACACTGAACTTAAAGAGACATGCGAAAGTGTTCAAAAAAAGCTCACCTTCTATTAGAGAGAAGCTAGACTTCTCACTCAAGAAAAAGCCAAAAAAATTCTAGAAAAGGAAGAAATTGAAACAAACTGGAACAAAAAATTAAATCCTTTAAAAGAAAAAAGATTTCTGAACTTAATTCTTCTTTAAAAACAAAATCGAAAAAACTTATGGACGTTGAGTGTGACAGAATGAACATCCTAGCTCTTAAACATTATTTTCAAAAGGAAAGAGAAGTCCTCTGTCAAGACTTACTCAGAAGAGATCTTTTAATTAAAAAATTTCAAGATGCACAGAAGGTATACGAGAAAATCAATACACAAATAGGGAGACGGGGAATTGGCTTCTGTTATATAGATCCATATACAGGAAACAAAAGAGACAAACCTGTGTCTTCTCTATTTCATATAGGAGATACAAGAAAACCTGGATTTCCAAATCTACTCTCTGTAAGTAAAAGGCAAAAAGTCTCTTTCTGAAGATGACAAATATGTGGTTTGAAAACACGGATTTATCACCTTCAATCTCTGTCAAAAGAGAATCCAAACCTAAGAAGTACCTGAAAACTCAAGATCAGATAGGAATCTTCAAGTTTGGTGACCCCGAGACTCAAACTCAAGTTGCATTTGTCTGCATGATAAATTCTGAAAAAAAATTATCAGCAGAGGCACCTGAGTTCAAGCCAAACCTTACAAAAGAAAATTTTGATATCTCTGAAGAAAACCTCTGTACACCTTCCAATTATCAAAATCTCTCTGAAGAAAACTTAACAGATACTTTTGTTGACTTAGAAGATAGTGCCACAGAAAAGGACGAAAGTGAATATGGCACATGCTCTGAAAGTCCAGCCTCTGTCGAAAGAGAACCAAGTGACTCAACCTCTGTTTATGAGGACGACTCATCCTCTGACGAATCTGAGACTGATTCCAAGTCAGAGATAGTACCTCGTGACACAGAGGATTTTAAACCATCCTCTGAAGTTCTTAACAGTACTATTTCTCCAAAGGATAAAATCACAAAAGTTCCTATCTGTCCAGACTTTCTGAACATGTGTATACAAGCCAAAACCTCTATTGAGCTTGAGAATTTTAAACTAACGAAGGAAATGTCCACTAAAACTCCAACAAGTTCAAAGATTTTGAAGCCCTTAAAACCTGTTAAAGAAAAAATAACATGGCAACAGAAGGGTAAATGGACCAAAAATAATAAATCTTTTTCTTCGGTGACAGTGAAATCTGCAAAAGTTCACCACGGAAGGGGTACACAGAAGGCCGCTCTCAACAAAGGATTTTGCAAACAACAATCTAGCCTACATAAACCTTCTTGTAATAGAAAGTGGAATGTTAGGATAAAATGTAATGCCTCTGTGCCCTCATTTAATGTCTTTAATGAAAAGTTCAAGCAAATCTCTTCGCACATTCAATACTGTCAATGCTTTGATCTCATTTTTCAATTAAGCCAACACTTCTCAAGTCCAAAATGTTTCCTCTCTGTACCCAAAGAAAATGCTAAATTCAAGGGTAAGAAGAAACAAAATGGTTCTTCAACAGAAGTTAAAACAAAGACCAAGAATGCTAAGGCAAACTTGAAGACCCCTAACAAAACTGGACCCATTTGGATATGGGTACCTAAAACTCTCCGATTGTCTTACAGAAGAAGTATGTGCCGATCCGGTATCTAGACTCCGGATGCTCGTGACACATGACTGGCGACAGAGGTCTTCTATCCACATACAAAGAAAAACACGATGGTGGATCTGTGACCTTTGGAGACAACAAAAAGGGGTACATTAAAGGCTACGGTGTCATAAAGAAGGAGAATATAACCGTATGCAAAGTTGCATATGTGGATGGCCTTAAACACAATCTTCTAAGTGTAAGCCAACTCTGCGATACGGGTTTCGATGTGAGGTTCAAAAGAACCTTATGCTCTCTACAAAGTGAAGACACAGGAGTTGAACTTATGCGAGCCGAAAGAGGAGGTGATCTGTATCTCATGAACTTCTGTGCCAAGAACAAGGAAGAAAAGCTCTGCCTTGTTACATGTAAAAGCGAAGAAGCCTGGTTATGGCATAACAGGTTCTGTCACTTAAACATTCATACTCTAGATAAACTTGCAAAACTTGATCTAGTCAAAGGTCTGCCAGATGTTAAGTTTAATAAAGATCATGTATGCTCTGCCTGCGAAATGGGAAAACTCAAAAGAGCTTCCCATAAAGGCAAAACTGATGTGTCTTGCCCTAGGATTCTGTATATGCTTCATGTTGACCTCTGCGGTCCAATCGCTACACAGAGCCTAGGTGGCAAGAAATATATACTTGTTTTAATCGATGAGTATTCAAGATTTACATGGGTTGAATTTGTCAAAAAGAAATCAGAAGTTCCAAACATTCTGATAAATTTAATGAATGGAATCCAAGTTTTGTATGAGTGCAGGATACATAAACTAAGAAGCGACAATGGCACAGAATTCAAAAACTATGTCATTGAAACCTATCTTACAGAAGAAGGAATATCACATAACTTCTCTGCTGCACGCACCCCACAACAGAATGGCGTGGTTGAACGAAAGAACTGCACGCTTGTGGAGGCTGCCAGAACTATGCTAACAGCATGTGGATTACCATTGACATTTTGAGCAGAAGCAGTATCGACCGCTTGCTATACCCAAAATCGATCAACCATCGTAAAGAGGCACATCAAGACACCCTATCACTTGATCAACAAAAGGAGACCAACCATCAAGTTCTTCCATGTATTTGGATGCAAGTGTTTTGTCTTAAACGACAGAGAAGCAAGAGGAAAGTTTGAAGTAAAAGATGATGAAGGAAAGTTCACTGGATACTCCGCCGCATCCAAGGCCTACAGAGTCTATCTTCTGAAGTCACGAACTATTGTAGAAATCATCAACGTGTCTTTTGACGATTCTTTCCAAATGACTTATGAACAAATCAGTTCAGAACTCGGGCTAAAAAGGGAATCCTGTGGCATCTCAAAAACAAGAGAAGAAGACTAAAATCTTCTATTTCAAGAGATGTTCAATGATGACATTGATCCCTCTGCTGGAACCCTCGGAACCTCTGGAGGATCATCTTCTGTCAGCCAGATCGAGACAGGTATATCTCTAACTGGTCCCTTAAATACTTCATCTACTTTTGTTAATCATACAGATGCAAATGCCGAGGGGGGGGGGGGGGGCAACAGAAGGTGATACAACAAAGGATACAACCACAGAAGCTACCGAAATACCAACTTCAGCAACTACAGAGGAACCAATACCAGAGGAACATGACGACTCAGTCTCTACTTCCTCAGAGGAAAGAATACCAACACTCATGCCAATCATCCCACAAGCTGAAAAACCAAGCACAAATACAGAAGCACCATCTACAACAGAAGGTGCACCAGAACAACAGAGCACAACATCTATAGATCAACTTGATGACTTCGATGACCATCTCCCAAGAACAACTCAATGGACGAAAAGCCATCCACCAAGCCTTATAATCGGCGATCCTTCTGAAAAGGTAAAAACAAGATCAGCCACTGCTAATTTTTGTTTCTTTACAAACTTTATCAGTATGATCGAGCCAAAAAGAATCTCTGAAGCCCTAGATGATCGAAACTGGGTAGATGATATGCAAGAAGAGCTTCTACAGTTTGAGAGAAACAAGGTATGGACGCTAGTACCTCTGCCACGAGGGAAACAAGCCATAGGGACAAAATGGGTCTTCAAAAACAAGAAGGACGAGGATGGGGTGGTCATTAGAAACAAAGCAAGATTGGTGGCCAAGGGATATCGCCAAGCAAAAGGCATTGATTACGATGAAACTTTTGCCCCTGTCGCACGACTCGAGGCTATAAGAATATTTTTAGCCTTTGCAGTCCACAGAGGTTTCAAAGTATTTCAAATGGATGTAAAATCGGCCTTTCTAAATGGTGAAATCCAAGAAGAAGTTTATGTCCAGCAGCCACCAGGGTTTGAAAGCTCCAAGTACCCAAAATACGTGTATTACCTTGACAAAGCTCTGTATGGACTGAAACAGGCTCCAAGAGCATGGTACGAAAGACTCTCAACCTTTCTTCTCGATAACAACTACGATAGAGGTACGATCGATACAACTTTGTTTTATAAAAGGAAAGGTGATGAAATTATGCTTGTACAAATATATGTAGACGACATTATTTTTGGGTCTACAAATACACAACAGTGCAAAGATTTCGAAAAACTCATGCAGAGTCAGTTCGAAATGAGTATGATGGGAGAATTAACTTTCTTCCTCGGACTCCAAGTAAAACAATCATCAGAGGGAATTTTCATAAATCAAGCAAAATATGTCTCTGACATGCTTACAAAATTCAGTCTCTCTGATGCCTCTGTAATGAAGACCCCAATGGCCACTGGAAATAAGTTATACTCAGATCCAAATGATAAATCTGTAGAGTGCAAGCTCTATAGAGGTATGATTGGGTCCCTATTATACGTAACCACAAGTAGACCTGACATAATGCATGCCACATGCCTCTGTGCAAGATATCAAGCTAACCCGGAGGAATCCCATTATATTGCTGTAAAGAGGATCTTCAGATACCTCAAAGGGACCAAAAATCTTGGCCTTTGGTATCCGAAGAACTCTGGTTTTGGTCTTAAAGCTTATACAGATTCATACTATAGAGTCTGCAAGCTCGACAGAAAGAGTACCTCTGGGAGTTGTCAATTCCTAGGTGGGAAATTAGTTAGCTGGACTTCAAAGAAACAGAATTGTGTATCGACATCTACGGCAGAAGCAGAATACGTTGCTGGTGCTAGCTGTTGCTCCCAAGTTCTGTGGATGAAAACTCAACTAAAATATTATGGTCACAACATATACAAGATACCTATCTTTTGTGACTCAAAGAGCGCCATAGCCATCTCTGCCAATCCAGTACAGCACTAAAAAACAAAGCATATCGACATCCGTTACCACTTTCTGAAGCATCATGTTGAATATGGCACAATCGAAATGCATTTCGTGTCTACAGAATACCAGCTTACAGACTTATTCCCCAAAGCACTAGATGAAAAAAGATTCCTTTTCTTGGTGGGCAAGTTGGGAATGATAAACATGAGTTAAAACCTCTGTAAGTATAATTCTAATCTTCTGTAAATATGTAAATACATTGTTCTGATTGTTTTTGTTGTCAGATTTATTTCTGAATGTAAATTCTCAATCATCAAGTGTTCTATACAAACAGGGCTTCTGTAGGATTGATCAGAACCTCTGACAATCCTTACAGAACCTCTGATAAATTTGATCTATGTTCTATGCATTACTTATCTTATTTTAACCCAAGCATAGATCAAGGGGGAGCAGAAGGAGACCTTGAACTGATTTACAGAAGTTGTCAGTTCAAGGGGGAGCCAAAGAAAAATTGTGATCAACAACAACCACAGAAGTCAGGTATTTAACCGAGGTAAGAAAAGTCAAAAAGTGAGTATCTAGTACAAATCCTTCTTAAAAACAATTTTCTAGGACACAAACTTTCAAATATGTCCTAGAAACCTTGCTTATGACATTCCAAAAAAAATAATCAAAACACTTGATGAGCTTTCCTTTATGAAAAATTTAAGTTTCCAGAGCCTCTGCTGAGCTCAACAGAGCTTCTGTAAAACAGATCCTCTAGTACTGCAAATTTCATACGGGAACTCGATCAATCTTCTTGAATGTCATATAGAAGGTCCTTTAGTCAGAATATTCAACATTCCACATAACTTTTGCTGACTAATCTATGTTTTTGAAGACTACTCGCACAAAATCATTTTCAAAAGTAGTTTTCTAGGACACAAATTTCCAAATATGTTCTAGAAACACTACAAAAGGCATTTCAAACTTCAAATCTTCAAAAAGTTTAATGAGCTTTCCATAATTATAAATTTGAGGTCATAGAGCCTCTGCTGACATCAACAGAGGCTCTGCCAGATAAAGGTTATAAGATTACAAATTTATAATAAAAGCTCTATCGATCAAATTGAATGTCCACTACAGAGTTCTCTTGTACAAATGAACACATAAAGAAACTAAAAGGTTAGTCAAAGAGCCCATTCAATCACAAGAATCTCTGTTGATCAACCTAGGCAACTATAAGAGATACTCGCACAAAACTTTTTCACAAACAATTTTATAGGACATCAACTTTCAAATAGGTCCTAAAAACATTGTTAAAAACAATTAAAACTTTAGATGATCAAAAAGTTTCATAAATTTTTAGTTATGAGAAATTTCAAATCATAGAGCTTCTGCTGGCTCTTACAGAGCTTCAAAACCTCTGTGAATGCAATTTCTACACTAAAAATCTATCGATCCTCTCCAATGCTTTTCAAACGTTTTTGGTAAAGGTACAAGCAACAGAGGATATAACAAGAAGGTCAGAAACCATAGAGCTCCTATCACTACAGAGCTTCTGTCATTTTCTGATACTTAGGGAAATTCTGCCAAAGTAACGGTAAAATTCTGCGAGTGAAAATCGTGTGGAGATAAAGAAACCCACGCGCCAAGCATTAATAGGTCACGCACGACGTCCCGTCGTACTCTGACACTGCTGAAGTGTCACATTTCCATTGCACGTACATGGCACACGTTCTCCTATAAAGTTGAACCAGCCGTATGCACTCGATTGCGGACCCCAAATTTTATTCACTCTCAAATATTACCTCTTCAGATTCTACCGTTGTCTCTCAGTATAAAACCCAAGATACCTCACCTTCTAAAAATGTTATGAACTTACACTTTCTCCTCCGACGAACTTGTGCAAAAACCTGCAAATTCTTCATTATTCATCTTTTTCTTATCCAAGAAATGGCTTCCACTTCTCACGCTCAGGAAAATTCCCCTGCTCACTCTCCGGAGAATTCCCATGAACACTCTGAACACTCTGAAAACCCAGCAATAGCCAGAGACCTGGAAAAGGACAACTCCGGCGACGAAGCAAACTTTGCTCCGACCACACACCTTCAAAATTTCTTAGAACATGAACATTTTGATAATGTTCTACCTTTAAAACCAAATAACCACTACCTTGTTCCATCTAAAACCGATTTTGGGAAAGCACATGCTCTTCTTCTCCATATCTTAGAAAACCACATACCCTACCCTCTCCTAACCAAAACCGTCGAAAAAAATCCCTGCCAGATACCTAAATCAATTCTGGCAAAGTTGCAGCTTTGATCCAGAGGATAGATATATAAAGGGCTACATTTCCAAGCCAGATAAATCCGTACACCTTGAACTCAAGTTCAACAGAACGATGTTCTCAGTTGAGTTCCGTTTACCAACCAGAGGTCTTATAGGAATAAAGGCCTATGCAAAGGAACCCACAGACGAAGAGCTCTGCAGGTTCATTGAAATGTTGGGGTACAACTTACCACTCAGAAAAAGAAATGACTTCCGCAGAGGCAGACTACCACCTCTGTGGAATACACTCTTTTCCATTCATAACAGGTGCCTAACAGGAAAAGTGTGCAGTCCAGATCAATCTTTACACCATATCTAGCCATAATGTACGGGGTCTACTATGACCTACCTCTGGACTTCGCCACACTTATGATGCAGGAAATGGTGAACACAATAGACAGAAAAATCACTTTCCAGAAGAAAAAGGGAAAGAAGACAGAAGCTCTGCCTCCTCTACAATTTCAACGAATACTAGGTGTTCTGTTAGAACCTCTGCTCCTACTCAAAAAATGTCCTATGGAGGGACCAACGATCATAACGTATGCCATGATCAAAAACACCCCAACAGAGCATGAAGATGGTTACCCTTTCTGCAGACATCTGCCAAACAAACTTCTGGGATATGCAAGGAAGGAAACTCTTAGGTTAGAATAAATACGCGATCATAGGACTCCAGACCCAAGTCCGATGACACCACCGCGTCTAGGGGTCCCCATAGGAACAGAGGTAGTTGAAAGATTGACAAATGAAGAATGGGAAGCCATCATTCCTTCTGCTAAGAAGAGTAAACCCTCTGCCTCTACTAAAAAGAAAACTCACAAGAGAAAAACCACAGAGGGCACCTCTACTTCTGCTGCTAAAACACAAGAGTCTCCACCTCATGCAACAGAGGTTGGATCTTCTGCACCTCCCTCTCCTCCAAAACACAAAAAAAAAGAGAAAACACAAGTCTTTTGAGGAGAAAACACCCAAACCCAAGAGGAGGAAAAGCAAGAAGAAAACCAGGAAACCCCTGTCTCCTATGGAAACTATAGCAGAGGATGATGTGATAGAAGAAGAAGTTCACCAATCACCTCTGCAATCCCCCCATCCCCTAAACTATGCACATCACGGAGATTTCTCTGACTTCCTCCAACACCCTGAGTTTGCTAACACTCTTGACACTTCTGGACGGACTGCAGAACCCCTCTCCCATGTCTCTACAGAAGAAGCAGACTTCAGAATCTCTTCTGACCTAGAAGAAGATGATCAAACGCCTCAAAATGTACAGGGTAAGACACCAGAGGTACTACATAATCTCTTTCTTCAACCAGGATTTGATGTACAATGTGCAAGCCCAGTGGAAGAGGTAGCTGCAGAAGACCATCACATGGACACCATGCTAGGAGGTCCAACAGAGGATATGGTTGAATCTAGGGATACAAGGGTAGAAGTCTCAGAAGTGGATTCTGATGAAGAAAAAGCAGACCAAATAAGAAAAAGGTCTTTATCATCCACATGTCATGCGACTAATTGGGACAAATCCATGCTATGATGATCTAGGGAAAAGCCCAGAAATCAGGGTAGAAACAAGCCATAGGATAGCTACAGAGGTAGAGACCATAGATGGAGAACAAGTAGTTGGATGCTTCACAGAAGCAGAAGCAAGAAAAGATGCCTGGAATAGTAGAGTCACACAATCAAAACCAACTCCCAGTGCAACCCACATTTCTATTGCCATCAGTCTAGTGGCAGAGGTCAATATTGAAAAAGAGCAGCACCGCTCGACCCCAACCCAAACCATCCGGACAAAGGAAATTCTTTCATCCTCTGTACCATTAGAAGCCAGGGAAACCATTCCAGGGGAATCCTCTCTAAAGGATTTACCCGTAGTAAGTGATCAATTACCCCATATCACATCAGACATCCCCATAGAGGAATTTGTTTCCCCTGCTACACGCACACACATAAGTCCAAAACGCTCTTCAGATGAGCATAGAGTGCACAAAGACGGAGAGACTCTAGACAAGTCTCCGAGTCAACTGAATGATACTCTTGTACCCACCTCTGGAGTGGATCAAGACAATGTCCATCTCAGAACCTCTATAGAGTCTAAAGCTGATAAAGCCTCTGCTCAAGGATTAGAGGGAAATCCTTCCGTCCTAAACATCAATACAGGGACGAAAGAAGGTGTTCCAGGAACGGGAACTCACTCTGGGGAAGAATGTGTTCCCCCAGAGGTTACAACTAGTTCACATGTATCAAGGGATGAGTTCCAAACCCTTGTCACCTCTGTGGACAATACATTGAAGGAGTTGCAAAGCTCTTTCAAATCTTTTGCAGATACTACATCCGGGGCAATCCTTAATCTGAACACCAAAATGGACAACCTGTCCACAGAGGTGCAAAATGCCGTAACCCAGATGAAGTCAACTGCTACCACCACTACTACTTCTTCCGCTACTGAATTCGGAAAAGCCGCTACCTCTGCCTTCAAAGAGTCTGTCAAGCATTTCCTTCAAAAGCTGAAAGAGCAATCCTCCGCTTCTAAGGGCCTTACACCTGAAGATCAAATGAAGGCATTAGAACAAGTTCAGGAGAAGACTCTACAAGAAACTCTGGCCATGAAGCCTTCTGACTACATGACCAGAGCTCAGCTGACAGAGCTTGGGCAAGGGGTAATTAATCAAGTCACAGAAGTAATAGTCGCCTTCACTGCCGCCAACGCAAATTATGTTAAAGACTTCCAGAAGAGCGCCGACAGAATGCGCTTCAACACAGAAGCAGAGGTTCAAACACTCCTCGGCCTCTGTGATGATTTATGCGCCAAGATGATCGTTGCAGGAGCTGTTCCGCCAAACAAACCTAAAGCTTCGTGCAGAACAGAAGGTGCTTCAGATAAGGGTCAGGATGACTCTGGTGATGACTCTGATAGTCCACCAGATCATCCCGAGGGGGAGAAACAAAAAGAGCAAGCTACAATCAGAAGTCTACAAGCTCCACCGGTAACTGCAGAACCTATATCTCAAAAACCCCCAACTCAAACCCAAGAAGGAACTCAACCACAGTCCACATAGGCAACAACCACCTCTGTGGAATTCCCCTCTGTATTCGGAGAAGATGTCCAAACCCAAGAAAACTTCCAAATTCTGACATCCTCTGAAGAAGAACTACCTTCCCCAACACCTAAAACCATCCCAAGAATCAAAACCATTGCTCAAAAACATAGAAAATATCTGAGCAAAACACGTGAAGCCTCTCCAACAAAACCCAAATCACCAATCAAGCCCTCAGAAACTCAAGTGTCAAAACCAACAGAGGCAACCCCCACAGAACCTCCTACAACCAAACCCTCTGAAGCTCAAAAGCCAAAACCCACAGGGGATACCCCATCTCTACAAACAGACAAACCAACGACGAAAGACAAAGGTAAAAGGATTATGAAAGAAGAACCGCAGAAGAAAAAGCCCAAGCATCAACCTTCGACAGAAAAACTGATGAAAAGCTCTTTCGATGCGTATATAACACCAAAGCCTGAAGAAGAAGACTGGGCTTTCGGCGCTACACCTCTGTCAAACATTCCTGTTCTGATCCCAAGGCACCTCCTGCAGAAGATCGAGTGGCAGAAGTCAAGAACAAATTAGATGCTCTGCGCAAAACTTTACCTCAACTACCACCACCACAAATGGAAGAGGTAGTGTACAGGTACTTATACAGCAGAATGAGCTAGATCAAACGGCACCAACCATTCAAGATCCTAATTTCCGAGCTGACCTTGAAAACCTCTTCACCAGAACAAATCCCAAGCCAAAATACGAAGTCTTCTCATCCTCCAAAATCATCAAGGTCATCTACTGTAAGTTCTCTAAAACCAGAACCTGCCTTAAAGTCTCTTACAACATCTACAAGGTCAAAAGAGAGGACAGATCCGAGAACCAATTCTCTGATGCGGATCTTAGGAATCTAAATCCTTATGACCTACCTGATCTTCTGGACTGGACGAAAAAGAACTTCAAAACCGATCCAGTTCACAGAGCCTCCAGGGTGATCAGAAAGGCCATACGCGAGAAGCTTTTGCTATACAGCATGGTTGATTTTCAACTAGCTAGAGACCTTGTAGTAAAGAACTTAGTTGTTCAACCTCTAGAAGACTACTGTCCTCCCTCTACTGTACCAAACTCAATCATCACATCACCAAGGATCGGGTTAGTGTTTCACGATCCTACAGGAAGATCAAGATTGTTCGTAGAGATGGACTGTCAGAAGTACGCGACAAGTACTGTGACAGAGTTCAGAGCGATCCTAGTAGAACACAGAGGAACAGAGCTCATGGATCAAAGCCTGGCCGACAGACTGATAGAGATCATCGATGCAACAATCAACTTCAGAAAACTTTGCATCAGTTTCTATCACGAACTTATAAAGGAAGGACTCGACCGCAGAAGTTATAACGACTTCAAAGATGCCAACGTCCGAGTCAATCAAACAAATCCTCTGTAATTTTTCTTTTCAAATACAATCATATATAAATGCCTCTGGCATAATCAAATGTGAAAATAAAAGAGTTCTTAGTATATACTTAGCCTAAAAATCCATGTACTTTTAAAATTTTCATTTTTCACTACTTAGGGGGAGATTGTTAGCTCCAATCTTTCGGTTTATGAAAGTAGTGAAAAATAGGCTAAGTATAGAAGCCTCCAACAGAGGCTCTGCCGAGACACCAAGAAGACCGAAGGAAAGAATCAACAGAAGACTGCTCCCAGAGGACCGAGCCACAGAACCTCTGTCACCTTTGACAGAGCCTCTGCGGTATACTGAAGACAAAGAAGAAATCAACAAATATCTTTCTACTGTTCCAGGATCCGTTCATCCACTTGAACAAGGTGTGCCCTGACAAATCTCCACGTGTCAAACTCTGATAGGGCTCTGTCCAAGATGGAACATGCGCATTAAATGAACATCGTACCTGCTACTGTTCGATCCTGTCTACTGTAGATCAGTCCTTATTGTCTAAAGTATGTCCCCTTTGTATTAGTATAAATAGAAGACTCATGTTGAGTTCTTCTATTAACAAGAACAAGAATCAGATATTAAGCTACGCACAAACACACACACCAGCAAATTTCTTGTTATGTTCTTGGTGTTCTTGAAAATATCAAATACAGTAACCTTTGAGATATTTATCTGTCATCTTCATTACTTATTTGATATTGTGTGTTCTTCTATCTTAGCATTTCTTTCAGTTCATGAAATACGCTTCCGCAATATAAACCTATCTGAACTAAACTGAAAGAATCATCATTGTTTAAACAAAAAGGAACCAACAACTCCCTTCGAGGATCAGAGGGAAGTCCCGTCAACCTCAACATAAAAGCAGGGTTGAAAACGGGCGCCTCAGGAACAGAGGCTCACTCTGTGGACAGATGTGTTCCCACAGAGGTTACCCCCGAAGCACATGTCTCGAAGGATAAGTTCCAAGCCTTCGTCACCCCTGTGACTTCAAAATTTACTGAGTTGCAAAGCTTAGTAAAATCATTGTAGAGAATTCAGAGAAGGCATTCAAATCCTTATCATCCAAACTAGATACTCTGACAACAGAGGTAAAGGCTAATACCACCAAGATTTATGAACTACAAGCCTCATCCTCATAGAGCTCTGCAGCCTCCCACACTAAGGCTTCTGTTGATAAGCTTACAAAGGAACTTAATGCTGCAAGGGCCATTGCAGAGGCCCTCACTCGACCACTATCCACCACCTCTCTAACCTTAACCACAGAGGAACTCAAAAAGGCTATGGACACGATTCAAGAATCCACCACAGTTCAAATGAATGCCCTGCGACCCATAGATTATAATACACGGGCTCAACTTACAGAGATTGGGCAGAGCGTGCTAAACGACATCACCGGATTCAATAACTCCTTCACCGCAGCCAATGCCTCTTACACAAAGGAGTTCAGAACTAGTGTGAGCAAACTCAGGTTTAAGTCAGAGGCAGAGGTCACCTACCTTCTGGGGATCTGCGATGATGTGTGTGATAAGCTTGAAACAGCCAGCAGAAACCTCCCACGCACAAAGGTACCTATGACCTCCTGTTGAGAAGATGCTGCAACAGAGACTAAACATGATGATCCAAAGAATGATGGCACCGGGACCTCTGGACATCATGAGGGGGAGAACAAAGATCAACCTAATCAACAAACCCAACCACTATCGATAGCCCCAATCCGACAGGTCCAACCCAATCAACAAACCCAAACCTCAACTCAACAGACCACAGAGGCAACACCCACCTCTGTGGAATCCAACTTAAACCAAGATTTACCCTCACCAACACCTCACACCAAAACTGAAGAAGATTTACCCTCTCCCATACCCCAAGAAGAGCAACCCAGACCCAAAACACCAAGGGTCAAAACCATTGCAACCAAAACCTCCATACCCCGATCATACTTGAAGAGAAACCCAACAGAGGGAAACCCGACAGAAGCTCAGCGGCAAAAGCCACCTCAGATCCAACCTCAACAACAACAACCACAACCAACTCCAACTCAAAACCTATAGAGCCACCAACAAGAAAGATCTACAGAGGTTCCCTCACCCAAAACCAAAACCAAAACATCAGAGGCTCCCCAAGTCAAACTAACTACAAAGGATAAAGACAAGGGCATAGCTACAGAGGATCCTAAAACCAAATCCAAACCCAAGCCCCTACCCACAGAAAAACTTGTTAGAGCACTTTTGTATTTATCAAGACAGTATTGCTTTCATATGTAACTTCCAAGTATGAGGCATGGACTTGTCATGCCCTAATATATAAGGAAGGTTCCTTTTTAATTTCAGAAGCTTTTGTGTAATTTGTACTTTCACTCTCAATATATGAATGACTATTTCTTTCTCTAGATTATACTTTACTGGATTGAGGGAACAACATTTGGTGTCAGTGCTATATCAGAGTAATTCAAGCAGATTACACCAAATGTTTGAACAATTTTTGCTGTTTTTTGAAAGTTTTCGAACACTATTCCATTGGTTTTTTCGGATTTTCTGAATTTTGGACTGGAAATTAGGATCGTTGAACTCGATTTCAACTTCTGAACATCTTTTATTCAGGATATATTACCTAATTCTGCTCAGATTTTAAGAATTTCGTGATTTTTGAACTTTTTGTTCGAAAAAGTAAAGTTTACTGTTCTTGAATAGAAATCTGGTTTTTTGGACGAATTAGAAGTTTGTGTTAACTAAGAAACTGTGCGAAATTGCATTTCGAATCTGTCTGTGCAAGAATCATCAATTTTGGTTAACAAATGAAGAAGATATGGCAGAGTTAGTGATTTTTGTTAAGTTTTCGGATGTTCTTGAAGTTTTCAGATCACTCATCTAGTTTTCGGATCCTTCATCAGAGTTATTCGGATTGGGTGTGAACTGACAAGTGTGGAATTCGGATTGCTTGTGTTCCGAAAAGTCTTAGATTTCGGATCAGTTTATACCGAGAAACTCAGTATTCGGATCGCCTTTATTCCGAAAAGTCTCTAAACTCGTATTGTGTTTGAACCGAAAAGTCAAGAACTCGGACTCATTTTGTTCAGAGAAGTGTAGAACTCGGATCTGTTTATATCGAGAAGTGAAGGTTTCGGATCAGATTGTTCCGAAAAGTATTGAATTCGGATCAAGTATCATCCAAAAAGTACATAATTCGGATCAACTTAATCCGAGAAGTAGAGAACTCGGATCACGTTTGTACCGAAAAGTTTTAGTTTTCGGATTTGCTTATTCCAAAAAGTTTGGAATTCGGTTCCTGTTTGTTCCGAAAAGTTTGGTTGTTTACAATTTCATCTGAAAAGTTTTTTTTTCACAGTTGAGTCCGAAAAGTTCTTCAAAAGACAAGATATTTTCATCAAGTTTTTTTTTCTAAGTGTATTTCATACACTTTCTGTTTGATTCTCTGAAAGATCCAATATCTAGCAAATTTTTTTAGATGTCTAGATATTTGTTAAGCATGGGATCCAAATCGAAGCCTCCAGTTCTTCAAACCGACGAATATCCTCAAAGGGAAAAAGAGGATGATACAATTCTTGAATAATCAGAACAGAGATCTTATGAAGTCCATCACAAATGCACCTCATAGACCGTACATCATGACATACCCTGTTGCAGCTACAGCAACAACTCCTTATATTGCACCAAGAAAAATCTACAAGGAATATCAGTATTTCAATGAGAATGATAAGGAGTTTATGACAATAGATGAACAAGCTTTAACCTTTTTAACCATGGCTATCCCTAATGACATCTACAACCGTGTAGATAGACGAGATTCAGCGAAGGAAATTTGGGATGAATTGGAAAGGCAACTAGAAGGTTCACAAAAGTCTCTGAGGACCAAAAGTGTGACAACTGTCAAATTTACACCTCAGGTTAGAACTGCACTGGATATTTCAATTATTCATGTATAGTTCACACAGTGCGATTTTAGAAGTAAACTCGGTACGGTAGGAAAATTTGAGAAATTTTGCCTAGGAACCCCTTGATTTAGGAAATTATCCATAAATCTCATAAAATGCCAACTTAAGCTACAATTATACCACAAGTATTATATAATTAACAACTTGATCTATTTTCCACTAAATTATATAAATACTTTACTTTTATATAATTACTTTGCTATTTATAATTTATGAGAAAATACTTGTGTTTTAAATAAATCAAAAAGACAAGATTATACTTTATTATTGCATCACACCACACCACTCCCCCCCCCCTATGGAGAGCCCCCCCCCCCCCCTTTCTACTCTTTATGTATTTCTTTTGGCTATCACAATTCATTTACAAAACATTTCATTCTCTCTCTAAATTCTCACACAAGAATTCTCTCTTCTTTCTCTCTCCATCTTCATCCATCTTCATCAAATCTTCATCCATCTTCATCAAATCTTCATCCACCTTCATCCAAAAATTCAGCCTCTAAACACCTCCCTTCAAAGGGATAAAAGTGTTCAAGGTAAATACAAGTGTATTGGATGAAATCCACACTCTCTTTTGTCTAAATTTTCATTTCTTGAATTTTCTTATGAATGTTCTTCACCTTCTTCTACATTTCTTTAATATTGTTAAAAATCATCTTTACACATCTTAATGTTTGTAGATTTACCATCATAACACTTGCATGTTAGTAAAAAGGTGGTTAATCCATAATCAAACCCATGTTAAGATCAAAGATGAACTTTTAAACACATGCATGTAGTTTTCTTGAAAAATCCATACCCTTTTGATTCAAAGGTTTCATGAGTGGATCTTTAAAACCATTAAAAACATGTTTTAACCAACATGCAGGAGCTAAACATACACAATTTTATGATATATGATGAAGATCTTGACATAAACACCAAAAGGAACCATTTTCAAGATTTATAAAAGATGAGATGATGGGTAAACTTGCATGTAGTTTAAATGGCTCAAAAACATGTTTTGGAACTGAAGATAAATGTATGGGGATGAGTCAAATCGTATTTTGCATGCAAAGGAATAAAAGTTTGGGTAAAAAGTCAATATAGGTGCACATGCACAAAGGGTGGTTTTGACAGCTTGCTGCCAGATTCCACACCTCTTTTCAAAAGGTCATATCTCACTCAATACTACTCCAAATTAAGTAATTATTTTTCTGGAAATTATGTTTATGTGTTAGGATTCAAACCCAAGTGGTTTCACTCAAAAACTCAAATATTTCGTCTACCAAACAGTCTTCACAAAAACAGTGCACAAACAGTAACGTTTTCTGTCGAGTTTTACGTCAAGTATTTTTTTCACGTACTCAAACGCTTCTAAAAATTATGAAACTTATGCCAAAGGTTTCCTAACTCATTAAACCACTTGGACATAAAATATCTTGACCTAACTATACCTGGAAGTTATCCGAAATGGACACAAAGTGACACCAAAATCTGGACAGCAAAGCACAATTTTCTTGTTATGATTGAAAGTTAACTCTTGATCCCATTTCATCATTTTATGATGAAATTGTGGAATATATATATATGTACACTATATATATATATATTTATGTATTTTATATACTCTTGATCCCATTTCATCATATTATGATGAAATTGTGGAATATATATATACTATATATATTCATATAATTATGCAAATCATTATTATGATGAAATTGTGGTATGTATGAATATATATATGTACTATACATTTATAAAGTTATGCACTTTAAATACTTCATCTTTACATTTTGAACCCTTTTTATCATTCTTATGATAAAAATTTCGGTATACATATAAATACTATATATACAGTCTTTGTACCCTTTTCGTTACTTATTATGACGAAATTGCGGTAACTTTAATCTAACAAGAATGAAGCATACTTATGTTACGATTACAAATGTTGGTAACTCCATATGATTTATAATATTTAAATCACAATAAAGGCATTTTATGACGATTTGGATAGTCAGTACCGAACCTTCGAAATTAAAAACTCACTAGTGACCTTACGTTCATAGGTTTGAAGTAGGATCATCTCGAAGTACTTGTGGGAGATTCCCGGATTCTATCGCTTATCAAGTGAGTTATCACAGCCCCTTTTTCAATATTTTACATAATTGGGGTGAAAAGCATGTCGTTATTACAACTACTTTACGCACCGGTTGACTCGTTTTCTTGAAAATGTAAACTTTTCTATTCTCTTTTATGCTCTATGGTATGTATAGGTTACGCATGTTGTAAGTTTTAGAGCTTTTCTCTGTCGTACGTAAGTCCCCTTTTGACTCTACGTTACCCGTTTAATTCACGAGTGTGAGCCGTTGGTAATTATGGATAGCGCTATTTGGTTGACACCCCACTCACAAGTCGCGCTTGTTTGAGTGCATAATTATTGTTGTTCGTGCCCATTGTTGACGATAGAACATGTGTTGGGGCAACTGTCATACAGGTCGGGTAACGGGCTCACTACTTAAACATAATACATACTATTTCCATGAGCAAGTGTTTTCACAACCGGTTGCCTTATCCACTTGTGCGTATTTAAACTATTTTGCTATGATAAACAATGTTGTACTCATTAAACCTGTGATCTCACCAACTAGTGCATTAGTTGACCTTTTCATTGACATGATTTTCAGGAGAACGTCTTTAAGGTTGGGATCTAGGAAGGCTACACGTGATGAAGCTTTCTTAATTATCTTTTAATTATGTCATTTGCCCTTTTGAAAAACGATTGTAAAAGACAATGTCTTCATCTTTTGAATGTATTTTGATGGTTGGTGTAATCCTGTAACTCTTGCTATGAAACTTGTGCTGCACATCCCGTGTTTCCGCTTTAGCAGGGTGTGACAGACATGGTATCAGAGCCAAAGGTTATAGAGAATACCGGTTTTCCTTTGGAAAACTGCAACTATAACCAAAAACGGGAAAGAACACTTAAATTACTAAACATGTTGCTAGTATAACTAATTCGGGTATTGCATCATCGGTCTTTAATTAAACAAAGCCTGATCACCTATGTTTAATTAAAGAAAGAGTAATGCGAGACCGGAAATGGATATACTAGGAATATGCGTGTTTTCGCACTTGATGCTTCACGTTGTATGCCTAGTATGAGCGTAGTTATTGCCTATAGTATGCAATAGTATAGTGCGCCTAGCCTTTATATTTGCCCGATAGTAATGTTATACACTCTTACTTCAGTACCACTATGTCGTCATCGTCATCATCACACTCTCAACCCTCCTACACGCCGTCGAGCGAGCAATCATCGGAAGGCGAACAAGACACGTATGATGGACCGAGGATACCACCGACTGTGGTTCCACCGCAACCCACTCCTACAGTGATACAACCAAACTCTAGAGGGCCACGCACGAGACTAACTGCTAGGAAAAGCGTTCCTATACCTAGACGAGTGAGTTTGAGGTCCGATCGGCAAAAGGCGTTGGAACCCTCGCTAGTTATCGAAGGAGTGCCTATTGGTCGTACGTCTGGCATGACCTGGGCCGAAGAGCAGCACCTTAGGGTCGTGACAGCAGATTTGCACGGATGTCAAATGAGGGTCAGTCACCAGAGTCAAGTCCTAACGGAGCTAGTAGAGTTAAGTCACCTTTTGACCAACATGTCGTCTGACACCCTAAACGGAGCGAGAATAGTCGGAGGATAGCTTTACGGGCCGAGATAGTGTGCATAGTAGTAGTGATGCTACTGACGTTATTGGTGTTGTGGGTTTTGATTGAAGTGTATCGGGGCGGATATTGACGTGGATGGTGGAAAATTTAGAAAACGCAATTTTTTTTGTATTTCTAGTTGTTTCAACCTTGTATTTCAATTTGTAATTCTGTACTGATGTACGATGCACATCAGAAATTTTGTATCAACGGCTATTATTAACAACCTTAATGAAAAGGCAATTTCACATTTTAATTACTTATGTGTCGAACATGCGACAGTTATTCTTTTTATTTATTTCCAATATTTCGAAATTACAAATGTATTCTTTACAAAACATCTGACTTTATCTACTCAAAATTTTAACCAAATCGATATTTGCAAATGTGTTTTAGAAAAATGCCACCAAGAAGATCCACACATCGCACGGGAGAAAATCCTGATGATCAAAACCCCGATATTGCCCAGATCATAGCTCAACGTATCCAAGAGGCTATACCCGACATCGTAACCCAAGTCACCGCTGGCATCAATGAGCGTCATAGGAATGTCAATGTGGGAGGAGGAACTCCCAATGATGTTCATGACAGTAGAGGATGCAGCTACAAGACATTCATGACTTGCAAGCCCAAGGAATTTCACGGAACCGAGGGTGCTACAGGATTACTTTCATGGTTTGATAGCATGGAGTCGGTACTCCATATCAGTAAGTGCTCAGAGGATCGCATGGTGGAATATGCGGCCTGCCAGTTCCAGAAGCGAGCTTTGACTTGGTGGAACATTCAAGTCCAAACCCGTGGAAGGGAGGAAGCTTACAAGTTGTCCTGGACTGAGTTTAAGGAATTACTCATTGAGGAATACTGTTCCAAGAGCGAAGTTCAGAAATTGGAGCCTGAACTTTGGGATCTTACCATGGTTGGTTCGGGGATAGATCGATACACCGCTCGTTTTCACGAACTTGCAAAGTTAGTGCCCCACATGGTTACCCCGGAGAGCAAACGGATCGACCGATATTTGTATGGATTGGCCCCGGAGATCCAAGGGATGGTTAAGTCAGCAAGTCCGACCACGATCCAAGCCGCAGTGGCATTAGCAACTAGTTTAACCCATGATGCGGTCAGGGCAGGAACTCTGACTCAAAAAAGTTTCGGTAGTAAAAGAAGGCCAGAGAGTCAGTCAGGAAAGGCGATTGGAAGTAGTTCAAGTAGGAACAAGAAAGTAGTGGGAAATTTGGGATTAATGCTAAGGAACTAGGGCGTTACCATGGACCCCTCCCGAAATGCAATTAGTGCAAGTTGCATCATGAAGGAACCTGTCCCACCTGTGGCATTTGTAAGCAAAAGGATTATTTCACCCGGCACTGCAAGACGGGAAAGAATGTAAAGGAGAAAGGAAGGGTATGCTATGAGTGCGGAAGTCCAGATCACTTCCGGAATGCGTGCCCAAGGCTGAAAAAAGGACCAACCAATAACAATGCTGGGTATCAAGCAAGGCAAGCCAATCAGGGAAACCAAGGAGGACAAGCTCGACGACGGACATTTGTTTTAGGAGCAGAAGAAGCACATCGAGACCCCAATGTAGTGATAGATACATTCCTCCTAAACGATTATTACACGTCAGTATTATTTGACACTGGTGCCGATAAGAGCTTTGTTTCGTTAGAATTTAGGCCTTTGATCAATCTAGAATCTAAGAAAATGCAGAATGCTTATTGTTACGTGCGAAAAATGTGTTTTAATCGCTGTGGGTTGCAAACTGTCCACAGCGGGAAGTGCAAGTGTACACTGTCCACTATGATCGTCACAGCAAGTAATAGTTGGTAAAATACCAGAATCGAATCCACAAAGACTGGACAATCAAGACAATACGGTTCTCATGAGCTCCTTTTACAAGTTTCAATTAGAGAGGAAAATAATACTTTGGTTTTGTTGGCGAAATAGTTACTTTGACGATTTTACTAAGATTAAAAGGAGGAATGGAGGTTAGATTTTCCCTAGATTTTATACTAAATACTCGGTCCTAAAAGTGGTCCTTGTATTCAAGGTAGGAATTTTCTCTAGAATAGCTCGGTTACAAAATACTCACACCATTAGATAAAAATCCCATACTCTTAGTATTTATTGTTTTGTCAATGGTAATCTCAAAAATGGACCTTTTCAGGTCTCGATGGAATGTGTAGAGACAAATACTCTAAGTGTTTTTAATACACAAATTAGCTTGCCTACTACTCCAGTGGGTTGAGATTTGCTCACTGTGCCGACCTCACTTTCGTAAGTGTCATAAGAATTCTTACGAATCCCCTAGAACTCACATAACAATTAAAGTAAAGAAAACAAGAGAGTAGAAGTTACACATAATTAACTTGAAAGTGACTTGAATAGAACTCACAGTGGGGAAAGAATATTCGTCCCTGTCACTGTGTACTTCGAATTACAAATTAAACTAAGAACGTAAAATACAGAAAATAAAAGCTAGTTACTGCAGTAAATGAAAGACTAACACTTAATGTGGTAGTTGAGAGAATTTAATACTAAGCCAAGCATATCTTAAATGGCAGCCAAGTGCTCCTTTATATACTAGGAGAAAGAGTTGGGTATTACACAAAGAGGTGAGTTTATCTAATGGGTAAAGACTGCAGTACTATGGCAGAAATCAGCACTTTGGATAATCCTTTTACCCAATAGACCCTTTTCCAACTCAATCTCTAAGTACAAGAAGGTGTACTTGTTGTCATCTTCAAGGAATTTACTTTGTACATCTCCAGCCCATATTTTCCTGCCATTTGAACCTTCTAAACCCCAGAATGGTTGCATCCCAACTACTAGTTTCTTTTATCTTCTTGCTCTGCTCGAATAGTGGGGAACCGGAGTGGGCACTACAGTGGTCATTGCAGGATAAATCGTGAAAAACACCCAAATTCCACCGAATAATTTATTAAAGACTATGGTTCACTCTTTTTGCTCATTTTCGAGAATTGTTCCAAGAATAGGGTTTTTTAGAAGCGGAATGGCTAAAATTGACAAAATAAAATAGAAAATTCAAGGAAATAATAACTCTAAAAATAGAGTTATCACAACCTCAAACTTAAACCATTACTTGTCCCCAAGTAATAAAAAGAAATAATAATAATTAAAAAAAATGCATATGAGCTTTCAGGGACTTACTGACTTCTCACTCTGAACGAATGTTGATCTCCCTCCACAGATACTTCTTTCGGTTCTAAAATTAAAGCTTCACTTTTGTACTTGACGAAATCTTTCCCTTGTTCACAATTGATCAATAGGACTTTTCTAGGGTTCGAAAGATTTGTGGCTTTGAATATTTTTCCAAGGGTTTTGGCACGAAATTCCAAACATGGACCGAAGATCTCTCTTTGAGATTTTTATTTCCAAAGGTGAGTGGTATGTGTTTTGCATGGGTAAGTACGTACACTTTCAGGCTTTATTTGGGTATGGCTATTTTTGTGAGAGTGGTTATTCTGATGGTCCAGAATAGGCACACCATCTTTTTCTGGGAGTGAGCACTTTGACGGTCCAGAAAAGGCACACCATCAATTTTGTTGGTGACACTCCGATTTTCTTCTGTTTTTGTATTTTTGTATGTTTTTTTTGGGAGGGGGGGTATGGCTTACCCACCTCAAACTTAGACTTCACAGTGTCCCCACTGTGGGAAGACTGGAAGTCACTCTGGAAATCCCCACCTCAAACTTAAGAGTTCACAGTGTCCTCACTGTGACATGGAAATATGGACCGAAGGAGGTTGTTGTGGGTATAAAAAGGGTCGTGTTTGGATGCGAAAAATGGCCTATATCATTTCACGGGACAAGTTGAGATTTGTACTTATAAAAGTGACCTTTTTAAGTCGGAAGCCGAAAGTTGTACCTTGAAATGGAAACGAGATCAAACAAGCATTCAAACATCAAATACGTTAGTACCCAAAAGTACCTACCGAGCGGTAGGATTTCATGCATTACGAACCGAAATAAGAATGAAGCAAAGTGTCAAAAGCCTAGCCATAGGCACAAAATCAAACCAAACAGAAATTAAAATTGTTTTAGGGAGCATCATGAGTGGAAACCAAAGTTTTAACAAACCATTCAATGGGTTGGGGTTTGTTGCGGTGAACTGTCGCCAAAGTCCTCACTGAACTCATCTTCACTTTCATTGGAGGGGCAAATACCTTCTGGAAATTCAGGGACCTGTGCGGCCAATTTGGGATTAGCTTCTTGCAACATCTGGTTCATAACTATGTCTCTGTCCCTCGTGTACATCCAAAAGGATTCGGTGGCTCGGTTGGCATGCTTCTGTTGGGCCTCCATTAGTTCAATGCGATAGGTGAGAGATGTCAAAGCTTGCAAAATGGCTGTCAGTGGGTTACTAGTGCTTGCGGTTCCTGCAGTGGGGTTGTGGAGTGGGGTACCAGCGCTTCTCACAGTGTGCTCATCAGCGATCCTCACTGTGGGATTGTCATCGACATGCTCTCGGGGAGGAGTGGTGATCGCTCGGCCCATTTTGCGTATGGTTGCCACACTGATATTGCTTGTTGAAACAAGCTACTGATCATCTGCAGCTGAGGGCACTCCGGCTTCTATTAGCAACATAGTAATGAGACAAGGGAGGGGCAAGATTACCTTTTTACGGGTGCGGGCTTGATGAATGGCAGCGTGCATAACCACTCCCAGATTGATCTTTTTCCCAGTGAGGATGCAAAACAGTAAGGTACACTTGTGCATTGAAAGAGTCGTATCATGCGATGTTGGGGACAAAGAGGCACGGAGGAATTGGAACCAAACAGCGGCCTTAGTAGTGAGGGAGCTAGCGTGCAGACACTTCCTTTGGCCGTCTTTATCCCATGTCTTCCCTTCAACTGCTATTTCTTTCAAAATAAGATCCTCATCTGCCGGGGTCATTTTCTTCAAAAACTGCGAAAATTCACAAGCTTCCAGGATCCTTCCAAGAACCCGATTAATTGCAAATGCTGAATGGCTCAAGGTTCGACCCCGGACTTTCATAATGGGGTCCTTCTTTTGGGAAGCCTCGGCGTAAAACTCCCGCACCAACGAGGCGTTTGCTCGACGATTGGCAGATGCCAATGTCGATCAATCTTGCACTAAAATTCTATTTTTCACAAACGAGTTGGCCTCTATAAAGTAGGGGTCGAAACCCCTCTCTAAGTTCAGCTTTTGATTTGAAATAAAAGCATAGTGGGCTGCTACTAAAGGAGTTGTGAACTACCTAGGCACCCCACTGGGGCATGTTCAGTCCCCACGGTGGACAGGTGTGGGCTGTCAGATGGCATTTGTTTACTCCCGGCATCAATTTCCACATAAGATGAACTTAAATAGGGTTCGAGACCCTTACCTTTCCCCGATGATTGTCTTCGCGACTTTTTGGTTGGTGATTTCTGCGACATTGTCACCCCAGACCTGGTGACCATTCCTCTTTTCCTCATAGCCCGAATGATGGGGTTCTTCCCACTGTAGGCAGTTTCCTGGATGGCCTCCAAGTCAATAGTGTTTGTGACTTGGGGGATTTCTTCTGTTTGAATCTGCTCCTTGCCCTTTCTTTGAATCTCCTCCTCTCATTGGATTTTTTCTTGCTCTTCTCTTGCCAATCGCTCATCCTCAGCCTTTTTCTTCGCTTCCTCAAGAAGCCTTGCCTCCTCAGCCTTTTTCCTTTTTCTTCTTCCCGAATTCTTTCTTCTTCGAGTCTTTTTCGTTCCTCCTCCTCTCTTGCCAATTTCTCGGCTTCTTTTCGTAACCTCTCCTCTTCTTGTTTTCGTAACCTCTCCTCTTCTTGTTTTCGTAACCTCTCCTCTTCTTCTTGTTTTAATCTCTCCTCTTCCTCCTTTCGCTTTTTCTCGAGTTCTTCCTTTCTCTTTCGGATAGCAGACATCCGCTGATTATATTCTTCCTCCAATCGCCTTTCTTCTTCCTCGGCTTGCAATGCCTCTTCATCGAAGTGGCTAGAACTGGAGTCCGCCACTTTTGATGAAGAAGCACCCCTTGGACTCCCCTGCTTGGACGAACCCGTATCTGGAACATCAGTGACTATCGGATTTTCTCCGGAGACCGGCGGCGGTTCGTTTAGGTCGCTAGTTACGGTTTCCGGCGGGTGGTCGTCGGTGGTTCTGCGGTGGACCGCCGGACGTGTGGGTGCATCAGGGTGGGTATTAAGCCTTTTGCTTCTAGCCATTGTTTAGGATTTTAGGAAGGGTTTTCCGGTTTGGCTTCATGACAGAGAGAGATGAAGAGTGTAAGTATTTTGTAGAAAGAGTGGTTTTGTTTTGATTAGGAAAAAGGGTTTTCTTTTGGTTAGTATGGGAGGGAATGGTTGTTTTTGGAGAGAGAGAGAGAGAGAGATGAGAAATGATGGATTTTCTTGGAAAATGGCGAGACTATGACAAGTGGCAGCAAAAGGTGACCTTTGTGTAAGTAAAAGTTGATAGATGTCAGCCTTGGGCCCCTAAAAAACCGTCCCTTCTTATGTCAGACCGGGAGTGGGGAGCGCAGGGACTTGCTCCTGCCCACTGCGAAGATTTTTTGTAACACCCTAGGCATATCCCACATCGGCCGTGGACAGGAGAGATGCTGGGTATATTAGTAAACCTTGGCCTTACCAGACACAACGCGTTTTGGGGCCACAAGCATGCGGGTTCCTTGGGAACTCTGTGGTTAAGCGTGCTTGGGTGGGAGTAGTACCAGGATGGGTGACCTCCTGGGAAGTCCTTGCCAGGTCGCCAAGAGCAAAGCCGTGAGCCAGTGGGGCAAAGCGGACAATATTGTGTCGTGGTAAGCGGGGTGTTACAGTATGGTATCAGAGCCACTCCTGTGCCGTTCGGGATGGTGGGGCAAACCTCATCGAGGACGATGAGTCCCTAAGGGGGGGTGTGTGTAACACCTTAGGCATATCCCACATCGGTCGTGGACAGGAGAGATGCTGGGTATATTAGTAAACCTTGGCCTTACCAGACACGACGCGTTTTGGGGCCACAAGCATGCGGGTTCCTTGGGAACTCTGTGGTTAAGCGTGCTTGGGTGGGAGTAGTACCAGGATGGGTGACCTCTTGTGAAGTCCTTGCCAGGTCGCCAAGAACAAAGCCGTGAGCCAGTGGGGCAAAGCGGACAATATTGTGTTGTGGTAAGCGGGGTGTTACATTTTTCCTCCAAAAAGTGTCACTTTCTCCTTCACACATTAAAAGGGATTCACGTGAACCCGGCTAAAGTGGAAGCCATTAGGAAATGGGAAGCCCCAAGGACTCCAACGGAAATTCGCCAATTTCTAGGTTTGGCAGGATATTATCGGCGTTTTATCGAGAATTTCTCTAAGATCGCTAAACCCCTCACCACGTTTACCCAAAAGGACAAGGAATTCGTTTGGGGAGCTTCACAAGAAGAAGCGTTTCAACTTTTGAAGAAAATGTTGTGACATGCACCGATTTTAGCTTTACCGGAAGGAAAGGAAAATTTTATGGTGTATTATGACGCATCACATCAGGGATTAGGTTGCGTATTGATGCAAAATGATAAGGTGATAGCATACGCCTCAAGACAATTAAAAGTTCATGAGATGAACTATACCATGCACGATTTGGAACTCGGAGCTGTGGTATTCGCTCTAAAGATATGGAGACATTATCTATATGGTACCAAGTGCACTATTTTCATTGATCACAAGAGTCTTCAACACATCTTTGATCAAAAGATGCTTAATATGAGGCAAAGAAGATGGGTAGAACTGCTCAGCGACTACGATTGTGAGATACGTTACCACCCAGGTAAGGCCAATGTGGTAGCTGATGCCCTGAGTAGGAAAGAAAGGGTAAAACATTCACGAGTCCGAGCATTAGGGGCGCTGGTTCAAACAAGTTTGAAAACCCGGAATTTTGAAGCTCAAGTCGAAGCAATGAAGTCTGAAAACCTGAAAAACGAGACACTTCATGGTTTAGAGGCTAGATTTGAAACTAAGATTGATGGAGTACGTTACTTTAAGGGCAGAGTATGGATCCTAAAGGCTGACAACCTACGGGAAATGATTTTGGAGGAGGCTCATAAATCTAAGTACTCAATTCACCCAGGAGCAGATAAGATGTACAAGGATTTAAGGGAGTACTATTGGTGGCCAGGAATGAAGAAGGATGTTTCCATATATGTAGGGAAATGCATAACTTGCTCAAAGGTCAAGGCTATTTATCAAAAGCCATCAGGATTGTTGCAACAACCATAGATTCCACAGTGGAAATGGGAGCAAATCACTATGGATTTCATAACCAAACTTCCAAGAACTGCCAAAGGACACGACTCGATTTGGGTTATAGTAGATCGATTTACGAAGTCTGCACATTTCTTGCCTATTCGGGAAGACTATAAGATGGAGAAACTTGCTCAAATCTATATCAAGGAAATCGTCACGCGACATGGAGTCCCATTTTCCATCATATCAGATAGAGATAGCCGCTTCACATCTCGATTTTGGCAGTCACTTCAAAAAGTGTTAGGTACGCAATTGAATTTTAGCACGGCCTATCATCATCAAACGGATGGTCAGAGTGAGCGAACCATTCAGACATTGGAAGACATGCTTCGGGCATGTGTGATAGACTTTGGAGGAAGTTGGGATAACCACTTGTAGTTCAAGTAGGAACAAGAAAGTAGTGGGAAACTTTGGGATGAATGCTAAGGAAGTAGGGCGTTACCATGGACCCCTCCCAAAATGCAATCAGTGCAATTTGCATCATGAAGGAACCTGTCCCACATGTGTCATTTGTAAGCAAAAGGGTTATTTCACTCGGCACTGCAAGACGGGAAATAATGTAAAGGAGGAAGGAAGGGTATGCTATGAGTTCGGAAGTCCATATCACTTCCGGAATGTGTGCCCAAGGCTGAAAAGAAGACCAACCAATAACAATGCTGGGTATCAAGCAAGGCAAGCCAATCAGGGAAACCAAGGAGGACAAGCTCGAGGACGGGCATTTGTTTTAGGAGCAGAAGAAGCACGCCGAGACCCCAATGTAGTTACAGGTACATTCCTCCTAAACGATTATTACGCGTCAGTATTATTTGACACTGGTGCCGATAAGAGCTTTGTTTCGTTAGAATTTAGGCCTTTGATCAATCTAGAATCTAAGAAAATGCCGAATGCTTATTGTTACGTGCGAAATATGTGTTTTAATCGCAGTGGGTTGCAAGTTGTCCACAACGGGAAGTGCAAGTGTACACTGTCCACTATGATCGTCACAGCAAGTAATAGTTGGTAAAATACCAGAATCAAATCCACAGAGACTGGACAATCAAGACAATACGGTTCTCATAAGCTCCGTTTACAAGTTTCAATTAGAGAGGAAAATAATACTTTGGTTTGGTTGGCGAAATAGTTACTTTGACGATTTTACTAAGATTAAAAGGAGGAATGGAGGTTAGATTTTCCCTAGATTTTATACTAAATACTCGGTTCTAAAAGTGGTCCTTGTATTCGAGGTAGGCATTTTCGCTAGAAAAGCCCGGATACAAAATACTCACACCATTAGATAAAAATCCCATACTCTTAATATTTATTGTTTTGTCAATGGTAATCTCAAAAAATGGACATTTTCAGGTCTCGATAGAATGTGTAGAGACAAATACTCTAAGTGTTTTTAATACACAAATTAGCTTGCCTACTACTCCAGTGGGTTGAGATTTGCTCACTGTGCCGACCTCACTTTCGTAAGTGTCATAAGAATTCTTTCGAATCCCCTAGCATCATTCAAGCTCGTGTCACTACGTTCTACTTATTTCTATGTTAAGAACTAGACTTTATATCTTTGCAAGTGATCGGCTTGTTCGCATCCTTGGGTAAATATCGAGAATGAATGACCAAAATGATAAATATTCTAAGTATAAAGATTACTCAAGCATTTTTAATAAAATCCAGGTACTTCTCCTTCCTACATCCCAACGGATGTTTTTAGCCCATAATTAGAGTAAAGAAAACAAGAGAGTAGAAGTTACATATAATTAACTTGAAAGTGACTTGAATAGAACTCACAGTGGGGAACGAGGATTCGTCCCTGTCACTGTGTACTTCGAATTACAAATTAAACTAAGAACGTAAAATACATAAAATTAAAGCTAGTTACTACAGTAAATGAAAGACTAACACTTAATGTGGTAGTTGAGAGAATTTAAGACTAAGCCAAGCATATCTTAAATGGCACCCAAGTGCTCCTTTATATACTAGGAGAAAGAGTTGGGTATTACACAAAGAGGTGGGTTTATCTAATGGGTAAAGACTGCAGTACTATGGCAAAAATCAACACTTTGGATAATCCTTTTACCCAATAGACCCTTTTCCAAGTCAATCTCTAAGTACAAGAAGGTGTACTTGTTGTCATCTTCAAGGAAACTACTTTGTACATCTCCAGCCCATATTTTCCTGCCATTTGAACCTTCTAAACTCCAGAAAGGTTGCATCGCAACTACTAGTTTCTTTTATCTTCTTGCTCTGCTCGAATAGTGGGGAACCGGAGTGGGCACTACAGTGGTCACTGCAGGATAAATTGTGAAAAACACCCAAATTCCACCGAATAATTTATTTAAGACTATGGTTCACTCTTTTTGCTCATTTTCGAGAATTGTTCCAAGAATGGGGTTTTTTAGAAGCGGAATGGCTAAAATTGACAAAATAAAATAGAAAATTCAAGGAAATAATAACTCTAAAAATAGAGTTATCACAACCTCAAACTTAAACCATTACTTGTCCCCAAGTAATAAAAAGAAATAATAATAATAAAAAAATAAATATGAGCTTTCAGGGACTTACTGACTTCTCACTCTAAATGAATGTTGATCTCCCTCCATAGATACTTCTTTCGGTTCTAAAATTAAAGCTTCACTTTTGTACTTGACGAAATCTTTCCCTTGTTCACAATTGATCAATAGGACTTTTCTTGGGTTCGAAAGATTTGTGGCTTTGAATATTTTTCCAAGGGTTTTGGCACGAAATTCCAAACATGGACCGAAGATCTCTCTTTGAGATTTTTATTTCCAAAGGTGAGTGGTATGTGTTTTGCATGGGTAAGTACATACACTTTCAGGCTTTATTTGGGTATGGCTATTTTTGTGAGAGTGGTTATTCTGATGGTCCAGAATAGGCACACCATCTTTTTATGGGAGTGAGCACTTTGACGGTCCAGAAAAGGCACACCATCAATTTTGTTAGTGACATTCCGATTTTCTTCTGTTTTTGTATTTTAGTATGTTTTTTTGGGAGGGGGTATGGCTTACCCACCTCAAACTTGGACTTCACAGTGTCCCCACTGTGGGAAGACTGGAAGTCACTCTGGGAATCCCCACCTCAAACTTAAGAGTTCAGAGTGTCCTCACTGTGACATGGAAATATGGACCGAAGGAGGTGGTTGTGGGTATAAAAAGGGTCGTGTTTGGATGCGAAAAATGGCCTATATCATTTCACGGGACAAGTTGAGATTTGTACTTACAAAAGTGACCTTTTTAAGTCGGAAGCCGAAAGTTGTACCTTGAAATGGAAACGAGATCAAACAAGCATTCAAACATCAAATACGTTAGTACCCAAAAGTACCTACCGAGCGGTAGGATTTCATGCATTACGAACCGAAATAAGAATGCAGCAAAGTGTCAAAAGCCTAGCCATAGGCACAAAATCAAACCAAACAGAAATTAAAACTGTTTTAGGGAGCATCATGAGTGGAAACCAAAGTTTTAACAACCCATTCAATGGGTTGGGGTTTGTTGCGGTGAACTGTCGCCAAAGTCCTCACTGAACTCATCTTCACTTTCATCGGAGGGGCAAATACCTTCTGGAAATTCAGGGAGCTGTGCGGCCAATTTGGGATTTGGTTCTTGCAACATCTGGTTCATACCTATGTCTCTGTCCCTCGTGTACATCCAAAAGGATCCGGTGGCTCGGTTGGCATGCTTCTACTGGGCCTCCGTTAGTTCAATGCGATAGGTGAGAGATGTCAAAGCTTGCAAAATGGCTGTCAGTGGGTTACTAGTGCTTGCGGTTCCTGCAGTGGGGTTGTGGAGTGGGGTACCAGCGCTTCTCACAGTGTGCTCATCAGCGATCCTCACTGTAGGATTGTCATCGACATGCTCTCGGGGAGGAGTGGTGATCGCTTGGCCCATTTTGCGTATGGTTGCCACATTGATATTGCTTGTTGAAACAAGCCACTGATCATCTGCAGCTGAGGGCACTCCATCTTCTATTAGCAACATAGCAATGAGACAAGGGAGGGGCAAGATTACCTTTTTACGGGTGCGGGCTTGATGAATGGCAGCGTGCATAACCACTCCCAGATTGATCTTTTTCCCGGTGAGGATGCAAAACAGTAACGTACACTTGTGCATTGAAAGAGTCGTATCATGCGATGTTGTGGACAAAGAGGCACAGAGGAATTGGAACCAAACTGCGGCCTCAGTAGTGAGGGGGCTAGGGTGCAGACACTTCCTCTGGCCGTCTTTATCCCATGTCTTCCCTTCAACTGCTATTTCTTTCAAAATAAGATCCTCATCTGCCGGGGTCATTTTCTTCAAACACTGCAAAAATTCACAAGCTTCCGGGATCCTTCCAAGAACCCGATTAATTGCATCTGCTGAATGGCTCAAGGTTCGACCGCGGACTTTCACAATGGGGTCCTTCTTTTGGGAAGCCTCGGCGTAAAACTCCGGCACCAACGAGGCGTTTGCTCGACGATTGGCAGATGCCAATGTCGACCAATCTTGCACTAAAATTCTATTTTTCACAAACGAGTTGGCCTCTATAAAGTCGGGGTCGAAACCCCTCTCTAAGTTTAGCTTTTGATTTGAAATAAAAGCATAGTGGGCTGCTACTAAAGGAGTTGTGAACTGCCTAGGCACCCCACTGGGGGCATGTTCAGTCCCCACAGTGGACAGGTGTGGGCTGTCAGATGGCATTTGTTTACCCCCGGCATCAATTTCCACAGAAGATGAACTTAAAGAGGGTTCGAGACCCTTACCTTTCCCCGATGATTGTCTTCGCGACTTTTTGGTTGGTGATTTATGCGACATTGTCACCCCAGACCTAGTGACCATTCCTCTTTTCCTCATAGCCCGAATGATGGGGTTCTTCCCACTGTGGGCAGTTTCCTGGATGGCCTCCAAGTCAACAGTGTTTGTGACTTGGGGGATTTCTTCTGTTTGAATCTGCTCCTTGCCCTTTCTTTGAATCTCCTCCTCTCGTTGGATTTTTTCTTGCTCTTCTCTTGCCAATCGCTCATCCTCAGCCTTTTTCTTCACTTCCTCAAGAAGCCTTGCCTCCTCAGCCTTGCCTCCTCAGCCTTTTTCCTTTCTTCTTCTTCCCGAATTCTTTCTTCTTCGAGTCTTTTTCGTTCCTCCTCCTCTCTTGCCAATTTCTCGGCTTCTTCTCTTTTCTGCTCCTCTTCTTCTTTTCGTAACCTCTCCTCTTTTCGTAACCTCTCCTCTTCTTCTTGTTTTAATCTCTCCTCTTCCTCCTTTCGCTTTTTCTCGAGTTCTTCCTTTCTCTTTCGGATAGCAGAAATCCGCTGATTATATTCTTCCTCCAATCGCCTTTCTTCTTCCTTTGCTTGCAATGCCTCTTCATCGAAGTGGCTAGAACTGGAGTCCGCCAGTTTTGATGAAGAAGCACCCCTTGGACTCCCCTGCTTGGACGAACCCGTATCTGGAACATCCGTGACTATCGGATTTTCGCCGGAGACCGGCGGCGGTTCGTTTAGGTAGCCAGTTACGGTTTCCGGCGGGTGGTCGTCGGTGGTTCTGCGGCGGACCGCCGGACGTGTGGGTGCATCAGGGTGGGTATTAAGCCTTTTGCTTCTAGCCATCGTTTAGGGTTTTAGGAAGGGTTTTTCGGTTTGGCTTCATGAGAGAGAGAGATGAAGAGTGTAAGTATTTTGTAGAAAGAGTGGTTTTGTTTTGAGTAGGAAAAAGGGTTTTCTTTTGGTTAGTATTGGAGGGAACGATTGTTTTTGGAGAGAGAGATGAGAAATGATGGATTTTCTTGGAAAATGGCGAGACTAGGACAAGTGGCAGCAAAATGTGACATTTGTGTAAGTAAAAGTTGATAGATGTCAGCCTTGGGCCCCCAAAAAACCGTCCCTTCTTATGTCAGACCGGGAGTGGGGAGCGCAGGGACTTGCTCCTGCCACTGCGAAGATTTTTCCTCCAAAAAGTGGCACTTTCTCCTACGCACATTAAAAGGGATTCACGTGGACCCGGCTAAATTGAAGCCATTAGGAAATGGGAAGCCCTAAGGTCTCCAACGGAAATTCGCCAATTTCTAGGTTTGGCAGGATATTATAGGCGTTTTATCGAGAATTTCTCTAAGATCGCTAAACCCCTCACCACGTTAACCCAAAAGGACAAGGAATTCGTTTGGGGAGCTTCACAAGAAGAAGCGTTTCAACTTTTGAAGAAAACGTTGTGCCATGCACCGATTTTAGCTTTACCGGAAGGAAAGGAAAATTTTATGGTGTATTATGACGCATCACATCAGGGATTAGGTTGCGTATTGATGCAAAATGATAAGGTGATAGCATACGCCTCGAGACAATTAAAAGTTCATGAGATGAACTATACCATGCACGATTTGGAACTCGGAGCTGTGGTATTCGCTCTAAAGATATGGAGACATCATCTATATGGTACCAAGTGCACTATTTTCATTGATCACAAGAGTCTTCAACACATCTTGGATCAAAAGATGCTTAATATGAGGCAAAAAAGATGGGTAGAACTGCTCAGCGACTACGATTGTGAGATACGTTACCACCCAGGTAAGGCCAATGTGGTAGCTGATGCCCTGAGTAGGAAAGAAAGGGTAAAACATTCACGAGTCCGAGCATTAGGGGCGCTGGTTCAAACAAGTTTGAAAACCCGGATTTTTGAAGCTCAAGTCGAAGCAATGAAGTCTGAAAACCTGAAAAAAGAGACACTTCATGGTTTAGAGGCTATATTTGAAACAAAGATTGATGGAGTACGTTACTTTAAGGGCAGAGTATAGATCCTAAAGGCTGACAACCTACGGGAAATGATTTTGGAGGAGGCTCGTAAATCTAAGTACTCAATTCACCCAGGAGAAGATAAGATGTACAAGGATTTAAGGGAGTACTATTGGTGGCCAGGATTGAAGAAGGATGTTGCCATATATGTAGGGAAATGCATAACTTGCTCAAAGGTCAAGGCTGTTTATCAAAAGCCATCAGGATTGTTGCAACAACCATAGATTCCACAGTGGAAATGGGAGAAAATCACTATGGATTTCATAACCAAACATCCAAGAATTGCCAAAGGACACGACTCGATTTGGGTTATACTAGATCGATTTACGAAGTCTGCACATTTCTTGCCTATTCGGGAAGACTATAAGATGGAGAAACTTGCTCAAATCTATATCAAGGAAATCGTCACGCGACATGGAGTCCCAGTTTCCATCATATCAGATAGAGATAGCCGCTTCACATCTCGATTTTGGCAGTCAGTTCAAAAAGCGTTAGGTACGCAATTGAATTTGAGCACGGCCTATCATCATCAAACGAATGGTCAGAGTGAGCGAACCATTCAGACATTGGAGGACATGCTTCGGGCATGTTTGATAGACTTTGGAGGAAGTTGGGATAACCACTTGTAGTTCAAGTTGGAACAAGAAAGTAGTGGGAAACTTTGGGATGAATGCTAAGGAAGTAGGGCGTTACCATGGACCCCTCCCAAAATGCAATCATTGCAATTTGCATCATGAAGGAACTTGTCCCACCTGTGGCATTTGTAAGCAAAAGGGTTATTTCACCCGGCACTACAAGACGGGAAAGAATGTAAAGGAGGATGGAAGGGTATGCTATGAGTGCGGAAGTCTAGATCACTTCCGGAATGCGTGCCTAAGGCTGAAAAGAGGACCAACGAATAACAATGTTGGGTATCAAGCAAGGCAAGCTAATCAGGGAAACCAAGGAGGACAAGCTCGAGGACGGGCATTTGGTTTAGGAGCAGAAGAAGCACGCCTAGACCCCAATGTAGTTACAGGTACATTCCTCCTAAACGATTATTACGCGTCTGTATTATTTGACACTGGTGCCGATAAGAGCTTTGTTTCGTTAGAATTTAGGCCTTTGATCAATCTAGAATCTAAGAAAATGCCGAATGCTTATTGTTACGTGCGAAATATGTGTTTTAATCGCAGTGGGTTGCAAGCTGTCCACAACGGGAAGTGCAAGTGTACACTCTCCACTATGATCGTCACAGCAAGTAATAGTTGGTAAAATACCAGAATCGAATCCACAGAGACTGGACAATCAAGACAATACGGTTCTCATGAGCTCCTTTTACAATTTTCAATTAGAGAGGAAAATAATACTTTGGTTTGGTTGGCGAAATAGTTACGTTGACAATTTTACTAAGATTAAAAGGAGGAATGGAGGTTAGATTTTCCCTAGATTTTATACTAAATACTCGGTTATAAAAGTGGTCGTTGTATTCGGGGTAGGCATTTTCGCTAGAAAAGCCCGGTTACAAAATACTCACACCATTAGATAAAAATCCCATACTCTTAGTATTTATTGTTTTGTCAATGGTAATCTCTAAAATGGACCTTTTCAGGTCTCGATAGAATGTGTAGAGACAAATACTCTAAGTGTTTTTAATACACAAATTAGCTTGCCTACTACTCCAGTGTGTTGAGATTTGCTCACTGTGCCGACCTCACTTTCGTAAGTGTCATAAGAATTCTTTCGAATCCCCTAGCATCATTCAAGCTCGTGTCACTACGTTCTACTTATTTATAAGTTAAGAACTAGACTTTAGATCATTGCAAGTGATCGGCTTGTTCGCATCCTTGGGTAAATATCGAGAATGAATGACCAAAATAATAAATATTCTAAGTATAAAGATTACTCAAGCATTTTTAATAAAATCCAGGTACTTCTCCTTCCTACATCCCAACGGATTTTTTAGCCCATAATTAGAGTAAAGAAAACAAGAGAGTAGAAGTTACATATAATTAACTTGAAAGTGACTTGAATAGAACTCACAGTGGGGAACGAGGATTCGTCCCTGTCATTGTGTACTTCGAATTACAAATTAAACTAAGAACGTAAAATACAGAAAATTAAAGCTAGTTACTGCAGTAAATGAAAGACTAACACTTTATGTGGTAGTTGAGAGAATTTAAGACTAAGCCAAGCATATCTTAAATGGCAGCCAAGTGCTCCTTTATATACTAGGAGAAAGAGTTGGGTATTACACAAAGAGGTGGGTTTATCTAATGGGTAAAGACTGCAGTACTATGGCAGAAATCAGCACTTTGGATAATCCTTTTACCCAATAGACCCTTTTCCAAGTCAATCTCTAAGTACAAGAAGGTGTACTTGTTGTCATCTTCAAGGAAACTACTTTGTACATCTCCAGCCCATATTTTCCTGCCATTTGAACCTTCTAAACTCCAGAATGGTTGCATCCCAACTACTAGTTTCTTTTATCTTCTTGCTCTGCTCGAATAGTGGGGAACCGGAGTGGGCACTACAGTGGTCACTGCAGGATATATCGTGAAAAACACCCAAATTCCACCGAATAATTTATTAAAGACTATAGTTCACTCTTGTTAGCTCCAATATTCTGAAATATTAGAAGTATTGAAAAATGTCCAAGTACAGAAGAACTTCCACAGAAGCTCTGTTGAGTGCAACAGAAGCTCTGCCGGGCATCTCAGAAAAATCAAAGGAAGTTTGATCAAGAATGATCAAAGACCGAGGAAACTACAGAAGGACGCTTTCAGAAGACCAAGACCGCAGAACCTCTGTTACCAATAACAGAGCCTCTGCGGACAACATCAGAAGACAAGGAACCAAGAAGACTTCTCACAGAGGACCGAGCCACAGAACCTCTGCCACCCTTGACAGAAGCTCTGCAGAAGTAAACAACCAAAGACTCGGAATCCGGTGAAGACTACTTTACAGAGGAACCAGACCGCAGAACCTCTGTAACACATTACTGAGCCTCTATGGTCCTCTAAAGACTAGGAAGATATTTATAATATCTTGCTACTGTTCCAAGACCTGTTCATCAACTTGCCCTGTCCAACTTCAACACGTGTCAAACTCTGAGTGGACTCAATAGACGTCTGCGCCATTTAATGCATTTACCAATAGTAGATCTGCTCCATTAAATGCGCATGGCTCAAACAACTGTTCACACCATCCAGTTTACTATTTATGCCGTAAAAGGAACATTGACCTACTTCATAGTCTTCTAAGAGTAGTATATAAGGAAGACTCATGTTGAGTTCTTCCTAACAAAAAAAAACAAGAACACTTAAATCGAACATCAAGAACACATAGCTTATGCACATTTAGAGTCATATCTGTTTAAAGCTTTGCATACTCACTGTTCTTAAATCTGTTCTTGATATATATATATTCAGTAAACTTTGAGATATTATTTCCTGTTCACTGTTTATTTATATTGTGTTCTAAATCTATCAAACATATCTGTTAGTTATTCAAATACGCTTCCGCATCAAACATAAACTCGAATTAATAGATCTGATAATCTTGTTTAAAGCAAAACGGGAACCAACAATTGGTATCAGAGCAAAGCTTGGTTTTCAATATCAAGTGATCCTCGTTTAGACAAGATTTTTGATAGAAACTGCCTGTTCTTAACCTATTCTTCATTCCTTCAAACATATTCTGTTTTACTTCCATTTTCGATTTATTCGATCTGATAACATCCTAGAAACTGTTTCTTTCGTTAAAAACTTCATTCAATATGTCAAGACTAAAATTTAGTGCTGATGCTGATTTTCATTATTATTTCAAACTCAACACAAATTTTAAGAAAATAATTCCTACTCTTGAGAAAGAATTAGAGGAAAGAAACAAGAGTATTCTTATTGACTCAGACAACATTGCCAAACTTGAAGAATAAGGTAAACTCCAAAACTGTGAAAATCTTGAACTGAAAAGGAAACTATCTGAGTCAGAAGAGCTTGGTAAAAAGGAGAAAGAGAAGTTTGAGGAAGTTAAGACTGTTTTTAAATAAGGGAAAAAAAAGCCTTGAGCTTAAGTGTCTAAACTTTTCTAATCTGATTTCCAACTTTGAAAAACTTATAATCAGTGAAAATGAAAAGTTTGGAAGAGAAAACTCTTCTTGAGACAAAGAATATGGAACTTTCTTTCAAAATCTCAAAATTACAGAAATCTCTTGAAAAGGAGAGGAAAGAGCAGGTTTTTGAAAGAAAAGAGTCTGAAAAGGTGAAGAGAGAAGGATTTCAAACAAAGTGTTTGAAAGACAAGTTTGAGAAGGAAAGAAAGGTCTTTAAAGCTGAAATGTCAAATTTAACAAAGAGACTATCCGATTTGTCAAACAAGATTATGTTGGAGAAGAGGTATAAATCAGATCTTCTAAGAAAATTTGATTTAAACCTTAAAGAAAAAGATGTTTTAGCTAAAAGGCTTAAGAACCTTGTCTTAGCAAACTCTTGTGCTAAAAATTCAAATAATCCTGTTTACAAAAAGTTGAAAATGGTTTGGAAAGTCAAAAACTCTATTCCTGACAAAAATGCTCCAAAACCATTTGTTTCTACAAAGCCTTCATCTTTTCATTCATATAAATGCTTTGATCTTCTGCATCAATTAAGAAACCTTTTCTCTAAATCTTTCTGTGTACAAAATGGGTCATTTCAAAAGAAAAATCCAAAGACCCAAAATGAGAAAGGTCATAGAAAGAAAGTTGGCAAACCAACAGAGATTGGCAAACCAGAGGACCTAAAGACAGCTCCAAATCCTAACAAAAAAGGACCCATTTGGATATGGGTACCAAAAGTTCTTTGATCTGTCTTGCAGGTACACGGACTTCTGATCATTACAGATCAGGACTCGCTCTTCAGTAGAGAAAGGACTCCTAAACACATCAGTTTAGGACTCGCACTTTAGTGAAATAGACTCTTAAACAAATCAGTTTAAGACTCGAGCTTCATCAGAAAATGACTTCTGACCATTACAGATCAGGACTCACTCTTCAGCAAACAATGGACTCCTTAATACTTCTATTAAGGACTCAGGCTTCAAAGTTCACTATGACTCTTAAACACTTTGTTTAAGACTCATCCTTCAAAGGTTCTATACTTCACATAGCCTATGTGGAATTGCTCAGAGCCTATGACAATCTCCACAGAACCTCTGATGAGGTTGACCTATGTTCTGTGCATTATTTATCTCTATTGATTCAAGCATAGGTCAAGGGGGAGCAGAAGGAGACCTCAAATTGATCTACAGAGGTTGATCATTCAAGGGGGAGCCAAAGGAGGATTATGATCAACAAGAGTCTCTGTCGTTCAAACTAGACACTCTAAAAGAGGTTGTTAGATCAAGGGGGAGCTAAAAATGCGACAGAAGAGATCACATTCGCCGATCAAAAAGAAATAGGTTGGTATCTCGCACTCACACAATGCCACAGAAGTCATAAGCCACAGAGTTCTTTCAACCAAAGAACCTCTGTAGATCACTCAAATCATTCAAATGACTTCTGCTGCACAAAATCTTTGAGATTTACAATTTTCTAGGACACCAACTTTCAAATAAGTCCTAAATACATTGTTAAAACTGATCAAAAACTTGGATGATTAAAAATGTTTAGAAATTATTAGTTATTAGAAATTTCCTGTCACAAAGCCTCTGCTGGCTCTGGCAGAGGTCCAAAAACCTCTGTAGGATAATTTCTCTCTACTAAAAATTTATTGATCCTCTCCGTGTTTTTCAAACGATTTTCATTAAAGATGCCGAAGTTGCAGAAGGCACACATCCCTCAACCCCTCCCAGTGCAACCCACACATCTGACACCACAGGTCTAGCTGCAGAAGGTGTCATTGAAATAGAGTCGCACAACTCGATCCTTACCCAAACCAAACAGCCAGAAGTCACTCTTTCGACTTCTGCGCCCACAGAAGCCGGGGAATCCATTCCTAGGGAGTCTCCTCAGAGAGACTCACCTATAGTTCGTGATCCATCGCCCCAGATCACACTAGAACACCCTACAGAGGAATTCGTTTCCTCTGACACGCACAATATAGGGCCAAAACTTCTTTCAGAGAGAAGTAGAGAGCACCATGACGAAGAGACTCTAGACAAGTCTCCGAGTCAACAGAAGAATATTCCGATACCCACCTCTGGAGTGGATTTGGACAATGTTCTTCACAGAACTTCTGTAGAGACTGAAACTCAGGTTTCTTCTCGAGGATCAGATGGAAATCCTTCCACCCCCAACGTACAAACAAGGGTAAACGAAGGTGTCCCAGGAACAGGGACTCACTCTGGAGAAGGAGTTGTTCCTCCAGAGGTTACCCAAGAGGAACATGTTACGAAGGATGAGTTCCAAGCCTTTGTAACCTCTGTAACTCAAACATTGAATGAGTTGCAAAGCTCATTCACGAAGAACTCAAGGAAGTAAGAAAAGACAACAGAAAGTTCGACGACTTCCCAAATGCAAAAATCTGAGTCTCTTCAAAGAATCTCTGTCAACGTTTATTTCTGTGTACTCAAATGTAAATGCCTCTGGCATAAATTCCAAAATGAATGAAATAATCTTCTGAGGTATTGTTTAACCTCTTCTTTACTTAGGTTAAAATGCATAAATTCAACCTTTTATTTTTCAATACTTAGGGGGAGATTGTTAGCTCCAATATTCTGAAATATTAGAAGTATTGAAAAATGGCCAAGTACAGAAGAACTTCCACAGAAGCTCTGCTGAGTGCAACAGAAGCTCTGCCAGGCATCTCAGAAAAATCAAAGGAAGTTTGATCAAGAGTGATCAAAGACCTAGGAAACTACAGAAGGACGTTTTCAGAAGACCAAGACCGCAGAACCTCTGTTACCAATAACAGAGCCTCTACGGACAACATCAGAAGACAAGGAACCAAGAAGACTTCTCACAGAGGACCGAGCCACAGAACCTCTGCCACCCTTGACAGAAGCTCTGCAGAAGTAAACAACCAAAGACTCGGAATCCGGTGAAGACTACTTTACAGAGGAACCAAACCGCAGAACCTCTGTAACACATTACAGAGCCTCTATGGTCCTCTAAAGACTAGAAAGATATTTATAATATCTTGCTACTGTTCCAAGACCTGTTCATCAACTTGCCCTGTCCAACTTCAACACGTGTCAAACTCTGAGTGTGTTAGGGCATTTTTGAAGCTATCAAGACAGTATTAATATCTTGTACTGTTTCTCCTTAGTAGAGGCATGGGCTTGTCATGTCCTACTATATAAAGGAGTTCCTTTGTTATTTTGGATAACAACTTGAAGCATTTGTCATTTTACACTTTGAGCTCAATATATGGATGACAAGATTGCTCTCTAGATTCTCTCTACACTTGTTCATTACTTTGTGCTAGATTTGGGATTTATCAATTGGTATCAGAGCAAACAGAAGATTCAAGCAGATTAAAGAGCAAATTGAAGAATTTTTACACTGTTCATCAAGAATTCGGACCAAGAGAAGTTTACTGTTCATCTGAAGTCTTAACATTCAGACATGAAGATTTTCTAGATTTTGAGTTTTTGAATCATTTCTTTGCATCGTTCAACTCGGATTTGGATTCTGAACACATTTAATTCTTGCATAAACATCAAAATCTGCACAGAATTGACAGATCTGATCGATTCTTGAATATTTTTTCAAAAACTTCAAGTTCACTGTTTGGATCTTAATTCGATTAAATTGATCGAATTGTGAATTGTGATCAACAGGAAAAGTGTGCAGATTTCAATTACGAACAATTTGATATAAGATTCATCACAATTGATCAAGAATTGAGTAAGTTATGGCAGATTAAGTGATTTTGAAGTTCGAAGTGCAGAATTCGGATTCTTCTTGGTGAATTCGGATCATTCAAAGAGAATTCGGAACATTCATAGAGAATTCGAACCCTATTACATTCGAATTGAGTGAATTCGAACCTAAGTAAATTCGAATTGAGTGAATTCGAATCCAGTTACATTCGAATTGCGTGAATTCGCACTCAACATAATCCGAATTGAGTGTATTCGAACCTTAGTACATCCGAATTGAGTGAATTTGAACGCTGTTAAGTTCGAATTGGAGGATTTCGAAATCTATCAAGTCCGAATTGATTATCCGAATTGAGTATCCGAATTGAGCATCCGAATTGATCATCCGAATTGAGCATCCGAATTGAGCATCCGAATTCTTAGGAATGTTGATTAAATTCTCATAAGTGTAATTTTTCTTACACTAACTGCTTTATCTTCTGAACGATCGTTTATCTAGCCAATTATCAGAAGATGTCGAGAGATATGCTGAGCATGGGTTCTAAGAATAAGCCTCCGGTATTGATAGCTGAAGAATATTCTCAATGGAAAAGGAGAATGATTCAATTTCTGAATCATCAGAACAGAGATCTTATGCTGTCCATTCAGAACGGTCCTTACAAAGCCTACATAGAGGTTGGTGGCATTGCTGCAACAGAAACAAGTCAAGAGATTCTTCCAAGAAGAATAGAAAAGGAATACAAATATTACAGTGATGCTGATAAAGCTAGAGTTGAAATTGATGAGCAAGCATTGACATACTTGACTATGGCCATTCCAAACAATATCTATAATCGCGTAGACAGCCGAAATTCAGCAAAGGATATTTGGGATGAGCTAGAAAGGCAGTTTGAAGGTTCATCAAAATCAATGAAGACCAAAAAGAATCAGAGCATCAATGCGTATGAAGGGTTTAAAGCTAGAGATGGAGAATCGTTGAAAGATACTTATGATCGTTACAACATCATTCTGAATGATTTAAGAAGGAATGGAGTTGACAAGTCTGAATCAGAGATTAATTACAAGTTTGTCAAGAATTTACTGCCGGAATGGGATTCATACTCTATTCAGCTTCAAATGTCAAGGGATATGGATGATGAAAAGTTGACCGATATTTTCAGCATTCTGGGTCAACATGAAGAAAAGGTAAAAATGGTCAAAGAAAAGGAGAAAAAGGTTGAAGAATCTTTAGCCCTTCTAAGTGAACACAAGAAAAGTGGAGCGATGAAAACAAAGGCTTTGATCTCTGGGTTAAGCAAAAAGAAGATAAGTTCTGATGATGATGATGAAAGCAGCAGTTCTGGAGATGAAATGAGTGAGATAGCTGAAAAATTAGCCTTGTTAACTACAAGATTTCAAAACAGATATGGAAAGAAGAAGTTTCATTCAAAAAGCAAACCTGATTACAACAAAGTGAACAGATACAAAAGGTTTGAGAAAAGGTATGAGAACAAGGATCAAAAGGAAGAAGAAAAAGAGGAGAAAGTTGAGAAAAAGGAGAGGGAAGAAAAGAAGGATATGGATGACCGAAACTGCTATAACTGCGGTAAGCCGGGTCATTTTGCCAGAGATTGTCAGTTGAAGAAAGTTAAGGATTCTGAATACTATCAGCGTAAAGCACATCTCGCAAAAGCCAAAGAAACCGGAAAGCCAGTAAATGCTGAAGAAGAAATATGGCTGATGGATTCTTCAGATGATGAAGAAGCTCACTTCACTCAAGTGAAGCACAGTTTAATGGCTAAACTTGATGAGGAAGATCTGGAATCTGAGGTACAATCTCTATATCCTTCTCTTTATGATAACACTTCTCTTTATTCTGATAATTCTGAAAATGAATCTGAAACTGAAAATGACAAATATGAAGAAATGCAAGCTGTGATATTTGAGCTTAACGAGAAATTTAAAAAGGCACAAAAGAAAATTGAAAAAGTGCAAAAGCAATATGAAGATGAGAAAAGCTCAAAGCTGAAATATCATGATGAAGCACTTCTTTATAAGTGTTTAGCTGAAGATAGAGAAAAGGAGAAAGAAATTATTAGATCAAATGTTAAAATACTTGAATCTGAAATTTCTGAGTTAAAAAAGAAAATAACTGATTTAAATGATGAAAACATAGATTTTCAGTTCAAAATCAAGGTTCTTTCTGATGAAAGAAAAGAAGCAATTGAAAAGATTAAGCAGCTTGAAGATTTAAATTACAAAAGAGGCCAATCAGAGCAAACGCTGAATTTGTTGACTAGCAACCCAAAAGATAAACGATTTTATAATCCAAAAATGGGTCTAGGATTATCTGATGACAAGAGTTTCAAAACAATAAAACCTCATGAGAAAAAGGAAGTTTTGAAGCAAACTCTGATAAAGGAGATTCCTCCAATTGCAAAAGTTTTTGTTAAACCAGCAAATGTAAAGTTGCAACAAGTCATTATAACAGAAACACCTGTTAATTCACCTGTATCTGTTAAATCAAATAATGAAGTGTTGCAACAAGTCATAATAACAAAAACACCTCCAAAGACACAAGAAAAAGCAAATGCAAGTAATGGAATTTTGCAACAAGTTATTGTATCAGAAACATCTCCTAAATCAGAAACTCCTATCAAAGATAATGCTTCAAATTCTTCAACTCCAATTTCAAAGAAAGATGAAGCTAAAACAGACAAAGGTTCAAAAGAAAAGCCTAGATACAATATAACAAATTTTAAATATGATGAATTAAACTCCAGTTACAAAACCAAAATGTTTGAACCAACTGGATTTAGTTCATTGTTTTCCGATGAATCTATGGCTAAAACAATTGTTGACAAAATCAATGAACCTATATCTGTTAAAACTAAATCTAACGTTGAAATGGAGTCAAATAATACATCAGATTCTGACAAAAGGGAGTTTGTTCCAGAAACTTCTTCTGAATTTCCAAATTTGGACTCAGCTTTACTTAAAATTGTTGATTTAGAAAATCAAATTTCCAAATGGCAATTAGATTTTAAAAAATTAGAGGATGATCGTGATAATATTGGACTAGAATTTGATCATACAAAAAGGATCAATCTTGATCTTAAGAGTGAGATTCAAAGACTAGAATCCAAATTAGATGAAATATCAAACTCTAAGGCCTCAAAAAGTTGTGAAAAATGTTCAAAACAAGCTGAATCCAAAGATCAAAATAAATCTTCAAGTATGTTTGATCCTTTTGAAAAGCTCAAATTTTTTAAAGAAAAGAAAAATCTTGAATTAAGATGTGTAGAACTTTCGAAACAAATTTCAGATTTTGAAAAAGTTCTATTTCTAGAAAAAGAAAAGCAGAAGAAAGAAAGAACTGAATTTGAAATAGAATTAAAGTTTTGTGAAGTCTACCATAAAAAGTTTTCATCAAAGGTATCTGATTTAAAAACAGAACCAGCTTCAAAAGGAAAAGAGAAACAAAAATCATCTGAAAATAAATCTAATTTGTTTTCAAGTGATCCAGTTTCAAAAGGAAAAGAGAAAGAAAAATCATCCGAAAATAAATCTAATTTGTTTTCAAGTGATCCTTCTACCTCTAAAGGTTCTGACAATGTTTCTTCTTCTTTCTCAGAAATGGATGAAGAAAAGTATGTGGATTTGAAGGAACAAGTTCTGAATAGCAAGAATAGAAGCACCGACTCTGAGAAATGTAGTTCTTTGAATAAAAATTGTATACATTCTTGTAATGTTTGCAATGTTTGTGGCAATAATAATTCCGCAATTTCAGATTTCAAATTATTGTCACAAGCTAAAAGAAGAATTCATTGTGCTCACTGTTGGGATAACTATTTCAAGCTAAACAGAAATGCTCCAACGAATAAGAAGTCTAAAACTTCTTCCTTCTCTTTAAAATCCTCAGCAAACAAATTTGCCAAAATGTTTGGTTTCAGATCGAACAAACAGAATAAAAAGATGAAAGAAAAGAAAACAGTTGAAGTAAATATGGATTGGAAATGGATTCCAAAAAATGAAGTTAACAAACCAAATTTACTCAATCGTTTAACTTTTAAAGGCAAAATTCAGGGGGCATCAAATGTCATTAACAAACTGATCCATACTAACAAGAAAGGACCCATGCAGATATGGGTACCTAAAATAAGATAATTGTTTCTTAACAGGACCGTCATGTGTGGGTCATTGATTCGGGAGCATCTAGACACATGACAGGGTACAAGCACTTCTTGCAAGATTTTATTGTACATCCTGGAGGATCAGTGGGATTTGGAAATGACTCAAAAGGTCACGTTCGAGGCTACGGAACGTTGAAAAATGACTCAATGCAAATTGAAAAGATTTTGTATGTTGAAGGTTTAGGGCATAACCTTTTCAGTATAAGTCAGTTCTGCGACAAGAACTGTAAGGTGTTATTTGATAAAGATTTTTGCTACATCTTGGATGCAAATTGGTCAGAAATCTTCAGAGCAAAAAGATGCGGAGACTTATACATGACTGATTTTACAACTCTTGTTGCTTCTAATCAAGTTTGTCTTGTATCAAAAGCTTCACAAGAAGAGTGTTGGTTATGGCATCGAAGGCTCTCGCATCAAAATTTTCGCAGCATCAACAAGCTTCGAATTGATGGATTAGTTTCCGGGCTTCCTGAAATGAAAATTGACAAAGTTTCTGTGTGTCCAGCTTGTGAAATGGGAAAGATGAAACATGTTTCTCACAAGACCAAGACTTTGTCTAATTGTAACAATGCCTTGGAATTAATTCATATGGATCTCTGTGGCCCAATGCGAACTCAGTCAATGGGAGGAAAGAAATATATCTTGGTTATGGTTGATGAGTTTTCGCGATATACTTGGTTGGATTTCTTACGACTCAAGTCTGAAGCACCCGAGCAGATCATTAAATTCATCAAGAAGATTCAAACGCTTCTACAACGCCCTGTTCGAAAAATCCGAAGTGACAACGGAACTGAATTCAAGAATGCAACTCTTCAATATTTTCTTGAATCCGTTGGAATAACTCATAATTTTTCTGCCCCAATTACTCCACAACAAAATGGAGTAGTTGAAAGGAAAAATCGAACTCTTGTAGAAGCTGCTAGGACGATGCTTGCTTACTCGGGTCTTCCACCAAGTCTATGGGCTGAAGCAGTATCCACAGCGTGTTTTACTCAAAACAGAACTATTATAAATAAACGCTTTAACAAAACTGCATATGAATTAATCAACAATCGCAAACCTAACATCAAATTTCTGCGTGTATTTGGATGCAGGTGTTTTGTGATGAAAGATCGTGAATATCTTACAAAGCTTCAAGTTAAAGCTGATGAGGGCATCTTTATAGGCTATTCCTTGAACTCGAAAGCATACAGGATTTATAATAATCGAACAAAATCAGTAATCGAGAGTATCAACGTTACGTTCGACGAGACTGTGACATTGACTTCTGGACAATTTAGTTCAGAACTCGTACAAAAATCTGAAGCTTCTACTAAAAATGGAGTAGAACCTGTGACGAAACAGTTTTCTAATTCAGCTTTGAATTATAATACTACTACTGATTTAGATTTACTATTTCATGATGCATTTATGGATTACTGTGCAGATATGGAACCACCAATCACATCTGTGAATGCATCTCAGAATCAGACGAGTGCAAATATCTCCGGTCCAACTGAAGATGTTGATACTAGTACTTCTGTAGAAACTAATGAGATTTCAAGTGAACACGTTCCTGTCTCTGAACCTGAAATTCAACCAGTTGTTCAGGTTTCAGAAAATCATTTATCGGAGACTTCCACATCTGAAGGATTAGAAACAGAAGTCAACATACCGGAAACGACAAATGTATCTTCAGCTGAATCGACAGAGGAGATTTTTGCAGTATTGGATGAAAATAATCCATCAAACACTCGTATGGATATACCAACTCTTCCAAGTAGTCATAAATGGACAAGAGCACATCCTCCGGCTGATATAATTGGTGATCTGAATGATGGAGTGAAAACCCGATCTGCGACTACAAACGAATGTTTGTACGTAAATTTTCTTAGCACGTTAGAACCCAAGAAAGCATCTGAAGCTTTACAAGATCCAGATTGGATCAACGCCATGCAAGAGGAATTAAATGAGTTCAAACGCAACGAAGTGTGGCACTTGGTGAAACGTCCAAAAGACAAAACCATAGTTGGAACCAAATGGGTCTTTAGAAACAAAAAGGACGAAGCGGGGATTATAGTCAGAAATAAAGCAAGACTGGTTGCTAAAGGTTACAATCAACAAGATAGAATAGATTATGATGAAACCTATGCACCAGTAGCAAGGATTGAAGCAATAAGGATCTTTCTTGCATACGCCGCACATAAGAACATGAAGGTATTCCAAATGGACGTCAAATCTGCGTTTCTGAATGGAATACTACATGAGGAAGTGTATGTAAGTCAACCTGAAGGCTTTGTTGATCCCAAATATCCCAACCATGTCTACATTCTAGACAAAGCACTCTACGGCTTAAAGCAAGCACCGAGGGCATGGTATGAGACTCTGACTATTCACCTGCTTAAAAATGGATACACCAAAGGTACAATAGATACAACTCTTTTTCTCAAAAGAGAAGGTAAAGATTTAATGTTAGTACAAATATATGTTGACGACATTATATTTGGATCTACAAATCCAGATATGTGTAAAGATTTTGAAAAGGTGATGAAAAGCCGTTTTCAAATGAGTATGATGGGAGAGTTAAAAAAATTTCTTGGTCTCCAAGTGACACAATCAAATGAAGGCATTTTCATTAATCAATCAAAATATATAAATGATATGCTTAAGAAATTTGAATTAAATTCCTCTTCCACCATGAAAACTCCCATGGCTACCGGTAAGCTTTTGAACGCTGATTCATCTGGTATATCAGTCGATCAAAAGTTATACCGAGGCATGATTGGATCTTTACTGTATCTAACGGCAAGTAGACCGGATATTTTGTTTGCAACATCTTTTTGTGCACGTTTCCAAGCAAACCCGAAGGAATCTCATATTGTGGCTGTAAAGCGAATCCTTAGATATCTCAAAGGCACAAAAAATTTGGGTCTTTGGTATCCTAAGGATTCTGGGTTTGAACTAACTGCTTACACAGATGCAGATCATGCGGGAAATATGATGGACAGGAAAAGCACATCTGGTGCTTGTCAATTCTTGGGAGATAAACTAGTAAGCTGGTCATCAAAGAAGCAAACTTGTGTATCAACATCTACGGCTGAAGGAGAGTATGTGGCCGCCGCTAGTTGCTGTTCGCAAGTAATTTGGATGAAAACTCAGCTAAAGGATTATGGATATATCTTCAACAAGATCCCCATTTATTGTGATTCCAAAAGCGCAATTGCAATAACTGAAAATCCTGTTCAGCATTCCAAAACGAAACACATAGATGTCAGGTACCATTTTATCAAAGACCATGTTGAGAAGGGAACTATAGAAATGCACTTTGTACCAACAGAACTAGAACTTGCTGATCTTTTCACAAAACCTTTAGATGAAAAGAGGTTAAATTTTTTAATCAGCAAACTAGGAATGTTGAATCCTTAAGACATTGAGGGGGAGTTCGTGTTCTTGCTTACTTAAATCTATGATCATATCCTAACCCACTAGGACCCAAGTGCCATTGGGTACCAAAATCTGCTTAATCTGTTTTGCAGGTTCATCATGTGTTGTACTGAATTGAAATACATATCACACGCATGACTGAAAACAGAAGAGAAGCTGCGTATTTTTTGAAAAATATTTGTACCATTAAGGGGGAGACAAATATCGATGGCTTCTAAACACATCAGTTTAGAACCCGGATTTCAACGTCAATGGCTTTTGGACAAATCAGTTCAAAACCTGTTCTTCAAAGACAATGGCTTCTGAACAACTCAGTTCAGGACCCGTACTTTAAAGACTAAGACTTCTAAACAAATCAGTTTAGAACTCACACTTCTCAGGTAATATCCTTAACTGCTATATATTTTTGTTTCAAGGAACAAGTGGCAAAAGGTAACATTGGATTATATTTGTTTCTACTGATTTGAAAACTTGAAACTTTACAAATTTAATTCAATAAGATGAAATTTTCAATTTTCATTCAATGAATTAAATGAGTGCTATAAGATGACTTTACAAGAAACTTTGTACTATCTGAGTTAGATTTGCTTCAATTTTCACCTCTAAAATAAATCGAAAGGTCAGCAAAACATGAATGAAATTATGCTGAATGCTCAAAGTTATGTGAATCTGGATATATATAGAATATAATGCTCAAAAAGCCTATATGTCAGAATGATGGATGGAAATGAAAATATGGGCAAAGCACTATGTTTTAGAACCAAGTGATTGAGATAAAATAGTTGCACTATCATTTAGTTTGAAAGTTTGTGCCTGTGGCCTTTCTGGTTTGGGAGAGTAAGTCCTAAGGGGTGCTCGACACCTAGTCCCTAAGATCAACTGGTCTGGGATCGGCTGACCCAAATCCTGCAATAGAACCAGATAGAAAGCCATGTTCTACTGGTACAAATGGGTTTAAGATATATCGATGTGGCCTTTCTGGTTTGGGAAATTAAGTTCTAAGGGGTGCTCGTCACCTAGCACCTAAGGCCAACTGGTCTGGGATCTGCTAACCCAAATCCTGCTATAGAACCAGATAGAAAGTCATGTTTAACGGTGTATCTTATTCTTACTAAACTTTTTGATCAAAAGATGCCAATGAGCACAAAATCAAAAGATGCCAATGAGCACAAAATCAAAAGATTCAAATGTGCACAATATTAAAAGATGCCAAAGAGCACATATCTCTTGAAACTTGGGAAAATACAAAGTCGCGATAAACCCGTAAATTTGTGAAAATTCTGATTTTGGACAAATAGTGTGAGTAGAGCAAAGTATTCTTATATATTGTAGAAATACATAAGCTTTATGCCAATCATATTTCGCATGCTAGCACACCAAATAGATTTGATAAAGGGGTGGACACTGAACAATTATAACTTGATAAGCAATGATGTCTTGTCCTTGAATCCAAACACATGCATTTGATTTCATCTGATTGGAATATATGTTAAATTTTATTAAGTTGAATTTCTTTTGTAAAGCTTTCAAATGATCAAATGTTAGTAGTCTTAAAACAAAATTCAATGAATTTGACTTTCCTTGTGAAATGTATTTTTGATCCAATATCAAATACTGAGTTTTATGCATATTTTCAGAGGAAGAATGCAAGTTGCTCAAGAATTCATATTTTAAGGGGGAGTTAGATTTTTACACAAAGTGATAATTTTAACAGTTTGGACTCATGTTCTATGAGTACCAAATCTTTCTCTGTTTGTGCAGATTTCTCTGAAGAAAAGATAACAGTTTATGCAATTGTTAAGGGGGAGCAATTCGGCATAAATCTGTAAAAGTGTTATCTGTATCTGAGAGCTTACAAAGTTTTATCTGATGTGAGAATTTTAGAACAGTTGTTGGACTTTTCAGAAAAAGTTGTAAATTTTCATGCAAATATTTGAAGAATTCGATCTCTGAAGGATTCGAATTCAAAGAATTCGAACACTTAAGGATACGAATTCAATGAATTCGGACCTTTAAGGATTCGAATTCAAAGAATTCGAACACTTAAGGATTCGAATTCAATGAATTCGGACTCTTAAGGATTCGAATTCAATGAATTCGGACTCTTAAGGATTCGAATTCAATGAATTCGGAACCTTTAAGGATTCGAATTCAAAGAATTCGAACACTTAAGGATTCGAATTCAATGAATTCGGACTCTTAAGGATTCGAATTCAATGAATTCGGACTCTTAAGGATTCGAATTCAATGAATTCGGACCTTTAGGGATTCGAATTCAATGAATTCGGACTCTTAAGGATTCGAATTCAATGAATTCGGACCTTTAAGGATTCGAATTCAAAGAATTCGAACACTTAAGGATTCGAATTCAATGAATTCGGACCCTTAAGGATTCGAATTCAATGAATTCGGACCCTTAAGGATTCGAATTCAATGAGATCAATATCAATTGTTGTACAACTTTATCTGATTCGAACTCTTTTTGAATTTTTTACATATTTGTTTATGTAAATTGTTCAGATGAACAGTGCCATATCTAATGTTTTGAAACATGCATTTTTAACTGATTGCCAAGTGGGGTACTCTAATGTGTGCCAAGTGTACAAATTTTTTTTGAGTATAAATAGGGTTCGAAACCTTATTTCCCACTTTTCACTATTTGGTATTGTTTCAAACACTCTCAAGAGAACACTGTTCATCTTCCACTTTATCGATCCTTCATCTGCTTGATTCATCCTCATCAGGTAAACATTTCTATCGAAATTACTCTTATCAGATTCGAAAATGTAATACGAATCATTCTATACGAATGGTTTGTTTGATTGTAAACATTTACTATGCTAATCTGTAAAATCAAAAAGTTTACTGTTCATCATCGTGCTCATATGAACATGAATTCGAACCATACCTGATTCGAATTCATGAACATTGTTGAATTCGAACATGTTTTCGAATCGTTCTTGTTTCGAATTCATGAAACATGTTAAGAAAGAATGCCTTTAGATTCGAATTCATATTTCATAATTTGAATTAGGGCTCAAGTGTTGAATTCGAATGCCTTTAGATTCGAATTCCTTTAGATTCGAATTCACATGTTATAATCTGAATTAGGGCTCAACTGTTGAATTCGAATGCCTTTGGATTCGAATTGGATGAATTCGAACCCTTATGGATTCGAATTGGATGAATTCGAACCCTTGTGGATTCGAATTGGATGAATTCGAACCCTTATGGATTCGAATTGGATGACTTCGAACCCTTATGGATTCGAATTGGATGAATTCGAACCCTTGTGGATTCGAATTGGATGAATTCGAACCCTTGTGGATTCGAATTGGATGAATTCGAACCCTTGTGGATTCGAATTGATATTCAAAGACAAATCATGAATTCGAATGCACTATGATTCGAATTCTATACTTAGAAAATATTTTTCTTTCAAATTTTTTTTCATAGACTAATTTTGTAAGAACTATTATCAACAGGTAAAATGGTTAATCAAGAAGAACAAAGTCACATTCAAGGCTTTGATGATCATATTCCAAGTCTTCCCGAACCGACACACGATGTACCTTTACCGTCAACACGATCAGTACATCAATCCCAAGCCGGAATTCATCCAGATCATGCTATCATTCATCCGATCAACTATATTGCGATCATTCCCAACAATCATCACATTGATTTTGATCACATCAACATTCATCCAGTGATAAAGGAAGTGCTCAGGAATCATCCGTTAGCATACGAATTAACGAATATTGTCGTTGTGCCTATGCTATATTTACAGCAAGCATGGAAGACAATAACAACAACTATGGAAGATGGAAGACCAATTTTTGTATTCCAAATAGACAACTTCATCACAAAGCTTGATTTCCAAAGACTAAGAATGATTCTGAGGCTACCTGAACCTGATTCACGAGAAGGAAAGACTGAGTTTGATCCTTTTCCATCTGAAGAAGAAACGTTTGAAGGAATACGTGCTATGGGATACACTGGAAACTTAACTCGGGTGACGGAATTCCATAAGGCGAACCTACCACCGTTATACTATACAATCTTCTCCATTATTAATAGATGCTTATCTGCTAAACATGCCGGAACAGACAGTGCCAGCGTCGGATTTCTGAAGCTATTTCATGCAGTAGTGTATGATCTTCATGTAGATTATGCAGCTATTTTCTGGCATGAACTGAATGAGAAGATAGATCTTCGCCGACAAAACAAGGGAAAGCCTTATGTTCCATATATGAGGTTTCTTCAGATTATCATTCATAGCATGCTTCGTTCTAACAGAGAAATTCCAAGACGAGCAAATCATCCTTCTGTGCCCGAGAAAGCTATGCAGTATCTTCAGTTTCGTAAAACTGAATTTGATTATGAGATGCCGTTACCTGAAGGATTTCTTCGATACGCGGATCAGGACGTTGAGTGCATTATCGAGTATAGAGAGTCTATGGTCCAACCAGAACCGGAGGGACCTACCCCAGACTCAACCCCTAGGCGAGAGGAGTCGGTGAGTGTTCAGGATGCACGGGCTACTGAACGGGGAGAGTCGAGGGAAAACACCGAGAGGGGAACTGGTGGGGATCATACATCTGTATTTGAAGATACAGGGTCATCGTCCGAGGACACACATACAGATGATCTTGTTCAACACGATTCTGAGGGAGAAATTCCTAAACACATTGGGGATCCTCCTTTAGTTGAGTACTCTAGTGATAGTACAGAGTCTGATAATGCGTCTGATTCAGCGGAGGAACATCGTGATGGTGATGAAGATGACAACGATGATAATGATGATGATCAAGGGAATGCTGGAAATATTGGTGCCGATGCTACTACTGAAGAAAACTGGTTTGGTAACGTTTCTGATATCTTTGAATTTCCACAATTGAATATGTCAGATAATATTAATGTGGAAAGCTTAAACTTTGATGACATGCCTTTAATGTCGACTCAAGTTAGTGAAGGAACGGAAGGCATAAGGAGACCCGAGGGAGTACCAGTTGAAAATATATGTGAGACTGTGAGAGAAACTGAAGAAAAGAATATGGAGAGTGTGAAAGATATCCAAATTGTCTATTCCAGAAGGGCAGCCACATCCACCACCAGATCTCATTTGTTGGGATCAAGTGTTGAACAAGTCGTTACTCGCCCAGTAACGCAATTGCACACCTCTGCCAGCTATTCAGCTTCTTCTTCACAAGAAACTGTCTCATTTTCTCACGGGGTTTTAGCACAAACACTATCTGGATCTCGTTCGGAGATTCCGGATATTGAAACAGAGCGACTTCCTCCCCAGTCCTCGACCTTCTTTCCTGCACAAAGTTCGAGTCTAGTGCCTGTTCCTAACATATTTGATTCTTTGAATAGGACACTTTCAGGAACATCTGATGCGCGTCTTCGTGACTCATCCGGAACACTCAGAGTAGATTCTTTTACAGGACTACAAGGACAGAGTGGAAATCCTACCAGTGCTAACACTATGCCAACACTGAGTGTAGGTCACACAGTTGCAACAACTGTTGTGTCAACGGCAAACCTAAGTGGTGCCGGTGTTACTTTACCCGTCTTTGTGACAAGGGAAAACTTCGATGGCGCCCTAAAGGACATTGAAACTATGTTCATCCGGGAGTTACAAGGTGTGAAGAATCAGTTGAAGGGAAAAGAACCGATGACTTATGAGCCAGCTGTACGTCCTCGTCCAGAAATCTATCTGGCTCCGCCTCGAGTACCTCAGTCTTCTCCTATGCAACAAACACCAGTGGATCAAAGTGTTGATGAATTAAGGGATTTATTCTATGCCAAACTGATGTCTATGAGTCCTGAAGATCAGCAAAGTAAAACCTTGTTATCTCTACTTCAGAATTTCCAATCTACTCCAAATCCACTTCCACCTACACCTTCAGTTACACCCACACAGTTTTAAGCATTATCCAAAGAGTTATCTACTTTCAAGTCTGAAGTTGTGAAATCTTTAAGTGATATGAAGCAGTCAATTGTTGAGTTGAAAGCATTAATGGAACAGTCGTGTAAGACTCAAGCTCAGAGTACTAAAAGAAGACATGATCAGGATCCCGATGATCATGATCATGAGGGGAGATGAGTAAGAAGAGAAGAGCTGAGTCAGAAAGCTCTCAAGGTCAGAAAAAGAATCCGACTGTTGCTGAAATATCTAAGATGTTTGAATCAGGTGCTATGGGTGATCAAAGCGGAAAACAGATCGTATTATATGTTGATCCGAATATAGAACCAACGGTTGAAAAGCCTGAGGTAAATGAGAAGGAGATAAGAGAAGTGGTTGATCGATTCGTGCAATCTGTGGAGTTGATTGAAATTAGTTCTGATGATGAAGAAACTGATGAAAGTGCAAGAGCTTATGATCGGTATTGGAAAGTTAAGGAGGAAGAAGAACCACTTTTGGTATTTACTTATGAACCAGAAGATCAAGGTGTTGGATTTAATGAAGAAGAGGTTGATATTTTGTCAGAGATATATGGGCCACAAACTCCTGAAGAAATAATCTTTAGCCCTGTACACTCACCCGAACATATCTCAACCACTTTGATGTCAGAACAACCTTCTGTTACACCTATAACCATCAACCTTAACCAACCTACTTCAACTCAAACCACTATACCTGTATCTGAACCACATCATTCTCATGATCCATTATCTAAAGAGCCAAAATCCGAAGAGACTGATCCTCAATCCACTACATCTTCAATACCTCTTATCATTCATAGTCATGATGAAGCTGGTCCTTCTAATCCTGCTGATCAACCTGGTCCTTCATCCTCACGGAGCAGAAAATTGACTGAACTTGAACAACGACAAAGAACTTTGTATTTGAGAACACCTTTCCTAGAAGTAGAAGAAAGAAGACTGTTTGTGCACAGAATCAGAACTTTGAATCCCTACGCTGTGTTGGGTATTACAGATCAAACAGCCGAATACAAGTTCGAATATATGTACTTTCTAAGGGACAAGTGTCAAAAGAAAAGAGAGGTGAGGAGCAAGAAGTTGATTGTGTCTATAAAGGAGGTAACAGCTAGACTTTATTACAAGTTGTGGTATCCAGAGTTTCTTGTTCAAAGGCAAGATTGCAGAGATTATAGATTTACTGAAGCTGATTTCTGTCATTTAACCATGGAAGATTTTGAGTTCTTGTATCATCATTTCAGAGATCTTCAGATCAGAAGGGAAAACGTAACTCTTGCTTTGAATGCCATTAAGAGATTTCTGAGAAGACACGTTTTATTCACACAGTGTCATGATTTGCAGATGGGTGTGGAAAGCTATCAACCAAGAATAAATCTGTTAAGACCAAATCAAGAATTGACTGGATTGATGAGGATGCCTTTATATTGTGTGATTGGAGAACCAGAGTTTGGTGTTGTGTTCAGTAATGGTGCAAACAAGATATTCATTCGGTTTAATGAGTTGGAAAAATATTCTGATGGTACGCTTAAAATTGTAAGACTTCAGTTAGTCGAAAAGCTCAAAAGACATGATGCTGAACGAAAAGTTAATTGGATGTCTTCAAGACCTAGAAGAGTTTTGTCAAGAGCCATTGAAGAGATAGATGAAAAATTGAGCTTCAGAATGGCTATGCGAAGGATTGAAACGCATCTTGGGTTTCGAAGTAGAAGAAGACCCTTTCTGCCTTGATAGCTAAGGGGGAGATTGTTAGGCCATTTTTGTAGCTATCAAGACAGTATTAATATCTTGTACTGTTTCTCCTTAGTAGAGGCATGGGCTTGTCATGTCCTACTATATAAAGGAGTTCCTTTGTTATTTTGGATAACAACTTGAAGCATTTGTCATTTTACACTTTGAGCTCAATACATGGATGACAAGATTGCTCTCTAGATTCTCTCTACACTTGTTCATTACTTTGTGCTAGATTTGGGATTTATCAGAGTGGACTCAATAGGGCATGGTACAAAATAGACGTCTGCGCCATTTAATGCATTTACCAATAGTACATCTGCTCCATTAAATGCGCATGGCTCAAACAACTGTTCACACCATCCAGTTTACTATTTATGCCGTAAAAGGAACAGTGACCTACTTCATAGTCTTCTAAGAGTAGTATATAAGGAAGACTCATGTTGAGTTCTTCCTAACAAAAAAAAACAAGAACACTTAAATCGAACATCAAGAAAACATAGCTTATGCACATTTAGAGTCATATCTGTTTAAAGCTTTGCATACTCACTGTTCTTAAATCTGTTCTTGATATATATATATTCAGTAAACTTTGAGATATTATTTTCTGTTCACGGTTTATTTATATTGTGTTCTAAATCTATCAAACATATCTGTTAGTTCTTCAAATACGCTTCCGCATCAAACATAAACTCGAACTAATAGATCTGATAATCTTGTTTAAAGCAAAACGGGAACCAACAACTCTTTTTGCTCATTTTCGAGAATTGTTCCAAGAATGGGGTTTTTAGAAGCGGAATGGCTAAAATTGACAAATTAAAATAGAAAATTCAAGGAAATAATAACTCTAAAAATAGAGTTATCACAACCTCAAACTTGTCCCCAAGTAATAAAAAGAAATAATAATAATAATAAAAATGCATATGAGCTTTCAGGGACTTACTAACTTCTCACTCTGAATGAATATCTCCCTCCACAGATACTTCTTTCGGTTCTAAAATTAAAGCTTCACTTTTGTACTTGACGAAATCTTTCCCTTGTTCACAATTGATCAATAGGACTTTTCTTGGGTTCGAAAGATTTGTGGCTTTGAATATTTTTCCAAGGGTTTTGGCACGAAATTCCAAACTTGGACCGAAGATCTCTCTTTGAGATTTTTATTTCCAAATGTGAGTGGTATGTGTTTTGCATGGGTAAGTACGTACACTTTTAGGCTTTATTTGGGTATGGCTATTTTTGTGTGAGTGGTTATTCTGATTGTCCAGAATAGGCACACCATCTTTTTCTGGGAGTGAGCACTTTGACGGTCCAGAAAAGGCACACCATCAATTTTGTTAGTGACATTCCGATTTTCTTCTGTTTTTGTATTTTTGTATGTTTTTTTGGGAGGGGGGTATGGCTTACCCACCTCAAACTTGGACTTCACAGTTTCCCCACTGTGGGAAGACTGGAAGTCACTCTGGAAATCCCCACCTCAAACATAAGAGTTCACAGTGTCCTCACTGTGACACGGAAATATGGACCGAAGGAGGTGGTTGTGGGTATAAAAAGGGTCGTGTTTGGATGCGAAAAATGGCCTATATCATTTCACGGGACAAGTTGAGATTTGTACTTACAAAAGTGACATTTTTAAGTCGGAAGCCGAAAGTTGTACCTTGAAATGGAAACGAGATCAAACAAGCATTCAAACATCAAATACGTTAGTACCCAAAAGTACCTACCGAGCGGTAGGATTTCATGCATTACGAACCGAAATAAGAATGCAGCAAAGTGTCAAAAGCCTAGCCATAGGCACAAAATCAAACCAAACAAAAATTAAAATTGTTTTAGGGAGCATCATGAGTGGAAACCAAAGTTTTAACAAACCATTCAATGGGTTGGGGTTTGTTGCGGTGAACTGTCGCCAAAGTCCTCAGTGAACTCATCTTCACTTTCATTGGAGGGACAAATACCTTCTGGAAATTCAGGGAGCTGTGCGCCAATTTGGGATTAGGTTCTTGCAACATCTGGTTCATAACTATGCCTCTGTCCCTCGTGTACATCCAAAAGGATTCGGTGGCTCGGTTGGCATTCTTCTGCTGGGCCTCCATTAGTTCAATGCGATAGGTGAGAGATATCAAAGCTTGCAAAATGGCTGTCAGTGGGTTACTAGTGCTCGCGGTTCCTGCAGTGGGGTTGTGGAGTGGGGTACCAGTGCTTCTCACAGTGTGCTCATCAGCGATCCTCACTGTGGGATTGTCATCGACATGCTCTCGGGGAGGAGTGGTGATTGCTCGACCCATTTTGCTTATGGTTGCCACACTGATATTGCTTGTTGAAACAAGCCACTGATCATCTGCAGCTGAGGGCACTCCAGCTTCTATTAGCAACATAGTAATGAGACAAGGGAGGGGCAAGATTACCTTTTTACGGGTGCGGGCTTGATGAATGGCAGCGTGCCTAACCACTCCCAGATTGATCTTTTTCCCAGTGAGGATGCAAAACAGTAAGGTACACTTGTGCATTGAAAGAGTCGTATCATGCGATGTAGGGGACAAAGAGGCACGGAGGAATTGGAACCACACAGCGGCCTCAGTAGTGAGGGAGCTAGGGTGCAGACACTTCATCTGGCCGTCTTTATCCCATGTCTTCCCTTCAACTACTATTTCTTTCAAAATAAGATCCTCATCTGCCGGGGTCATTTTCTTCAAAAACTGCAAAAATTCACAAGCTTCCGGGATCCTTCCTAGAACCCGATTAATTGCATCTGCTGAATGGCTCAAGGTTCGACCCCGGACTTTCACAATGGGGTCCTTTTTTGGGAAGCCTCAGCGTAAAACTCCCGCACCAACGAGGCGTTTGCTTGACGATTGGCAGATGCCAATGTCGACCAATCTTGCACCAAAATTCTATTTTTCACAAACGAGTTGGCCTCTATAAAGTCGGGGTCGAAACCCCTCTCTAAGTTCAGCTTTTGAATTGAAATAAAAGCATAGTGGGCTGCTACTAAGGGAGTTGTGAACTGCCTAGGCACCCCACTGGGGGCATGTTCAGTCCCCACAGTGGACAGGTGTGGGCTGTCAGATGGCATTTGTTTACTCCCGGCATCCATTTCCACAGAAGATGAACTTAAAGAGGGTTCGAGACCCTTACCTTTCCCCGATGATTGTCTTCGCGGCTTTTTGGTTGGTGATTTCTGCGACATGGTCACCCTAGACCTGGTGACCATTCCTCTTTTCCTCATAGCCCGAATGATGGGGTTCTTCCCACTGTGGGCAGTTACCTGGATGGCCTCCAAGTCAACAGTGTTTGTGACATGGGGGATTTCTTCTGTTTGAATCTGCTCCTTGCCCTTTCTTTGAATTTCCTCCTCTCGTCGAATTTTTTCTTGCTCTTCTCTTGCCAATCGCTCATCCTCATCCTTTTTCTTCGCTTCCTCTGCCTTTTTCCTTTCTTGTTCTTCCCGAATTCTTTCTTCTTCGAGTCTTTTTCGTTCCTCCTCCTCTCTTTCCAATTTCCCGGCTTCTTCTCTTTTCTTCTCCTCTTCTTCTTTTCGTAACCTCTCCTCTTTTCGTAACCTCACCTCTTCTTCTTGTTTTAATCTTTCCTCTTCCTCCTTTCGCCTTTTCTCGAGTTCTTCCTTTCTCTTTCGGATAGCAGACATCCGTTGATTATATTCTTCCTCCAATCGCCTTTCTTCTTCCTCGGCATGCAATGCCTCTTCATCGAAGTGGCTAGAACTGGAGTCCGCCACTTTTGATGATGAAGCACCCCTTGGACTCCCCTGCTTGGACGAACCCGTATCTGGACCATCAGTAACTATTGGATTTTCGCCGGAGACCGGCGGCGGTTCGTTTAGGTCGCCAGTTACGGTCTCCGGCGGGTGGTCGTCGGTGGTTCTGTGGCGGACCGCCGGACGTGTGGGTGCATCTGGGTGGGTATTAAGCCTTTTGCTTCTAGCCATTGTTTAGGGTTTTAGGAAGGGTTTTCCGGTTTGGCTTCGTGCGAGAGAGATATGACGAGTGTAAGTATTTTGTAGAAAGAGTGGTTTTGTTTTGAATAGGAAAAAGGGTTTTCTTTTGGTTAGTATGGGAGGGAACGGTTGTTTTTGGAGAGAGAGATATGAGAAATGATGGATTTTCTTGGAAAATGGCGAGACTAGGACAAGTGGCAGCAAAAGGTGACCTTTGTGTAAGTAAAAGTTGATAGATGTCAGCCTTGGCCCCCCAAAAAACCGTCCCTTCTTATGTCAGACCGGGAGTGGGGAGCGCAGGGACTTGCTCCTGCCCACTGCGAAGATTTTTCTTGATTTTTCCTCCAAAAAGTGGCACTTTCTCCTACACACATTAAAACAAACTACCATGCAGAATTAAAAAGACCAAAAAAAAAAAGACAGCAAACAACTGAAATAAAATATTTACATGTGGTCCCGATGTTTCTTAACCATAGTGAGGTGGAGAGTGGGATGGAATGTGGGCACTCTCATTCAGAAAATGTTTCACCCTCTGCCCATTGACTTTAAAGATTTGACCAGACTGTGGGGACTTCAACTCTACTGTTCCAAAGGGACTTACCTTGACAATGGTGTATGGTCCCATCCAACGTGATTTTAGCTTTCCTGGAAAGAGTTTAAGGCGGGAATTGAACAATAATACCTGTTGTCCCTCCATGAACTCCCTATGGTTGATTCTTCGATCATGCCACATCTTGGTCTTTTCCTTGTACAACTTTGCGTTTTCATAAGAGTGGTAACGCAACTCTTCTAACTCATGCAATTGTAAACTCCGCTTAATTCCTGCAACATCCTCACTCATGTTAAGCTCTTTAAGGGCCCAAAATGCCTTGTGTTCCAATTCAATTGGTAAATGGCAAGCTTTGCCAAAAACCAATTTAAACGGAGACATTCCCAAGGGAGTTTTGTAGGCCGTGCGATAGGCCCAAAGAGCATCATCGAGTTTGGTTGACCAATCTTTACGGTGTGGTTTAACAACTTTTTCCAAAATTCCTTTGATTTCTCGGTTTGAAAGATCGGCTAAACCATTGGTTTGCGGATGGTATGCGGTGGCCACTCTATGATGTATGTCATATTAAGAAAGGACCGAGGCCATGACTTTGTTTACAAAATGGGTGCCTTCGTCACTAATCAATGCCCGTGGTGTTCCAAATCGAGTGAAAATATTTTTATGCAAAAACTTTACCACGGTATTGGCATCATTAGAATGACACGCAATGGCTTCCACCCATTTTGAAACATAGTCTACCGCAACTAAGATATAAAAATTATTATTGGAATTTGGAAAGGGTCCCATGAAAGCAATCCCCCAAACATCAAAAAGTTCTACCTCTAGAATGTTGTTAAGAGGCATCTCGTTCCTTTGCGAAATGTTCCCGGTGCGTTGACATTGCTCACAATTTTTCACAAATTCATACGAGTCTTTAAACATAGTGGGCCAAAAGAATCCACTTTGCAAGATTTTTGCAGCAGTGCGGTTTCCACCAAAGTGGCCACCGTAGTGGGATGTGTGACAACCATGGAGTATTTGATGTTGCTCACTCCCGTGGGTACAACGCCTCAATATTTGGTCCGTCCCTATCTTATATAAGAAAGGGTCATCCCAAACATATTGTCGTATATCATGTAAAAAAAAATTAAATGGTTGCCCACTTATCCCGTGGGGTTTCAGTCCACTTGCTAAAAAGTTTGCAATGTCAGCATACCAAGGAATATTATTTTCAAGATGTTGGGATGATAACAATTGTTCATCGGGAAAATTCTCTCTGACCGGAGTGGGATCAACAGTGCCCACTATCTTCTCGATCCTAGAAAATGATCAGCTATCTGGTTGCTTGTTCCTTTTCTATCAACGATGTCAAGGTCAAATTCTTGCAGCAATAAGACCCACCTAATCAAACGTGGCTTGGAATCAGCCTTGTTGATTAAGTATTTTATCGCTGCATGATCCGTGTGCACTATGACCTTCGTCCCTATCAAGTACGACCTGAAACGATCAAAAGAAAACACCACCGCAAGTAATTCTTTTTCTATTACTGTGTAATTAATCTGAGCTTCAATCAGTGTTTTACTTGCATAATAAATGGGGTGAAAAACTTTGTTCTTTTTCTGACCGAGAACAGCCCCCACAGCCCACTCGCTGGCATCACACATCACTTCGAATGGGAGTGGCCAGTCAGGAGTGGTCACTATGGGTGCTGTGACTAAGGCTTCCTTGATTGTTTCAAAAGCATTTCGGCATTCTTTTGTAAAAATGAAATCTTTTTCGTGTTGTAACAGGTTGCATAAAGGTTTTGTTATTTTCGAAAAATCTTTGATGAACCTCCTATAAAAACCCGCATAACCCAAAAAACTCCGAATGCCTTTTACAGTTGTGGGTTCGGGAAGTTGTGCCACTACCTCAAGCTTGGCTTTATCGACTTCCAACCCTCTTTTTGAGACGACATGACCTAGGACAATACTTCTTCTACCATAAAATGGCATTTTTCCAAATTCAAAATAAGGTCGTGGGTCTCACATCTCACTAGGCTTTTCTCTAGATTTCCTAGGCAGTTGTCAAACGATGTCCCTATCACAGAAAAGTCATCCATGAAAACTTCTACGGTGTCCTCGATCATGTCGGTAAAAATTGCCATCATACAACGTTGGAAAGTGGTGGGGGCATTACACAATCCAAATGGCATCCTCCGGAATGCAAAAGTAACGTAGGGACAAGTTAAGGTGGTATGTTCTTGGTCCTCGGGGGCGATATGGATTTGGTTGTATCCGGAGTATCCATCTAGAAAACAGTAAAATTCATTTCCCGCTAACCGATCAAGCATTTGGTCGATGAAAGGTAGGGGGAAGTGGTCTTTCTTAGTGGCCAAGTTGAGTTGTCTATAGTCCATGCAAATTCTCCACCCCGTGACAGTCCTAGTGGGGATGAGCTCGTTCTTTTCGTTCTTCACTACGGTCGTCCCTCCCTTTTTAGGGACACATTGGACGGGGCTTACCCAACTACTACTAGCAATGGGATAGATAATACCGGCATCTAACCACTTCAAAACTTCTTTCTTAACTACCTCCTTCATGACGGGATTTAACCTTCTTTAAGGTTGGACTTTCCCAGGGTGGTCACTCTCCAAGTTAATCTTATGTTGACATAAATAGGGGCTAATACCTCTAATGTCCGCTATGGTCCAACCAATTGCATTCTTATGCTTCATCAACAAATCAATCAGACGTTGTTCTTGGTTCTCGCTAAGTTTGGAAGAGATAATAACGGGAAGTTTATTATTCTTAGCGAGATAAGGATATTTCAAGTGGGAAGGCAATGGTTTAAGCTCTAACTCGGGAGGGTGTTCTATTGAAGGTGGTTGAACATTTCTATCCTTAAAGTCTAGGGGTTCAAAGACTGCTACCATTTCGTTACACTCATCCTCAAAAGTGTCATCACTCTCTAGGTCGGAGTGCTCACTCTCACTCCCCACTGTGGGCACTGTGTCAAGACTGTAGGATTCATAAATCGAACTTAAAGCAAAGCAGTCTTCGGTGTCTATATACTTAAGGGATTTGAAGACATTGAATGTTACTTCTTGGTCATTAACTCTCATTGTGAGTTCTCCTTTGTGCACATCAATCAAAGTTCGCCCGGTTGCAAGAAACGGACGTCCTAAGATGATTGGGATTTCTTTATCGGCCTCATAATCTAGAACTAGAAAATCGACTGGGAAGATAAATTTATCCACTTGGACCAAAACGTCTTCTATTTTACCCTTTGGGTAGGCAATGGACCGGTCGGCTAGTTGTAATGTCACGGTTGTGGGTCTAGCCTCTCCAATACCCAACTTGTTAAAAATAGACAATGGCATCAAATTGTCACTAGCTCCTAAATCACAGAGTGCTTGACCTACTTCTTGTCCTCCTATTGTGCACGGAATGGTGAAACTACCCGGGTCTTTCAACTTTGGTGGAATCTTGCTAGTAAGGAGGGCACTACATTCCTCGGTCAAAGCCACAGTCTTAAACTCACCCAACTTTCTCTTTTTGTTCAAAATATCTTTTAAAAATTTAACATAGCTTTACATTTGCTCGAGAGCCTCTACCAAGGGTATGTTAATGTGAAATTGTTTAAAAATGTCTAAGAATTTTTTAAATTAAACATCGACATTTTTCGGCTTCATTCTTTCAGGAAAAGGGATGCTTCGTGGGTCAATTTGAGCTTGCTGTGGTATTGGCTTTGGAATAGTAGGTTTTGGAACAGGTCCAAAAGTGGGAAGATCAGGGATGTCGTTCCCCACTGTGGGGATCACATTGACTTTAGGAGTGCCCGCTGTGGGGATCACAGTGGGTATTTGAGGCGAATCCTCATACTCGAAAACGATATCTTTTAGATCCTTTCCACTCCTAAGTGTGATGGACTTAACATGTTTAGATCCTTTTCCTATTCCCCTAGCATGCTCGGTATCACTAGGTAACGTCCCTGGTGGTCTATTCTTAACTTTGACGGCTAGTTGTCCTACTTGAGTCTCTATGTTCATAATGGCTGCTTGAGTTTGATTCATAAAACCCTTGAGAATTGATTCAATCGATTGTTGAGCCTCAGCTGGTTGATTGGATCGTGGTTCGTATTGTTGTGAGGACTGTCCTTGGTGAAAGTTCTGTGAGTTCTGCCCACTGTGATGTGGGGACTGCCCACTGTGATTTTGCTTAAATCCAGGGGGATTGTGTGGTTTTTGATGGCCATGACTCGCCCCGTGGGGTTGGAGTCCTGGATTACCAGCCCAAGGGAAATTTCGGTGATTCCTCCAACCTGGATTATAAGTCTGCGAGTACGGGTTGTTTCTTGGATTTGTCCCTATAACATTAACGGCTTCGGGATTTGCTGGACAATAGTCAAAAAGATGCTCCTCTCCACAGAGGGAGCAGTTTTCGGCTAGATGAGTTGCAGAATTGACTTGGCCTCTATTTTGGTTCAAAACGGTTGTTGTTAAGGCCACTAACTGCGCATTCATGGTTTTCAGCGCTTCGGAATCGATGGTGTTGGTCTTTGGTACTATTGCTCTAGGATTGGACCACTCGGTATTGTTGTTGGACACTTTTTCTAAAATTTGATATCCTTCATTGTAGGTTTTACTCGTGAATGTTCCACCGGCTGTTGCATCTAAGATGATTTTTGCTGCATTGGAAAGACCATTGTAAAGGTCTCCAATTGGATGCAATGTGGGATGTCGTGATGTGGGCACTTTCGAAGTAAATCTTTAAATCGTTCCCATGCATCCGAAACAGCCTCATCTTCTTATTGCCTAAACAAAATTATATCATTTCGAAACCTTACATTCCTCGTTGGAGAAAAGTATTTTTGCAAAAATTTATCGGCAAGTTCTTGCCAAGTGGTTATCGAATGAGGTGCATGTGAGTTCAGCCATGACTTTGCCTTATCCCTTAGTGAAAAAGGAAAAAGTCTTAGTCTTAATGCTTCATCACTCACACCTTGTAACTGAAAGGAATCGGTCATTTCTAAGAAAGATTTTAAGTGCAAGTGCGGATTCTCAGATGGCGATCCTCCAAACTGACCCATGGCTTGGATCATTTGAAACATCACCGTTTTGAGTTCAAAATGGTTTGCAACAATGTTGGGCCTTAGAATCCCGGAGCTTAAGTCGTTAGCTCCGGAAGTAGCGTAATCCCGTATTTTTTGATCTTTGCTATCGGCAATCGTCATTGTGGTCTCCACTATAGGTGGTGGTATTGCTGCCATGTTTACAGTGGGAATCACAGGGGGTTTTCGATTTGTGTTCTTGTTTTTACGTCTTCTTCGAAATTTTTTCTCTATTTCAAGATCGATTGGTACCAAAGGTTCGTGTTCTTGCCGTGGCATGCAACACGAACAGCTTAGAAAAACGAGTTACTCGGGCTCGAACAAAAACTAATGTCTTGAGATTTAAAATCACTCCAGTCCCCGACAACGGCGCCAAAAACTTGTTACGTGCGAAATATGTGTTTTAATCGCAGTGGGTTGCACACTGTCCACAGCGGGAAGTGCAAGTGTAAACTATCCACTATGATCGTCACAACAAGTAATAGATGGTAAAATACCAGAATTGAATCCACAGAGACTGGACAATCAAGACAATACGGTTCTCATGAGCTCCTTTTACAAGTTTCAATTAGAGAGGAAATAATACTTTGGTTTGGTTGGCGAAATAGTTACTTTGACTATTTTACTAAGATTAAAAGGAGGAATGGAGGTTAGATTTTCCCTAGATTTTATACTACATACTCGGTCCTAAAAGTGGTCCTTGTATTCGAGGTAGGCATTTTCGCTAGAAAAGCCCGGTTACAAAATACTCACACCATTAGATAAAAATCCCATACTCTTAGTATTTATTGTTTTGTCAATGGTAATCTCAAAAATGGACCTTTTCAGGTCTCGATTGAATGTGTAGAGACAAATACTCTAAGTGTTTTTAATACACAAATTAGCTTGCCTACTACTCCAGTGGGTTGAGATTTGCTCACTGTGCCGACCTCACTTTCATAAGTGTCATAAGAATTCTTTCGAATCCCCTAGCATCATTCAAGCTCGTGTCACTACGTTCTACTTATTTCTAAGTTAAGAACTAGACTTTAGATCCTTGCAAATGATCGGCTTGTTCGCATACTTGGGTAAATATCGAGAATGAATGACCAAAATAATAAATATTCTAAGTATAAAGATTACCCAAGCATTTTTAATAAAATCCAGGTAATTCTCCTTCCTACATCCCAACGGATGTTTTTAGCCCATAATTAAAGTAAAGAAAACAAGAGAGTAGAAGTTACACATAATTTACTTGAAAGTGACTTGAATACAACTCACAGTGGGGAAAGAGGATTCGTCCCTGTCACTGTGTACTTCGAATTACAAATTAAACTAAGAACGTAAAATACAGAAAATAAAAGCTAGTTACTGCAGTAAATGAAAGACTAACACTTAATGTGGTAGTTGAGAAAATTTAAGACTAAGCCAAGCATATCTTAAATGGCACCCAAGTGCTCCTTTATATACTAGGAGAAAGAGTTGGGTATTACACAAAGAGGTGGGTTTATCTAATGGATAAAGACTGCAGTACTATGGCAGAAATCAGCACTTTGGATAATCCTTTTACCCAATAGACCTTTTTCCAAGTCAATCTCTAAGTACAAGAAGGTGTACTTGTTCTCATTTTCAAGGAAACTACTTTGTACATCTCCAGCCCATATTTTCCTGCCATTTGAACCTTCTAAACTCCAGAATGGTTGCATCCCAACTACTAGTTTCTTTTATCTTCTTGCTCTGCTCGAATAGTGGGGAACCGGAGTGGGCACTACAGTGGTCACTGCAGGATAAATCGTGAAAAACACCCAAATTCCACCGAATAATTTATTAAAGACTATGGTTCACTCCTTTTGCTCATTTTCGAGAATTGTTCCTAGAATGGGGGTTTTTAGAAGCGGAATGGCTAAAATTGACAAAATAAAATAGAAAATTCAAGGAAATAATAACTCTAAAAATAGAGTTATCACTTATATTGTTGAGGTTGCTAATGGATATAGGTTAGAAGCTAAGGATGTAATCTTAGGCTGTACTTTGAACTTAGCTGATAAGCTATTTAGTGTTGATCTTATTCCAATTGAATTGGGGAGTTTCGACGTACTGATAGGCATGGATTGGTTATCTAAGAATCGAGCAGAGGTTAGTTGTTTTGTAAAGACTGTCAAGTTACCATTACAAGGCGGAGAAACCCTTGTTGTCCAAGGAGATAGAGCTGGAAGGAGCCTAAAGATAGTGTCCTGTATGAAGGTCCATAAGTATTTGAGGAAGAAATGCGTTGCGTTCTTGGCGCAAGTAATCGAGAAGAAGTCCGAGGAGAGGCGAGTCCAAGATATTACTGTGGTGAAGGATCACCCAGAAGTGTTTCCAGACGATTTGCATGGACTTCCACCGTGTAGACAAGTCGAATTTCAAATTGACCTTATACCCGGAGCGGCGCCTATAGCCAAGGCCCCATATCGCTTAGCACCTGCCGAGATGCAAGAGTTGTCGAATCAACTCCAAGAACTTTTGGATGAGGGATTCATTTGACCAAGTTCATCACCCTGGGGAGCCCCGATTCTTTTCGTCAAAAAGAAGGATGGATCGTTTCGAATGTGCATCGATTATAGGGAACTAAATAAGATAACAATCAAGAACCAATATCCTCTCCCTCGAATAGACGATTTGTTCGACCAGTTGCAGGGTGCAACTTACTTCTCGAAGATTGATCTTCGATCGGGATATCATCAGTTAAGAGTCCGAGAGGAAGACATCCTGTTAGCTCCAAGTATCTGTAAAATGAAAGTATTGAAAATAAAACCAAGTCAGAAGACCTACAGAGATAAATCAGAAGACTTAGAAGACCAACAAAGAAGACCAACAGAACTCAACAGAGTTCTGGTGGAACCAACGGAGCTCAACAGAGCTCTGGCAGAAGATCAACAGAAGAACTGTTCATACCCGAAGACCAACAGAGTTCTGTCATAACACGCTCTGTTGAAGTGAAGACCTCTGTTATGCCTAAGTCTCGTAGAAATCCGAAGTGTCAGATACGTGTCCACACCTTTCCACGTATGCCCTAAAGATTGGAGACACACTTTCCACGTGTCATTCCAGGGTACGATAGTACACTGTATACACTTTATGAGGCTATATATAGCGAGGTAGTGGAACAAACAATAGTAAGCTTTTGGAAGAATAGTTTTCCACAATTGTAAAAGCATACACTGTCATATCCTCATAGCACTACCCCGTACGATATTGTCTCTGTGATTTCTTGATACACCATTGATCTTGTTCTTGGTGTTATCTTTATCAATATACGAGCAGCGTTTCTTATTTGATCTTGTTATCATATTCCTGTTCTATATTTGATATCACAGTTTACATATCGTCTCATACAATCACTCACTTTAATGGCTTTATATTTAAATGCTTCCGCTGTCTATTTAACTACCATTATCGTGATACGACGTGAATCTAGGAACCAACAATTGGTATCAGAGCTTGCTTGATTTGCTCAAATCAAGGCATCCAATCTACCAAGGTTGATTCACTGTTGTTGATTGTGTGTGTGTTTAAAAGCCTCATTATACTCTGTTTTACTGCTTAAAGTATTTTACATCTTCTCAGTTCATTTAATATCATACTAAGCTTTCCAGTCTAGATTAAAACATCTGTTCTACTATTTCATTGGTTACTGTTCCTCATACTTTAGCTTATTCTCATTATAGACCATTTGAAACTCTCATACTCTGTTTTCTTTTCAAAAATGGCAAACATCAACGCCATTTATACTGCTGGTTCTCTGACCAAGCCTCCTACTCTTCTGAGGGATGAATACCCTCAATGGAAGATTAGGATGGTCAACTTCCTTGATGGAATGGATAAGGACTTAATGCGATCTGTCACGAATGGACCATTCCAACCCATGGTTTATGTCCCACGTGTACCCGCAACAAAACCACTGATGAGATTCCTGCTCACTTCGAACCCAAAACCACTGGGATTACCGAAGAAGAAAAGAGCAAAATGGAAAATGACCTTAAAGCAGTGAGACTTCTGATTATGGCCATTCCGAACGATATATTTCAAGAACTAGACTCATGTGTTACTGCCAAGGAAATCTGGGATCAACTTCTAAATCAACATGAGGGTGGTATCAAAACCCAAAAGAACAGAAGGACCCAGTGTATAAATGAATACAATTATTTCAAGGCACTTCCTGAGGAAACCTTACAACAGACCTACAACAGATTTAATATTCTGATTAACAAATGTAAAAAGTGTGGGGTTGTTAGGTCGAAGGAAGATAACAATGTTCTGTTTTTGAAAAGTTTAAATGATGAATGGTTGAATCTGTCCATGTCTTTACAAGCTAATCAGGACTTAGATGCATGGTCTCTTACTGATGTGTATGGCACTCTGGCCGCACAAGAGAAAGATGTTGTCAAGCAAAAAGGCAAATCCACCATTGCAGGTCCTATCGCTTTGATTTCAGAATCTAAGAACTCAGCAGAAGAGAAACTCAACAGAGATGGCCCTAGAAGAGATAAGAAAAGAGAGAAAAAGAAAGGGAAGAAGAGCTTGGTTGCAGAAAGTGATGATGAAAGGAGTTCATCAGATGAGGATAGTGATATAAATGCCTTTGCTAAATCTCTTGCGTTAATAACTCAACAATTTACCCAGAGATTTGGCAACAAGACATTTGACAGAAGAAAAAGGTACGAAAGAGAAGAAAAAGGTGACAGAAGTTATACTGCACCTCAACAGAATCACCAGAACAGAAACCCGACAGAACAGAGACCTCAACCTCAACAGAAGTACAACGCTCCTGGTCCACAAAAGACTGATGCTGCACAACCCATCAACCAAAACGATGGTCGTTTTTCAGATGTGGCAAACCTGGCCATTTCTCTGCTAACTGTAGAGGAAAACTTGTAAAAGATCAAGACTACTACAAGAACAAATACAAGTACAACTACAGAGAAAGGAGTTATGTCGCCGAGATGGAGAATTGGATCTCTGACTCATCCTCTGATGATGAACCAAAGCCAGCCAATGTTGCTGTAGATGATGAAAGTATGACAGAGGTTGACTGGATGACTGGAGAACGAATAGAGAGAACAGAAGAAGAAGATATAGCTCATGCATTCGCTCTTACTGTAACAGAGCCAGACGCCAGAGCGCTGGAGACCATTAAACCCAGTGCCAAGGTATGTTCCTCCGAATCCATGTCTGACTCAGAACTGGAAATGCATGTTTCGCAATTAACTGAGGAATTTCAATTACTGAAACAAAAGCTTTCTGAGGAAAAAGAGCTAAGAAAGCTAGCTCAGAAGGATCTGTCCTTCTACAAGAGAGAGAAAACTCTCTTGGAACAAGAAAACGAAGATATCTTCAAGGAGAAATCTGAGCTAGAGATCTTACAGCAGAAAGAGAAAAGTACTTTTTCTAAAAAGGTTAAAGAGTACGAAAATCTGTTAAAACAGAAAACCGAAGAAATGAAGAAGTCTGAGAATGAAAGACTTAACTCTGTCGCTTTAAAAGACTTTTTTCAAAAAGAAAGGGAAATCTTACATCAGTCCCTACAGAGAAAAGAACTTCAAATCAAAAAGTATCAGGATGCACAGGATGTGCATGTTAAGATAAATTCTCAGATGGATATGCAAGGTCTTGGTTTCTCAGACCTTGCTCCCTGGAACGGAAAGAAGAAAACATCTCTGTTGACTACTTTCTGTGCTGGGAAAATCCAAGAGAATGTTATCTCTGGTAATGCTGTTTTCAAAAGAATTAAAACCTCGGACGTTTACAAGAGGACGAAAAGGCTTGACTTTAGGAATGTCAGCTATGACTCCTTGGATCATGACAAGGTTCTTAAACCATCTTCAAAGTTTATTCTTGATCAAGGAAGAGCTAGAATCTTAATTCCTAACTCTGTCGAAAGTCTGGATCCAAAAGAGATTTTCAACTTTAGTTCTTTCAAGGAACAGAAGCATGTCACTTCTGAGGCTGAATCCTCTGTTGAAATACCACAGAGCAAGCTCAACCCTGAAGCACCAGTCTTCTCTCCTACTTCTGAAACGATAAGAACATCTTTTGAAGAAGATCTCATGAAAGTTCTTAAAGAAAATGTTGTTTCTGATGCTTTAAAACCCAAGTTGAGAAGGTTTAAAACTGCAAAACCTGATTCTACAAAGCCTGTTTCTGTGAGTAACACCTCCAACAGAGCCACCAGAGACTTTCTAGCCTCTGACAGTGACTCTGACCCTGAGGTAGATGAGCAAATTTTCTGTACTCAACCAAATGCTTTGCACAAACCTAAACAGATACCGGCTGGATCCTTTGATTTAAAAGAAGACATGTCATTTTTCAAGAAACAATCAAGATTTATACCGGTAACTGAGTTTAATAACAAAGAATTCAGAATTCTTGCTTCTAACTCAACAGAAGTAAAAGGTAAGGTGAAGGCAAGTACTTTACTTAACAACACCTTTGTTCCAACTTTTAAACCAATCAGATTTACACCAGAACAGAAGGGAAAATGGATAGTAAATGACAGACATACTTCCAATTCTGGTAGAAATCAAGAGATCAATTTTGAGAAAAGAGAATCTGTCTCAAAGAATAGTTCAAACAGAATGCATGGTCCTAGAGCTTTTCAGAATCAAACTCCATCTAATAAACAATTCTTGAATAACAACTTGCATCAATCCTCATGTTCCATCAATTGCAATTGTGTTCATCTGTTAAGAAAACTGCAAAATCATATGAATGGACCTCACTGTGTTCTGAATCAGTCACAAAAGATGATAAATCCCAAGACTGATCAGACCACACAGAAGAAAACCTCTGGCACAACATCAAAGAATGTAAAGCCTGTAGGAAAGACTGTTAACCCATCAAAGCCTAACAAGAAAGGACCCATCATGCAATGGGTACCTAAAAGAAACTAATCTGTCTTGCAGAAGCCTCATGTGCAGATCTGGTACCTAGATTCAGGATGTTCCAGGCACATGACAGGCAATAAGGAGCTGCTGACTTCATTCAAGAACAAAAAAGGAAGTGCAGTCACCTTTGGAGGAGACAATGGAGGACAAATTAGAGGTTATGGTACTCTGGTAAATGGTGGTGTTTCAGTTTCCGAAGTTGCTTATGTTGAAGGATTAAATCATAATCTTCTCAGTATAAGTCAACTCTGTGATCATGGGTTCGATGTCAATTTCAGGAAGAAGTTTTGTTCATTATTACTTTCTGAGTCTGGTCAAGAACTTTTAAGAGCCGATAGAAAAGGCAATCTTTATAAAATGAATTTTAATCCAAACCAGGGAACTACAACAGAGAAACTCTGTTTAGTCTCTTTGAACAAAGAAGATGCCTGGCTCTGGCATAAAAGATTTGCTCACTTAAATTTTTCAAATCTTGACAAACTCGTGAAATTGAACTTGGTAAAAGGTCTTCCTTCGCTGAAATTTGACAAAGACCATCTATGCTCTGCTTGTGAGTTTGGAAAAATGAAAAGATCCTCACACAGAACCAAGAGTGATCACAATTGCTTAAGACCTTTGCATATGCTTCATGTGGATCTCTGTGGTCCAATCTCTGTGCAAAGTCTGTCTGGCAAGAAGTATATTCTTGTGCTTATTGATGAATATTCTAGGTATACTTGGATTGAGTTCATCAGAGCAAAATCTGATGTCCCAGAAATTCTGATAAGTTTATTGAGAAGGATACAGGTTCTGTTAGGACTAAAAGTGCAAAAGTTGAGAAGTGACAACGGGACAGAATTCAAAAATACTCGAATAGATTCTTATCTATCAGAAGAAGGAATTTCCCAAAACTTTTCAGCTACCAGAACTCCACAACAGAATGGCGTAGTGGAGAGAAAGAACAGAACTCTGGTAGAGGCCGCCAGAACCATGTTGGCCGGTTCTGTCCTTCCCATCAACTTCTGGGCAGAAGCAGTCTCAACAGCTTGTTTTGTTCAAAACAGAGCTGTAATAGTGAAAAGATTTAAAAAGACGCCTTATGAACTCATCAATAACAGAAGACCAAACGTGAAATATTTTCATGTTTTTGGGTGTAAATGTTATGTCTTGAACGACCGAGAACAGCTGGGTAAATTTGACAAGAAAGCGGACGAAGGAATCTTTATTGGTTATTCCCTGACCTCTAGAGCCTACAGAGTCTACAACACCAGAACTAGCGTCATTCAAGAAAGCGTGAACGTGTCCTTTGATGAAAGTACATCAAGTACCTCTGATCGCAAATCAACAGAGAGGACACCAACAGAACAGAAGAAGCCTAGTTCTTCAAAATCAAGGGAAGATATCAATCTTCTATTTGACGATTTCTTCGATGATGATGATGATTCCTCTGTCAACATCAACAGAGGAGATCAAGCTCAAAGTTCAACAGAACAAAATCTGACAGGTACAACTCTTACTGGTCCCTCCAAAATCTGACAGGTACAACTCTTACTGGTCCCTCCAATATTTCACCATCCACTTCTGGTCCCTCCAAGGGTAAAACATTCACGAGTCCGAGCATTAGGGGCGCTGGTTCAAACAAGTTTGAAAACCCGGAATTTTGAAGCTCAAGTCGAAGCAATGAAGTCTGAAAACCTGAAAAACGAGACACTTCATGGTTTAGAGGCTAGATTTGAAACTAAGATTGATGGAGTACGTTACTTTAAGGGCAGAGTATGGATCCTAAAGGCTGACAACCTACGGGAAATGATTTTGGAGGAGGCTCATAAATCTAAGTACTCAATTCACCCAGGAGCAGATAAGATGTACAAGGATTTAAGGGAGTACTATTGGTGGCCAGGAATGAAGAAGGATGTTTCCATATATGTAGGGAAATGCATAACTTGCTCAAAGGTCAAGGCTGTTTATCAAAAGCCATCAGGATTGTTGCAACAACCATAGATTCCACAGTGGAAATGGGAGCAAATCACTATGGATTTCATAACCAAACATCCAAGAATTGCCAAAGGACACGACTCGATTTGGGTTATACTAGATCGATTTACGAAGTCTGCACATTTCTTGCCTATTCGGGAAGACTATAAGATGGAGAAACTTGCTCAAATCTATATCAGGGAAATCGTCACGCGACATGGAGTCCCAGTTTCCATCATATCAGATAGAGATAGCCGCTTCACATCTCGATTTTGGCAGTCAGTTCAAAAAGCGTTAGGTACGCAATTGAATTTGAGCACGGCCTATCATCATCAAACGAATGGTCAGAGTGAGCGAACCATTCAGACATTGGAGGACATGCTTCGGGCATGTTTGATAGACTTTGGAGGAAGTTGGGATAACCACTTGTAGTTCAAGTTGGAACAAGAAAGTAGTGGGAAACTTTGGGATGAATGCTAAGGAAGTAGGGCGTTACCATGGACCCCTCCCAAAATGCAATCATTGCAATTTGCATCATGAAGGAACTTGTCCCACCTGTGGCATTTGTAAGCAAAAGGGTTATTTCACCCGGCACTACAAGACGGGAAAGAATGTAAAGGAGGATGGAAGGGTATGCTATGAGTGCGGAAGTCTAGATCACTTCCGGAATGCGTGCCTAAGGCTGAAAAGAGGACCAACGAATAACAATGTTGGGTATCAAGCAAGGCAAGCTAATCAGGGAAACCAAGGAGGACAAGCTCGAGGACGGGCATTTGGTTTAGGAGCAGAAGAAGCACGCCTAGACCCCAATGTAGTTACAGGTACATTCCTCCTAAACGATTATTACGCGTCTGTATTATTTGACACTGGTGCCGATAAGAGCTTTGTTTCGTTAGAATTTAGGCCTTTGATCAATCTAGAATCTAAGAAAATGCCGAATGCTTATTGTTACGTGCGAAATATGTGTTTTAATCGCAGTGGGTTGCAAGCTGTCCACAACGGGAAGTGCAAGTGTACACTCTCCACTATGATCGTCACAGCAAGTAATAGTTGGTAAAATACCAGAATCGAATCCACAGAGACTGGACAATCAAGACAATACGGTTCTCATGAGCTCCTTTTACAATTTTCAATTAGAGAGGAAAATAATACTTTGGTTTGGTTGGCGAAATAGTTACGTTGACAATTTTACTAAGATTAAAAGGAGGAATGGAGGTTAGATTTTCCCTAGATTTTATACTAAATACTCGGTTATAAAAGTGGTCGTTGTATTCGGGGTAGGCATTTTCGCTAGAAAAGCCCGGTTACAAAATACTCACACCATTAGATAAAAATCCCATACTCTTAGTATTTATTGTTTTGTCAATGGTAATCTCTAAAATGGACCTTTTCAGGTCTCGATAGAATGTGTAGAGACAAATACTCTAAGTGTTTTTAATACACAAATTAGCTTGCCTACTACTCCAGTGTGTTGAGATTTGCTCACTGTGCCGACCTCACTTTCGTAAGTGTCATAAGAATTCTTTCGAATCCCCTAGCATCATTCAAGCTCGTGTCACTACGTTCTACTTATTTATAAGTTAAGAACTAGACTTTAGATCATTGCAAGTGATCGGCTTGTTCGCATCCTTGGGTAAATATCGAGAATGAATGACCAAAATAATAAATATTCTAAGTATAAAGATTACTCAAGCATTTTTAATAAAATCCAGGTACTTCTCCTTCCTACATCCCAACGGATTTTTTAGCCCATAATTAGAGTAAAGAAAACAAGAGAGTAGAAGTTACATATAATTAACTTGAAAGTGACTTGAATAGAACTCACAGTGGGGAACGAGGATTCGTCCCTGTCATTGTGTACTTCGAATTACAAATTAAACTAAGAACGTAAAATACAGAAAATTAAAGCTAGTTACTGCAGTAAATGAAAGACTAACACTTTATGTGGTAGTTGAGAGAATTTAAGACTAAGCCAAGCATATCTTAAATGGCAGCCAAGTGCTCCTTTATATACTAGGAGAAAGAGTTGGGTATTACACAAAGAGGTGGGTTTATCTAATGGGTAAAGACTGCAGTACTATGGCAGAAATCAGCACTTTGGATAATCCTTTTACCCAATAGACCCTTTTCCAAGTCAATCTCTAAGTACAAGAAGGTGTACTTGTTGTCATCTTCAAGGAAACTACTTTGTACATCTCCAGCCCATATTTTCCTGCCATTTGAACCTTCTAAACTCCAGAATGGTTGCATCCCAACTACTAGTTTCTTTTATCTTCTTGCTCTGCTCGAATAGTGGGGAACCGGAGTGGGCACTACAGTGGTCACTGCAGGATATATCGTGAAAAACACCCAAATTCCACCGAATAATTTATTAAAGACTATAGTTCACTCTTGTTAGCTCCAATATTCTGAAATATTAGAAGTATTGAAAAATGTCCAAGTACAGAAGAACTTCCACAGAAGCTCTGTTGAGTGCAACAGAAGCTCTGCCGGGCATCTCAGAAAAATCAAAGGAAGTTTGATCAAGAATGATCAAAGACCGAGGAAACTACAGAAGGACGCTTTCAGAAGACCAAGACCGCAGAACCTCTGTTACCAATAACAGAGCCTCTGCGGACAACATCAGAAGACAAGGAACCAAGAAGACTTCTCACAGAGGACCGAGCCACAGAACCTCTGCCACCCTTGACAGAAGCTCTGCAGAAGTAAACAACCAAAGACTCGGAATCCGGTGAAGACTACTTTACAGAGGAACCAGACCGCAGAACCTCTGTAACACATTACAGAGCCTCTATGGTCCTCTAAAGACTAGGAAGATATTTATAATATCTTGCTACTGTTCCAAGACCTGTTCATCAACTTGCCCTGTCCAACTTCAACACGTGTCAAACTCTGAGTGGACTCAATAGACGTCTGCGCCATTTAATGCATTTACCAATAGTAGATCTGCTCCATTAAATGCGCATGGCTCAAACAACTGTTCACACCATCCAGTTTACTATTTATGCCGTAAAAGGAACATTGACCCACTTCATAGTCTTCTAAGAGTAGTATATAAGGAAGACTCATGTTGAGTTCTTCCTAACAAAAAAAAACAAGAACACTTAAATCGAACATCAAGAACACATAGCTTATGCACATTTAGAGTCATATCTGTTTAAAGCTTTGCATACTCACTGTTCTTAAATCTGTTCTTGATATATATATATTCAGTAAACTTTGAGATATTATTTCCTGTTCACTGTTTATTTATATTGTGTTCTAAATCTATCAAACATATCTGTTAGTTATTCAAATACGCTTCCGCATCAAACATAAACTCGAATTAATAGATCTGATAATCTTGTTTAAAGCAAAACGGGAACCAACAATTGGTATCAGAGCAAAGCTTGGTTTTCAATATCAAGTGATCCTCGTTTAGACAAGATTTTTGATAGAAACTGCCTGTTCTTAACCTATTCTTCATTCCTTCAAACAGATTCTGTTTTACTTCCATTTTCGATTTATTCGATCTGATAACATCCTAGAAACTGTTTCTTTCGTTAAAAACTTCATTCAATATGTCAAGACTAAAATTTAGTGCTGATGCTGATTTTCATTATTATTTCAAACTCAACACAAAATTTAAGAAAATAATTCCTACTCTTGAGAAAGAATTAGAGGAAAGAAACAAGAGTATTCTTATTGACTCAGACAACATTGCCAAACTTGAAGAATAAGGTAAACTCCAAAACTGTGAAAATCTTGAACTGAAAAGGAAACTATCTGAGTCAGAAGAGCTTGGTAAAAAGGAGAAAGAGAAGTTTGAGGAAGTTAAGACTGTTTTTAAATAAGGGAAAAAAAAGCCTTGAGCTTAAGTGTCTAAACTTTTCTAAACTGATTTCCAACTTTGAAAAACTTATAATCAGTGAAAATGAAAAGTTTGGAAGAGAAAACTCTTCTTGAGACAAAGAATATGGAACTTTCTTTCAAAATCTCAAAATTACAGAAATCTCTTGAAAAGGAGAGGAAAGAGCAGGTTTTTGAAAGAAAAGAGTCTGAAAAGGTGAAGAGAGAAGGATTTCAAACAAAGTGTTTGAAAGACAAGTTTGAGAAGGAAAGAAAGGTCTTTAAAGCTGAAATGTCAAATTTAACAAAGAGACTATCCGATTTGTCAAACAAGATTATGTTGGAGAAGAGGTATAAATCAGATCTTCTAAGAAAATTTGATTTAAACCTTAAAGAAAAAGATGTTTTAGCTAAAAGGCTTAAGAACCTTGTCTTAGCAAACTCTTGTGCTAAAAATTCAAATAATCCTGTTTACAAAAAGTTGAAAATGGTTTGGAAAGTCAAAAACTCTATTCCTGACAAAAATGCTCCAAAACCATTTGTTTCTACAAAGCCTTCATCTTTTCATTCATATAAATGCTTTGATCTTCTGCATCAATTAAGAAACCTTTTCTCTAAATCTTTCTGTGTACAAAATGGGTCATTTCAAAAGAAAAATCCAAAGACCCAAAATGAGAAAGGTCATAGAAAGAAAGTTGGCAAACCAACAGAGATTGGCAAACCAGAGGACCTAAAGACAGCTCCAAATCCTAACAAAAAAGGACCCATTTGGATATGGGTACCAAAAGTTCTTTGATCTGTCTTGCAGGTACACGGACTTCTGATCATTACAGATCAGGACTCGCTCTTCAGTAGAGAAAGGACTCCTAAACACATCAGTTTAGGACTCGCACTTTAGTGAAATAGACTCTTAAACAAATCAGTTTAAGACTCGAGCTTCATCAGAAAATGACTTCTGACCATTACAGATCAGGACTCACTCTTCAGCAAACAATGGACTCCTTAATACTTCTATTAAGGACTCAGGCTTCAAAGTTCACTATGACTCTTAAACACTTTGTTTAAGACTCATCCTTCAAAGGTTCTATACTTCACATAGCCTATGTGGAATTGCTCAGAGCCTATGACAATCTCCACAGAACCTCTGATGAGGTTGACCTATGTTCTGTGCATTATTTATCTCTATTGATTCAAGCATAGGTCAAGGGGGAGCAGAAGGAGACCTCAAATTGATCTACAGAGGTTGATCATTCAAGGGGGAGCCAAAGGAGGATTATGATCAACAAGAGTCTCTGTCGTTCAAACTAGACACTCTAAAAGAGGTTGTTAGATCAAGGGGGAGCTAAGAATGCGACAGAAGAGATCACATTCGCCGATCAAAAAGAAATAGGTTGGTATCTCGCACTCACACAATGCCACAGAAGTCATAAGCCACAGAGTTCTTTCAACCAAAGAACCTCTGTAGATCACTCAAATCATTCAAATGACTTCTGCTGCACAAAATCTTTGAGATTTACAATTTTCTAGGACACCAACTTTCAAATAAGTCCTAAATACATTGTTAAAACTGATCAAAAACTTGGATGATTAAAAATGTTTAGAAATTATTAGTTATTAGAAATTTCCTGTCACAGAGCCTCTGCTGGCTCTGGCAGAGGTCCAAAAACCTCTGTAGGATAATTTCTCTCTACTAAAAATTTATTGATCCTCTCCGTGTTTTTCAAACGATTTTCATTAAAGATGCCGAAGTTGCAGAAGGCACACATCCCTCAACCCCTCCCAGTGCAACCCACACATCTGACACCACAGGTCTAGCTGCAGAAGGTGTCATTGAAATAGAGTCGCACAACTCGATCCTTACCCAAACCAAACAGCCAGAAGTCACTCTTTCGACTTCTGCGCCCACAGAAGCCGGGGAATCCATTCCTAGGGAGTCTCCTCAGAGAGACTCACCTATAGTTCGTGATCCATCGCCCCAGATCACACTAGAACACCCTACAGAGGAATTCGTTTCCTCTGACACGCACAATATAGGGCCAAAACTTCTTTCAGAGAGAAGTAGAGAGCACCATGACGAAGAGACTCTAGACAAGTCTCCGAGTCAACAGAAGAATATTCCGATACCCACCTCTGGAGTGGATTTGGACAATGTTCTTCACAGAACTTCTGTAGAGACTGAAACTCAGGTTTCTTCTCGAGGATCAGATGGAAATCCTTCCACCCCCAACGTACAAACAAGGGTAAACGAAGGTGTCCCAGGAACAGGGACTCACTCTGGAGAAGGAGTTGTTCCTCCAGAGGTTACCCAAGAGGAACATGTTACGAAGGATGAGTTCCAAGCCTTTGTAACCTCTGTAACTCAAACATTGAATGAGTTGCAAAGCTCATTCACGAAGAACTCAAGGAAGTAAGAAAAGACAACAGAAAGTTCGACGACTTCCCAAATGCAAAAATCTGAGTCTCTTCAAAGAATCTCTGTCAACGTTTATTTCTGTGTACTCAAATGTAAATGCCTCTGGCATAAATTCCAAAATGAATGAAATAATCTTCTTAGGTATTGTTTAACCTCTTCTTTACTTAGGTTAAAATGCATAAATTCAACCTTTTATTTTTCAATACTTAGGGGGAGATTGTTAGCTCCAATATTCTGAAATATTAGAAGTATTGAAAAATGGCCAAGTACAGAAGAACTTCCACAGAAGCTCTGCTGAGTGCAACAGAAGCTCTGCCAGGCATCTCAGAAAAATCAAAGGAAGTTTGATCAAGAGTGATCAAAGACCTAGGAAACTACAGAAGGACGTTTTCAGAAGACCAAGACCGCAGAACCTCTGTTACCAATAACAGAGCCTCTACGGACAACATCAGAAGACAAGGAACCAAGAAGACTTCTCACAGAGGACCGAGCCACAGAACCTCTGCCACCCTTGACAGAAGCTCTGCAGAAGTAAACAACCAAAGACTCGGAATCCGGTGAAGACTACTTTACAGAGGAACCAAACCGCAGAACCTCTGTAACACATTACAGAGCCTCTATGGTCCTCTAAAGACTAGAAAGATATTTATAATATCTTGCTACTGTTCCAAGACCTGTTCATCAACTTGCCCTGTCCAACTTCAACACGTGTCAAACTCTGAGTGTGTTAGGGCATTTTTGTAGCTATCAAGACAGTATTAATATCTTGTACTGTTTCTCCTTAGTAGAGGCATGGGCTTGTCATGTCCTACTATATAAAGGAGTTCCTTTGTTATTTTGGATAACAACTTGAAGCATTTGTCATTTTACACTTTGAGCTCAATATATGGATGACAAGATTGCTCTCTAGATTCTCTCTACACTTGTTCATTACTTTGTGCTAGATTTGGGATTTATCAATTGGTATCAGAGCAAACAGAAGATTCAAGCAGATTAAAGAGCAAATTGAAGAATTTTTACACTGTTCATCAAGAATTCGGACCAAGAGAAGTTTACTGTTCATCTGAAGTCTTAACATTCAGACATGAAGATTTTCTAGATTTTGAGTTTTTGAATCATTTCTTTGCATCGTTCAACTCGGATTTGGATTCTGAACACATTTAATTCTTGCATAAACATCAAAATCTGCACAGAATTGACAGATCTGATCGATTCTTGAATATTTTTTCAAAAACTTCAAGTTCACTGTTTGGATCTTAATTCGATTAAATTGATCGAATTGTGAATTGTGATCAACAGGAAAAGTGTGCAGATTTCAATTACGAACAATTTGATATAAGATTCATCACAATTGATCAAGAATTGAAGAAGTTATGGCAGATTAAGTGATTTTGAAGTTCGAAGTGCAGAATTCGGATTCTTCTTGGTGAATTCGGATCATTCAAAGAGAATTCGGAACATTCATAGAGAATTCGAACCCTATTACATTCGAATTGAGTGAATTCGAACCTAAGTAAATTCGAATTGAGTGAATTCGAATCCAGTTACATTCGAATTGCGTGAATTCGCACTCAACATAATCCGAATTGAGTGTATTCGAACCTTAGTACATCCGAATTGAGTGAATTTGAAGGCTGTTAAGTTCGAATTGGAGGATTTCGAAATCTATCAAGTCCGAATTGATTATCCGAATTGAGTATCCGAATTGAGCATCCGAATTGATCATCCGAATTGAGCATCCGAATTGAGCATCCGAATTCTTAGGAATGTTGATTAAATTCTCATAAGTGTAATTTTTCTTACACTAACTGCTTTATCTTCTGAACGATCGTTTATCTAGCCAATTATCAGAAGATGTCGAGAGATATGCTGAGCATGGGTTCTAAGAATAAGCCTCCGGTATTGATAGCTGAAGAATATTCTCAATGGAAAAGGAGAATGATTCAATTTCTGAATCATCAGAACAGAGATCTTATGCTGTCCATTCAGAACGGTCCTTACAAAGCCTACATAGAGGTTGGTGGCATTGCTGCAACAGAAACAAGTCAAGAGATTCTTCCAAGAAGAATAGAAAAGGAATACAAATATTACAGTGATGCTGATAAAGCTAGAGTTGAAATTGATGAGCAAGCATTGACATACTTGACTATGGCCATTCCAAACAATATCTATAATCGCGTAGACAGCCGAAATTCAGCAAAGGATATTTGGGATGAGCTAGAAAGGCAGTTTGAAGGTTCATCAAAATCAATGAAGACCAAAAAGAATCAGAGCATCAATGCGTATGAAGGGTTTAAAGCTAGAGATGGAGAATCGTTGAAAGATACTTATGATCGTTACAACATCATTCTGAATGATTTAAGAAGGAATGGAGTTGACAAGTCTGAATCAGAGATTAATTACAAGTTTGTCAAGAATTTACTGCCGGAATGGGATTCATACTCTATTCAGCTTCAAATGTCAAGGGATATGGATGATGAAAAGTTGACCGATATTTTCAGCATTCTGGGTCAACATGAAGAAAAGGTAAAAATGGTCAAAGAAAAGGAGAAAAAGGTTGAAGAATCTTTAGCCCTTCTAAGTGAACACAAGAAAAGTGGAGCGATGAAAACAAAGGCTTTGATCTCTGGGTTAAGAAAAAAGAAGATAAGTTCTGATGATGATGATGAAAGCAGCAGTTCTGGAGATGAAATGAGTGAGATAGCTGAAAAATTAGCCTTGTTAACTACAAGATTTCAAAACAGATATGGAAAGAAGAAGTTTCATTCAAAAAGCAAACCTGATTACAACAAAGTGAACAGATACAAAAGGTTTGAGAAAAGGTATGAGAACAAGGATCAAAAGGAAGAAGAAAAAGAGGAGAAAGTTGAGAAAAAGGAGAGGGAAGAAAAGAAGGATATGGATGACCGAAACTGCTATAACTGCGGTAAGCCGGGTCATTTTGCCAGAGATTGTCAGTTGAAGAAAGTTAAGGATTCTGAATACTATCAGCGTAAAGCACATCTCGCAAAAGCCAAAGAAACCGGAAAGCCAGTAAATGCTGAAGAAGAAATATGGCTGATGGATTCTTCAGATGATGAAGAAGCTCACTTCACTCAAGTGAAGCACAGTTTAATGGCTAAACTTGATGAGGAAGATCTGGAATCTGAGGTACAATCTCTATATCCTTCTCTTTATGATAACACTTCTCTTTATTCTGATAATTCTGAAAATGAATCTGAAACTGAAAATGACAAATATGAAGAAATGCAAGCTGTGATATTTGAGCTTAACGAGAAATTTAAAAAGGCACAAAAGAAAATTGAAAAAGTGCAAAAGCAATATGAAGATGAGAAAGCTCAAAGCTGAAATATCATGATGAAGCACTTCTTTATAAGTGTTTAGCTGAAGATAGAGAAAAGGAGAAAGAAATTATTAGATCAAATGTTAAAATACTTGAATCTGAAATTTCTGAGTTAAAAAAGAAAATAACTGATTTAAATGATGAAAACATAGATTTTCAGTTCAAAATCAAGGTTCTTTCTGATGAAAGAAAAGAAGCAATTGAAAAGATTAAGCAGCTTGAAGATTTAAATTACAAAAGAGGCCAATCAGAGCAAACGCTGAATTTGTTGACTAGCAACCCAAAAGATAAACGATTTTATAATCCAAAAATGGGTCTAGGATTATCTGATGACAAGAGTTTCAAAACAATAAAACCTCATGAGAAAAAGGAAGTTTTGAAGCAAACTCTGATAAAGGAGATTCCTCCAATTGCAAAAGTTTTTGTTAAACCAGCAAATGTAAAGTTGCAACAAGTCATTATAACAGAAACACCTGTTAATTCACCTGTATCTGTTAAATCAAATAATGAAGTGTTGCAACAAGTCATAATAACAAAAACACCTCCAAAGACACAAGAAAAAGCAAATGCAAGTAATGGAATTTTGCAACAAGTTATTGTATCAGAAACATCTCCTAAATCAGAAACTCCTATCAAAGATAATGCTTCAAATTCTTCAACTCCAATTTCAAAGAAAGATGAAGCTAAAACAGACAAAGGTTCAAAAGAAAAGCCTAGATACAATATAACAAATTTTAAATATGATGAATTAAACTCCAGTTACAAAACCAAAATGTTTGAACCAACTGGATTTAGTTCATTGTTTTCCGATGAATCTATGGCTAAAACAATTGTTGACAAAATCAATGAACCTATATCTGTTAAAACTAAATCTAACGTTGAAATGGAGTCAAATAATACATCAGATTCTGACAAAAGGGAGTTTGTTCCAGAAACTTCTTCTGAATTTCCAAATTTGGACTCAGCTTTACTTAAAATTGTTGATTTAGAAAATCAAATTTCCAAATGGCAATTAGATTTTAAAAAATTAGAGGATGATCGTGATAATATTGGACTAGAATTTGATCATACAAAAAGGATCAATCTTGATCTTAAGAGTGAGATTCAAAGACTAGAATCCAAATTAGATGAAATATCAAACTCTAAGGCCTCAAAAAGTTGTGAAAAATGTTCAAAACAAGCTGAATCCAAAGATCAAAATAAATCTTCAAGTATGTTTGATCCTTTTGAAAAGCTCAAATTTTTTAAAGAAAAGAAAAATCTTGAATTAAGATGTGTAGAACTTTCGAAACAAATTTCAGATTTTGAAAAAGTTCTATTTCTAGAAAAAGAAAAGCAGAAGAAAGAAAGAACTGAATTTGAAATAGAATTAAAGTTTTGTGAAGTCTACCATAAAAAGTTTTCATCAAAGGTATCTGATTTAAAAACAGAACCAGCTTCAAAAGGAAAAGAGAAACAAAAATCATCTGAAAATAAATCTAATTTGTTTTCAAGTGATCCAGTTTCAAAAGGAAAAGAGAAAGAAAAATCATCCGAAAATAAATCTAATTTGTTTTCAAGTGATCCTTCTACCTTTAAAGGTTCTGACAATGTTTCTTCTTCTTTCTCAGAAATGGATGAAGAAAAGTATGTGGATTTGAAGGAACAAGTTCTGAATAGCAAGAATAGAAGCACCGACTCTGAGAAATGTAGTTCTTTGAATAAAAATTGTATACATTCTTGTAATGTTTGCAATGTTTGTGGCAATAATAATTCCGCAATTTCAGATTTCAAATTATTGTCACAAGCTAAAAGAAGAATTCATTGTGCTCACTGTTGGGATAACTATTTCAAGCTAAACAGAAATGCTCCAACGAATAAGAAGTCTAAAACTTCTTCCTTCTCTTTAAAATCCTCAGCAAACAAATTTGCCAAAATGTTTGGTTTCAGATCGAACAAACAGAATAAAAAGATGAAAGAAAAGAAAACAGTTGAAGTAAATATGGATTGGAAATGGATTCCAAAAAATGAAGTTAACAAACCAAATTTACTCAATCGTTTAACTTTTAAAGGCAAAATTCAGGGGGCATCAAATGTCATTAACAAACTGATCCATACTAACAAGAAAGGACCCATGCAGATATGGGTACCTAAAATAAGATAATTGTTTCTTAACAGGACCGTCATGTGTGGGTCATTGATTCGGGAGCATCTAGACACATGACAGGGTACAAGCACTTCTTGCAAGATTTTATTGTACATCCTGGAGGATCAGTGGGATTTGGAAATGACTCAAAAGGTCACGTTCGAGGCTACGGAACGTTGAAAAATGACTCAATGCAAATTGAAAAGATTTTGTATGTTGAAGGTTTAGGGCATAACCTTTTCAGTATAAGTCAGTTCTGCGACAAGAACTGTAAGGTGTTATTTGATAAAGATTTTTGCTACATCTTGGATGCAAATTGGTCAGAAATCTTCAGAGCAAAAAGATGCGGAGACTTATACATGACTGATTTTACAACTCTTGTTGCTTCTAATCAAGTTTGTCTTGTATCAAAAGCTTCACAAGAAGAGTGTTGGTTATGGCATCGAAGGCTCTCGCATCAAAATTTTCGCAGCATCAACAAGCTTCGAATTGATGGATTAGTTTCCGGGCTTCCTGAAATGAAAATTGACAAAGTTTCTGTGTGTCCAGCTTGTGAAATGGGAAAGATGAAACATGTTTCTCACAAGACCAAGACTTTGTCTAATTGTAACAATGCCTTGGAATTAATTCATATGGATCTCTGTGGCCCAATGCGAACTCAGTCAATGGGAGGAAAGAAATATATCTTGGTTATGGTTGATGAGTTTTCGCGATATACTTGGTTGGATTTCTTACGACTCAAGTCTGAAGCACCCGAGCAGATCATTAAATTCATCAAGAAGATTCAAACTCTTCTACAACGCCCTGTTCGAAAAATCCGAAGTGACAACGGAACTGAATTCAAGAATGCAACTCTTCAATATTTTCTTGAATCCGTTGGAATAACTCATAATTTTTCTGCCCCAATTACTCCACAACAAAATGGAGTAGTTGAAAGGAAAAATCGAACTCTTGTAGAAGCTGCTAGGACGATGCTTGCTTACTCGGGTCTTCCACCAAGTCTATGGGCTGAAGCAGTATCCACAGCGTGTTTTACTCAAAACAGAACTATTATAAATAAACGCTTTAACAAAACTGCATATGAATTAATCAACAATCGCAAACCTAACATCAAATTTCTGCGTGTATTTGGATGCAGGTGTTTTGTGATGAAAGATCGTGAATATCTTACAAAGCTTCAAGTTAAAGCTGATGAGGGCATCTTTATAGGCTATTCCTTGAACTCGAAAGCATACAGGATTTATAATAATCGAACAAAATCAGTAATCGAGAGTATCAACGTTACGTTCGACGAGACTGTGACATTGACTTCTGGACAATTTAGTTCAGAACTCGTACAGAAATCTGAAGCTTCTACTAAAAATGGAGTAGAACCTGTGACGAAACAGTTTTCTAATTCAGCTTTGAATTATAATACTACTACTGATTTAGATTTACTATTTCATGATGCATTTATGGATTACTGTGCAGATATGGAACCACCAATCACATCTGTGAATGCATCTCAGAATCAGACGAGTGCAAATATCTCCGGTCCAACTGAAGATGTTGATACTAGTACTTCTGTAGAAACTAATGAGATTTCAAGTGAACACGTTCCTGTCTCTGAACCTGAAATTCAACCAGTTGTTCAGGTTTCAGAAAATCATTTATCGGAGACTTCCACATCTGAAGGATTAGAAACAGAAGTCAACATACCGGAAACGACAAATGTATCTTCAGCTGAATCGACAGAGGAGATTTTTGCAGTATTGGATGAAAATAATCCATCAAACACTCGTATGGATATACCAACTCTTCCAAGTAGTCATAAATGGACAAGAGCACATCCTCCGGCTGATATAATTGGTGATCTGAATGATGGAGTGAAAACCCGATCTGCGACTACAAACGAATGTTTGTACGTAAATTTTCTTAGCACGTTAGAACCCAAGAAAGCATCTGAAGCTTTACAAGATCCAGATTGGATCAACGCCATGCAAGAGGAATTAAATGAGTTCAAACGCAACGAAGTGTGGCACTTGGTGAAACGTCCAAAAGACAAAACCATAGTTGGAACCAAATGGGTCTTTAGAAACAAAAAGGACGAAGCGGGGATTATAGTCAGAAATAAAGCAAGACTGGTTGCTAAAGGTTACAATCAACAAGATAGAATAGATTATGATGAAACCTATGCACCAGTAGCAAGGATTGAAGCAATAAGGATCTTTCTTGCATACGCAGCACATAAGAACATGAAGGTATTCCAAATGGACGTCAAATCTGCGTTTCTGAATGGAATACTACATGAGGAAGTGTATGTAAGTCAACCTGAAGGCTTTGTTGATCCCAAATATCCCAACCATGTCTACATTCTAGACAAAGCACTCTACGGCTTAAAGCAAGCACCGAGGGCATGGTATGAGACTCTGACTATTCACCTGCTTAAAAATGGATACACCAAAGGTACAATAGATACAACTCTTTTTCTCAAAAGAGAAGGTAAAGATTTAATGTTAGTACAAATATATGTTGACGACATTATATTTGGATCTACAAATCCAGATATGTGTAAAGATTTTGAAAAGGTGATGAAAAGCCATTTTCAAATGAGTATGATGGGAGAGTTAAAAAAATTTCTTGGTCTCCAAGTGACACAATCAAATGAAGGCATTTTCATTAATCAATCAAAATATATAAATGATATGCTTAAGAAATTTGAATTAAATTCCTCTTCCACCATGAAAACTCCCATGGCTACCGGTAAGCTTTTGAACGCTGATTCATCTGGTATATCAGTCGATCAAAAGTTATACCGAGGCATGATTGGATCTTTACTGTATCTAACGGCAAGTAGACCGGATATTTTGTTTGCAACATCTTTTTGTGCACGTTTCCAAGCAAACCCGAAGGAATCTCATATTGTGGCTGTAAAGCGAATCCTTAGATATCTCAAAGGCACAAAAAATTTGGGTCTTTGGTATCCTAAGGATTCTGGGTTTGAACTAACTGCTTACACAGATGCAGATCATGCGGGAAATATGATGGACAGGAAAAGCACATCTGGTGCTTGTCAATTCTTGGGAGATAAACTAGTAAGCTGGTCATCAAAGAAGCAAACTTGTGTATCAACATCTACGGCTGAAGCAGAGTATGTGGCCGCCGCTAGTTGCTGTTCGCAAGTAATTTGGATGAAAACTCAGCTAAAGGATTATGGATATATCTTCAACAAGATCCCCATTTATTGTGATTCCAAAAGCGCAATTGCAATAACTGAAAATCCTGTTCAGCATTCCAAAACGAAACACATAGATGTCAGGTACCATTTTATCAAAGACCATGTTGAGAAGGGAACTATAGAAATGCACTTTGTACCAACAGAACTAGAACTTGCTGATCTTTTCACAAAACCTTTAGATGAAAAGAGGTTAAATTTTTTAATCAGCAAACTAGGAATGTTGAATCCTTAAGACATTGAGGGGGAGTTCGTGTTCTTGCTTACTTAAATCTATGATCATATCCTAACCCACTAGGACCCAAGTGCCATTGGGTACCAAAATCTGCTTAATCTGTTTTGCAGGTTCATCATGTGTTGTACTGAATTGAAATACATATCACACGCATGACTGAAAACAGAAGAGAAGCGGCGTATTTTTTGAAAAATATTTGTACCATTAAGGGGGAGACAAATATCGATGGCTTCTAAACACATCAGTTTAGAACCCGGATTTCAACGTCAATGGCTTTTGGACAAATCAGTTCAAAACCTGTTCTTCAAAGACAATGGCTTCTGAACAACTCAGTTCAGGACCCGTACTTTAAAGACTAAGACTTCTAAACAAATCAGTTTAGAACTCACACTTCTCAGGTAATATCCTTAACTGCTATATATTTTTGTTTCAAGGAACAAGTGGCAAAAGGTAACATTGGATTATATTTGTTTCTACTGATTTGAAAACTTGAAACTTTACAAATTTAATTCAATAAGATGAAATTTTCAATTTTCATTCAATGAATTAAATGTGTGCTATAAGATGACTTTACAAGAAACTTTGTACTATCTGAGTTAGATTTGCTTCAATTTTCACCTCTAAAATAAATCGAAAGGTCAGCAAAACATGAATGAAATTATGCTGAATGCTCAAAGTTATGTGAATCTGGATATATATAGAATATAATGCTCAAAAAGCCTATATGTCAGAATGATGGATGGAAATGAAAATATGGGCAAAGCACTATGTTTTAGAACCAAGTGATTGAGATAAAATAGTTGCACTATCATTTAGTTTGAAAGTTTGTGCCTGTGGCCTTTCTGGTTTGGGAGAGTAAGTCCTAAGGGGTGCTCGACACCTAGTCCCTAAGATCAACTGGTCTGGGATCGGCTGACCCAAATCCTGCAATAGAACCAGATAGAAAGCCATGTTCTACTGGTACAAATGGGTTTAAGATATATCGATGTGGCCTTTCTGGTTTGGGAAATTAAGTTCTAAGGGGTGCTCGTCACCTAGCACCTAAGGCCAACTGGTCTGGGATCTGCTAACCCAAATCCTGCTATAGAACCAGATAGAAAGTCATGTTTAACGGTGTATCTTATTCTTACTAAACTTTTTGATCAAAAGATGCCAATGAGCACAAAATCAAAAGATGCCAATGAGCACAAAATCAAAAGATTCAAATGTGCACAATATTAAAAGATGCCAAAGAGCACATATCTCTTGAAACTTGGGAAAATACAAAGTCGCGATAAACCCGTAAATTTGTGAAAATTCTGATTTTGGACAAATAGTGTGAGTAGAGCAAAGTATTCTTATATATTGTAGAAATACATAAGCTTTATGCCAATCATATTTCGCATGCTAGCACACCAAATAGATTTGATAAAGGGGTGGACACTGAACAATTATAACTTGATAAGCAATGATGTCTTGTCCTTGAATCCAAACACATGCATTTGATTTCATCTGATTGGAATATATGTTAAATTTTATTAAGTTGAATTTCTTTTGTAAAGCTTTCAAATGATCAAATGTTAGTAGTCTTAAAACAAAATTCAATGAATTTGACTTTCCTTGTGAAATGTATTTTTGATCCAATATCAAATACTGAGTTTTATGCATATTTTCAGAGGAAGAAAGCAAGTTGCTCAAGAATTCATATTTTAAGGGGGAGTTAGATTTTTACACAAAGTGATAATTTTAACAGTTTGGACTCATGTTCTATGAGTACCAAATCTTTCTCTGTTTGTGCAGATTTCTCTGAAGAAAAGATAACAGTTTATGCAATTGTTAAGGGGGAGCAATTCGGCATAAATCTGTAAAAGTGTTATCTGTATCTGAGAGCTTACAAAGTTTTATCTGATGTGAGAATTTTAGAACAGTTGTTGGACTTTTCAGAAAAAGTTGTAAATTTTCATGCAAATATTTGAAGAATTCGATCTCTGAAGGATTCGAATTCAAAGAATTCGAACACTTAAGGATACGAATTCAATGAATTCGGACCTTTAAGGATTCGAATTCAAAGAATTCGAACACTTAAGGATTCGAATTCAATGAATTCGGACTCTTAAGGATTCGAATTCAATGAATTCGGACTCTTAAGGATTCGAATTCAATGAATTCGGAACCTTTAAGGATTCGAATTCAAAGAATTCGAACACTTAAGGATTCGAATTCAATGAATTCGGACTCTTAAGGATTCGAATTCAATGAATTCGGACTCTTAAGGATTCGAATTCAATGAATTCGGACCTTTAGGGATTCGAATTCAATGAATTCGGACTCTTAAGGATTCGAATTCAATGAATTCGGACCTTTAAGGATTCGAATTCAAAGAATTCGAACACTTAAGGATTCGAATTCAATGAATTCGGACCCTTAAGGATTCGAATTCAATGAATTCGGACCCTTAAGGATTCGAATTCAATGAGATCAATATCAATTGTTGTACAACTTTATCTGATTCGAACTCTTTTTGAATTTTTTACATATTTGTTTATGTAAATTGTTCAGATGAACAGTGCCATATCTAATGTTTTGAAACATGCATTTTTAACTGATTGCCAAGTGGGGTACTCTAATGTGTGCCAAGTGTACAAATTTTTTTTGAGTATAAATAGGGTTCGAAACCTTATTTCCCACTTTTCACTATTTGGTATTGTTTCAAACACTCTCAAGAGAACACTGTTCATCTTCCACTTTATCGATCCTTCATCTGCTTGATTCATCCTCATCAGGTAAACATTTCTATCGAAATTACTCTTATCAGATTCGAAAATGTAATACGAATCATTCTATACGAATGGTTTGTTTGATTGTAAACATTTACTATGCTAATCTGTAAAATCAAAAAGTTTACTGTTCATCATCGTGCTCATATGAACATGAATTCGAACCATACCTGATTCGAATTCATGAACATTGTTGAATTCGAACATGTTTTCGAATCGTTCTTGTTTCGAATTCATGAAACATGTTAAGAAAGAATGCCTTTAGATTCGAATTCATATTTCATAATTTGAATTAGGGCTCAAGTGTTGAATTCGAATGCCTTTAGATTCGAATTCCTTTAGATTCGAATTCACATGTTATAATCTGAATTAGGGCTCAACTGTTGAATTCGAATGCCTTTGGATTCGAATTGGATGAATTCGAACCCTTATGGATTCGAATTGGATGAATTCGAACCCTTGTGGATTCGAATTGGATGAATTCGAACCCTTATGGATTCGAATTGGATGACTTCGAACCCTTATGGATTCGAATTGGATGAATTCGAACCCTTGTGGATTCGAATTGGATGAATTCGAACCCTTGTGGATTCGAATTGGATGAATTCGAACCCTTGTGGATTCGAATTGATATTCAAAGACAAATCATGAATTCGAATGCACTATGATTCGAATTCTATACTTAGAAAATATTTTTCTTTCAAATTTTTTTTCATAGACTAATTTTGTAAGAACTATTATCAACAGGTAAAATGGTTAATCAAGAAGAACAAAGTCACATTCAAGGCTTTGATGATCATATTCCAAGTCTTCCCGAACCGACACACGATGTACCTTTACCGTCAACACGATCAGTACATCAATCCCAAGCCGGAATTCATCCAGATCATGCTATCATTCATCCGATCAACTATATTGCGATCATTCCCAACAATCATCACATTGATTTTGATCACATCAACATTCATCCAGTGATAAAGGAAGTGCTCAGGAATCATCCGTTAGCATACGAATTAACGAATATTGTCGTTGTGCCTATGCTATATTTACAGCAAGCATGGAAGACAATAACAACAACTATGGAAGATGGAAGACCAATTTTTGTATTCCAAATAGACAACTTCATCACAAAGCTTGATTTCCAAAGACTAAGAATGATTCTGAGGCTACCTGAACCTGATTCACGAGAAGGAAAGACTGAGTTTGATCCTTTTCCATCTGAAGAAGAAACGTTTGAAGGAATACGTGCTATGGGATACACTGGAAACTTAACTCGGGTGAAGGAATTCCATAAGGCGAACCTACCACCGTTATACTATACAATCTTCTCCATTATTAATAGATGCTTATCTGCTAAACATGCCCGAACAGACAGTGCCAGCGTCGGATTTCTGAAGCTATTTCATGCAGTAGTGTATGATCTTCATGTAGATTATGCAGCTATTTTCTGGCATGAACTGAATGAGAAGATAGATCTTCGCCGACAAAACAAGGGAAAGCCTTATGTTCCATATATGAGGTTTCTTCAGATTATCATTCATAGCATGCTTCGTTCTAACAGAGAAATTCCAAGACGAGCAAATCATCCTTCTGTGCCCGAGAAAGCTATGCAGTATCTTCAGTTTCGTAAAACTGAATTTGATTATGAGATGCCGTTACCTGAAGGATTTCTTCGATACGCGGATCAGGACGTTGAGTGCATTATCGAGTATAGAGAGTCTATGGTCCAACCAGAACCGGAGGGACCTACCCCAGACTCAACCCCTAGGCGAGAGGAGTCGGTGAGTGTTCAGGATGCACGGGCTACTGAACGGGGAGAGTCGAGGGAAAACACCGAGAGGGGAACTGGTGGGGATCATACATCTGTATTTGAAGATACAGGGTCATCGTCCGAGGACACACATACAGATGATCTTGTTCAACACGATTCTGAGGGAGAAATTCCTAAACACATTGGGGATCCTCCTTTAGTTGAGTACTCTAGTGATAGTACAGAGTCTGATAATGCGTCTGATTCAGCGGAGGAACATCGTGATGGTGATGAAGATGACAACGATGATAATGATGATGATCAAGGGAATGCTGGAAATATTGGTGCTGATGCTACTACTGAAGAAAACTGGTTTGGTAACGTTTCTGATATCTTTGAATTTCCACAATTGAATATGTCAGATAATATTAATGTGGAAAGCTTAAACTTTGATGACATGCCTTTAATGTCGACTCAAGTTAGTGAAGGAACGGAAGGCATAAGGAGACCCGAGGGAGTATCAGTTGAAAATATATGTGAGACTGTGAGAGAAACTGAAGAAAAGAATATGGAGAGTGTGAAAGATATCCAAACTGTCTATTCCAGAAGGGCAGCCACATCCACCACCAGATCTCATTTGTTGGGATCAAGTGTTGAACAAGTCGTTACTCGCCCAGTAACGCAATTGCACACCTCTGCCAGCTATTCAGCTTCTTCTTCACAAGAAACTGTCTCATTTTCTCACGGGGTTTTAGCACAAACACTATCTGGATCTCGTTCGGAGATTCCGGATATTGAAACAGAGCGACTTCCTCCCCAGTCCTCGACCTTCTTTCCTGCACAAAGTTCGAGTCTAGTGCCTGTTCCTAACATATTTGATTCTTTGAATAGGACACTTTCAGGAACATCTGATGCGCGTCTTCGTGACTCATCCGGAACACTCAGAGTAGATTCTTTTACAGGACTACAAGGACAGAGTGGAAATCCTACCAGTGCTAACACTATGCCAACACTGAGTGTAGGTCACACAGTTGCAACAACTGTTGTGTCAACGGCAAACCTAAGTGGTGCCGGTGTTACTTTACCCTTCTTTGTGACAAGGGAAAACTTCGATGGCGCCCTAAAGGACATTGAAACTATGTTCATCCGGGAGTTACAAGGTGTGAAGAATCAGTTGAAGGGAAAAGAACCGATGACTTATGAGCCAGCTGTACGTCCTCGTCCAGAAATCTATCTGGCTCCGCCTCGAGTACCTCAGTCTTCTCCTATGCAACAAACACCAGTGGATCAAAGTGTTGATGAATTAAGGGATTTATTCTATGCCAAACTGATGTCTATGAGTCCTGAAGATCAGCAAAGTAAAACCTTGTTATCTCTACTTCAGAATTTCCAATCTACTCCAAATCCACTTCCACCTACACCTTCAGTTACACCCACACAGTTTCAAGCATTATCCAAAGAGTTATCTACTTTCAAGTCTGAAGTTGTGAAATCTTTAAGTGATATGAAGCAGTCAATTGTTGAGTTGAAAGCATTAATGGAACAGTCGTGTAAGACTCAAGCTCAGAGTACTAAAAGAAGACATGATCAGGATCCCGATGATCATGATCATGAGGGGAGATGAGTAAGAAGAGAAGAGCTGAGTCAGAAAGCTCTCAAGGTCAGAAAAAGAATCCGACTGTTGCTGAAATATCTAAGATGTTTGAATCAGGTGCTATGGGTGATCAAAGCGGAAAACAGATCGTATTATATGTTGATCCGAATATAGAACCAACGGTTGAAAAGCCTGAGGTAAATGAGAAGGAGATAAGAGAAGTGGTTGATCGATTCGTGCAATCTGTGGAGTTGATTGAAATTAGTTCTGATGATGAAGAAACTGATGAAAGTGCAAGAGCTTATGATCGGTATTGGAAAGTTAAGGAGGAAGAAGAACCACTTTTGGTATTTACTTATGAACCAGAAGATCAAGGTGTTGGATTTAATGAAGAAGAGGTTGATATTTTGTCAGAGATATATGGGCCACAAACTCCTGAAGAAATAATCTTTAGCCCTGTACACTCACCCGAACATATCTCAACCACTTTGATGTCAGAACAACCTTCTGTTACACCTATAACCATCAACCTTAACCAACCTACTTCAACTCAAACCACTATACCTGTATCTGAACCACATCATTCTCATGATCCATTATCTAAAGAGCCAAAATCCGAAGAGACTGATCCTCAATCCACTACATCTTCAATACCTCTTATCATTCATAGTCATGATGAAGCTGGTCCTTCTAATCCTGCTGATCAACCTGGTCCTTCATCCTCACGGAGCAGAAAATTGACTGAACTTGAACAACGACAAAGAACTTTGTATTTGAGAACACCTTTCCTAGAAGTAGAAGAAAGAAGACTGTTTGTGCACAGAATCAGAACTTTGAATCCCTACGCTGTGTTGGGTATTACAGATCAAACAGCCGAATACAAGTTCGAATATATGTACTTTCTAAGGGACAAGTGTCAAAAGAAAAGAGAGGTGAGGAGCAAGAAGTTGATTGTGTCTATAAAGGAGGTAACAGCTAGACTTTATTACAAGTTGTGGTATCCAGAGTTTCTTGTTCAAAGGCAAGATTGCAGAGATTATAGATTTACTGAAGCTGATTTCTGTCATTTAACCATGGAAGATTTTGAGTTCTTGTATCATCATTTCAGAGATCTTCAGATCAGAAGGGAAAACGTAACTCTTGCTTTGAATGCCATTAAGAGATTTCTGAGAAGACACGTTTTATTCACACAGTGTCATGATTTGCAGATGGGTGTGGAAAGCTATCAACCAAGAATAAATCTGTTAAGACCAAATCAAGAATTGACTGGATTGATGAGGATGCCTTTATATTGTGTGATTGGAGAACCAGAGTTTGGTGTTGTGTTCAGTAATGGTGCAAACAAGATATTCATTCGGTTTAATGAGTTGGAAAAATATTCTGATGGTACGCTTAAAATTGTAAGACTTCAGTTAGTCGAAAAGCTCAAACGACATGATGCTGAACGAAAAGTTAATTGGATGTCTTCAAGACCTAGAAGAGTTTTGTCAAGAGCCATTGAAGAGATAGATGAAAAATTGAGCTTCAGAATGGCTATGCGAAGGATTGAAACGCATCTTGGGTTTCGAAGTAGAAGAAGACCCTTTCTGCCTTGATAGCTAAGGGGGAGATTGTTAGGCCATTTTTGTAGCTATCAAGACAGTATTAATATCTTGTACTGTTTCTCCTTAGTAGAGGCATGGGCTTGTCATGTCCTACTATATAAAGGAGTTCCTTTGTTATTTAGGATAACAACTTGAAGCATTTGTCATTTTACACTTTGAGCTCAATACATGGATGACAAGATTGCTCTCTAGATTCTCTCTACACTTGTTCATTACTTTGTGCTAGATTTGGGATTTATCAGAGTGGACTCAATAGGGCATGGTACAAAATAGACGTCTGCGCCATTTAATGCATTTACCAATAGTACATCTGCTCCATTAAATGCGCATGGCTCAAACAACTGTTCACACCATCCAGTTTACTATTTATGCCGTAAAAGGAACAGTGACCTACTTCATAGTCTTCTAAGAGTAGTATATAAGGAAGACTCATGTTGAGTTCTTCCTAACAAAAAAAAACAAGAACACTTAAATCGAACATCAAGAAAACATAGCTTATGCACATTTAGAGTCATATCTGTTTAAAGCTTTGCATACTCACTGTTCTTAAATCTGTTCTTGATATATATATATTCAGTAAACTTTGAGATATTATTTTCTGTTCACGGTTTATTTATATTGTGTTCTAAATCTATCAAACATATCTGTTAGTTCTTCAAATACGCTTCCGCATCAAACATAAACTCGAACTAATAGATCTGATAATTTTGTTTAAAGCAAAACGGGAACCAACAACTCTTTTTGCTCATTTTCGAGAATTGTTCCAAGAATGGGGTTTTTAGAAGCGGAATGGCTAAAATTGACAAATTAAAATAGAAAATTCAAGGAAATAATAACTCTAAAAATAGAGTTATCACAACCTCAAACTTGTCCCCAAGTAATAAAAAGAAATAATAATAATAATAAAAATGCATATGAGCTTTCAGGGACTTACTAACTTCTCACTCTGAATGAATATCTCCCTCCACAGATACTTCTTTCGGTTCTAAAATTAAAGCTTCACTTTTGTACTTGACGAAATCTTTCCCTTGTTCACAATTGATCAATAGGACTTTTCTTGGGTTCGAAAGATTTGTGGCTTTGAATATTTTTCCAAGGGTTTTGGCACGAAATTCCAAACTTGGACCGAAGATCTCTCTTTGAGATTTTTATTTCCAAATGTGAGTGGTATGTGTTTTGCATGGGTAAGTACGTACACTTTTAGGCTTTATTTGGGTATGGCTATTTTTGTGTGAGTGGTTATTCTGATTGTCCAGAATAGGCACACCATCTTTTTCTGGGAGTGAGCACTTTGACGGTCCAGAAAAGGCACACCATCAATTTTGTTAGTGACATTCCGATTTTCTTCTGTTTTTGTATTTTTGTATGTTTTTTTGGGAGGGGGGTATGGCTTACCCACCTCAAACTTGGACTTCACAGTTTCCCCACTGTGGGAAGACTGGAAGTCACTCTGGAAATCCCCACCTCAAACATAAGAGTTCACAGTGTCCTCACTGTGACACGGAAATATGGACCGAAGGAGGTGGTTGTGGGTATAAAAAGGGTCGTGTTTGGATGCGAAAAATGGCCTATATCATTTCACGGGACAAGTTGAGATTTGTACTTACAAAAGTGACATTTTTAAGTCGGAAGCCGAAAGTTGTACCTTGAAATGGAAACGAGATCAAACAAGCATTCAAACATCAAATACGTTAGTACCCAAAAGTACCTACCGAGTGGTAGGATTTCATGCATTACGAACCGAAATAAGAATGCAGCAAAGTGTCAAAAGCCTAGCCATATGCACAAAATCAAACCAAACAGAAATTAAAATTGTTTTAGGGAGCATCATGAGTGGAAACCAAAGTTTTAACAAACCATTCAATGGGTTGGGGTTTGTTGCGGTGAACTGTCGCCAAAGTCCTCAGTGAACTCATCTTCACTTTCATTGGAGGGACAAATACCTTCTGGAAATTCAGGGAGCTGTGCGCCAATTTGGGATTAGGTTCTTGCAACATCTGGTTCATAACTATGCCTCTGTCCCTCGTGTACATCCAAAAGGATTCGGTGGCTCGGTTGGCATTCTTCTGCTGGGCCTCCATTAGTTCAATGCGATAGGTGAGAGATATCAAAGCTTGCAAAATGGCTGTCAGTGGGTTACTAGTGCTCGCGGTTCCTGCAGTGGGGTTGTGGAGTGGGGTACCAGTGCTTCTCACAGTGTGCTCATCAGCGATCCTCACTGTGGGATTGTCATCGACATGCTCTCGGGGAGGAGTGGTGATTGCTCGACCCATTTTGCTTATGGTTGCCACACTGATATTGCTTGTTGAAACAAGCCACTGATCATCTGCAGCTGAGGGCACTCCAGCTTCTATTAGCAACATAGTAATGAGACAAGGGAGGGGCAAGATTACCTTTTTACGGGTGCGGGCTTGATGAATGGCAGCGTGCCTAACCACTCCCAGATTGATCTTTTTCCCAATGAGGATGCAAAACAGTAAGGTACACTTGTGCATTGAAAGAGTCGTATCATGCGATGTAGGGGACAAAGAGGCACGGAGGAATTGGAACCACACAGCGGCCTCAGTAGTGAGGGAGCTAGCGTGCAGACACTTCATCTGGCCGTCTTTATCCCATGTCTTCCCTTCAACTACTATTTCTTTCAAAATAAGATCCTCATCTGCCGGGGTCATTTTCTTCAAAAACTGCAAAAATTCACAAGCTTCCGGGATCCTTCCTAGAACCCGATTAATTGCATCTGCTGAATGGCTCAAGGTTCGACCCCGGACTTTCACAATGGGGTCCTTTTTTGGGAAGCCTCAGCGTAAAACTCCCGCACCAACGAGGCGTTTGCTTGACGATTGGCAGATGCCAATGTCGACCAATCTTGCACCAAAATTCTATTTTTCACAAACGAGTTGGCCTCTATAAAGTCGGGGTCGAAACCCCTCTCTAAGTTCAGCTTTTGAATTGAAATAAAAGCATAGTGGGCTGCTACTAAGGGAGTTGTGAACTGCCTAGGCACCCCACTGGGGGCATGTTCAGTCCCCACAGTGGACAGGTGTGGGCTGTCAGATGGCATTTGTTTACTCCCGGCATCCATTTCCACAGAAGATGAACTTAAAGAGGGTTCGAGACCCTTACCTTTCCCCGATGATTGTCTTCGCGGCTTTTTGGTTGGTGATTTCTGCGACATGGTCACCCTAGACCTGGTGACCATTCCTCTTTTCCTCATAGCCCGAATGATGGGGTTCTTCCCACTGTGGGCAGTTACCTGGATGGCCTCCAAGTCAACAGTGTTTGTGACATGGGGGATTTCTTCTGTTTGAATCTGCTCCTTGCCCTTTCTTTGAATTTCCTCCTCTCGTCGAATTTTTTCTTGCTCTTCTCTTGCCAATCGCTCATCCTCATCCTTTTTCTTCGCTTCCTCTGCCTTTTTCCTTTCTTGTTCTTCCCGAATTCTTTCTTCTTCGAGTCTTTTTCGTTCCTCCTCCTCTCTTTCCAATTTCCCGGCTTCTTCTCTTTTCTTCTCCTCTTCTTCTTTTCGTAACCTCTCCTATTTTCGTAACCTCACCTCTTCTTCTTGTTTTAATCTTTCCTCTTCCTCCTTTCGCCTTTTCTCGAGTTCTTCCTTTCTCTTTCGGATAGCAGACATCCGTTGATTATATTCTTCCTCCAATCGCCTTTCTTCTTCCTCGGCATGCAATGCCTCTTCATCGAAGTGGCTAGAACTGGAGTCCGCCACTTTTGATGATGAAGCACCCCTTGGACTCCCCTGCTTGGACGAACCCGTATCTGGACCATCAGTAACTATTGGATTTTCGCCGGAGACCGGCGGCGGTTCGTTTAGGTCGCCAGTTACGGTCTCCGGCGGGTGGTCGTCGGTGGTTCTGTGGCGGACCGCCGGACGTGTGGGTGCATCTGGGTGGGTATTAAGCCTTTTGCTTCTAGCCATTGTTTAGGGTTTTAGGAAGGGTTTTCCGGTTTGGCTTCGTGCGAGAGAGATATGACGAGTGTAAGTATTTTGTAGAAAGAGTGGTTTTGTTTTGAATAGGAAAAAGGGTTTTCTTTTGGTTAGTATGGGAGGGAACGGTTGTTTTTGGAGAGAGAGATATGAGAAATGATGGATTTTCTTGGAAAATGGCGAGACTAGGACAAGTGGCAGCAAAAGGTGACCTTTGTGTAAGTAAAAGTTGATAGATGTCAGCCTTGGCCCCCCAAAAAACCGTCCCTTCTTATGTCAGACCGGGAGTGGGGAGCGCAGGGACTTGCTCCTGCCCACTGCGAAGATTTTTCTTGATTTTTCCTCCAAAAAGTGGCACTTTCTCCTACACACATTAAAACAAACTACCATGCAGAATTAAAAAGACCAAAAAAAAAAAAAAGACAGCAAACAACTGAAATAAAATATTTACATGTGGTCCCGATGTTTCTTAACCATAGTGAGGTGGAGAGTGGGATGGAATGTGGGCACTCTCATTCAGAAAATGTTTCACCCTCTGCCCATTGACTTTAAAGATTTGACCAGACTGTGGGGACTTCAACTCTACTGTTCCAAAGGGACTTACCTTGACAATGGTGTATGGTCCCATCCAACGTGATTTTAGCTTTCCTGGAAAGAGTTTAAGGCGGGAATTGAACAATAATACCTGTTGTCCCTCCATGAACTCCCTATGGTTGATTCTTCGATCATGCCACATCTTGGTCTTTTCCTTGTACAACTTTGCGTTTTCATAAGAGTGGTAACGCAACTCTTCTAACTCATGCAATTGTAAACTCCGCTTAATTCCTGCAACATCCTCACTCATGTTAAGCTCTTTAAGGGCCCAAAATGCCTTGTGTTCCAATTCAATTGGTAAATGGCAAGCTTTGCCAAAAACCAATTTAAACGGAGACATTCCCAAGGGAGTTTTGTAGGCCGTGCGATAGGCCCAAAGAGCATCATCGAGTTTGGTTGACCAATCTTTACGGTGTGGTTTAACAACTTTTTCCAAAATTCCTTTGATTTCTCGGTTTGAAAGATCGGCTAAACCATTGGTTTGCGGATGGTATGCGGTGGCCACTCTATGATGTATGTCATATTAAGAAAGGACCGAGGCCATGACTTTGTTTACAAAATGGGTGCCTTCGTCACTAATCAATGCCCGTGGTGTTCCAAATCGAGTGAAAATATTTTTATGCAAAAACTTTACCACGGTATTGGCATCATTAGAATGACACGCAATGGCTTCCACCCATTTTGAAACATAGTCTACCGCAACTAAGATATAAAAATTATTATTGGAATTTGGAAAGGGTCCCATGAAAGCAATCCCCCAAACATCAAAAAGTTCTACCTCTAGAATGTTGTTAAGAGGCATCTCGTTCCTTTGCGAAATGTTCCCGGTGCGTTGACATTGCTCACAATTTTTCACAAATTCATACGAGTCTTTAAACATAGTGGGCCAAAAGAATCCACTTTGCAAGATTTTTGCAGCAGTGCGGTTTCCACCAAAGTGGCCACCGTAGTGGGATGTGTGACAACCATGGAGTATTTGATGTTGCTCACTCCCGTGGGTACAACGCCTCAATATTTGGTCCGTCCCTATCTTATATAAGAAAGGGTCATCCCAAACATATTGTCGTATATCATGTAAAAAAAAATTAAATGGTTGCCCACTTATCCCGTGGGGTTTCAGTCCACTTGCTAAAAAGTTTGCAATGTCAGCATACCAAGGAATATTATTTTCAAGATGTTGGGATGATAACAATTGTTCATCGGGAAAATTCTCTCTGACCGGAGTGGGATCAACAGTGCCCACTATCTTCTCGATCCTAGAAAATGATCAGCTATCTGGTTGCTTGTTCCTTTTCTATCAACGATGTCAAGGTCAAATTCTTGCAGCAATAAGACCCACCTAATCAAACGTGGCTTGGAATCAGCCTTGTTGATTAAGTATTTTATCGCTGCATGATCCGTGTGCACTATGACCTTCGTCCCTATCAAGTACGACCTGAAACGATCAAAAGAAAACACCACCGCAAGTAATTCTTTTTCTATTACTGTGTAATTAATCTGAGCTTCAATCAGTGTTTTACTTGCATAATAAATGGGGTGAAAAACTTTGTTCTTTTTCTGACCGAGAACAGCCCCCACAGCCCACTCGCTGGCATCACACATCACTTCGAATGGGAGTGGCCAGTCAGGAGTGGTCACTATGGGTGCTATGACTAAGGCTTCCTTGATTGTTTCAAAAGCATTTCGGCATTCTTTTGTAAAAATGAAATCTTTTTCGTGTTGTAACAGGTTGCATAAAGGTTTTGTTATTTTCGAAAAATCTTTGATGAACCTCCTATAAAAACCCGCATAACCCAAAAAACTCCGAATGCCTTTTACAGTTGTGGGTTCGGGAAGTTGTGCCACTACCTCAAGCTTGGCTTTATCGACTTCCAACCCTCTTTTTGAGACGACATGACCTAGGACAATACTTCTTCTACCATAAAATGGCATTTTTCCAAATTCAAAATAAGGTCGTGGGTCTCACATCTCACTAGGCTTTTCTCTAGATTTCCTAGGCAGTTGTCAAACGATGTCCCTATCACAGAAAAGTCATCCATGAAAACTTCTACGGTGTCCTTGATCATGTCGGTAAAAATTGCCATCATACAACGTTGGAAAGTGGTGGGGGCATTACACAATCCAAATGGCATCCTCCGGAATGCAAAAGTAACGTAGGGACAAGTTAAGGTGGTATGTTCTTGGTCCTCGGGGGCGATATGGATTTGGGTGTATCCGGAGTATCCATCTAGAAAACAGTAAAATTCATTTCCCGCTAACCGATCAAGCATTTGGTCGATGAAAGGTAGGGGGAAGTGGTCTTTCTTAGTGGCCAAGTTGAGTTGTCTATAGTCCATGCAAATTCTCCACCCCGTGACAGTCCTAGTGGGGATGAGCTCGTTCTTTTCGTTCTTCACTACGGTCGTCCCTCCCTTTTTAGGGACACATTGGACGGGGCTTACCCAACTACTACTAGCAATGGGATAGATAATACCGGCATCTAACCACTTCAAAACTTCTTTCTTAACTACCTCCTTCATGACGGGATTTAACCTTCTTTAAGGTTGGACTTTCCCAGGGTGGTCACTCTCCAAGTTAATCTTATGTTGACATAAATAGGGGCTAATACCTCTAATGTCCGCTATGGTCCAACCAATTGCATTCTTATGCTTCATCAACAAATCAATCAGACGTTGTTCTTGGTTCTCGCTAAGTTTGGAAGAGATAATAACGGGAAGTTTATTATTCTTAGCGAGATAAGGATATTTCAAGTGGGAAGGCAATGGTTTAAGCTCTAACTCGGGAGGGTGTTCTATTGAAGGTGGTTGAACATTTCTATCCTTAAAGTCTAGGGGTTCAAAGACTGCTACCATTTCGTTACACTCATCCTCAAAAGTGTCATCACTCTCTAGGTCGGAGTGCTCACTCTCACTCCCCACTGTGGGCACTGTGTCAAGACTGTAGGATTCATAAATCGAACTTAAAGCAAAGCAGTCTTCGGTGTCTATATACTTAAGGGATTTGAAGACATTGAATGTTACTTCTTGGTCATTAACTCTCATTGTGAGTTCTCCTTTGTGCACATCAATCAAAGTTCGCCCGGTTGCAAGAAACGGACGTCCTAAGATGATTGGGATTTCTTTATCGGCCTCATAATCTAGAACTAGAAAATCGACTGGGAAGATAAATTTATCCACTTGGACCAAAACGTCTTCTATTTTACCCTTTGGGTAGGCAATGGACCGGTCGGCTAGTTGTAATGTCACGGTTGTGGGTCTAGCCTCTCCATACCCAACTTGTTAAAAATAGACAATGGCATCAAATTGTCACTAGCTCCTAAATCACAGAGTGCTTGACCTACTTCTTGTCCTCCTATTGTGCACGGAATGGTGAAACTACCCGGGTCTTTCAACTTTGGTGGAATCTTGCTAGTAAGGAGGGCACTACATTCCTCGGTCAAAGCCACAGTCTTAAACTCACCCAACTTTCTCTTTTTGTTCAAAATATCTTTTAAAAATTTAACATAGCTTTACATTTGCTCGAGAGCCTCTACCAAGGGTATGTTAATGTGAAATTGTTTAAAAATGTCTAAGAATTTTTTAAATTAAACATCGACATTTTTCGGCTTCATTCTTTCAGGAAAAGGGATGCTTCGTGGGTCAATTTGAGCTTGCTGTGGTATTGGCTTTGGAATAGTAGGTTTTGGAACAGGTCCAAAAGTGGGAAGATCAGGGATGTCGTTCCCCACTGTGGGGATCACATTGACTTTAGGAGTGCCCGCTGTGGGGATCACAGTGGGTATTTGAGGCGAATCCTCATACTCGAAAACGATATCTTTTAGATCCTTTCCACTCCTAAGTGTGATGGACTTAACATGTTTAGATCCTTTTCCTATTCCCCTAGCATGCTCGGTATCACTAGGTAACGTCCCTGGTGGTCTATTCTTAACTTTGACGGCTAGTTGTCCTACTTGAGTCTCTATGTTCATAATGGCTGCTTGAGTTTGATTCATAAAACCCTTGAGAATTGATTCAATCGATTGTTGAGCCTCAGCTGGTTGATTGGATCGTGGTTCGTATTGTTGTGAGGACTGTCCTTGGTGAAAGTTCTGTGAGTTCTGCCCACTGTGATGTGGGGACTGCCCACTGTGATTTTGCTTAAATCCAGGGGGATTGTGTGGTTTTTGATGGCCATGACTCGCCCCGTGGGGTTGGAGTCCTGGATTACCAGCCCAAGGGAAATTTCGGTGATTCCTCCAACCTGGATTATAAGTCTGCGAGTACGGGTTGTTTCTTGGATTTGTCCCTATAACATTAACGGCTTCGGGATTTGCTGGACAATAGTCAAAAAGATGCTCCTCTCCACAGAGGGAGCAGTTTTCGGCTAGATGAGTTGCAGAATTGACTTGGCCTCTATTTTGGTTCAAAACGGTTGTTGTTAAGGCCACTAACTGCGCATTCATGGTTTTCAGCGCTTCCGAATCGATGGTGTTGGTCTTTGGTACTATTGCTCTAGGATTGGACCACTCGGTATTGTTGTTGGACACTTTTTCTAAAATTTGATATCCTTCATTGTAGGTTTTACTCGTGAATGTTCCACCGGCTGTTGCATCTAAGATGATTTTTGCTGCATTGGAAAGACCATTGTAAAGGTCTCCAATTGGATGCAATGTGGGATGTCGTGATGTGGGCACTTTCGAAGTAAATCTTTAAATCGTTCCCATGCATCCGAAACAGCCTCATCTTCTTATTGCCTAAACAAAATTATATCATTTCGAAACCTTACATTCCTCGTTGGAGAAAAGTATTTTTGCAAAAATTTATCGGCAAGTTCTTGCCAAGTGGTTATCGAATGAGGTGCATGTGAGTTCAGCCATGACTTTGCCTTATCCCTTAGTGAAAAAGGAAAAAGTCTTAGTCTTAATGCTTCATCACTCACACCTTGTAACTGAAAGGAATCGGTTATTTCTAAGAAAGATTTTAAGTGCAAGTGCGGATTCTCAGATGGCGATCCTCCAAACTGACCCATGGCTTGGATCATTTGAAACATCACCGTTTTGAGTTCAAAATGGTTTGCAACAATGTTGGGCCTTAGAATCCCGGAGCTTAAGTCGTTAGCTCCGGAAGTAGCGTAATCCCGTATTTTTTGATCTTTGCTATCGGCAATCGTCATTGTGGTCTCCACTATAGGTGGTGGTATTGCTGCCATGTTTACAGTGGGAATCACAGGGGGTTTTCGATTTGTGTTCTTGTTTTTACGTCTTCTTCGAAATTTTTTCTCTATTTCAAGATCGATTGGTACCAAAGGTTCGTGTTCTTGCCGTGGCATGCAACACGAACAGCTTAGAAAAACGAGTTACTCGGGCTCGAACAAAAACTAATGTCTTGAGATTTAAAATCACTCCAGTCCCCGACAACGGCGCCAAAAACTTGTTACGTGCGAAATATGTGTTTTAATCGCAGTGGGTTGCACACTGTCCACAGCAGGAAGTGCAAGTGTAAACTATCCACTATGATCGTCACAACAAGTAATAGATGGTAAAATACCAGAATTGAATCCACAGAGACTGGACAATCAAGACAATACGGTTCTCATGAGCTCCTTTTACAAGTTTCAATTAGAGAGGAAATAATACTTTGGTTTGGTTGGCGAAATAGTTACTTTGACTATTTTACTAAGATTAAAAGGAGGAATGGAGGTTAGATTTTCCCTAGATTTTATACTACATACTCGGTCCTAAAAGTGGTCCTTGTATTCGAGGTAGGCATTTTCGCTAGAAAAGCCCGGTTACAAAATACTCACACCATTAGATAAAAATCCCATACTCTTAGTATTTATTGTTTTGTCAATGGTAATCTCAAAAATGGACCTTTTCAGGTCTCGATTGAATGTGTAGAGACAAATACTCTAAGTGTTTTTAATACACAAAATAGCTTGCCTACTACTCCAGTGGGTTGAGATTTGCTCACTGTGCCGACCTCACTTTCATAAGTGTCATAAGAATTCTTTCGAATCCCCTAGCATCATTCAAGCTCGTGTCACTACGTTCTACTTATTTCTAAGTTAAGAACTAGACTTTAGATCCTTGCAAATGATCGGCTTGTTCGCATACTTGGGTAAATATCGAGAATGAATGACCAAAATAATAAATATTCTAAGTATAAAGATTACCCAAGCATTTTTAATAAAATCCAGGTAATTCTCCTTCCTACATCCCAACGGATGTTTTTAGCCCATAATTAAAGTAAAGAAAACAAGAGAGTAGAAGTTACACATAATTTACTTGAAAGTGACTTGAATACAACTCACAGTGGGGAAAGAGGATTCGTCCCTGTCACTGTGTACTTCGAATTACAAATTAAACTAAGAACGTAAAATACAGAAAATAAAAGCTAGTTACTGCAGTAAATGAAAGACTAACACTTAATGTGGTAGTTGAGAAAATTTAAGACTAAGCCAAGCATATCTTAAATGGCACCCAAGTGCTCCTTTATATACTAGGAGAAAGAGTTGGGTATTACACAAAGAGGTGGGTTTATCTAATGGATAAAGACTGCAGTACTATGGCAGAAATCAGCACTTTGGATAATCCTTTTACCCAATAGACCTTTTTCCAAGTCAATCTCTAAGTACAAGAAGGTGTACTTGTTCTCATTTTCAAGGAAACTACTTTGTACATCTCCAGCCCATATTTTCCTGCCATTTGAACCTTCTAAACTCCAGAATGGTTGCATCCCAACTACTAGTTTCTTTTATCTTCTTGCTCTGCTCGAATAGTGGGGAACCGGAGTGGGCACTACAGTGGTCACTGCAGGATAAATCGTGAAAAACACCCAAATTCCACCGAATAATTTATTAAAGACTATGGTTCACTCTTTTTGCTCATTTTCGAGAATTGTTCCTAGAATGGGGGTTTTTAGAAGCGGAATGGCTAAAATTGACAAAATAAAATAGAAAATTCAAGGAAATAATAACTCTAAAAATAGAGTTATCACTTATATTGTTGAGGTTGCTAATGGATATAGGTTAGAAGCTAAGGATGTAATCTTAGGCTGTACTTTGAACTTAGCTGATAAGCTATTTAGTGTTGATCTTATTCCAATTGAATTGGGGAGTTTCGACGTACTGATAGGCATGGATTGGTTATCTAAGAATCGAGCAGAGGTTAGTTGTTTTGAAAAGACTGTCAAGTTACCATTACAAGGCGGAGAAACCCTTGTTGTCCAAGGAGATAGAGCTGGAAGGAGCCTAAAGATAGTGTCCTGTATGAAGGTCCATAAGTATTTGAGGAAGAAATGCGTTGCGTTCTTGGCGCAAGTAATCGAGAAGAAGTCCGAGGAGAGGCGAGTCCAAGATATTACTGTGGTGAAGGATCACCCAGAAGTGTTTCCAGACGATTTGCCTGGACTTCCACCGTGTAGACAAGTCGAATTTCAAATTGACCTTATACCCGGAGCGGCGCCTATAGCCAAGGCCCCATATCGCTTAGCACCTGCCGAGATGCAAGAGTTGTCGAATCAACTCCAAGAACTTTTGGATGAGGGATTCATTTGACCAAGTTCATCACCCTGGGGAGCCCCGATTCTTTTCGTCAAAAAGAAGGATGGATCGTTTCGAATGTGCATCGATTATAGGGAACTAAATAAGATAACAATCAAGAACCAATATCCTCTCCCTCGAATAGACGATTTGTTCGACCAGTTGCAGGGTGCAACTTACTTCTCGAAGATTGATCTTCGATCGGGATATCATCAGTTAAGAGTCCGAGAGGAAGACATTCTGTTAGCTCCAAGTATCTGTAAAATGAAAGTATTGAAAATAAAACCAAGTCAGAAGACCTACAGAGATAAATCAGAAGACTTAGAAGACCAACAAAGAAGACCAACAGAACTCAACAGAGTTCTGGTGGAACCAACGGAGCTCAACAGAGCTCTGGCAGAAGATCAACAAAAGAACTGTTCATACCCGAAGACCAACAGAGTTCTGTCATAACACGCTCTGTTGAAGTGAAGACCTCTGTTATGCCTAAGTCTCGTAGAAATCCGAAGTGTCAGATACGTGTCCACACCTTTCCACGTATGCCCTAAAGATTGGAGACACACTTTCCACGTGTCATTCCAGGGTACGATAGTACACTGTATACACTTTATGAGGCTATATATAGCGAGGTAGTGGAACAAACAATAGTAAGCTTTTGGAAGAATAGTTTTCCACAATTGTAAAAGCACACACTGTCATATCCTCATAGCACTACCCCGTACGATATTGTCTCTGTGATTTCTTGATACACCATTGATCTTGTTCTTGGTGTTATCTTTATCAATATACGAGCAGCGTTTCTTATTTGATCTTGTTATCATATTCCTGTTCTATATTTGATATCACAGTTTACATATCGTCTCATACAATCACTCACTTTAATGGCTTTATATTTAAATTCTTCCGCTGTCTATTTAACTACCATTATCGTGATACGACGTGAATCTAGGAACCAACAATTGGTATCAGAGCTTGCTTGATTTGCTCAAATCAAGGCATCCAATCTACCAAGGTTGATTCACTGTTGTTGATTGTGTGTGTGTTTAAAAGCCTCATTATACTCTGTTTTACTGCTTAAAGTATTTTACATCTTCTCAGTTCATTTAATATCATACTAAGCTTTCCAGTCTAGATTAAAACATTTGTTCTACTATTTCATTGGTTACTGTTCCTCATACTTTAGCTTATTCTCATTATAGACCATTTGAAACTCTCATACTCTGTTTTCTTTTCAAAAATGGCAAACATCAACGCCATTTATACTGCTGGTTCTCTGACCAAGCCTCCTACTCTTCTGAGGGATGAATACCCTCAATGGAAGATTAGGATGGTCAACTTCCTTGATGGAATGGATAAGGACTTAATGCGATCTGTCACGAATGGACCATTCCAACCCATGGTTTATGTCCCACGTGTACCCGCAACAAAACCACTGATGAGATTCCTGCTCACTTCGAACCCAAAACCACTGGGATTACCGAAGAAGAAAAGAGCAAAATGGAAAATGACCTTAAAGCAGTGAGACTTCTGATTATGGCCATTCCGAACGATATATTTCAAGAACTAGACTCATGTGTTACTGCCAAGGAAATCTGGGATCAACTTCTAAATCAACATGAGGGTGGTATCAAAACCCAAAAGAACAGAAGGACCCAGTGTATAAATGAATACAATTATTTCAAGGCACTTCCTGAGGAAACCTTACAACAGACCTACAACAGATTTAATATTCTGATTAACAAATGTAAAAAGTGTGGGGTTGTTAGGTCGAAGGAAGATAACAATGTTCTGTTTTTGAAAAGTTTAAATGATGAATGGTTGAATCTGTCCATGTCTTTACAAGCTAATCAGGACTTAGATGCATGGTCTCTTACTGATGTGTATGGCACTCTGGCCGCACAAGAGAAAGATGTTGTCAAGCAAAAAGGCAAATCCACCATTGCAGGTCCTATCGCTTTGATTTCAGAATCTAAGAACTCAGCAGAAGAGAAACTCAACAGAGATGGCCCTAGAAGAGATAAGAAAAGAGAGAAAAAGAAAGGGAAGAAGAGCTTGGTTGCAGAAAGTGATGATGAAAGGAGTTCATCAGATGAGGATAGTGATATAAATGCCTTTGCTAAATCTCTTGCGTTAATAACTCAACAATTTACCCAGAGATTTGGCAACAAGACATTTGACAGAAGAAAAAGGTACGAAAGAGAAGAAAAAGGTGACAGAAGTTATACTGCACCTCAACAGAATCACCAGAACAGAAACCCGACAGAACAGAGACCTCAACCTCAACAGAAGTACAACGTTCCTGGTCCACAAAAGACTGATGCTGCACAACCCATCAACCAAAACGATGGTCGTTTTTCAGATGTGGCAAACCTGGCCATTTCTATGCTAACTGTAGAGGAAAACTTGTAAAAGATCAAGACTACTACAAGAACAAATACAAGTACAACTACAGAGAAAGGAGTTATGTCGCCGAGATGGAGAATTGGATCTCTGACTCATCCTCTGATGATGAACCAAAGCCAGCCAATGTTGCTGTAGATGATGAAAGTATGACAGAGGTTGACTGGATGACTGGAGAACGAATAGAGAGAACAGAAGAAGAAGATATAGCTCATGCATTCGCTCTTACTGTAACAGAGCCAGACGCCAGAGCGCTGGAGACCATTAAACCCAGTGCCAAGGTATGTTCCTCCGAATCCATGTCTGACTCAGAACTGGAAATGCATGTTTCGCAATTAACTGAGGAATTTCAATTACTGAAACAAAAGCTTTCTGAGGAAAAAGAGCTAAGAAAGCTAGCTCAGAAGGATCTGTCCTTCTACAAGAGAGAGAAAACTCTCTTGGAACAAGAAAACGAAGATATCTTCAAGGAGAAATCTGAGCTAGAGATCTTACAGCAGAAAGAGAAAAGTACTTTTTCTAAAAAGGTTAAAGAGTACGAAAATCTGTTAAAACAGAAAACCGAAGAAATGAAGAAGTCTGAGAATGAAAGACTTAACTCTGTCGCTTTAAAAGACTTTTTTCAAAAAGAAAGGGAAATCTTACATCAGTCCCTACAGAGAAAAGAACTTCAAATCAAAAAGTATCAGGATGCACAGGATGTGCATGTTAAGATAAATTCTCAGATGGATATGCAAGGTCTTGGTTTCTCAGACCTTGCTCCCTGGAACGGAAAGAAGAAAACATCTCTGTTGACTACTTTCTGTGCTGGGAAAATCCAAGAGAATGTTATCTCTGGTAATGCTGTTTTCAAAAGAATTAAAACCTCGGACGTTTACAAGAGGACGAAAAGGCTTGACTTTAGGAATGTCAGGTATGACTCCTTGGATCATGACAAGGTTCTTAAACCATCTTCAAAGTTTATTCTTGATCAAGGAAGAGCTAGAATCTTAATTCCTAACTCTGTCGAAAGTCTGGATCCAAAAGAGATTTTCAACTTTAGTTCTTTCAAGGAACAGAAGCATGTCACTTCTGAGGCTGAATCCTCTGTTGAAATACCACAGAGCAAGCTCAACCCTGAAGCACCAGTCTTCTCTCCTACTTCTGAAACGATAAGAACATCTTTTGAAGAAGATCTCATGAAAGTTCTTAAAGAAAATGTTGTTTCTGATGCTTTAAAACCCAAGTTGAGAAGGTTTAAAACTGCAAAACCTGATTCTACAAAGCCTGTTTCTGTGAGTAACACCTCCAACAGAGCCACCAGAGACTTTCTAGCCTCTGACAGTGACTCTGACCCTGAGGTAGATGAGCAAATTTTCTGTACTCAACCAAATGCTTTGCACAAACCTAAACAGATACCGGCTGGATCCTTTGATTTAAAAGAAGACATATCATTTTTCAAGAAACAATCAAGATTTATACCGGTAACTGAGTTTAATAACAAAGAATTCAGAATTCTTGCTTCTAACTCAACAGAAGTAAAAGGTAAGGTGAAGGCAAGTACTTTACTTAACAACACCTTTGTTCCAACTTTTAAACCAATCAGATTTACACCAGAACAGAAGGGAAAATGGATAGTAAATGACAGACATACTTCCAATTCTGGTAGAAATCAAGAGATCAATTTTGAGAAAAGAGAATCTGTCTCAAAGAATAGTTCAAACAGAATGCATGGTCCTAGAGCTTTTCAGAATCAAACTCCATCTAATAAACAATTCTTGAATAACAACTTGCATCAATCCTCATGTTCCATCAATTGCAATTGTGTTCATCTGTTAAGAAAACTGCAAAATCATATGAATGGACCTCACTGTGTTCTGAATCAGTCACAAAAGATGATAAATCCCAAGACTGATCAGACCACACAGAAGAAAACCTCTGGCACAACATCAAAGAATGTAAAGCCTGTAGGAAAGACTGTTAACCCATCAAAGCCTAACAAGAAAGGACCCATCATGCAATGGGTACCTAAAAGAAACTAATCTGTCTTGCAGAAGCCTCATGTGCAGATCTGGTACCTAGATTCAGGATGTTCCAGGCACATGACAGGCAATAAGGAGCTGCTGACTTCATTCAAGAACAAAAAAGGAAGTGCAGTCACCTTTGGAGGAGACAATGGAGGACAAATTAGAGGTTATGGTACTCTGGTAAATGGTGGTGTTTCAGTTTCCGAAGTTGCTTATGTTGAAGGATTAAATCATAATCTTCTCAGTATAAGTCAACTCTGTGATCATGGGTTCGATGTCAATTTCAGGAAGAAGTTTTGTTCATTATTACTTTCTGAGTCTGGTCAAGAACTTTTAAGAGCCGATAGAAAAGGCAATCTTTATAAAATGAATTTTAATCCAAACCAGGGAACTACAACAGAGAAACTCTGTTTAGTCTCTTTGAACAAAGAAGATGCCTGGCTCTGGCATAAAAGATTTGCTCACTTAAATTTTTCAAATCTTGACAAACTCGTGAAATTGAACTTGGTAAAAGGTCTTCCTTCGCTGAAATTTGACAAAGACCATCTATGCTCTGCTTGTGAGTTTGGAAAAATGAAAAGATCCTCACACAGAACCAAGAGTGATCACAATTGCTTAAGACCTTTGCATATGCTTCATGTGGATCTCTGTGGTCCAATCTCTGTGCAAAGTCTGTCTGGCAAGAAGTATATTCTTGTGCTTATTGATGAATATTCTAGGTATACTTGGATTGAGTTCATCAGAGCAAAATCTGATGTCCCAGAAATTCTGATAAGTTTATTGAGAAGGATACAGGTTCTGTTAGGACTAAAAGTGCAAAAGTTGAGAAGTGACAACGGGACAGAATTCAAAAATACTCGAATAGATTCTTATCTATCAGAAGAAGGAATTTCCCAAAACTTTTCAGCTACCAGAACTCCACAACAGAATGGCGTAGTGGAGAGAAAGAACAGAACTCTGGTAGAGGCCGCCAGAACCATGTTGGCCGGTTCTGTCCTTCCCATCAACTTCTGGGCAGAAGCAGTCTCAACAGCTTGTTTTGTTCAAAACAGAGCTGTAATAGTGAAAAGATTTAAAAAGACGCCTTATGAACTCATCAATAACAGAAGACCAAACGTGAAATATTTTCATGTTTTTGGGTGTAAATGTTATGTCTTGAACGACCGAGAACAGCTGGGTAAATTTGACAAGAAGCGGACGAAGGAATCTTTATTGGTTATTCCCTGACCTCTAGAGCCTACAGAGTCTACAACACCAGAACTAGCGTCATTCAAGAAAGCGTGAACGTGTCCTTTGATGAAAGTACATCAAGTACCTCTGATCGCAAATCAACAGAGAGGACACCAACAGAACAGAAGAAGCCTAGTTCTTCAAAATCAAGGGAAGATATCAATCTTCTATTTGACGATTTCTTCGATGATGATGATGATTCCTCTGTCAACATCAACAGAGGAGATCAAGCTCAAAGTTCAACAGAACAAAATCTGACAGGTACAACTCTTACTGGTCCCTCCAATATTTCACCATCCACTTCTGTGTCTACAGGTATAATTCAGAGAAACGAGGAACCACAACCAGAACCTACACAAGAGCCATCATCACCTCTGCTAACAAATATCGGCCGAAACTCCCTGTTTGAAAGTTCACCTTCGCAGAGCCCTGTTGGCAATTCACAGAGCAATGAGGCCACTCTTCAGAGTTGTGTGCCACAGAACCCTGGCACCAACCCTCAGAGCTCTGTTGCTGAAGATCGTCTTTTCTCATCTGAAGCACAAACCCCTCCTGTTGTCCATGCTCCCATGACAAAATGGACTAAGGATCACCCCCAACATCTTATAATTGGTGCTGCTGAAGATGGTGTCAAGACAAGGTCGGCTACAATCAACGAAGCTTTCTTTGTTAACTTTTTGAGCATGATTGAGCCGAAAAGAATTTCTGAAGCACTTGAAGACCCAAACTGGATCGAAGCTATGCAAGAAGAGCTTCTTGAATTCGAGAGAAATAAAGTTTGGTCCTTGGTTCCACTCCCAAAAGGCAAATCAGCCATTGGAACCAAGTGGGTGTTTAGAAACAAGAAGGATAAAGATGGGATTATCATCAGAAACAAAGCCCGTCTGGTTGCAAAAGGATACTGTCAAGAAGAAGGAATTGACTATGACGAGACTTTTGCTCCTGTGGCTAGGCTAGAAGCAATCAGAATCTTTTTAGCTTATGCTGCTCACAAGGGTTTCAAGGTCTACCAAATGGACGTCAAATCTGCCTTCCTAAATGGCAGACTACAAGAAGAAGTCTATGTCCAGCAACCACCTGGTTTTTGAAAATTCGGAGTTTCCAGACCACGTTTACAAGCTAGACAAAGCTCTGTATGGGCTTAAGCAAGCTCCCAGAGCCTGGTATGAAAATCTGTCCAATTTTCTGTTGGTTAATCACTTCGAGAAAGGTACTGTCGATAAAACTCTATTCTTTAGGAGATACAAGAATGATATACTTCTGGTACATTATTTTTGGGTCAACACGGCAAGAGTAATGTGATAAGTTTGAGGATTTGATGAAAAGTGAATTCAAAATGAGCATGATGGGAGAACTTTCTTTCTTCCTTGGTTTACAAGTAAAACAAACCGACAAAGGGACTTTCATAAGTCAGTCCAAATATATCTCTGACATTTTGAAAAAGTACAATTTTAACAACTCAAATTCAATGAAAACTCCTATTGCCACTGGAGTTAAGCTTGACCCTGACCTTAATGGTGAACCAACAGATGTCAAGAACTACAGAGGTATGATAGGGTCACTTCTGTACTTAACTGACAGTAGACCCGATATATTGTTTGCAACGTGTCTCTGTGCTAGATTTCAGGCTAATCCTAAAGTTTCGCATTTCTCTGCCGTCAAGCGCATATTTAAATATCTGAAAGGGACTCAATTTTTGGGTCTCTGGTATCCTCTGAATTCTGGTTTCGAGCTTGTAGCATATACAGATTCAGACTATGGAGGATGCAAGAACGACAGAAAGAGTACGTCTGGTAGCTGTCAATTTCTTGGAGAGAAGTTAGTAAGTTGGACATCCAAGAAACAGAACTGCGTGTCCACCTCTACAGCAGAAGCAGAATACGTTGCTGCTGCTAGTTGTTGTTCTCAAGTTCTCTGGATGAAAACTCAACTCAAGGATTACGGCTTGGAGTATGACAGAATTCCAATTTCATGTGACTCCAAAAGCGCAATAGCAATCACAGCTAATCCAGTTCAACACTCAAAGACCAAGCATATCGATATAAGGTATCACTTCATAAAAGATAATGTTGAAAAAGGGACTATTGAAATGTATTTCGTTCCAACAGACTTCCAACTTGCTGATCTTTTTACAAAAGCCCTTGATGAAAGGAGGTTTAACTTCTTAATCAGCAAATTGGGTATGCTGAACATGTCCTAACACTATTTATCACTCAACAGAACTCTGATGTTCCTACCAGAGATCTGTCAAAATAGTTGGGTAGGATAGTTCAACAGAGCCTCTGTCATTCACCAGAGCTCTGTAAAACATATTGTTTCAACAAGCTTCCAGTGAATTCGTTTGTATATATCTCTGTAAATATTTCTTTTAGCAAGTTTTATTTAAGCTCATATTTCTAGGGGGAGCTTATAAAAGAAAATATGCATGGTTCTAGGGGGAGCAAGTTAAAAAAAAAAAAAAAATTCTGATCTCAAATTCATATGACTTGGCTCTCTTGATCTTGAAAGAAAAATCTATTTGAAAGAGGGAAAACCTGTTCTGATGAAATTCTTTTGAGAAAGTCGAACTTAGCAGAACCCTGATATTCTCACCAGAGCCTCTGTTGTTTCTCATCAGATCTCTGTTGAAAATTGTTGGTCAATTCTGTCCTTGTTCTTTGATTCTTCACATCAGATACAGAATTTAAAAAATGTTTTTGGGTAAAGGTGAAACATGATTGGTCACTGAGCAAAGTTGAAAAGATCATTTCAACAGAAAAAGAAAATAACTGAGCTCCACCAGAGCTCTGTTAGTTTCTCTGCCCCGTCATCAGAAACACGTCAGCAGAGATGCGGGTCATTCTTTGAAAATCACCCACTTGTCACCCGCATATCTCTAACCGTGACGGTTTACTTGTCCTACGATTGTAAGAACAAAATCTTACGTGGCATTCTCTGATTGAAAGACAAACCACTAGGTGTTCCCACGATACACTGTTCAGGCCGTTCCACTTTCTGACACTCAAGTGCCGACAGTCCCTACGTTGTTTCCCCACCCACATGTTTCCCGTATAAATACCCAACTTCAACCCATTTCACTCTTACGCTTAACAACCATTTCAAACCCTTCTTATTTTCCCTCTCAGAAACCTATACCTTGTGGTTCTCAAGAAAAACTCTAACCTGCAACAATGGTTGAACCCCAAAACCAACCCCAGAACTCTGATGATTCCAGTAACAACGAACCCGTAGATAACATCGTTATTCTACCATACGAGTTGGCTGATAACAACTACCGTTTTGATCCCAATCCAGCACTCTATTTACCCCTTTACCACATCTATATTGAGTTTTTCCGAAACTCAAAAGTTTTTACAGCCCTAACAGCCTTTGACGATCATCTTCCTGCAATATATGTCCAACAATGGTGGACCACATGCCAATACATTGAAGACGGCGTCAGAAGCGGAATAGTCGGAAGTGTCAACTCTGGTAATGGAGGATCAGGAACAATAAGGATTCATGAAAGAACTCTCAGAAGAACTTTGATGCCCTGAGTAGGAAAGAAAGGGTAAAACCTTCACGAGTCCGAGCATTAGGGGCGCTGGTTCAAACAAGTTTGAAAACCCGGATTTTTGAAGCTCAAGTCGAAGCAATGAAGTCTGAAAACCTGAAAAACGAGACACTTCATGGTTTAGAGGCTAGATTTGAATCTAAGATTGATGGAGTATGTTACTTTAAGGGCAGAGTATGGATACTAAAGGCTGACAACCTATGGAAAATTATTTTGGAGGAGGCTCATAAATCTAAGTACTCAATTCACCCAGGCGCAGATAAGATGTACAAGGATTTAAGGGAGTACTATTGGTGGCCAGGAATGAAGAAGGATGTTGCCATATATGTAGGGAAATGCATAACTTGCTCAAAGGTCAAGGCTGTTTATCAATAGCCATCAGGATTGTTGCAACAACCAGAGATTCCACAGTGGATATGGGAGCAAATCACTATGGATTTCATAACCAAACTTCCAAGAACTGCCAAAGGACACGACTCGATTTGGGTTATAGTAGATTTATGAAGTCTACACATTTCTTGCCTATTCGGGAAGACTATAAGATGGAGAAACTTGCTCAAATCTATATCAAGGAAATCGTCACGCGACATGGAGTCCCAGTTTCCATCATATCAGATAGAGATAGCCGCTTCACATCTCGATTTTGGCAGTCAGTTCAAAAAGCGTTAGGTACGCAATTGAATTTGAGCACGGCCTATCATCATCAAACGGATGGTCAGAGTGAGCGAACCATTCAGACATTGGAGGACATGCTTCGGGCATGTGTGATAGACTTGGAGGAAGTTGGGATAACCACTTGCCGTTAGTTGAGTTTTCTTACAACAATAGTTACCACACTAGTATTCAGTGTGCGCCATATGAAGCTCTGTATGGACGCAAGTGTCGAACACCTCTTTGTTGGTTAGAGATTGGAGATGGACAACTATCTAGTTCGGACATTGTTCAAGAAATCACCGACAAGATTGCAATCATCAGAGATAGGCTTAAAACAGCTCAAGATCGTCAAAAGAGATATGCGGACAATCGTAGGAAGCCTTTAGAATTTCAAGTTGGTGACAAAGTCTTATTGAAAGTGTCCCCTTGGAAGGGAACAGTCCGGTTTGGGAAAAAAGGAAAATTTAGTCCACGGTATGTTGGTCCATTCAAGATCACGGAAAGAATTGGACCAGTAGCTTATAAGCTGGAATTGCCAATGGAATTAAGTGCTATCCACAACACGTATCACGTGTCAAACTTGATGAAGTGTTTAGCTGACGAAGCAGTAACCGTGCCTTTGGAAGAAGTCCAAATCAACGATAAACTGCACATCGTAGAGGAACCAATGGAAATACTCGATAAGGAAATCAAGCGTCTTAAGCGAAGAAAAATACCGATAGTAAAAGTCCATTTGAGCACAAGGCGTGGGCCTGAGTACACTTGGGAACGGGAGGATTACATGATGCATAAGTATCCTCATCTCTTTGCTAGCAAACCTGTTATAGCTAGTGACACTTGAATTTCGGGACGAAATTCTTTTAACCGGGGAGACTGTGACAACTGTCAAATTTACACCTCAGGTTAGAACTGCACTGGATATTTCAATTATTCATGTCATAGTTCACACAGTGCGATTTTAGCAGTAAACTCGATACGGTAGGAAAATTTGAGAAATTTTGCCTAGGAACCCCTTGATTTAGGAAATTATCCATAAATCTCAATAAATGCCAACTTAAGCTACAATTATACAACAAGTATTATATAATTAACAACTTGATCTATTTTCAACTAAATTATATAAATACTTTACTTTTATATAATTACTTTGCTATTTATAATTTATGAGAAAATACGTGTGTTTTAAATAAATCAAAAAGACAAGATTAGACTTTATTATTGCATCACACCACCCCCCCCCCCATGGAGAGGCCGCCCCCCCCCCCCCCTCTCTACTCCTTATGTATTTCTTTTGGCTATCACAATTCATTTACAAAACATTTCATTCTCTCTCTAAATTCTCACACATGAATTCTCTCTTCTTTCTCTCTCCATCTTCATCCACCTTCGAACACAAATTCAGCCTCTAAACACCTCTTTTCAAAGGGATAAAAGTGTTCAAGGTAAATACAAGTGTATTGGATGAAATCCACACACTCTCTTTTGTCTAAATTTTCATTTCTTGAATTTTCTTATGAATGTTCTTCACCTTCTTCTACATTTCTTTAATATTGTTAAAAATCATCTTTACACATCCTAATGTTTGTAGATTTACCATCATAACACTTGCATGTAAGTAAAAAGGTGGTGAATCCATAATCAAACTCATGTTAAGATCAAAGATGAACTTTTAAACACATGCATGTAGTTTTCTTGAAAAATCCATACCCTTTTGATTCAAAGGTTTCATGAGTGGATCTTTAAAACCATTAAAAACATGTTTTAACCAACATGCAGGAGCTAAAAATACACAATTTTATGATACATGATGAAGATCTTGACATAAACACCAAAAAGAACCATTTTCAAGATTTATAAAAGATGAGATGATGGGTAAACTTGCATGTAGTTTAAATGGCTCTAAAACATGTTTTGGAACTGAATATAAATGTATGGGGATGAGTCAAATCGTATTTTGCATGCAAAGGAATATGAATTTTGGGTAAAAAGTCAATATAGGTGCACATGCACAAAGGGTGGTTTTGACAGCTTGCTGCCAGATTCCACGCCTCTTTTCAAAAGGTCATATCTCACTCAATACTACTCCAAATTAAGTAATTCTATTTCTGGAAATTATTTTTATGTGTTAGGATTCAAACCCAAGTGGTTTCACTCAAAAACGCAAAGATTTTGTCTACCAAACAGTCTTCACAAAAACAGTGCATAAACATTAACGTTTTCTGTCGAGTTTTACGTCAAGTATTTTTTTCACGTACTTAAACGCTTCTAAAAATTATGAAACTTATGTCAAAAGTTTCCTAACTCATTAAGCCATTTGGACAAAAAATATCGTGACCTAACTATACCTGGAAGTTATCCAAAAATGGACACAAAGTGACACCAAAATCTGGACAGTAAAGGACAATTTTCTTGTTATGATTGAAAGTTAACTCTTGATCCCATTTCATCATTTTATGATGAAATTGTGGAATATATATATATATATATATATATATATATATATATATATATATATATATATATATATATATATATATGTACACTATATATTTATATATATATATGCATTTTATATACTCTTGATCCTATTTCATCGTATTATGATGAAATTGTGGAATATATATATATATACTCTATATATTCATATAATTATGCAATTTATATACTTTAAACCCTTTTCATCATTATTATGATGAAATTGTGGTATGGATAAATATATATATGTACTATACATTTATAAAGTTATGCACTTTAAATACTTCATCTTTACATTTTGAACCCTTTTTATCATTCTTATGATAAAAATTTCGGTATACATATAAAGTCTTTGGACCCTTTTCGTTACTTATTATGACGAAATTGTGGTAACTTTAATCTAACAAGAATGAAGCATACTTATGTTACGATTACAAATGTTGGTAACTCCATACGATTTATAATATTTAAATCACAATAAAGGCATTTTATGTCGATTTGGATAGTCAGTACCGAACCTTCGAAATTAAAAACTCACTAGTGACCTTACGTTCATAGGTTTGAAGTAGGATCATCTCGAAGTACTTGTGGGAGATTCCCGGATTCTATCGCTTATCAAGTGAGTTATCACAGCCCCTTTTTCAATATTTTACATATTTGGGGTGAAAAGCATGTCGTTATTACAACTACTTTACGCACCAGTTGACTCGTTTTCTTGAAAATGTAAACTTTGCTATACACTTTTATGCTCTATGGTATGTATAGGTTACACATGTTGTAAGTTTTTGATCTTTTCTCTATCGTACGTAAGTCCCCATTTGACTCTACGTTACCCGTTTAACTCACGAGTGTGAGCCGTTGGTAATTATGGATAGCGCTATTTGGTTGACACCCCACTCACAAGTCGCGCTTGTTTTAGTGCATAATTATTGTTGTTCGTGCGCATTGTTGACGATAGAACATGCGTTGGGGCGGTTGTCATATATGTCGGGTAACGGGCTCACTACTTAAACATAATACATACTATTTCCATGAGCAAGTGTTTTCACAACCGGTTGCCTTATTCACTTGTGCGGATTTAAACTATTTTGCTATGATAAACAATGTTGTACTCATTAAACCTGTGATCTCACCAACTAGTTCATTAGTTGACCTTTTCATTGACATGCTTTTCAGGAGAACGTCTTTAAGGTTGGGATCTAGGAAGGCTACACGTGATGAAGCTTTCTTAATTATATTTTAATTATGTCATTTCCCCTTTTGAAAAACAATTGAAAAAGACAATGTCTTCATCTTTTGAATGTATTTTGATGGTTGGTGTAATCCTGTAACTCTTGTTATGAAACTTGAGCTGCACATCCCGTGTTTCCGCTTTAGCGGGGTGTGACAAAAAGGAATCAAAGCATAAATGCCTACGAAGGTTTTAAAGCTAAAGAGGGTGAGTCATTGAGGGATTCTTATAACAGATACAACAGCATTCTAAATGATCCGAGGAGGAATGGCATTGATAAATCAGAGTCAGAAATCAACTATAAGTTTGTAAAGAACCTCCTTCCTGAATGGGATTCTTACTCCGTGCAACTACAAATGTCAAGTGATATGGACGATGAGAAGCTTAGTGATATCTACATTATCCTCATTCAATATGAGGACAAAGTAAAAGAGCTAAAGGATGAAAACAAGAAGGTGGAAGAATCCCTAGCCTTGCTAAGTGAACACAAAAAGAGTGGAGGGTTGAAAGCTAAGGCAATGATTTCTGATATGACTAAGATGGTTAAGAGTTCTGATGATGATGGAGATGAGAGTTCTGGAGATGAGATTTCTGATTTTGCGGAGAAGTTAGCCTTGCTCACCAACAGATTTCAGAAAAGGTTTAGTAGAAAGAAATTCTACTCAAAGAGCAAACCTGAATTCAACAAGGCTGATAAATATAAGAAGTTTGATAAAAGGAAGGAAGAGAAAGAGGATGAAAAGGAAGAAAGAAAGAAAAGGAAGAGAAGAAAGAAAGAGATAAAAAGAGTTGTTATAACTGCGGAAAGCATGGTCACTTTGCTAGAGAGTGCAAACATAAGAAGGTGAAGAACTCTGAATACTATCAGAGAAAAGCACATCTAGCAAAGGCAAAGGAAAGTGGAAAGCCAATTAATGTTGAAGAGGAAACTTGGCTAGATGACTCAACAAATGAAGAAGAAGCTCACTTTACAGAAGTAAAGTATAGCTTGATGGCTAACATTGATTAGGACAATCAGGTCTCCGAGGTACAATCTCTTACTTCTTCTGATGAATCTTGTGAGTTCCAGATCAGTGCAACGAACAGTAGAAATCAATATGTAGAACACGGTCAGTATCATTTCTATTGGTCATCCATGTAACTTTCAATCTAATCAGAGAGAATTACAATGCTATGAAATTTCAATTGGTCATCTATATAACTCTAAGGCTATCAAACATTATATACTATGGGCCCATGGCATGCAAGCCCATGGCCCGATACACATTAAGGCTCAAAATAATAAATAACCGTTTAGTCCTTGAACTTCTATTCAACATGATTTTGACCCTAACAATCTCCCCCTTTGAATTGAAGTTCGAGTTCGCGCCAGTTCTTGACGTATCTCTTTCGGAGCGCAAAGTGAATCTCAAACATTCTGATGGCTCGGCGGTAGTCGATGCGGTCTTCTATCACTTCTAATGCATTTTGTGCGGTTGTCTCATTTGAGTTGGGAACATACGAAACCTTTTCATTTTCGGATTTGTAAGTGATGATGTTACGAAGAGCATCTTGTACTTTGAGGAGTGTACCATCGCATAATCTGTCGATCTGGCTGAAGCGGAGAAACCTCTTTTCTTTCTGATCGTTGAGGTATAATATCCCAAATTCCGATTCTACAAGCAGTGCGTTCTCAGGATACATCTTCAGCCCGGGTGCTTTCAGGTTCGGTTTCAGCAGGTTTACCTTCTTTGCTCTGTTCTCGATTCCCATTTGGAAGTCTGTGAGGTAGGACATCATGATAGTGTGAATTGGGAATCGACGGACAGCCTTGAGCGCTTTGGTTACATGACGCGGTCGGATAGTTCTGGTTCGGAGGTCTTTCAGTATAGCGAGGAAGTCGAACGGTCTGAGGTTCTTACAGTCAGCTTCGGAAGTTCTCCATTCATTACCGTCTTCGCGATGGACGGTGAAAACTGGAAACATGACTCTAAGGATTCGGCCGGTTTGTATGTTGAGCACTTCAGAGATCTTGTGCTTGGTTCGGACTTGGCTAACTGACAAACATCGCTTCATGGCATTTATGTACTGACCTTGGTATTCCTTGTCGAAATGAGAAATCCCAAGGCAGAAAGTTGGCTCAATGGGGCGTAACCTGTGAACATATAGCTTCTTCAGTGAATCCTCCAGGTGAGGAATAAGGATCGTGATCTTCTCCCATCGGATTTGTTGCTGTTGAGGAAGAGGATGATCAGAAGCTGTGGGTTGTTGAGGAGATGTCGGATTTGCAGCAATTGAGGTTTCGGGTATCGTAGACGTCTCGGGAGCCTGAGTAGTGTGAACGGGTTTACCATACAGGTTTTGTAGCAGAAATTGGTCATAATCAACATTGTCGTTTTCATCAGTAGGAAATATCAAGTTTACTTGGAGATTTATTACACTGGCGGCTTTTTCGTACCATGCATTTTCAGTCTCGGGGTTGATCTCAGAATCTGGATCAATCAGTTGCAGTGCGGACCAATTATTATGCTTCTCCCTCGAGCTTTTCAACCGTTGGGTCTTCGTCGTCTGAGATGTCCAAGTCTATGACCATCTCGGCTAAGCTTAACTGGGCTTCAGGTTTGTCTTCGGTTGCAATTGCCATAGTTGATGGTCCCGATTGAACCACGGTTGTTTCAGTGATGATTGGGGCGGACTCAGAAAATCGTAGTCTCTTATTCTCCCCCTCACGGTGATCAGGATCATCCTGGTCATCGTGCCGTCTCTTGAGTCCGCCAGCTTGACCCTTGCAGATGTCTTCGAGTGAGCCGACTCTTTCGGACAGCGTTTTGAGTGCTTGTTGAATGTCCTTGAGAGTCGTGTCAAGCTGGTCCAATCTCGTGGTTATGGAGGACGAAGGAGCAGTTACCTATGATCGTAGAACTGAGATCAGATCTGCTTCGGTACATGCATCGGTGTCATTGTGCTGGAGCAGCTGAGCTAGAAGCATAGTCTTGAGCATATCCACCGAATAAGACGGCTGAGCGGGAGCCGGTGGATGTATTGGTGTGGATTTAGATTCGAGTACCTTCTCTTTACCTTTGATCAGGCTATTGAGTTTGTCGAGCTCGGTGGTGAACTGCTGCTCCATTGCCTCTCGGACAGCCTCTAGGGCGCCGTCCAGATATTCCCTTGACATTACGTCGGGTGACTTAACTCTGGGATCACTTAGATTACCCGTTGAGGCATCTACCTTATAGGTAGAGCCACCTACGTTCACGGTTGGCGATGGTGTGGCCGTGGTTGGATTTCCTTCCGATCCTCGCGTTCCGCTTAAAGGCGGAGACACTACGGAAGTTCCGATCGGGTCACAAAGAGCACCGATTTGTAGAAACTCATCTTGTGTCCTAGCCGAAGAATGTACTATTTCAAGTGGCTCTAGACTCGATGGTGCTTTGAAAGAAGGCGAGACCGGGGGAGGCTGGTCTCTTGTTTCAATACCAATACTCTCCAAGTGAGAGATCAGTAGAAGTTGTGCTGAGTCCCCGTGCAAAAGTGAAACATCCGTCTTTTGAGAGACGGATGAGTGGCTATGGAGGTCGTGCAATTGCGCCGCTAGGTCCACGACGGCCTCTTCAAAACCAAGTCCCAATGGATGAGACACGATAGTAGATGCGTCTACCTGGATGACGCTGGTTTGGGGTCACTCTGAAGCCTCTTTATTTTTACGGCTTTCTCTCTTATTATTCTTTTTCGACCTGACTTCACTCTGTCTCACCACTTATGGATTTTCAACTAATACTCCCTCCGTTCTCCCTGTATCTCCAGTAATAGGTTGGGTAGTAGGGATTAGAGGGAGTGTGGGTGAGTCAGATGGGGTTCCTCCGGTCAACGGTGGGTGTGGTCCGATACGGGGTCGTATTAGGGATATGCGTATGGCACGGTCCGTATCGGATTCAGTGAAGTCGGATTCCACGTCTTCAACCTGTCTGGTAGGCGAAGGAGGGTCAGAAATGTAGACCTCTGTATCACGGTGAAGCGAAGGTCTTTCGGATTCAGTGACGACCGATACCTCGTGTAGTCTAGTCGACAGTCCTGCTTCGGTCGTGGTTCGGGTGGTGGGAATGGAAGGTTGGTGGCTTGTTCCGGCTTGACTAGAGTGGGTAGTACTGGCTTGCGTATCTAATGCACCACCAGCGCCTGTTCCCCTCCCATGCACTCTCAACACACCCCGTCCGAGAGCCCCAGCTACCCGGACTCTACCACCTCTCGTCCGTGGACCCTCACATCGCTCAGTTCTATGTCCCTGGGGAGGCCGCTCCAGCTCTCTGGCTAGACCATGGGATTCCCTAACTCTCTCCTATACTCTATCACACTCTGTGCATTGGTGTCGGCGTGTGCCGGTAGGTGTTCTGGGATAGGCATGGCCGGGGTATCAGGTGGATTACGAATCACTAAGTACTGTAAGTTGAACTGAGGACATACCGGATGATTGATACACCTCGGGATAAGTTGATTCTCCTCCATGTGTTGTTGGATGGCCAGAGAAAAGAAGCGCGGAAATGGGAGGAACTTCTTTTTCGATCCGCCAGTCTGTCGGATGGCTTGCACCAGTTCACGCCAAATGATTGTTGAGTAGTCTTTGTGCCGGTTGTAGCACACAGCGTGAAATAAGCGTAGGAAGTCTATGGTGCACTGGTCTATCCCCTTCCATCGGGAGGATAGACACATGTTCAGGATCGAGAACAGAGTGTACCAGATCGGGGCAATGTACTTCCGGTTGAATGCGGATGGATGGTCAAGAGCGTGTTGGTATCCAAGTGCACGGATATCGGCGCAGAGAGTGACGTCATCGACGGCGGGGGCGTATGCGACATTGCCTCCATGAGTGGGTTCCGAAAAGGACAGCAGTTGGCGGAAAGACTCCGGTGTGAGGGTGAAGGGATGGTTGTCGATGCTTGCCGAAATCGTATGAGTATTGTTGTCAGTGACAACTCTCGCCGTGTGCCATACTTGGTAAACATACAGGACAGGTACGTCTGTTGTCACGGTCAGCGCTCGGCGAAGCGGATGGCCGAGCATTATATCAACGACCACTCGGTGGGTGGGTCGGAATGCAGCAGCGTCGAGATGGTGGTTGTTCGGTGAGATCTCAATGCCATGGTCCTCGGGAACCAATGCATTATCGGCCGCCTCATCAATAAAGTCCTCTTGAGGAGGAATGTTCACTTGTTGTTGATCTTGTTGATTCGCCATAAGTATACCTGAAAAACGTAGAGTTAGAGCTTGGACGTGATCAAATCGGAAAGTATGCGTACCTTAGCATTTGAGTGGCTCAATCAGCTGGTGATTGAGGACTGGCAGTAGGTGCAGGACATTGGGAATGCCAATGTTTGAAACTTGGCAAAGGTACAGGACTCAAGCAGTGTCAGGATAAACAGGGGTTACCGGGTGAAGGAAGTGTCCGGGTAACATATGGTTACCGGATATAGGACTAGGTTACCGATCAAGTGCAGGTTACCGAATGAAATAGGGTTACCGGTTAAATGTAGGTTACCGGATGAAATAGGGTTACCGGTTAAGTGTAGGTTACCGGATGAAATAGGGTTTCCGGATAACCTCCCATCCGGATTGTCGAACTTACTGGATACAAAAGTATCCAGACGACATTGGGTTATCGGACGAGTGAGTTACCGAACAATGGAGCTCACCGGGTATGTTGAATGTGTCCGGGTAACATGAAAGTTACCGGACGAGATGATGGTTACCGGGTAACCTAGGGTTACCAGACGCGGTGGCTGAGGTATTGAAATCAAGCCAAACACCATTCGAAAACAAACTTACATAGTCTAGGTGGTTTTAAACACAAGAGAATTCCCCAAAATGTCATTAATCGATGTAGAAACGACCTAAACTTGACTGGAATGGAATACGACCCAATGTGGGTTTCGAAAGTTTCGGTCGATCCTAGCTTGATTCAAAACGGCGGTACAAAAGCCAAACAAAGGTTGCAAAGTAATCGAGATTAGATGTGGGACACATACCTTGGATTTCGAGAATAGTGGTGCACTTGAGCGAGTGATTTGCGAGGGTTTTGAGGAAAGCTTCCCGGATAATGTGAATAATGAGGGTTTTCGGATGTTCATGTATAGGGCCACTTACCCGGTAACTCTTGGTACCCGGTCACTTACCCCGTCCGGTAAGTTTACCCGGTAACAAGGGTTACCCAGTCACTTGTCCAGAAAGGTTAATAATTAAGACTATTTGATCTTTTCAAAAAACGATTCCTGCTCCCCCTCGACCTTAGCATGGGTATTTCCCTGCTCCCCCACGGAACTTGCATTTGAATGAGGCGGGAGACGAACTCACACACAAAAACTTGTACACTTTTAAGAAAAATATGTGACTCTCCCCCTCAAATGATGAGCAACTAAGTTTTGCTCCCCCTCTGAATGTGCACGGAGTGTGATATGAAGTGCACTAGGGAATGTCCTTACACACACAAAAAAAACTTTTCTGGCAGTTAAAAAAATTGTGTGTGACACTCCCCCTAAACAATAGAAGTAACTTACCTGATACTTGTCCGTGCTCCCCCTGAACACAAGAACAATTTGTGAAAGCACATATATCATTATTTAAAGTAGACGACAGTAATTAACAAAAAAGGAAACACACGTGGAAAGAAAGTGTTGATCCAAACCCTCAGTGATTTGATAATGACTCTCTTTAAACACTTAGTGAAAATTGTAAGTAAACAATATGTATTAGAGTTTCACTATCGCTGATAAGTACTATGTCTCTACAGTACCGCTGATAGGAAACTTATGCTTTTTAGATTAGACATTCAGCGAAACTGTTCACCCATAAAGCTCTGAGCTTGTTCAATACTTTTGGTGATCGCTGATATGTTTTAGTTGTTTACCTATGATCCTTGAAGACAAGTTTCACATAAAACATGTTCTACGTTGAAGTCAAAGATCAAGCCCAAGAATCAGCGACAAGTCTACTAATGAACTGATGCGGATATCAGCGAAGCCAAGATTTGTCCACTCAACGTGAAGTTACAAGTAGAAGACTTCAGCAATCGCTGAACTTTATCACTTGCTGATAAAGATCTTTTCAGTGAACGCTGATCATGAAGTTTTCCTCTACAAGTTACTTTTGTCTTACCCCCACTTGCACGCCTCCGTACGAAAATGTCAGAAAGGACATCCCCTCTGTCCATTATCGTACAACCAACTCTGATTCTACATTGTACATCATGCGGCTACTAAGGTTGTCTACAAAGGTCAAACCATGCAACCAATCAGCTGCTGCCACATGTAAAGTAATACTGAAATGCATTAAATGCATGCAGTATATAAGAAGAACCCTACTTCAGAAATGAAGTTCTCAGCCATCTTCATCTTTATCTCTTAGTGTTAGAATATTTCTCTTTAATATTCTTATCTCCTTTCTGTCTTAATTCTAGTGCAAGAAACTTAGTGTTTCTCATAACTTGTTTAGATTAGGTTAATCCTTAAGCTTGTTCCGCAAGAAGTTGAAAATTGTTTGATAAATATCAATAAACAATTTAGAAAAGTAAAATCTGTGTGTTTGTATTCAACCCCCCCCCCCCCCCCCCCCCCCTTCTACAAACTTGTATAACCCCTCCGGGACCAACAAGTGGTATCAGAGCAGATTGTTTAAACTCATAAATAAGATCTTGCTTATACTAATCTTTTCCCTTCCTTGCTATTTCTCTTAATGGATACTAACACAAACACAAACTATATTGACAATGGTTCTCTTGCAGAACCCCCTAGATTTTCCAGAGATAACTTTAATCTATGGAAAAATAATATGACTCTCTTCTTAGATGGTGTAGACCCTACTATGCCTTACAATCTTGAAAATGGCCCATATATTCCTGTTAAAATCGACCCTGAAGTTCCAGGCACTGAGAATAGAGCAGCCATTCCTGAAAGGTTGGTTCCCAAGGAAATTCATATGTGGACTGATGAAGATAAGAAGAAAGTGGCTATCGACACCAAAGCTAAGTCCATCCTCTCCATGGCTCTTCCTGACGAAGTCTACCATTCCGTCATGAACCTGAAAACCTCTAAAGCCATGTGGGACACAATCTGTGTTCGGTATGAAGGTACGTCTGAAGTCCAGGACTCACGTAAGATCAACCTGGTAAGACAGTACGAAAACTTCATTTGTGGTAAGAATGAATCTCTCTCTGAAGTACATCAGCGGTTTAACTGTTTAATAATATATCAGAAAATCGTTGGTAAGGCATATTCTAACTTTGAAATTATGACAAAGTTCTTAGAATGTTTACCTGAAAGCTGGGACAGTTATTCAATGTGTCTCAAGCTATCAAATGATCTAAAATCTATGACTCTCTCTACCTTATATGGCACTATGCTCAATCATGAGCAGTCGAGTCATCTTAAGAAGAATCTTGTAAAAAATTCCAAGTTCACACCTGTTGCTTTACTCTCAGAGTTACCTTCCACTCAGCGATCTACTATCACTGTCACTGAGATGGAGACTAACTCTGAATGCTCATCAGATTCTGACGCTTCAGATCTTGATGAATCTATAGCACTCCTAGTTAATAAGTTCAGGAGATTCGCTAAAAAGAGTAACTTCAAAAGGAATAAAACTCTCGCACTCAGTGACAATCCTAGATCATCAACTCCTGTTGATAAGGCTACTGCTACCTACTTTAACTGTGAAAAGGTAGGACACTTTGCTAGTGAATGCAGGTCAAAGAAAGTCTATAAACCCTTATCTTTCCCCAAGAAAACCTCTAACCCCAGGGCTAGAGATGACAAATACAAAAAGCTGAAAGAAAAGTACTCAAATCTGAAAAGCTTTAAGAAGAAAGGTAAAGGCCTGATGGCTGACTTTGATTGGGATGCCTCTGGTGAAGAAGAATCATCTGACTTAGAAGATGATGATGAGGCCAATCTCTATCTTATGGCCAAGATCGAAGAAGAGGAAGAACAAACTGAAATTCCTTCTGCTTCATCCTCTGCCTCTAAGGTATCACCTTCCTTCTTTACCAATATTTCAAATATTGATGAAGCTGATAGTCTTCGAAAGATCGATCTCCCGACTATGAGTTTATATGATGCCATGAACGGCAAAACTGTTGTTGAAAATCAAAACCTTGATCTCGCTGAACAACTTAAAAACTGTCACCTTCAAATAGAAAAGCTTTCTAAAATTGAAGAAGATTTTAAAGATCAAGTTCATATAAATCAGCTAGTCAAAATCGAGCGCGAAGAAGCTATCGCTGCATTAAAAGCTGAAAAAGCTACTGTTGAAGGATGGTGTAAATCCTCAACAACGATCACTGAGATAATAAAGTCTCAGATTCCCCTGAGTGATAAACGTGGTCTTGGTTACAAAGCTGATACTCTAGAACCAACCACTGACCATTCCATGCTTAAGTTTGGAATGTTCGTATCCACTATCCCTGACACTTCTTCATCTCAGTGTTCCTCTTTAAAAACTCCTATCCCTGAGGAAATCTCTACCTTAACTTCTAAAGGTAAAGAGAAAATTGTTTATCCAAAACCTCAGAAGGGTACCTTTGTACCTAAGCTGAATGCTTCTAAAGCTTCAGTGACCTATCCCTTTACTTCTAAGAACAAGATCCCTGGATTAATTCAGCGATCTACTCCTAGAATCAAAGTGGATATTATTGGTAAGAAATCTGAAGAACTGATTGTTCCTCCCATTTCCAATGCCAAAGGTATACTTAGTGCTGGTGGTGCTCATTTAAAACTAACGGCTCAGCATGCAAATGATCCTAAAGCTACTTTTAGTTATAGTAAATGTTATCACTGTGGACTTACAAATCATATTGCTGGTAAGTGCCCTACAGCCACTAAAGCTGAAAAGATAGCTAAGGTGAAGATCAATGTCCCCAAGGCAAAGAAGACCACTGAGGTTAAGAAATTAACCAAAGTGAAGACTGAAAATAAAGATGAATCTTCAAATGCTGCGAAGATTGATGAACCTTCCACTTCCTCTACCACCACTGACAAATCTAAGCCCAAAATGAAATGGGTGCCCAAGTCAAACTAATATTCCTTTGTTTGTAGGTTAAGATGGGTATCTGGTATCTTGATAGCGGATGCTCTAGACACATGACTGGAAAGAAAAGCATGCTCGCTGAATACAAGGAAGAGAAGGGCCCCTCAGTGACCTTCGGTGGAAACGGAAAAGGCCATACCCGAGGGTTTGGTGTACTTTCTAATGGTACAACAACCTTCAGAAGAGTCACATATGTTGAAGGTCTGAAGCATAATCTTCTAAGCATTTGTCAGCTATGTGATAAGGATAACAAAGTGATTTTCACTAAGGAATCCTGCTTTGTCACTGACAAAAAGGAGAAGATAGCTCTCAGCAGTTATCGTATGGAAAATGTTTACGTTATAAACATGGACTCTACAACCACTGAGAACTCCTGTTTCTTCTCAAAAGCCTCATCTGATGTCAACTGGCTATGGCATAACAGGCTCTCCCATCTCAACTTCAAGACACTGAATACTCTATCTTCTAAAGAGTTGGTTACTGGTCTACCTCAACACTCATACGTTAAGGAGTCCTTATGTTCAGCGTGTGAGAAAGGGAAACAAACTAAAGCTAGTTTCAAATCCAAGAAAGTTTCCTCAGTGTCATCTTCTCTACAACTTCTCCATATGGATTGGTTTGGCCCTGTTAACAAACAATCCATCGCTGGAAATAAATATACGCTGATCATAGTTGATGAATTCTCTTGCTATACCTGGGTAATGTTTCTCCGTTCTAAGAGTGACACCCCTGAAGAACTCATCTACTTTGTCGAGAAAATGGAAGTCCTGAACAACATGACCGTTCGCTCAATAAGGAGTGATCACGGGACTGAATTCAAAAACAGTTCCCTTGATTCCTTCTTTGAGAGTAAGGGTATTACTCACAACTTTTTCTCGGTGAGAACACCGCAACAAAATGGAGTCGTTGAAAGAAGAAATCGAACTATCATTGAAGTTGCACGTTTAATGCTCAGTGATTCTCATCTACCTACTCAGTTTTGGACAGAAGCTATCAACACTACTTGTTTTATGCAAAATAGGTCGCTGATAGTCAAAAGATTCAAGAACACGGTCTATGAACTCTTCCATGGGAGAAAGCCTTCAATTAGCTTTCTTCACATCTTTGGATGTCAGTGTTTCATACTGAACAACAGAGATGCCCTTGGAAAGTTTGATCCTAAGGCTGATGATGGAATCTTTCTTGGATACTCCTCAGTCTCCAAAGCCTTCAAAGTCTTCAATCGTAGAAGACAGACTGTAGAAGAAACTATCCACGTCACATTTGACGAATCCCGTTCAGCAAACTCTAGACCTTCTACTGATACTGAAGAACTGAATCAATGGATGTTCTCTCATCTTGGTGATTCAGAAGATGTTCCCATTCCTCCATCTCATACTCATCCCGCTGAAGATGATGGTCCTACTATCGTCTCAAGCATGCAACCTAATGAAGCTGAATCCTTATGGGTCTCAGTTGTTCCTCTAAACACTATGCCTGCTTTTGAACCTTCTATCTCAGATAATCCATCTTCCTCTCTTGGCTGATATACCAGAAGTTGCTGAAGCCTCAACTTCAGCCCCTCAAGTTCAGGTTGAGTCAACGACTCATGTTCCGGCACAGCGATGGACTATTAATCACCCTATTGATCAGATTCTTGGTGATCCAAACGCTGGTGTTCAGACTCGACGAAGTGCAGGTAACATTTGTTTATTTGTTAACTTTGTCTCTCTGATTGAACTAAACAAAATAGATGATGCCCTTAGAGATCCAATCTGGGTCAGCGCTATGCAAGAAGAGCTGACAGAATTTGAAAGAAACAAAGTTTTGAATCTCATTCCCAGACCATCTGACAAGTCAGTGATAGGCACTAAATGGGTCTATCGAAACAAGTTGGATGAACATGGAACTGTAACCCGCAACAAGGCTCATCTTGTTGCTCATGGATACAGACAAGAGGAAGGTATAGATTACGACGAAATGTTCGCCCCAATGGCAATAGTAGAAGCTATTCGTCTATTCTTAGCTTACGATGTACACAAAGACTTCAAAGTTTATCAAATGGATGTCAAGTCAGCGTTCCTCAATGGAAAGGTGAATGAAGAAGTCTACGTGGAACAACCACCAGGATTCTCAGATCCTAAGCATCCAGGTTATGTTTATAAACTGGATAAAGCACTTTATGTCTTAAAGCAAGCTCCTCGTGCATGGTATGACTAAAAGAAAGTGTTGATCCAAACCCTCAGTGATTTGATAATGACTCTCTTTAAACAGTTAGTGAAAATTGTAAGTAAACAATATGTATTAGAGTTTCACTAACGTTGATAAGTACTCTGTCTCTACAGTACCACTGATAGGAAACTTATGCTTTGTAGATTAGACATTCAGTGAAATTGTTCACCCATAAAGCTCTGAGCCTATTCAGTACTTTTGGTGATCGCTGATATGTTTTAGTTGTTTACATGTGATCCCTGAAGACAAGTTTCACGTTAAACATGTTCTACGCTAAAGTCAAAGATCAAGCCTAAGAATCAGCGACAAGTCTACCAATGAACTGATCCGGATATCAGCGAAGCCAAGATTTTTCCACTCAACGTGAAGTTACAAGTAGAAGACTTCAGCAATCGTTGAACTTTATCACTCGCTAATAAAGATCTTTTCAGTGAACGCTGATCATGAAGCCTTCCTCTACAAGTTACTTTTGTCTTACCCCCACTTGCACGCCTCCGTATGAAAATGTTAGAAAGGACACCCCCTCTGTCCATTATCGTACAACCAACTCTGATTCTACACTGTACATCATGCGGCTACTAAGGTTGTCTACAAAGGTCAAACCATGCAACCAATCAGCTGCTACCACGTGTAAAGTAATACTGAAATCCATTAAATGCATGCAGTATATAAGCAGAACCCTACTTCAGAAATGAAGTGCTCGACCATCTTCTTCTTTCTCTCTTAGTGTTAGAACATTTCTCTTTAATATTCTTATCTCCTTTCTGTCTTAATTCTAGTGCAAGAAACTTAGTGTTTCTCATAACTTGTTTAGATTAGGTTAATCCTTAATCTTGTTCCGCAATAAGTTGTAAATTGTTTGATAAGTATCAATAAACAATTTAGAAAAGTAAAATCTGTGTGTTTGTATTCAACCCCCTCTTCTACAAACTTGTTTAACCCCTCCGGGACCAACAGAAAGCAAACAAACGAAATCTACCTAATTAATACAGAGACTCATCCTAACAATGTAACTGATACAAGTAGAATACAGATGCGAGAAAGTGTATGCTCAATCATATGGAGTGTGAACAACAGATGATGAGTAGGCAGTTTCTCGTAGATGTATGGAACTTGTATCGGGCACACCATCAGATCAAGTCTTCAGATTTAGCAAACCTAACCTGGACACTAGATAATTAAAGCGTTTTTCATCCAGAGGTTTTGTAAACAGGTCTGCTAACTGATGTTCTGTATTTACAAAGTAGAGTTCGACTGTACCTCTTTCAACGTGATCCTTGATAAAATTGTACCAAACGTCTATGTGCTTCGTCTTTGTATGTTGGACCGGATTGCTAGATATTGCAATAGCGCTCTTCGAGTCGGAGTAGATGGATACCTTGGTGTAAATGAAACCGTAATCCTTGAGTTGTGTGCACATCCATATCACTTGTGAACAGCAGCTTGCGGCGGCCACGTATTCCGCCTCGGCAGTCCACGTAGAGACACACTGCTGCTTCTTGGATGCCTAACTCACCAGACTGTCGCCCAAGAACTGCACATAACCCGATGTGCTCTTCCTATCCATCATGATGCCCGCATGATCCGCATTAGAGTATGCAGACAGCTCAAAACCTGTCTCTTTCGGGTACCACATGCCAAGATCAACAGTACCGCGTAAATAACGAAAAATTCGTTTGACAACGATTAAGTGAGACTCTTTCGGTTTTGACTGAAACCGGGCGCAAAGAAATGTTGAAAACATGATGTCTGGTCTACTAGCAGTTAGGTACATTAACGAACCAATCATTCCCCGGTACGTTTTAGTGTCCACATCATTTCCGTTAGGATCGGCGTGTAATTTTGTACCGGGTGCCATGGGAGTTTTCATCGGTGAGGACTGTTCCATATGGAATTTCTTAAGAATATCCCGGATGTACATGGCCTGATGTATGAATATTCCGGTCGACAATTGTTTAACTTGAAGACCACGGAAGAAATTCATCTCACACAACATACTCATTTTAAAAAAATTCCCCATTAATTTGGCAAAGTTCTTAGCAAACTGTGGGTTAGTAGAACCTGAAAATTATGTCGTCGACATACACCTGAACTAACACTATATGACCTTTTTCTTTTTTAATAAAGTGAGTTGTATCGATTTTACCTCATGAAAATTCCGACTTTATTAAAAACTTTGATAATGTATCATAGCAGGCCCGTGGAGCTTGCTTCAAACCGTAGAGCGCCTTGTCTAGTATGTAGACATGGCCAGGCTTCTTTTCATCCACGAACCCGTCTGGTTGCCATACATATACCTCTTCCTTGAGCTCGCCATTGAGAAAGGCGGTATTGACATTAATTTGGAAGACCGTGAAGTTTTTGTGCGCGGCGTATGCAAGGAACATACGTATTGCTTCGATTCTCGCCACCGGAGCGTATGTCTCATCATAGTCGATCCATTCTTATTTGCGGTATCCCTTGGCCATGAGACGCGCCTTGTTTCGTACGATGATGTCGTCCTCGTCCTTCTTGTTCTTGAAGATCCATTTAGTGCCGATCACCGTCTTGTGAGATGGACGTGGGACAAGTCGCCATACTTTAAGGGCCTCGAATTGGTTAAGCTCCTCTTGCATGGCCATTACCCAGTCCAGATCTTCGAGTGCTTCGCGGACGGTGGTAGGCTCGATCTTACTTAGGAATCCAGAGAAGAGGCAGAAAATTGGCCGATGCGCCTCGTGTTTGTACTAGAGTACTCGAATCACCGATAATTTGGTACAGGGGATGAGCGCTTGTCCATTTGGTGGTGTGTGGAAGCGGCTGCTGAGTGGAGTGAGATGTGTCCGGATCCACGTATCCACAGGTCGGAAGGTCTTGTATGGCTTCAAGTGTAGCAGGTTGGTTCCTCAGAGGAGACGTTGGTGGATTTGTCGAAGGTTGAGCAACTTCTGGTTCTGAGGAATGCAGAGGCGGATCAATGATTGTAGTAGAGGACGAATCTTCAGGAGTGATATCCGTGTTTTGTACTGGTTCCTCCGGGGGGTGGTTGTATCAGATGATGTTGATGATGATGATTGGGATGTCACCACTGTGAGTGTTGGAGTGCTGGTCGAAGGCGGCAGACCAGAGAGATTTGTTGAATCCTCGATTTGAGCAGCTTCAATACGTGGTTGCGCTGAGACACGAGGGGTAGAAACATTAAACATATCATCATAAAAGTATTGAAACAGTAAATCAAAATCAAAAAGTTGAGCATTCCACGTAGATGTATGGTTTGGATTTACTGCCGTTTGTGCAGATCCCGAACGTGAAAGTTCAAAAGCTAGCACACCAGTTAAACCGGGTTCTGAACTAATATGTTCAGAAGCCAAGTCCGCGGCTTCGTCGAATGTCACGTTTACACTCTCAGTAACGGTTTTGGTCCGTTTATTGTAAACGCGATACGCCATAGCCTGCATGGAGTATCCTATGAAAACTCCTTCGTCTGCCTTTGGGCTGAATTTGTCGAGATCATCTTTGTCATTGAGGACATAGCACGTGCATCCGAACGCGTGGAAGTACTTGATGTTCGGAACGCGGTTGTTCATGATCTCGTACGGTGTCTTGTTGAACCGCTTATTGATGATGGAGCGGTTTTGCGTGTAGCATGCAGTTGACACCGCTTCAGCCCCGAGAAATAATGTCAGTTTAGATTGAGACAGCATCGTGCGAGCGGCTTCGACGAGGCTACGGTTGCGTATTTCCACCACTCCATTTTGTTGAGGAGTGCGTGCGGCCGAGAAGGTTTGCGAGATACCGACTGAAGTCAGGTATTCGTTCACCGTTTGATTTTTAAACTCTGTCCCGTTTTCGGTCCTGATGGTCTGCACTTGCAGTCGAAGGTTTAGTTGTATAGTGTTCAGGTGGTTGATGATCAATTTCGGGGTTTCGTCTTTCGAGCGTAGAAACTTGACCCATGTATAGCATGAGAAATCATCCACCATCACAAGGACATACTTGCGTTTGTTGATGCTCTGAACACGCATCGGTCCACACAGATCCATATGGATAAGTTCGAGGGACCGGGACGTGCTCGGAGCGGCCTTCAGCTTGTGCGTCGCTCGCTTCATCATTCCCATTTTGCATGCCCCGCAGAGTCTGTCCTTCACGAATTGAAGGTCGGGCATGCCTTTCACGTGTCCGCCAAGCACCAGTTTGTTGATACTCTTGAAGTTCAGGTGCGAGAGACGTCGATGCCAATTCCACGCTTGCTGGGAATTGGCCTTTGACATCAGGCAGACGGAATTATCAGTCTTCAGGGCTGCGATGTCGATGGTGTAGAGGTTGGTCTTTCGCGTTCCAACCAGTAGCTCCGTTCCGGCGTCAGTGAGGATGCTACACCTTTTTACTTTGAATCTGACCTCGAGATCTTTATCGTAGAATTGGCCGATACTGAACAGGTTGTGTCCCAAACCCGCGACGTATGAAACTTTCTTTATTGTGATCTTGTCTTGGACAATTTCGCCGTAGCCCAAAATCGGCGCCTTGTCATCGTTTCCAAATCTCACGTCTCCGCAATATTGTTCCTTGTAGTTCGTGAGAAGCTCCCTCCTTCCGGTAATGTGTTTGGAGCATCTAGAATCTAAGTACCACACATGATCGTCCTGCAAAATGAGATTAGCGGACTTTAGGTACCCATTGTAAAATGGGTCCTATTGGGTTAGGTTTTACACCTTTCGTAGGAACCTGTTTTGAAGCAGGTTGCCTCTTGGGTGTAGGTTTAACCTAAGTAGTAGGAACCCGTTTTGAAATGGGTTTCCTTTCTGGCTTGGGTTTAACCTCTGACTAGGGACCCCGTGTAGATTTAGATTTCTTTTTGTTTTTACGGGGTCTGCGTTTGGGTGCAGAATTATACATATGATATGACCCAAACCAATCATTATTATTAATGTCATCAAAGTCATTCCAACCACAACTAGAACAACATAAACCATCATGCGATAATTGAATCAATTGCTGAATGAAATAAAGTTTAATCCAAAATTTAATGTCTTATTTAACAAAATCATTCCTATGATTCCAAGCACAATCATTTTTGTTCATTCTAGGATAAAAAACAGTGTTAAATGACTTTGATGTAGCATTCTTGATAGATTCCTTAGCTAGCCACTTTGGTTTGTCCTGTTTAGCTCGATCGGTTTTATCTGAAACAGAATTGATAACATGGTCAGTGGATTTTGAGGAAACAGGATTTCTATCAGTCGATCGATCGGTCTTTTGCCTCGGCTGTGATTGTTTTTGAGAATGTGATTTAGTTTTAGAAACCTTAATTACAGTCGGGGTTTTTGATTTGGAACATTCACCCTTTTGAAAGTTGACCGGTCTATTTACTACTGGTGAAAGAAAGTCAGTATGACTTGGAAGAGGTTTGTGGAAGGGGAACGATTCAAACTCTTCATCAGAATTACCCTTGGAGTTCATAAATTCTGAAAAATCTATATCTGGAATCACTGGACTTGGACTGGTCGAGGGAGGTGAGGAACACTTTGTGCCTGTGTGTTTCGGGGAATTCGGGGCGGAAGCTAGAAAAAAATCAGAGTTTAAATTTCTTGACACACACTTATCTTGAGACTCTTTACTGTCTTGTGAAGAGATTTTTCCAATGAAAGCTTTACACGAGGATGTGTCCAATGAGTTGAAGGAAAGTTCGGGTGAAGTCTGCTTTTCAGTTTGGAGTAGGTCAATCTGCTCTTGTAGTTGACCATTTCTCGTATGCTCCTGCATCGCTTCTGTTGCCAAGGCAGACAGTTTTGATGTGAGCTTATTGATTTCACACCGAAGGATTTCCTGTCCTTCACCCGACACAACTTCGGTTTTCTCGGATTTGAGTTTCTCAAGTTCAAAGATAAGCACTTGCCTTTCCTTTTCAAAACAAGACCTTTCCTTCTCGAGAGACTCTTCTAACTCAACTATTTTTTCTTCCAAGACGGGAGGGGGAACATAGAGTTTGAACTCATCCGTCTCAGTCTTGGGTTTGGTTGTTTGGATCTCGTCCTTTTTGGAGGAATCTTTGGACGTCACAACCTTATAGCAGTCAAAGTAGTCATTCGAGAGGTATTTCTTTTGATTTTTCTCATAATAATAGTTCAAAGGCTCATAACAAAAAGGAAGTTGCATTTTTGTCGTGTGTTTGCGCTTATATTCCTTAGTTTCCTCTTTCTTTTCAGGTTCAAGAGGACCAGTCCATTTTATCCCATATTCTGGATACTTTTTGTCAATTCCAAGACAGCCAAAATCATACAGTGTAGGTCTTTTGAATATACCCTTTTTCAAGTACTGTGGTTTATCGTATCTGATTCCCCATTCCTTGTTGAAGTAAGTGAACTCCTTGGGTTTATTCATATGAATGGTTTGGTCAGTTTGGCCTCTTTTGGGGAGATTGGTTTCAAAATCAGTAATTTTATTGACAAACTCCTTGTGTTGAATTTGAAGAGCAGAGCATTGATAAACAATTTCTGCTTTCTCATTCTCACACTGATCAAGCTGTGACTGTAGTTCAGATATTTTGGCCCTTAATTCCTTAGGTGCTATAGAAAGATTTTTGCATTTTTCTTTTAAATTAGCATTTTCGGACTTGTGTTTCTCAGTTATTCGCTTTTGAACATCTAGCTTTTCAGATAGTGAGTTAATCTCAAGCAGTTGTTCATTAGCGGTGGCCTTCTAGGAATCTATCCGTTCAACAAGAGGCTGTGTTCGGTTATAAAGATCTTGATAGATAGTTCACATACCTGACACATCTTTTCCTTTTCCTCTTCAGCAGGAGAATGGTAGCCCATGAAGGCATCAGCACCTTCAGAATCGCTTTCACTGTCAGATCTACCCAGCCAGTGGTCATCTTCAACAAAAAAGCTTCCCCTGCTTCTTTCTGTTCTGCCAATGCGAGCTTTTCCTTGTAATAGTGTACATTTTTCACGACAGACTGTCTAAAGTCTTTGGCAAAATGACCCAACTTCCCGCAGTTGTAGCAAGTAACGGGTTCGTCTTTCTTTGTCTTGGGCTTGCGGTCCTCTTTATTAGTCTTCTCCTTCTTGTCAGGCTGTGTGTGGTCATCTGCTTTCTGCTTTCCTTCATATTTGTCCTGATAATCATGGCGCTTGTTGGAGGAGGTGGAGTAGCGCTGATTATTGGATGTCGGCCTCTTAAAGAACTCCTTTTTGCTGGAAGGATCTGGAGAGCAGAGCCGTTGCTTTCTTCACGACTGTTAACATAGGATCAGAATCACTGTCCTCTTCTTCCTCAGGTTCTGGTTCAGATTCACTTGCCTCTTGGGCACGCTTGGAACGACGGGCAGAAGATTTGCCTCGTTTTGAAGACATAAGAGCTAGTGGATCAGCAGGTGATTTGGACGCATATTTCTTTTCGTTCAGAATCTCCATCACCTCATCTTTGTCTTGAAAAAGCATCTCATAGAGTTCGTGTATGCCAACGTTCTCCATCAAGTGGTTGTGCTTGACGTGAGATGTGAATACTCTCCAATCAGGCAAGAGGTTCTTGAGAAACTTGAGCGCGTTCTCCGTGTTAGATCGAGTGATGTGGTTTTTGTGAAGCTCGTTGAGGAGGAGACAAAAACGTTCATAGGTCTGGGAGAGGGATTCGTCGGTGCGCTGCTTAAACCCATCAAACTTGGTGATGCAGCTGTTGATTTTCTGTTGGTTCCCAACTTTGCTCCCGCGCATCATTTTGTCCACCTGATCCCACATACCCTTTGTTGTATCTTTGTAACTGTCGATGGCTGTGTAGATCGTGTTGGGTAGAGCTTGAACAAGGTACCTCTTAGCATGCTTTTCTCCCTCAATCATGCCTCTCTCGTCGGCAGTCATATCGGCGTATGTCTTAACCTCGTAACGAGCTTGACCACCTTCTTCAATTGCTGGTACAGTCTTCATGGGTTGAGGAATTGGCCCATGACATAGAGCTCGCCAGATGAACTCAAAGTTGTCTTTAGACTCGATGAAGATTATGAATCTGTTGTTGGGTCTAGAAAGCCCCAATTATATAGAAAGTTTTATAAAGTCCATTGTCCCGCCATTGGCGGTACTAACCTTGGTAGAGACAAGGTGGTTTAGAGTCGGTGCTGATAGCGAGAGCGTCATGCGAAGACATCTTATGTTGCACTAATGTGATCGTCAGACGATTGGTTCGATTCAAAGTGAGATCCTAACGCAAGGCACTAAGAGTGATGTCCTAACGCAAATTCTAAGAGTAATTTATGCTAAAACAGGTAAGAAATCGACTAGACTGAACTTACCGGATAGGAATCCGGATGAAAGATATCTGATCTGGAAGTGTCTGGATCAAATTGTGAAAAACAGGTCAATTTGCTAAAGGTACCGGATAATCTTGAGTTACCGGATAACAGAGGGTTACCGGGTATGTCAACTTTACCGGATAAAGTAACTAAAGCAAAGACTTACCGGAAGAAATAAAATTAAATGCTTACCGGGTGAGATGACTTACCTGATGACGAGACCTTACCGGGTGGAATAACTTGACCGGGTGAGATACCGGATACTTGTCTGAAGCTTACCGGATGAGTTTACTGGTAACTAATTACTGGGATGTGTCTGGTATATGCGATTTACCGGGTGAGACTACCGGTATCCGGGAACTGATCCGGATAGGTTGTCCGGTAACTGAAGATTACCGGTAAGGTGCAAATTACCCGGTATCTTTAGATTACCCGGTAACAAGGAATGAATATGGAAACTTACCCGGTAACACACTGATGGTATCCGGTAACCACGGCTGTGCTTTCCAAAAACGCAGGAATTCGACTAGGGTTCTTTGGAGTTGTTCCTGAAAGGTTAGGAACTTGACAAAACACAATAATAACAATACACAAATCGAATTTGAAGAAAAACAACAAGTTTTGATTAGAAAATTCTGATTTTTATAAGAACAGAGGCCAAAAACTTGAGATTTTGATTTTGCTTAGAAACGACTGAGATGATCGAATTGAGCACTGAAATTTTGCAGAAACGTTTACTAAGATGATACGAATAGAATGTGATAAACGAAAACAATCATTTTTTACCGAATCAAAATATGAGTTTCAATGCTAAGAACACAGTTGAATGTTTTGAATAGAACTCTTACCAGAAATCCAAAAGTCACTTTGAATCGATTCGTCCGTTTGCTCTGATACCAATTGTGAGTTCCAGATCAGTGCAACGAACAGTAGAAATCAATATGTAGAACACAATCAGTATGATTTCAATTGGTCATCCATATAACTTTCAATATAATCAGAGAGAATTACAAAGCTATGAAAGTTCAATATTGACAACTAGCCTATAATTCTAAGACTATCAAACATTATATACTATGGGCCCATGGCATGCAAGCCCATGGCCCGATACACATTAAGGCTCAAAATAATAAATAACCGTTTAGTCCTTGAACTTCTATTCAACCTGATTTTGACCCTAACAAATCTGATAATGATGCTCAAACTGAATATTCTGAAAATGAAGAAATGCTGAACTTGATATCTGAACTGGACAAAATGAAAAAGGAATTTGACAAAGTTCAAAAGAACTTTGATATTGAGAAAAGTTCACGATTGAGATATCAAGACTAAGCACTTCTTTATAAATGTTTGGCCGAAGATAGAGAAAAAGAAAAAGAAGCTGTTAAACTTAAAAATCAAGAACTTGAATCTAAAATTTCTAAGTTGAAGAAGGAAATGAGAATTACAAGTGATGAAAACATGGATTTAAAGTTTAAACTTAAAGTTATTCCTGATGAAAGAACAGAAGCTTATGCAAAGATCAAGCAACTAGAAGATTTAAACTTTAAAAGAGGTCAGACTGAGCAAACTCTGAAATTATTAACTAGCAACCCAAAAGATACAAGATTTTATAATACGAAGATGGGGCTAGGTTTGTCTGATATTGAGATTTTAAAGATAGCACCTGCAAATCTTTACACGATTGAAAAATTGGGTGAAGGTTTAAAGGAAACTTTTACAAAAGAAATACCTCCTATATCATAAATTTTCGTTAAATCTGAATGTCCAACTCCTTTTTCTGATAAAGAGAAAGATAAGACAGAGAATGATTCTGATGAAAAGCCTAGATTCAACACAACAAACTTTAAATACGATGAATTAAATTCCAGTTATAAAACCAAAACGGTTGACCTAACTGAATTTAATGTATTATTTTCAAATGAATCTATGGATAAAATTTCAAATTGTCAAAACAAATAATCTGACTCTGTCAAGTCTGAATCTTGTGATGAAAAGGAGTCAAACATTAAAGAAGATTCAACTAAAAAGGAGTTTGTTCAGGAGACTAATTCAGAATTTCCTGATCTGGATTCTGCATTGATTAAAATTGTTGACTTAGAAAATCACATTTCTGAGTTAAAATTACAGTTTAAAAAATTAAAGGATGATAATGAAAATATTGGGATGGATTTGGATCATAGTCTAAAAGTCAATCTTGATTTTCAGATTGAGATTCGACGTCTAGAATCCCAATTATTTGAATTGTCAAAATCTAAGGATTCAAATGTGTGTGAAAAATGTTCAAAACAATGCGAATTCAAAGATCAGAATAAATCTTCAAGTTCGATTGATGCTAAAGAGAAAATTTCTTTCAAAGAAATCAACTTTAAAACAAAAGATCCGGTTTCAAATGATAAATCATCATTTGTGTTTATTAACAATTCTTTATTTGAATCTATTTCACACATAAATGAAAAAGAACTCAATATTTTTTAAAAAGGAGAGTCATCTGGTACCAAATCTGATTTGTGTTCAAATGAATCTCCTAATTCTAAATGTTCTAACAATTCTTCTTCTTCATTGTCAAAAATGGATGAAGAAAAGTTCGTGGATCTGAAGAAGCCTAGTGAATATAGCAAGAATAGAAATTCCAATGTTGACAAGTGTATTGCTTTTAATAAAAATTGTACGCATTCATGTAATGTCTACAATGCAAGTGTCAATAAAAATTCAGATATTTCAGATTTTAAATTCTTGACACAAGCAAAAAGAAGAATACATTGCGCTCACTGTTGGGACAACTATTTCATGTTAAATCGCAAAGCTCTTGTAACGACCCGGAATCCCATACATAGTTCAAATAGCATATATTGCATAACGTCGTTAAAAACAAGAGATACATTATATAACAAATATGGTCCCCTAGTCTTTACAACCATTCAGTACATCATTACAAACGTTTACATAGTAAATTACATCATTACTAATAACATGCTGTAACTACAAAACACATCATGGTCTTCAACTACATAGTCCTCCCCAAAAGCTATTCGCGGTTTAACCTTCTTATTTGCTCTTATTCGGTTCACAACCTGGAATACATATTTTTAAAACAAAATGAGGGTTAGACCTTGAGGTCTAGTGAGAAAATCCCCGTTAGTTAAAAACCATTTGCACAAACATCGTACACATAACACACATAAGAATACCAACTATGACTCTTGCATCATGTATCTTTCCATCTCATTCTCTTGGCCATATTAATTGGTTGCGAGCCAATTAATTAATTTACACCACTGTACTGAATACAGCCAACACCACTGTCCCTCTGTACAACCAACATACACCGGTCCTAAGCCCGGCCAACTAGCACTCATGCAGTGTAATACACATATAAACATAATATACACATTATTACACTCATTCACATATATGTATTCCAGTTAGAAAACATTTTAAGTAAAAACTCACTTGTTTGCTTATCCAAAACTCTTTCCAGTCTTCCACAAAGAACTCAACTTTCACCTTCGATTCACAGTATCTGAAACAATTGAATACAGATATCTCTTTACCAAAAAGATCACATAAGACTTACTAAAGCTAAAGGCTCTAGATAACTCTATCCTCAAATGTTACCCCCAACCCCGAACTTAAGTCGTGTCCACAGTATATTCAATCCTCATTCATTCCCTATCTAAGAGTTAACAAAACACAGGTTACTGGATACTCAAAAGTATCAGAAATCTCAAAAAGTGATAAAACAGCCTAAGTTTCCGGACACAATTAGAACTTTCCGGACAGCTAGGACAATCCGGACAGCATGTCCTTTCCGGACAACAACAACAATCCGGACACTACCCGGATACCTCATTAATCCGGACATTATCCGGTATCTTATTTCATCCGGAAAACTAAGAAAAGAAACTTACCGGATAAACTCACCTCGTCCGGATACCTCTGCATAAGGGTTTCCGGATACCCAAAACATCCGGACACTAGCAAATTCGTCCGGAAACCCCTGAACACAGTCGGTTCCTTTTTCAACCCAGATTCAATTAACTCATCTAATTCGAGATATTGATAAATCTAATCCGATAGAAATGTAGTACTTTCGATTACAAACACAAAACATAAAGGTGACATACCTTAATTTCACTTCCAATTACTCCAAATTTGAATCCCTAACTTTGCTTCCTTTTCTCTTCTTCTTTTCTTCCCAATACACACGCACACACATACACTGATTTTATTTTTGTTTTGTGAAATATCTGAAATCTTAAGGGTGTATATCAAACCATAATTACCATTTAGACCTTGAACTAATCAAAATGACCAAAACACCTTTAAACCTCTAAATTAACCAAACTTACCCTAAACCTTAAACTTTAAAGTTAACTAAATTAACGGAAAAGAGAATTTAACTAACGAACTTACCCGGGGTATTACATCATCTCCCCCTTAAAAGAATTCCGTCCTGGAATTTGGTTAGACAAAAAGGTACGGATACTTAGTTCTTATCTCTGATTCCGATTCCCATGTAGCATCCTGCCCCTTATGGTGTCTCCACTGAACCTTTACCTGCATGATCTCCTTATTCCGTAAAACTTTGACTTTATGGTCAACAAAGGCTTCAGGTTCCTCCACATAATTCAACTTTTCATCAACTTGTATGTCTGGTAGAGAAACTGCTTGATCTGGCGTAACCAAACACTTTCGGAAATTTTATACGTGAAATGCATTGTGGATTCTGCTTAACTCTGGCGGAAGATCCAATCTGTAGGCTACTTCATCGATCCTTTCTACAATTGCAAAAGGTCCAATGTATCTCGGGCTCAGTTTACCTTGCTTGCCAAATCGAATGACTCCTTTCCAAGCCGAGACTTTTAACATTACGAAATCTCCAACTTAGAATTCTAACGGCTTTCGACGTCGGTCAGCGTAGCTTTTCGGTCTATCTTGAGCCACTTTCAAACGTTCTCGAATCTGAGTAATCTTATCCGCGGTTAACTGAACTATATATGGCCCCGCTAACTGCTTCTCTCCCACTTCATTCCAACACAGAGGTGTTGGCATTTTCTACCATATAGTACTTCAAATGGTGCCGCTTGTATACTGGAATGATAACTGTTGTTGTAGGCAAATTCAATCAACGGTAAATGCTTATCCCATGATCCCCCAAAATCAACAATGCAAGCCCGGAGCATGTCTTCTAAAGTCTGAATCGTCCGTTCACTCTGACCGTCAGTTTGAGGATGATACGCCGTACTTAGCTTTATCTGTGTACCCATTTCTTTTTGAAAGCTCCTCCAGAATCTTGAAGTAAAACGACCATCACGATCAGAAATAATCGAGATTGGAACCCCATGTCGAGTTACTATTTTGTTGATGTACAACTTGGCTAATCGTTCCAACGAATCAGTTTCTTTTATTGGTTGGAAGTGAGCAGACTTCGTCAATCTGTCAACGATCACCCAAATGGCATCAAATACCTTCGGAGTCCTTGGTAGCTTCGTGATAAAATCTGTAGTAATCTGATCCCATTTCCACATAGGTATTTCTAACCATTGCAACTGACCAAACGGCTTTTGATGTTCAATCTTTACCTTCTTACAAGTTGTACAACTTTCCACATGTTGAGCAATGCTTCTTTTTATTCCCGGCCACCAATAGAATTGTTTTAGGTCTTTGTACATCTTATTCGTACCTGGATGGATAGAGAATCGAGATTGATGAGCTTCTTGTAGTACACGATCACGTAAACCACCCAAACGAGGCACCCAAATTCTGTTCCCCAAACACAATAACCCACGATCATCTTTCACTAGCAATGTTGATAACCCCACTAACCGTTCTGATTTCAAATATTCTTCCTTATAGGCTTCTACTTGACACTTCTTCAGTTCGTCGAAAATGTTAGGTAGAAGCTCAGTTCGTAGTGCAATAGCTTTTATTGTTCCACTTCTTTCTTGACGACTCAGCGCATCAGCTACTACGTTCGCCTTTCCCGGATGCTAAAGGATTTCACAGTCGTAATCATTCACCAATTCTAGACATCTTCTTTGCCTCATATTTAGTTCCTTCTGATCGAAAAGATGTTGGAGACTCTTATGATAAGTATAAATTTGACATTTAGAGCCGTAAAGGTAATGTCTCCAAATTTTCAACGCGAAAACAATTGCTGCCAGTTCCATGTTGTGTGTAGGATACTGTCTATCATGATCTTTTAACTGACAAGAAGCAAAAGCAATAACCTTTCCTCGCTGCATAAGTATACATCCCAATCCCAGTTTGGAAGCATCTCTATAAACAACAAAGTCATCGGAACCTTCAGGTAATGCTAGTATCGGTGCGCTACATAGTTTCTCTTTCAATATTCGGAATGCTTTATCCTGTTCTGCTTTTCATTCGAGCTTTAGATTCTTTCGGGTTAGCTTAGTGAGAGGCGTAGCGATACGAGAAAAATATTTTATAAACTTTCGATAGTAACCGGCTAAACCCAGAAAACTTCGTACTTCCGTTGGCGTCTTCGGCGTTTCCCATTTTTCAATTGCTTCTACCATCGTCGGATCAACTTGAATACCTTTATCGGAAACTACATGCCCCAGAAACTGAACATCCCGTATCCAGAATTCACACTTAGAGAACTTAGCGTATAACTGTTCCTTCTTTAACAATTCCAGAATTAACCGAAAATGTTGTGCGTGATCCTCTTTGGATCGAGAGTACATAAGTATATCATCGATAAATACAATAACAAATCTATCGAGATACGGCTTACATACCCGATTCATTAAATCCATAAAAGTAGCTGGAGCGTTCGTCAATCCAAAAGGCATCACTAAGAATTCATAGTGACCATACCGTGTGCGAAAAGCAGTTTTCAGAACGTCTTCTTCTTTAACCTTCAGTTGATGGTAGCCATATCTTAGATCAATCTTGGAAAAGTAACAAGCTCCAACTAATTGAACGAAGAGGTCATCAATTCTGGGAAGTGGATATTTGTTCTTGATCGTGCGCTTATTCAGTTCCCGATAATCAATACACAACCTCATCGAACCATCCTTCTTTTTCACAAACAGAACCGGTGCTCCCTACGGCGAAGAACTGGGTCTGATGAAGCCTTTATCTGAAAGATCCTGCAGTTGATTCATCACCTCTTTCATCTCTAGAGGTGCCAAACGATACGGTCCACGGGCAACAGGAGCGGCTCCAGGAATCAGATCTATACCAAACTCTACTTGTCTAATAGGCGGAAGGCTAGTCAGATCTTTTGGAAAAACTTTTGGAAACTCACGAACAACTGGAATATCTCCCAGCTTATTCTTTTCTAGTTTAATATCTATCACATAAGCTAAGTAACTTGAGCAGCCTTTATTGATACACTTACGAGCTTTCAACAAAGAGATAAGGCAAGACTGATGATTTCTACAGTCACCATAAATCACTACTGGTCCCTTCTCAGGTAAGACAACATTTATCAACCTCTTATCACAAACTATATTAGCCTGATTCTCGGATAACCAATCCATTCCCACTACCACATCAAACTCGATCAAAGCTATAGGAAATAACTGAATAGGCACTCAACACCCATCTATGTTTATCACACAACTATCAAATACCTCATTAACCGCTACTTGATTATCATTAGCCGTATCTACCATTAACGCATGATCTAACACTTTAGGCTTTAAATGCATATAGGCAGCAAAAGAAGGCGACACAAACGATCGGTTTGCACCAGAATCAAATAACACTTTAGCACGTGTAGAATTTATTAAGAATGTACCTGTAACCACATCGGGAGTCTCATCTGCTTCTTTCTCTGTCATCTGGAAAGCACAACCCTTTGCTCTTGGTATTTCTGGCCTTGGTACTACCGGTCAAACACCTGTTGGTCTTACTGACGTACCACCTGCTTGTATTCTCCCCAGTGGACAATCGGACTGAAGGTGATCAGGAGAATTGCACGAGTAACAAAATCTAACTACTCGACAGTCTTTAGCAATATGACCGATCTTTCCACACTTATAACAGTTTCTAGGATCAACTTGACAACTTCCTTGATGAAAACGGTGGCACTTTGGGCAAGGTCTTTCAACTGGTCAGAAAGGTGGACGGCTATCAAATCTCTGAAATCTAGACTTCTTTGGATCGTATTGTGGTCCTTCCCATTTTCTCTTCCCAGCACTTTTATCACTAACATCTCTCCTATTATCCCGTTCTACATTTTTCGCGGCATCAACTGCGGCTGAGAAGGTTTCGGGTCCTTTTGCAACTACTAACTTTCTAACTTCTGCATTCAATCTGAAGATAAACCTTTCAATCTTCATTCCCTCCGTGGCAACGTAGTATTCTGCGAAATGAGACTTTTCTAGAAAACGAGCGGTATAGTCCCGAACTGATAAATTTCCTTGCTGCAAGTTCATAAACTCCCCTTCCATTTGTTTAACCGCTGCTTGGGGACAAAACTGCTTCCTAAAAGCTATAACGAATTCTTCCCACGAGAAGGTAGAATATATGTCAGATCCTCCCGAAGAAATATGGGCTTCCCACCAGTAAAAAGCATCGCCTTTTAACATTGCGGTTCCATAAAGTACTCTATCCTCTTCAGCGCATTTACTAGTCTTGAAGATGGCTTCTATTTCCTTCAGCCACTTCATAGCTTTCACTGGATCCCGATCTCCTGAGTAAGTTGGAGGCTTACAACTTAAGAACATTTTATAGTCACACTTCCTTAGTACTGGTGTGATTGTAGGTGTAATAGGCATCTCGTCTTCCTGACCAGGATCTGGTGTATCAGCTTCATTATGACGAGTTCGATCAAACATGGCTTGTATATTGGCCTGCAGTCTTCCCATTTCGGTTGTTAAATCGTCCCTAGTAACAAATTCATTACCTCGCGGCGAAGCTCCACCCCTAGTTCTACCCCCAATTCTGCCTCCTGTTCTACCTCCACCTCTTTCTCCCCCTCTTCCCCTTCCTCCGGCTGTTGGGTTTGTTCTATTCGGATTTCCTCCTCCTTCCCGATTCGTTTGTCTAGTACCACTTTCCATTCGGTTGATTCAGACAAGGTTAATATACACATAAGCACATACCCCATATAACAAGGTATTCTAGTTCAAACATGTACCTGTAAGATCACAATTACACTGGCCAGGTGTAATCTGAAATTACCTTACATGATGTTTCTTCTACCTTTTTATATTTAACATCCCAAGGTTCTACAATAATAAGTACATCCTACTTCACATGCAGTTTAAGTCTAGGTACAGATACAAATACCTAAATCCCTTAAACTAGGGCTCTGATACCATCTGTAACGACCCAGAATCCCATACATAGTTCAAATAGCATATACTGCATAACGTCGTTAAAAACAAGAGATACATTATATAACAAATACAGTCCCCTAGTCTTTACAACCATTCAGTACATCATTACAAACGTTTACATAGTAAAGTACATCATTACTAATAACATGTTGTAACTACAAAACACATCATGGTCTACAACTACATAGTCCTCCCCAAAAGCTATTCGCGGTTTAACCTTCTTATTTGCTCTTATTCGATCCACAACCTGGAATACATATTTTTAAAACAAAATGAGGGTTAGACCTTGAGGTCTAGTGAGAAAATCCCTGTTAGTTAAAAACCATTTGCACAAACATCGTACACATAACACACATAAGAATACCAACTATGACTCATGCATCATGTATCTTTCCATCTCATTTTCTTGGCCATATTAATTGGTTGCGAGCCAATTAATTAATTTACACCATTGTACTGAATACAGGCAACACCACTGTCCCTCTGTACAGCCAACATACACCGGTCCTAAGCCCGACCAACTAGCACTTATGCAGTGTAATACTGATATAAACACAATATACACATTATTCCACTCATTCACATATATGTATTCCAGTTGGAAAACATTTTAAGTAAAAACTCACTTGTTGGCTTATCCAAAACTCTTTGCAGTCTTCCACAAAGAACTCAGCTTTCACCTTCGATTCACAGTATCTGAAACAATTGAATACATATATCTCTTTACCAAAAAGATCACATAAGACTTACTAAAGCTAAAGCCTCTAGATAACTCTATCCTCAAATGTTACCCCCAAACCCGAACTTAAGTCGTGTCCACAGTATATTCAATCCTCATTCATTCCCTATCTAAGTTTCCGGACACAATCAGAACTTTCCGGACAGCTAGGACAATCCGGACAGCATGTCCTTTCCGGACAACAACAACAATCTGGACATTACTCGGATACCTCATTAATCCGGACATTATCCGGTATCTTATTTCATCCGGAAAACTAAGAAAAGTAACTTACCGGATAAACTCACCTCGTCCGGATTCCTCTGCACAAGGGTTTCCGGATATCCAAAACATCCGGACACTAGCAAATTCGTCCGGAAACCCCTGAACACAGTCGGTTCCTTTTTCAACCCAGATTCAATTAACTAATCTAATTCGAGAAATTGATAAATCTAATCCGATAGAAACGTAGTACTTTCGATTACAAACACAAAACATAAAGGAGACATACCTTAATTTCACTTCCAATTACTCCAAATTTGAATCCCTAACTTTGCTTCCTTTTCTCTTCTTCTTTTCTTCCCAATACACACGCACACCCATACACTGATTTGATTTTTGTTTTGTGAAATATCTGAAATCTTAAGGGTGTATATCAAACCATAATTACCATTTAGACCTTGAACTAATCAAAATAACCAAAACACCTTTAAACCTCTAAATTAACCAAACTTACCCTAAACCTTAAACTTTAAAGTTAACTAAACTAACGGAAAAGGGAATTTAACTAACGAACTTACCCGGGGTATTACAGCTTCTAAGGACAAAAAGTTTACAAAAGTTAATACTTCGAATCCTTCCTCTAAATCTTCAGCAAATCAATCAGCCAGAATGTTCGGTTTTGGGCTAAATAAGAAAAACAAGAAGAAAGAAATTAAATCAATTGAAGTGAACATGGTTTGGAAATGGATTTCTAAAAATCAAGTTAACAAACCAAGTTCACAAAAGGAACTAAAGTTTAAAGGAAAAATTAAAGGTTCCTCAACTGAAATTAATAAACTTATCCGTACTAACCAAAAAGGACCCATACTGATATGGGTACATTAGATGAAGTAATCTATGATTTTCAGGACCGTCATGTATGGGTCATAGATTCGGGAGCTTCGAGACACATGACGGGGTACAAGCACTTACTGCACGACTTTAATGTACATCCTAGCGGGTCGGTTGGTTTTGGTAATAATTCGAAAGGATATGTTCGAGGTCACGGAACGTTAAAGTATCACTCGATTTCTGTGGAAAAGGTCTTGTATGTGGAGGGTTTAGGACATAACCTATTTAGCATTAGTTAGTTTTGCGACAAGGATTGCAATGTAGTTTTTAACAAGAAGTTCTGTCATGTTGTGGATGAAAAAGGCTCAGAAATCTTCAGGGCAAACAGATGCGGATATCTGTACATAACCGACTTTGCGACTCTAGTTGCTTCGAAACAAGTTTGTCTCGTTTCAAAAGCATCTTTAGACGAATGTTGGTTGTGGCATAGAAGATTATCTCATCAGAACTTCAGAAGCATCAACAAACTAAGGATTGATGGACTGGTTTCAGGACTACCAGATTTGAAGATCGACAAAGTATCAGTCTGTCCGTCTTGTGAAATGGAGAAAATGAAACATGTATCTCACAAGTCTAAAACTCAGTCCAACTGCAAAAATGTTCTGGAGCTAATTCACATGGATTTTTGTGGCCCAATGAGAACTCAATCAATGGGTGGAAAGAAATGTATCTTGGTTATGATTGATGGGTACTCGCGTTACACTTGGTTGGAGTTTCTAAGAGTAAAGTCTGAAGCGCCAGAGCTGATCATCAAATCCATCAAGAAGATACAGATTCTTCTACAGCGTTCAGTTCAAAAGATAAGGAGCGACAACGGAACAGAATTCAAAAATGCCATTTTACTATCATTTCTAGATTCAGTTGGGATTTTGCATAATTTTTTTGCGCCAATGACTCCTCAACAAAATGGAGTTGTTGAAAGAAAGAACATAACGCTCGTAGAGGCAACTCGAATAATGTTTGCTTATTCTGGACTTCTGTTAGCTTCAATCTTCCTAATCATAGAAGTATTTAGAAGTAGTGAAAAATAGGCTAAGTAAAGAAAGCCTCTTACAGAGGCTCTGCCGAACTTACCGAGAGATCAAGGTCAAGAAGCTACAGAAGCTAAAGAGGCGTCCTACAGAAGATCTGTCATACGCGCAAAGAAGACCAAAGACTCGGAATCCGGTGAAGACTGCTCTACAAAGGACCAGACCGCAGAACCTCTGTAACACTTTACAGAGCCTCTGTGGTCCTATCTAAAAGACTTGAAGATATTTATAATATCTTGCTACTGTTACTGGACCTGTTCATCAACTTGCATGGTAGCATGCCCTGTCCATCTTCAACGTGTCAAACTCTGATTGGATTCAATAGGGCTTAGTACATAATAGACGTCTGTTGCATTAAATGCAATACAGCACGATCAACTGTTCATGCCATCCGTTCCACTATTCATACCGTCCGTTCTGAATAGTAGCTTATGCTTTATGGTCCCCTTAGAGTAATATATAAGGAAGACTCATGTTGAGTTCTTCCTAATCGAGAATTAAGAGATAAAAACATCAATAACATATAGCTTATATAATTTGAGAGTCATATCTGTTTTAAAAGCTTTGCTTACTCACTGTTCTTAAATCTATTCTTGATATATATATACTAGTTGTGTACCCGCGCAATGCGGCGGGAGCCGAAAATGTAAACGAGTTTAAAGTTTTGGTGATTTTGTTAGAGAAAATTTTAATATGGGCAACGTTCTCATAAAAAGACACGGTGGCCTGTTGTTGATCATCCGCACAACAATAATAAAATCTAAAAAAAATTAAGTCCAATACGCTTTTATTCTAGCCATGTATCCATGCGATGCAATGGGATACAATTAAGGTCAACTTTAGATTCGTTATCGGTTGAACTTTATTTATTATCTAAATGTTAGTCGTGTATTATCATGTATTCAAGCATTGTAGGATTTATATCTTATTATAAACTTGAGAATGAAGTATTAACATAAATTCTCATTAAAATTAAACTAAAAGAACCTAAAGATGTGTGAACAAAATATGTATTACAAGTGGCGTTGGTTGAAATAACTTACTTAAAAATTAGGTAAAGAAATATTTGTATTATTTTTGTGTAATTTGCATTGGTAATACAAACTTAAAGTTTCATATAAATGTTATATTTCTAAAATCTAGAGTAGGTTTTGCAAGGTGAAAATTGCTTTGTTAATTTGACAACAGAAAAGTGGAATTTTTTTAGAGAGAACAAAGCAGGAGACACATTCAATTCAGACAACTTCAAGACACATTCAACTAACTGTATCTAAAAATGGTTCTTGCCCTCTCATCAAAGCCAATTTATAGGCATTGGGTGGTAACCACTCACTCTGCTATACAAGTTACATTGCATATGCTCCAAAAATATTCAATAATCTCACAAGAATCATGACATGACTTGCATCTCTATTTAGCACACGAATCTCATCAAAATGTTTAGCTTCCCTCCCACTAATGATGTCTAATTAGCAGTCAAACAATTAAATATGTACGTGGAGTAAAGTATTACTGCAAAATCTCAATAATGACTATTAGGAAAGAAATATTGATCACAAGAAAATGGGAGATCCATACATAGATTCCTGCAACAAACACTTGGACAAACTGAAACTCTGGAAGCACATAAACACAAAGCGAGCACCCATCACAAAGTTGCTTTACAGTTGCTTCCGTGGGTCTGCCTTTGTTTGTAGGTAAGAGTCTCATTGCATTTAAATTGCTTGGGACACCAACAACTGTGGGTGGAAGATTCCCGATGGCTGCCGCAGGAGAATCACCTAGAACCAGCAACAAAGTGACCAAAGATAAGCAACATGGACACAATGGACTAAAAGGCTCCACAGAATCCAAATAAGTAAATTGACTAATGCAATAAACATATACCTTTGAACATCGAACTTCATCAACAAGTACCAAAGACATCCTCGAAGATGAAATATGCGATGTTATGTTTATTGTAACCAAGGAAATAATCATACCACAATCGCTTCTCAGTTGTTACTATTTCTAATACCTGTATGTTGCAATCATTCTATGCAACAATGTAAACAATAAGTAGCTTAAACATTGAAGTCCCACCATTGAGCAAAAATAAATGTTCGATATTAAGACAAGAGTTGAAAACAATCTCTAGTGGTCATCCCTCTGCCATATCAGGAACCAGGAAATCCTAAAACAGCAATAACACATGGTTCATAAGCATCATGACCATCCATATAACCTGATCCTGGACATACCAATAATTAAACCAGCAGCCAAAACAGTCCCATATAAGATCAAAACAGTAGAAAGAGAAAGTAGCCTAATCCAAACAACCCTGTGAACTTCAGAACCCCATCATTAAAAATAGGGCAACATTTGAATGATGCTTATCAACATCTGATTAGGCAGACAGAGACCAAAACAGAACAGGTAACATGATCTTCAACAGGCACAACTGCAGAAGCATACTAAGACTATTCTGACAACATAATATAAACGAAAGCATACACAAACCATAAGTATTACATATAAACCAAGACAACAACTATTTACAGAATTAAACCATCTAGAGCAGCACCAATGATCAGAAAAGACCAATCAAACTGATTCGAAATTGGTCTCAAACATAATAATTCAAGGAATCAAATATATTCCAAATTGCATGTTTAAATCACCTCGTTGTGATAAATCCATACATGTTAGTAAGAGCATAGAAACAATTCCTTTAAAATCAATATTAATAATAAGGTATGACTGATCATATCAAAATGATGGTTGAGATCCATCTGCAATCACAATCATAATATTCTAATACCACAACCAATTCTCTAAATTCGTACACATTTTTTTCAAAATTTTGAGGTGGATTAAACTTTGTCATACTATTGATTGTACTAAACATTCAATATATGATCTAAATACCATTGGTATGATGGTTGCTCCTAATAACGGATTAAGAAAGTCAAACAAAAAAAATACAAAGTTATCTTATATAACTTATTGGCCGTAATCAGTTTCAAGATTAGAAGACAGACAAATAATGCAAAATCCCACAATTTTAACCAAGAGTAGAGAATCAAAAGATGTAAATATGTTAAAGGGCTTGTTTGACTATAACTTGCATATTAAGGGGCCATTTACCCAAACACTTACCAGATAAGCAATACCGGTAAAAGTCAACACTCTAACTTTCTTTACCTGTAAGATTGTAGTCCATCAAAAGGGTATTGTATTACCCAAGAAGCACTTACCGCGTAAGAGTCGTCACTATCGGTTTTTGGGTAAGATTATCATCGCTTTTACCAGGTAAGATTATTGACCATTGTCATGATCATTTGGTAAGAATCGATAAGATAAAAGTCCCGATAATCGCTTGTACCTTTTATCTTGATTTTTTCTTCAAACACAGTAATTATTCATAGTTGAATTATTACTTCATGTCTGTGTTTATTCTTGATGGAAAAAATTTAATGCAACATTGTTTGCTTTTTATCTCCATTTCTAGTTTGTCCAAAAAATTCTTAAACTAAATTGAAAAAAGGGGTTATAATTTTTCTTCCCTCCTTAGTCCTTTTTATCCGTGAGTTTGTTGTGGGTGGGACTTAAAGAAAAGTCCCTCAAAAGTATCAGAGATGAAATTCACCTCCACAGCTAGTGCAACTGGTTTCTATACCCTTTTATAGCAAAATGACATAGTTGAGGTATTACCCACCAATTATAAACCATGTGGATATTAATTTGATGCAAGAACTAAACATACTAATAGCTACACAAATAGTAAAATATGTTAGTGTCCATGTACTGTAACCAGCCATTGATTGAATATAGTTGTAAAAGGCTAAAAAACCCCATAAGATATTAAAAAGATAGAGTGGATGCATATATGTATACTATATAACACATTCATAGATACCTCAAACACGTCCTCTTTTGTATATGTGGAAGCATATACTTATACTTAAAAATAGGTGTAAGAACATACCTGTCAAATTGTTTCATGTCCACCATCTCCAGCATTTTTTTATAGTTTCGATGCCCGATTTTGTGAACAAAAGGTCTGCAAACAACAATTTCTTTTACCACATACTCAAGCAGATGCATTCCCTTAGCAAGAAAAGCTCATCAGTCTGTTGAACAAACAAATAACAAGAAAAAATAGACGCAAGGTTTAGAAAAAATTATTATAAGCAAAATCTTTTTTTCCTCAGATGATGTTCTTTTTGCTTTTCTTCACTAACGTGTCTGCTGAGTCTTCTTTGTGTAAGCGAAACAATGTAAAAAACAATGACTCTACAGTTACAATGACTCTACAGTTACAATGAAGCCCCCACAATTCTATGAGAAGCATGCACACTCATTTTCTTTATGAAAAGTCATGAATGTCGATGCTTTTTCTTGCTAGAGTCTAGAAAAATTATTATAAGCAAAAACAACTCTAGAAAGAAATTGCAAGACAACTCGAGAGAGAAACTGTCTGATCATCAAAGCATGCAATACATCAAACATGCTAAATAAAATGGAGAAAAAGAAACACATGTTATTTTAGAGTACTAAAAAATTAGATACAACCATGAAGAAACTCAAATGCAAAAAAACGGAAGCATATTTGAACACATTTCCATATATTGTCTGACCGTCATCATTGTTTGTTGCCTACACCCTGTGAAACATACATTCTTTTGGCAAGAACATAGAGAGAAATAAAAGCATAAAACGAAGAAATATGGAGATAATAGACAAAGAAACAAAAACCTGTCAAGCACCATGTTCTTAAGCCCTATGAACATGGATGATGGAATCCCATCAAACATCGTATGATTTAGCCTAAGAACTTGCTTACATACATAAAGTTAGTCAAACAAATGATGACAGGTGTAACAAAAAACAACTTAGTGAGCCAAAATGGGAGCACAAACCTATTCAAGAATGAAGATGAACAATTGTTGATGCTCTTGGGTCTGGAACAAAAAAAATCCCAAAAGGTGTAAAAAAACCCTAGAATAAATATTTGTGCAACTGAGTTTAAGAAGACCATTTATGCAGTTAAGAAAATGTTTAGATTGAAATTCAAACGAGAGGAGATGGATATTCTGATTTTGATTGAGTGAAGTGGGAATTTGAAATAAGCTTGGAGAAGAGAAGCGGGAATTTGAAATAAGCTTGGAGAAGAGAAGCGGGAATGAGTCTGATACAAATTTTAAGGAAGAAAGTGACGTCTGATTATACCCAAACTGATTTTAGCTCAGATCAGAGAGGTGCGCTCAGATCTCAGAGACGTGAAACAAGGATGTAAAACACTGTGATGGAATAAAGCACGAGTTGAAGCTTCTGATTTGGTTTTGGTGTTGTGGCTTCAAAACCCTTGCAACAAAAACTGGTACATTATGCATCATGAGTTGTAATTAAGAGATTTTTACAATTCATGCATAAAATGATGGTACTCAATGCATAGAAGATAGTATTTAAGACTTTTGATCAAGATGAATATTAAAGTAGTATAGATATATTCAGTAAACTTTGAGATATTATTTCCTGTCCACTGTTTATTTATATTGTGTTCTAAATCAATCTAACATATCTATTAGTTCTTCAAATACGCTTCTGCATCAAACTTAAATTTGAACTAATAGATCTGATAATCTTGTTTAAAACAAAACGGGAACCAACAATTGGTATCAGAGCCATCCTTGATTTTCAATATCAAGTGATCCTCTTTGTTACAAGATTGGTGATAGACATCATTCCTTTTTAACCTATTCCTCATTTCTAGGTTAAAACTCCATTAAAGTGTACTCTGGGAACTGTTCAAACCCAAAAAACTTTCCAGATCATCAGACTCATACTCTTTAATCATACTATCTTTTCAGAACCTTTACAATGACAAATACAAATAACTTCTTTACTGCTGGTTCACTCACCAAGCCTCCTACTCTCCTTCGAGATGAGTATCCTCAATGGAAAATAAGAATGGTCCATTTCTTTGAGGGTACTGAAAAAAATCTAGTACAATATCTTTACAACCTTTCTCCTGTTCCCATGATAGTAGTACCACGAGTACCAGCTACTGTTGAATCTCCTGAAATCCCTGAACATCAAAAACCGAAGCCAAAAGAAGAATGGTCAAATGAAGATAAGGCAGAAGATGAAGTTGCACAGAAAACAAAACGAATATTGATAATGGCTATCCCCAACGAACTTTTTCAATCCTTAGATGCATGCGAAATTGCGCACGATCTTTGGAAAGAATTAGAAAGACAGTTGGAAGGGGGTGCTAAAACGCAGAAGAACCGAAGGGCACAGTACATAAATGAATATCATGCATTCAGAGCCTCTGCAACAGAATCTCTGCAAACGACGTACGACAGGTTCAACTCTCTCATAAAGAAATGTAGAAAGTCTGGCATTCACAGAACCTCAGAAGAAAATAATGTCATGTTTCTAAAAATCCTGAATGATGAATGGCTCCAGCTGTCTATGTCCTTACAAACAAACCAAGATCTAGACTCCTGGACTCTCTCTGATCTCTATGGAACACTAGCCGCACAAGAACCTCAAATAGCACAGGCTAAAACACTAACCATTGCACCATATGCATTGGTTGGTAAATCTACAGAGGCTACAAAGAGACCAAGATATGAGAAAGCAACAGAGGAGAAGAAAAAGGAAAAGAAGAAGATAGTGATGATTGATACCGAAGAAGATGAGCTGATAGAAGAAGAGATAACTCTTGCGTCATTAGCTAAATCCTTAGCTCTGTTGACAAGAGAGTTCAGAGGAAACCAAAGAGGTTCAAAAAATGATCGATATGGCAGAGACAACCAAGGTGACAATAGAGATAACGGAAGAAGAGAAGAATAAAGTGACCGACAGAGGTCAGATGATAGAAGTGACCGACAGAGGTCAAGCGACAGAAACTACAGAAGTAGTGACCGACAGAGGACAGATGACAAGATGAGCCACATACAAAAAGAATGCTACAAATGTGGCAAGCCTGGTCATTACGCAAACGAATGCCGATCGGAGAAAGGTGGAGACCGACAAAAGTCCGACGATCGTGCTGGAAACACTTCCCAAGGCTGTTTCAACTGCGGGAAGCCAGGCCATTTCGCTAATGAGTGTAGAAGCAGATCAAATCGCCCACAGAAGGACTCAGCTTTTTACAAAAAGAAGGCTGAGTATTATACACAAAAATCCCTAATGGCGAACAAATGGCATTCTGAGGCGAACAAAGAGGACTTCGAGTCAGACTCTACCTCTGACGAAGAATACACAACCAATGCCCTATTCTGTGGCATGGCAGAAGTCGACTCCGACACTAATACTGAGGTATCCACTTCAAACTCTACCTCTTGTACTAGTTCTGTAGATAATGATTCACTTAAACTTATTGAACAAATTGAACTAAAAGAATTAAATGAAGGTATTCAGAAAAGACTCACCTTTAATGAGAGAGAAGTACGGCTTCTCACTCAAGAAAAAGCCAAAAATTTTGAAGAAAATGAGAGAATAGAAAAGAATTGGAACAAAAATCTAGATCCTTTAAAAAAACAAATTTCTGAATTATCATCGGAGTTAAAAATCAAAACAAAAGAACTTTCAGTTTCCAGGAGTGAAACTACTGACATAAGAGCTCTCAAGGAATACTTTCAAAGAGAGAGAGAGGTACTTTGGCAAGATCTACTCAGAAGAGAAGTTTTACTCAAAGACTATAAAGATGCACAGAAGGTTTATGAAAAAGTAAACTCACAAATAGGAAGACGAGGTATAGGGTACGATGATATTACCCTAGGTGTTGAAGGCAAAAGAATTAAACCTCTGTCTTCTCTGTTTGTATTGGGAAAAACAAACAAACCAGATTTTCCAAACTTACTCTCTGTAAGTAAAAGGGCTAAAATCTCTGTGGAACCTCACTTAAGGAAACATACGAAGATGATCAATGTATGGTTTGAAAACACAGATTCATCATCTTCAACCTCTGTCAATAGAGGAGTCAAACCAAAGAAATATCTGAAAACACAAGATCAGATTGGTATCTTTAAGTTTGGTAAACCAGAGACTCAAACGCAGGTTGCTTTTGTCTGTATGACAAATGTTGAAAAGAAATTATCAGCAGAAGCTCCTGAGTTTACACCCACTTTTTCAGAAGAAAAACTTACAGAAACAATTGAAAAGGAAAATGTGGAAGTATGGAAAACAAACGTTTTAGAAAACTTCTGTACATCTTCTGTAGATAAAATTCTCGCTACTCTGCCATCTATGAAAATTATTTTACAGAGGAAGAAAGCTCGTATGATACATGCTCGAAAACTCCATCCTCTGTCGAAAGAGATGAATCAACCTCTGTATATGAGGACGATTCATCTTCTGACGACTCAGTGACCGATGTTACGTCAGGGATAGTTCACTATGACACAGAGGATGTTAAATTCTCCTCTGAAGTTCTTAACAGAACTATTTCTCCAAAAGAGAAAATCACAGAGATACCTATCTGCCCAGATTTTCTGAACATGTATTTACTAGTTAAAACCTCAGCTGAGCTTGATAGGTTAAAGAAGACCTCTGTAGATCCTAAAAGTTCAAAATTTTCAAAACCTTTAAGGCAAATTAACGAAAATCCCACTTGGCAACAAAAGGGAACATGGCCTAAAGTTAACAAATCTTGTTCCTCTGTGACAGTGAAGAAAGATGTTCACCACAGAAGAGACTCACAGAAGGAAAGAACGAAACAAAGCTTTTGCAATCAACATTCTAGTACTCATAGATCTTCTTGTAATAGGAAATCTAATGTTAAGAAAGAATGTAATGCCTCTGTGGCTCTGTTCAATAATTTCAATGAAAAGTTCAAGCAAATCACGTCTCATATTCAATACTGTCATTGCCTTGATCTTATGTTCAAATTGAATAATCACTTCTCAAGTCCAGATTGCTTTCTCTCCACTAAAATTCAAACTCCCAAGTCAGAACCAACAAAGAAACAATCTGATTCTTCTACAAAAGATAAAATGTATTTCAAGAATGCTAAGTGTGACACCCGTCAACCAAGCCACTTAGGTTAGCAACTGAATAGCTTAATACATGTCTTAACATGTAGAAATAACTTATTACGACTTAAATACGATGGCTAAGGTTTAGTTTCCTAAGAATTCCAACAGTACGCTTAGAAAATCCTGTTACAGAACGAAACTGCTTAAACTGCTTTATAAAATGCCGATTGGAACAGTTAACATTTAATTATAACTATATTAATAATAAGAGGAGTAAATATATAGTTATATATATACCCAAAAGTAAATTTTAAAACTTTATATAATTAAACCAAAAATTAACTAGAAAAATGAGATTTAAACTACTTTAAATCTATCTTTTTATATAAATTACATAATATGAATACTTAAGCAATATTAACTACAACTTAAACAAAAAAAATAATAATAATAGCAGATTTTAAAGCCCAAATTCCACCCCCCCCCCCCCCCCCCCAATTAACCCAACACCTACACCACTAAATATTCCATAGTTTCAAGAAATCTCTTCATTTTCCTCTCAACCTCTCTCTCTCTACATTCAAACTCAAAACTCTCTCTTCCCTCTCTATCTCCAACCGATTTCAGCCCCAAGAACATCCCAAAAGCTCCATCTTTGAAGATCATTGAAGGCATACATCAATCATAGTGTGGTAAAACTCATCTCCTTGTGTTCTCCTTCATCTTCTTCTTTCTTTTTTGTAATTTCTCCTTCTTTTTCCCACTTTATCTTTATCTTCTTGAGTTTCTGGAAATAAGACCTTAATGGACCCTTTTCATGGTGGATTTATCACCAAAGACATGTTATGTCAAACAAATGGTGGTAATCCTTAAGCCATGCCACTAGAACTCAAGAAGATGATGTTTTAACTACATGCATGTGTGTTTTTGTCATAATCTGAGATGTGTGAGTTCATGCATGTGTTTTTAAAAGTCAAAAATAGATTTTTTTTTATCTAAGAACATTGTCAAAGTAGTGGTAGATGTGTGTTCAAGCAAAGAACCAACCATATGAGTGAAAATATGGATATAAAACACTCATTTTCCATGAATAAACAATTTTTGGTTTCTGGCAGATTACTTGCATGCATTTCATCCGACCATATCTCGAAAACTACTTAACCAAATGATATGAATCTTTTTCTGTAACTTTGTTTATTGTGTTATGTTTCAAACCCAAGTGGTTTCATGTAAAAACTCGAAGATTTTACCCTTCAACGACTCATATGAAATTAAGTGTGCAAAGAAAATCTGGCAGAGAAAATTCTCTACTTTAATCCGTTATAAGTCTCTTAATATTCCACTAAAATTCTTGAGTTTTCTTCTGGAAATTACTTTAATGTGTTATGAATCGAACAAAATTGGTTTCAGTCAAAAATATTAAGATTTGGGGTCTCAAACACTCAAACCAAGGCTGGTGTGCAAGAAATCAGAATCTGGCAGAATGGAAGACCTAACTTAAAATCCTCATAGCTCCCTCAAAATGTAACTAAAAATGATGAAATTTTTCTGGAACATACTTTTATGAGTTAAGTTTAAAACACAATTTGAATCACTGAAAAATGTTGAGATTTGACCCTCCAAATGGACTTGACAAAATGATGGTGCTGACTGTTTTGGTAACTGTGACACTTAAACTTAAGTGTAATGATTAAAATAGCTAACCACCTCTACAAATCATGATATCTATGTCAAAAGTTCCCTAAGACATTAGAATAATATATATAAAATTTTGGGTAAGTAAACTATTCCAGAAAATACTTAATTATGACCATTTGTGGACCAAAACAATTTCTGCCAGCAGAATAGTAAAAGCTGTAATTCAAGAAAAAGAGATTTTAGGAATATTAAAAGTTAAAAAGCATATAAATTGTAGAATTTGTTAAAAACACCAAATTAAAACAACATATACATGTATATGAATGTATAAATGATGCCTTAATAAGTAAGAAATTTATAAGAATTTTAACTTGGATTAAAACACAAGGTAAGTAAGGAATTATAAAACATGGTACAAAGGATTAAATACTATGTATAACATATAAATTTAATGATGTAACAATAAAATCATACAAACCTTTTTAAAAACCAATAAATAACATATAAACAACAATGCGAAATAATACTTAAAACTAGTAACTAATACTAATGCATTTTATAAGACATGATGAGCTAAGCAATGCTTTAGCCATATAAGTTAGACCGAAACTAATAATGTGTTTCACTTCCTTAGGAAGGACCTAGAATCGAGAAACTGTGCAACCGTGCGGCAACCCTTGGAAATCCTTGCTGAACATCGTGAGTTTTCGCAGCCCCTTTTTACTGTTTTATACTTTTTGGGGTGAAAAGCATGTTATGTTTTTAAAATGCTAAATGATTCATGATATTAAATTGTGGATATTTATGATTTGAGAAATGAGTACTAATGAATGGACATAATTTACATAAGTGATAAAGATATGTTGAGTGATAATGAAAATGGTAAGTCCCCAATAGATACACTACTTATTAACTCGTAACGAGCCGGTGATACTTGTGGATAGCGCTATTTGGTTTGACAAACCCACCTTGACTGACGAGTAGGGGTGCACTTTATCTGTTAATAATGTTCTACTCATGTGGCCAACATACCACCTCTGAGGTAGTTCGGGGCGTAGATTGTCGGAGGCTTAGTAGTGGCTCAACACTTATATATCTTGAAAGAATCACTCATTGTAAATTGTACTCATAAGGTTTGTTAAATTTTGGAGCTTGTCATGAACGAACGTTTCATGAGAGTAACCATTGGATGAAAAACTGTTGTGCATATGGAAAACCTGTGAACTCACCAACTCTTTGTAGTTGACCTTTTTTTTAAACATGCTTTTCAGGTGCTAATAAGTAAGTGAAGGCATGTAGGGTGCATATTGTGTGATGACATCGCCATCAATAGCATTAAAACTTCTTCTGTTAATTTTTTTGTATCCGGCGTCTTCTTTTTGAAACAATTTGCTTAAGATGTTGTAATGTAATATTTTGAACTATTGTATTGAATGTTGTAGTTGGTGTTGTCTGTTACCTTTTGAATGAAACCCTACGCTGTTATACCTCGTGTTTCCGCTTTAGCGGGGTGTGACAGATTTGGTATCAGAGCCTAAGGTTATAGAGAATGCCGGTTTTCTTATGGAAACCACAAACTATAACCCAATAGTTTAAAAAAAAAAAATCAAAACGGTTTTCAAAATCTGAAGCATATTACTAATATAACTAAGTTGAGTGTCACATTATTATACCTTAATTAAACAAAGCCTGATCACCTATGTTTAATTCAGGTATATATAATGGGAGACTCGAATTAGTTATACTGGAAGTATGCTTAAAATAAATTTTCTACTTAAACACAGAAGCATAATAATTGTGTGTGCATACATTAACATTGCATATCCTAGGCACTTACAATAGCACGCTTAGTAACTATGCATTAGGGATAGTTGTGAAGAAATGGTTCCAAGAAAGTGGCGTTAGTGAAAGAACTTTTTGACTACTTTCGATGATTAAAGTTGGAAACTTATTTTGGTGGCATGTAGCTGACTATTAGGACTCTAAGTACTAGGTATCTTTTAGAGAAAACATTTTGTTGTTTATTGAACCTATGTGATGGTTGAACCGTGTTTGTTTGAACCAAGTGTTTTGAAATCCATGATTATGAAGTTACTATATGTTACTATATTTATATGCTCGAATGATTAGTTGTAGACATACCATATGATATTCATCACCTAGTTGAGTAGAACTTGTGTCAAAAATATGACCAAATTCCTGTTTGAAACTATGCCTTAGAACTATGCATCAGCACTATTTGATTCTGGAGCGGATAGAAGCTTTGTATCACTAGAGTTTAGGCCAAAAATTAACTTGAAACCCCAAAAGTTGAAAGAGGTCTACGTTATTGAATTTGCTAATGGACAGGAAGTTAGGACCAGAGATGTAATTAAAAACTGTACCCTAAAACTGGCGGAAAAAGATTTTAGCATAGATTTAATTCCAATCAAATTAGGAAGCTTCGATATAGTCGTAGGTATGGATTGGTTATCAAAGAATCGCGCTGAGATCGTTTGCTCCGAAAAGATTGTCCGGATACCTCAAACCGAAGGAAGAGTACTGGAAATACAGGGAGAAAGCTCAGGGAGGAAATTCAAAATAGTGTCGAGTATGAAGATGCGAAAATATTTGCGGAAAGATTGTGTTGCGTTTCTGACACACGTAGTGGATAAGGAGATCAAAGAGAAGAATATTCAAGACTTCCCAGTAGTACGAGATTTTCCCGAGGTATTCCCAGATGAATTACCTGGATTACCCCCACCAAGACAAGTTGAATTTCATATCGACTTAATTCCGGGAGCGGCACCCGTGGCGAAATCACCTTACCGGTTAGCACCTTCAGAAATGCAGGAGTTGTCAGAACAACTTAAGGAGCTACTCAATAAAGGATTCATCAGACCCAGCTCTTCACCCTGGGGAGCTCCAGTTTTATTCGTTAAAAAGAAAGATGGTTCGTTTCGTATGTGCATCGACTACAGGGAACTTAATAAGCTGACCATCAAGAACCGATACCCTCTTCCCCGAATCGACGACCTGTTCGACCAACTCCAAGGTGCTACCTACTTTTCAAAAATTGATCTTCGATCTGGATATCATCAAATGAGGGTCCGTGAAGAGGTTGTTCCCAAGACGGCGTTTAGGACTCGATACGACCATTACGAATTCCTGGTTATGCCTTTCGGGCTAACCAACGCACCAGCTGTCTTCATGGACTTAATGAACAGGGTTTGTAGACCGTACCTGGACGAGTTCGTGATCGTGTTCATAGATGATATATTAATTTACTCGCAAAGCAAGGAGGATCATGAGCGACATCTAAAGTTGATACTAGAATTGCTCAGAGACCAGAAATTGTATGCAAAGTTCTCCAAATGCGAATTTTGGATTCGAGAGGTACAATTTCTTGGCCACGTGATTAATGAGAAGGGAATTCATATAGATCCGGCAAAAATTGAGGCCATCAAGAAGTGGGAAGCCCCGAAGACCTCGACAGAAATTCGTCAATTTCTCGGTTTAGGAGGCTATTATCGGCGATTCATTGCGAATTTCTCAAAAATTGCGCAACCGCTAACGGCACTAACCCAAAAAGATAAGAAGTTTATTTGGGGAGAGAAACAAGAAGAAGCATTTCAAACACTTAAGCATAGGTTATGTAATGCACCAATTCTGGCGTTGCCAGAAGGCACGGAAAATTTCGTAGTCTACTGCGATGCATCACACCAAGGTTTGGGGTACGTGTTGATGCAACAGGACAAGGTCATTGCATACGCTTCAAGGAAACTTAAGGTTCATGAGAAGAACTATACTACTCACGACCTTGAGTTAGGAGCCGTAGTGTTCGCACTTAAGATCTGTAGACATTATCTTTACGGCACGAAATGCACCATCTACACCGGTCATAAAAGCCTTCAACATATCCTTGACCAGAAAATGCTTAATATGAGGCAAAGAAGATGGGTTTAACTGCTTAGTGACTATGATTGTGAAATAAAGTACCACCCAGGCAAGGCTAATGTGGTAGCCGACGCACTAAGCAGGAAGGAAAGGGTGAAACCGTCAAGGGTACGAGCAATGGGTGCGTTCGTTCAGACGAGTCTAAAGACACAAATTCTTGAAGCTCAAGAAGAAGCATTGAAAGCAGAAAATTTGAAGGACGAGACCCTACGTCAATGGGAACTTAAATTTAAAACAAGGTCAGATGGGGTACGTTACTTTGAAGACAAAGTTTGGATACCAAAGGTTAATAACCTACGATCAACAATTCTGGAAGAAGCCCATAAATCAAGATATTCGATTCACCCAGGAGCTGACAAGATGTACAAAGATCTAAAAGAATACTACTGGTGCCCGGGAATGAAGAAAGACATCGCTTTGTACGTAAACAAGTGCTTAAATTGTGCAAAAGTTAAGGCCGAACATCATAAACCATCTGGTCTATTACAACAACCCAAGATTCCCCAATGGAAATGGGAACAAATAGCTATGGATTTTATAACCAAACTTCCGAGAACTGCCAAATGGCATGACTCAATCTGGGTGATAGTGGACCGACTTACGAAATCTGCGCATTTTCTTCCTATTCGTGAAGACTACAAGATGGAAAAGCTTGCACAAATTTACATCAATGAAATCGTTATGCGTCATGGAGTGCCTATTTCCATCATCTCGGACAGAGATAGTCGTTTTACGTCACGATTTTGGCGATCACTCCAGAAAGCGTTAGGTACGCGTTTGGACTTGAGCACTTCCTACCATCCTCAAACGGACGGTCAGTCATAAAGAACTATACAGACGCTAAAGGATATGCTGCGTGCATGTGTTATAGATTTTGGTGGAAGTTGGGATACTCACCTACCATTAGTGGAGTTCTCCTACAACAATAGTTATCATACCAGCATTCAGTGTGCACCGTATGAAGCCTTATATGGACGCAAGTGTAGATCCCCACTTAGTTGGTTGGAAATTGGCGACAGACAATTGACTAGGCCCGAAATCGTTCAAGAGACTACTGACAAGATCTCAGTTATTAAGGACAGAATCAAGGCCGCAAGAGATCGTCAGAAGAGCTACGCAGATAACCGCAGGAAGCCATTAGAATTCCAAGTGGGAGACAAAGTGATTTTGAAAGTATCGCCATGGAAAGGATTAGTACGCTTCGGAAAAAGAGGCAAGCTAAGTCCGAGGTATATTGGCCCATTTGAAATAATCGAAAGGATTGGTCCAGTAGCATATAAACTCAGTTTACCGCAAGAGCTAAGTACCATCCACAATATGTTCCATGTGTCAAACCTTAAGAAATGCCTAAGTGACGAATCATTGGTTCTACCCCTAGAGGATATTCAGGTCAACGAGCAATTACACTTCATAGAAGAACCAATTGAAATCCTCGATCAATAAGTCAAACGAACAAGGCGTAGTAAGATCCCGATCTTAAAAGTTCGTTGGAATTCGAGGCATGGACCTGAGTATACATGGGAACGAGAAGATTACATGAAGCGTAAGTACCCTCACCTATTTGCAAAGGACCAGGCGGGAAATAGCAATCAACGAATTTCGGGACGAAATTCTTCTAACAAGGGGAGACTGTGACACCCGTCAACCAAGCCACTTAGGTTAGCAACTGAATAGCTTAATACATGTCTTAACATGTAGAAATAACTTATTACGACTTAAATACGATGGCTAAGGTTTAGTTTCCTAAGAATTCCAACAGTACGCTTAGAAAATCCTGTTACCGAACGAAACTGCTTAAACTGGCTTATAAAATGCCGATTGGAACAGTTAATATTTAATTATAACTATATTAATAATAAGAGGAGTAAATATATAATTATATATATACCCAAAAGTAAATTTTAAAACTTTAAATAATTAAACCAAAAATTAACTAGAAAAATGAGATTTAAACTACTTTAAATCTATCTTTTTACATAAATTACATAATATGAATACTTAAGCAATATTAATTACAACTTAAACAAAAAAATAATAATAATAGCAGATTTTAAAGCCCAAATTCTCCCCCCCCCCCCCCCCCATTAACCCAACACCTACACCACTAAATATTCCATAGTTTCAAGAAATCTCTTCATTTTCCTCTCAACCTCTCTCTCTCTACATTCAAACTCAAAACTCTCTCTTCCCTCTCTATCTCCAACCGATTTCAGCCCCAAGAACATCCCAAAAGCTCCATCTTTGAAGATCATTGAAGGCATACATCAATCATAGTGTGGTAAAACTCATCTCCTTGTGTTCTCCTTCATCTTCTTCTTTCTTTTTTGTAATTTCTCCTTCTTTTTCCCACTTTATCTTTATCTTCTTGAGTTTCTGGAAATAAGACCTTAATGGACCCTTTTCATGGTGGATTTATCACCAAAGACATGTTATGTCAAACAAATGGTGGTAATCCTTAAGCCATGCCACTAGAACTCAAGAAGATGATGTTTTAACTACATGCATGTGTGTTTTTGTCATAATCTGAGATGTGTGAGTTCATGCATGTGTTTTTAAAAGTCAAAAATAGATTTTTTTTTATCTAAGAACATTGTCAAAGTAGTGGTAGATGAGTGTTCAAGCAAAGAACCAACCATATGAGTGAAAATATGGATATAAAACACTCATTTTCCATGAATAAACAATTTTTGGTTTCTGGCAGATTACTTGCATACATTTCATCCGACCATATCTCGAAAACTACTTAACCAAATGATATGAATTTTTTTCTGGAACTTTGTTTATTGTGTTATGTTTCAAACCCAAGTGGTTTCATGTAAAAACTCGAAGATTTGACCCTTCAACGACTCATATGAAATTAAGTGTGCAAAGAAAATCTGGCAGAGAAAATTCTCTACTTTAATCAGTTATAAGTCTCTTAATATTCCACTAAAATTCTTGAGTTTTCTTCTGGAATTTACTTTAATGAGTTATGAATCGAACAAAATTGGTTTCAGTCAAAAATATTAACATTTGGGGTCTCAAACACTCAAACCAAGGCTGGTGTGAAAGAAATCAGAATCTGGCAGAATGGAAGACCTAACTTAAAATCGTCATAGCTCCCTCAAAATGTAACTAAAAATGATGAAATTTTTCTGGACCATACTTTTATGAGTTAAGTTTAAAACACAATTTGAATCACTGAAAAATGTTGAGATTTGACCCTCCAAATGGACTTGACAAAATGATGGTGCAGACTGTTTTGGTAACTGTGACACTTAAACTTAAGTGTAATGATTAAAATAGCTAACCACCTCTAAAAATCATGATATCTATGTCAAAAGTTCCCTAAGACATTAGAATAATATATATAAAAATTTGGGTAAGTAAAATATTCCAGAAAATACTTAATTATGACCATTTGTGGACCAAAACAATTTCTGCCAGCAGAATAGTAAAAGCTGTAATTCAAGAAAAAGAGATTTTAGGAATATTAAAAGTTAAAAAGCATATAAATTGTAGAATTTGTTAAAAACACCAAATTAAAACAAAATATACATGTATATGAATGTATAAATGATGCCTTAATAAGTAAGAAATTTATAAGAATTTTAACTTGGATTAAAACACAAGGTAAGTAAGGAATTATAAAACATGGTACAAAGGATTAAATACTATGTATAACATATAAATTTAATGATGTAACAATAAAATCCTACAAACCTTTTTAAAAACCAATAAATAACATATAAACAACAATGCGAAATAATACTTAAAACTAGTAACTAATACTAAGGCATTTTATAAGACATGATGAGCTAAGCAATGCTTTAGCCATATAAGTTAGACCGAAACTAATAATGTGTTTCACTTCCTTAGGAAGGACCTAGAATCGAGAAACTGTGGAACCGTGCGGCAACCCTTGGAAATCCTTGCTGAACATCGTGAGTTTTCGCAGCCCCTTTTTACTGTTTTAAACTTTTTGGGGTGAAAAGGATGTTATGTTTTTAAAATGCTAAATGATTCATGATATTAAATTGTGGATATTTATGATTTGAGAAATGAGTACTAATGAATGGACAGAATTTACATAAGTGATACAGATATGTTGAGTGATAATGAAAATGGTAAGTCCCCAATAGATACACTACTTATTAACTCGTAACGAGCCGGTGATACTTGTGGATAGCGCTATTTGGTTTGACAAACCCACCTTGACTGACGAGTAGGGGTGCACTTTATCTGTTAATAATGTTCTACTCATGTGGCCAACATACCACCTCTGAGGTAGTTCGGGGCGTAGATTGTCGGAGGCTTAGTAGTGGCTCAACACTTATATATCTTGCAAGAATCACTCATTGTAAATTGTACTCATAAAGTTTGTTAAATTTTGGAGCTTGTCATGAACGAACGTTTCATGAGAGTAACCATTGGATGAAAAACTGTTGTGCATATGGAAAACATGTGAACTCACCAACTCTTTGTAGTTGACCTTTTTTTTAAACATGCTTTTCAGGTGCTAATAAGTAAGTGAAGGCATGTAGGGTGCATATTGTGTGATGACATCGCCATCAAGAGCATTAAAACTTCTTATGTTAATTTTTTTGTATCTGGCGTCTTCTTTTTGAAACAATTTGCTTAAGACGTTGTAATGTAATACTTTGAACTATTGTATTGAATGTTGTGGCTGGTGTTGTCTGTTACCTTTTGAATGAAACCCTACGCTGTTATACCTCGTGTTTCCGCTTTAGCGGGGTGTGACACTAAGGCAAACTTGAAAAATTCTAACAATATTGGACCCATGTGGATATGGGTACCTAAGTCTCTGTGATTATTTTACAGAAGCAGTTTGTGCCAATTTGGTATCTTGACTCCGGATGCTCAAGGCACATGACTGGCGACAGAAGTTTACTATCCACGTACAAAGAAACACACGATGGTGGATCTGTAACTTTTGGAGACAACAAGAAGGGACACATCAAAGGCTATGGAGTCATACAGAAGGAAAACGTCTCTGTATACAAAGTTGCATATGTTAATGGCCTTAAACACAACCTACTCAGGGTAAGTCAACTCTGTGATACAGGATTTGATGTCCTATTCCAAAGAACTTTCTGCTCTCTGCAAAGTGAAGACACAGGAATGGAACTTCTGCGAGCCGAAAGAAGAGGTGATCTGTATCTAATGAATTTCAGTTCCAAGAACAAGGACAAAGTTTGCCTTGTAGCCTGCAAAAGTGAGGAAGCCTGGTTATGGCATAACAGGTTCTGTCACTTGAACTTTCACACCTTGGATAAACTGGTCAAACTTGATCTAGTTAAAGGGTTGCCTAATGTTAAATTTAATAAAGATCACTTGTGTTCTGCTTGTGAAATGGGAAAACTCAGAAGAGCTTCCCATAGAGGCAAAACAGATGTGTCTTGCACTAGACCTCTGTACATGCTTCATGTTGACCTCTGCGGTCCCATTGCCATACAAGGCCTAGGTGGCAAGAAATACATACTTGTCTTAATTGATGAGTATTCGCGTTTCACATGGGTTGATTTTGTTCGAAAAAAATCAGATGTTCCAATCATCTTGATAAATCTAATGAAAAGAATCCAAGTTCTTTATGAATGCAGAATACAGAAGTTAAGAAGTGACAATGGCACATAATTTAAAAACTCTGTCATTGAAGACTATCTTTCTACAGAAAGAATATCACAGAACTTCTCTGTCGCACGCACTCCACAGCAGAACGGTGTAGTCGAAAGAAAGAATCGAACGCTTGTGGAGGCCGCAAGAGCTATGCTATCAGCATGCGAATTACCGATGAACTTTTGGGCAGAAGCGATTTCTACTGCTTGTTATACACAGAATCGTTCAACCATTGTGAAAAGACACCTCAATACTCCTTACGAATTAATCAACAAAAGGCGGCCAAACATCAAATTTTTCCATGTGTTCGGATGTAAATGCTTTGTTTTAAACGACAGAGATTCCAGAGGAAAGTTTGAGGTAAAAGCTGACGAAGGCAAATTCATTGGATACTCTGCCACTTCCAAAGCCTACAGAGCATTCAGCATGGTCTCGCAAAATTGTAGAAAGCATCAATGTTTCTTTTGATGATTTATTCCAGAAGATTTCTGAACAAATCAGTTCAGAACTCGGACTTTAAGGGGAATCCTCTAGCATCTCACAAGCAAAAGAAGACTTAAATCTTCTATTTTTGAGATGTTCCACGATGATATTGATCCCTCTGTTGGAACCATCAGAGCTTCTGAAGAACCATCTTCCATCGGTCAAAATCCAACAGGTATGACTCTAACTGGACCAAATAATACATCATCTTCTTCTGTAAATTCTACAGATGCAACTGCCGAGGTAGAGATCGCAGAAGATGAAACAACAAGGAAAACGACCACAGAAGCTACTGAAAATCAAACTTCACAATCCACAGAGGAACCAATTACAGAGGATATAGAGGACCAAGTCTATACGTCCTCAGAGGAACAAACTCCACCACCTCTCATACCAATCATTCCACAAGCTGTAGGATCAACTACAAAGGCACGCACTACTACAGAGGCTATACAAGAAGAAGGAGAACAACAAGAAGCCTCTGAAGAAAGATTCGATGACATTGGTGACCACCTTCCACGCACAACTAAGTGGACAAAAAGCCATCCTCCAAGCCAAATAATCGGCGAACCTTCTGACACGATAAAAACCAGGTCTGCCACTGCTAATTTTTGTTTCTTTACAAATTTTATCAGTGTGATAGAACCAAAGAAGATTTCTAAAGCCCTAGATGACCCAAACTGGGTAGACGCCATGCAAGAAGAGCTTCTGCAGTTTGAGCGTAACAGAGTATGGACTTTAGTACCTCTGCCACGAGGGAAACAGGCCATTGGGACTAAGTGGGTCTACAGAAATAAGAAGGATGAAGATAGAGTGGTCATCAGAAACAAAGCATGATTAGTGGCCAAGGGATATAGACAAGAAGAAGGCATAGACTACGATGAGACTTTTGCCCCTGTCGCACGGCTCGAAGCAATAAGAATATTCTTAGCCTTCGCAGCCCACCGAGGATTTAAAGTTTATCAGATGGACGTAAAATCAGCTTTTCTCAACGGTGAAATCCAAGAAGAGGTTTACGTAAATCAGCCACCAGGGTTTGAAAGCTCAAAGTTCCCAAGGCATGTATACTACCTTGAAAAGGCTCTGTACGGACTGAAACAGGCTCCAAGAGCATGGTACGAACGACTTTCTACTTTTCTTCTACTCAATGGCTACGACAGAGGTCCAACAGATACTACCTTATTCTATAAACGTAAAAACTGTGAAATAATGCTTGTACAAATCTATGTGGACGACATAATTTTTGGGTCTACTAATACAAAGGAGTGCAATAGTTTTGAAAAACTCATGCAGAGTGAGTTTGAAATGAGTATGATGGGAGAATTAACGTTCTTCCTCGGACTCCAAGTCAAACAATCATCAGAAGGAATTTTTATAAATCAGGCCAAATATGTCTCTGCATTCTTTGCAAATATAGCCTTTCTGATACCTCTGCAATAAAAACTTCAATGGCCACTGGAAATAAGTTATCATTAGATCCAGATGGCATCTCTGTAGAATGCACTCTCTACAGAGGCATGATTGGATCTCTGTTATACTTAACTGGAAGCAGACCTGACATTATGCATGCCACATGTCTTTGTGCACGTTATCAAGCTAATCCTAAAAAATCACATTATGATGCTGTTAAGAGAATCTTTAGATACCTAAAGGGGACCAAAAATCTTGGTCTCTGGTATCCACAGAACTCTGGCTTTTGTCTTAAAGCTTATACAGATTCAGACTATGGAGGATGCATGCTCGACAGAAAGAGTACCTCTGGGGGTTGTCAATTCCTAGGAGGTAAGCTAGCCAGTTGGACCTCCAAAAAGCATAACTGTGTATCAACATCTACGGCAGAAGCTGAATACGTTGCTGCTGCTAGCTGTTGTTCTCAGGTTCTGTGGATGAAGACTCATCTAAAAGACTACGACCACATTCTATTCAAAATACCCATCTTCTGTGATTCCAAAAGTGTGATTGCCATCTCTGCAAATCCTGTGCAACTTTCCAAAACTAAGCATATCGATATAAGGTACCACTTCTTGAAACATCATGTTGAACACGGTACAATCGAGATGCATTTCGTGCCCACAGAATATCAACTCGCGGACTTATTCACCAAAGCATTAGACGAGAAAATATTCAATTTCTTGGTGGGTAAGTTAGGAATGATTAATATGACGTGAAAATCCTCTGTAAGTATAGCTTTATCTTTTGTGAATAAGTATATATTTCTACTACTTTATTTAAATGCTTTGATTGATTTCTTTCTGTATGTAAATTCTCAATCTTAAATAGTTCTTGATATCACAGAGCTTCTGTGGGTCTGCTCAGAACCTCTGACGACCCCCACAGAACCTCTGTAAAAACATGACCTATGTTCTATGCAAAACTTGTCAATTTTTTTTATCCAAGAATAGGTCAAGGGGGAGCAAAAGGAAATTACTTGATCTACAGAGGTGATTAGATCAAGGGGGAGCAAAAGGGGCCTTGAAATAATCTATAGAGGTTAATCTTTCAAGGGGGAGCCAAAGAAGAGTGTCGATGAATCTATATCGACAGAAGTCAGACATCACTGCCGAGAAAAGAAGAACCAAAAAGGTATGTCTCTCGTACAAAAGGTTTTTGAAAACAATTTTCTGGGACACAAATTGTCAAATATGTCCTAAATATACTATGAATAACATGCCAAAAATCAAAAGATCAAAAAGTGTCATAAAATTCAAGTTATGAGAAATTTGAGGTCATAGAGCCTCTGCTGAGCTCAACAGAGGCTCTGCAAGAAATATGCTCTGTGATCGCAAATTTAATCTCTATCAATCTTTTGGAATGTTATCTCAGAAACCGAATACACACACCATGACCTTCACGAACAAAACTTTTTCCATAACAGTTTTTTCGGACACCAACTTTCAAATATGTCCGAAAAACGTTTCTGAGCACAAATCAAAACTTGGATGATCAAAATCGTTGATAGATTTTTAGTTATAAGAAATTTTCTTTCATAGAGCTTCTGCTGGCCCTGACAGAGCTTCTGCAAGTTCCTACAGATCCTCAAAACCTCTGAACGAAATTTCTTCACTAAAATCCTATTAATCCTCTCCAATGCCTTTACAAATGTTTTGGTTAAAGAAGAACCTACATAGTCATGATAACAATGAGATATATGAGGCAATGAACATCAAGTTTTTCAAAATTACAGAAGCTTCTGTAAACCACAGAGGTTCTGTCAATATGCAACTTGGGCATTTCTGTAAAAATAACGGTTACTTTTACTGAGAGTAAATTTCATATGACTAAGAACAACCCCACGCACCTAGCATTAATGGGCCGTGCACGACGTCCTGTCATCCTCTGACATGGCCTACGTGTCTCTTTTTCATTGGGCGTACATGTAACGTTTTCTATGGAAAGTTGAACCCGCCGTTCTAACTCGAGTACGGATTCCAAATATTTATCCATTGCCATATATTTTTACTCTTTCAAATTCTACCATTTTACACTCATATAAAACCCAAGCTTAACTTCTCATAAAACCTTTACAAACTATCATTCTTCTCCGGCGAAACCCTGCAAACGCTTGCAAGAATCCTATTCTTCTTACCAAATTGCTTCATCTTCTCAAGCTATCTCCCCTGCACACTCTCCGGCGAACTCAGCAGAACATTCACCTGCTCATTCTGAACATTCAGAAAACCCCCACCTCACCAAAAATATCGAACAAGAAGATTCCGGCGAATCAGCGGACTTTGCTCCGACCACTCATCTTCAAAACTTTATAGCAAAGGATCATTTTGAAAAAATACTGCCAATCAAATCCAATAACTGCTATTTGGTCCCCTCACCCACTGCCTTCGGCGAAGTCCATGCCATTCTTCTGCACATAATGGAAAATCATATACTCTTCCCTTTACTCTCAAGAACCCCAAAGAAAATACCTGTTAGGTATTTGAACCAATTTTGGCAGAGCTGCAGATATGATAAATATGATTCTCTGATCAAAGGATACATCTCAAAGCCGGATAACTCAGAGCATCTGGAACTAAAATTTAATAGAACAATGTTCTCTCTAGAGTTCAATCTACCAACAAGAGGTCTTCTGGGATTGAAAACATATGCAGAACAACCTACAGACGACGAGCTCTGTCGTTTTGTAGAAATGCTTGGGTACAACACCCACCTGAGGAAGAGAAATGACTTCCGCAGAGGCAGACTACCACCTCTGTGGAACACCTTGTTTACGATCCTCAACAGATGCCTGACAGGGAAGATAGGCAGCATTGACCAGAGCTCGCATCAGATCATAACCATCATGTATGGGGTCTACTACGATCTCCCACTCGATTACTCGACCATCAAGTTGCAGGAGATCATCAATACAATCGACAGAAAGAACAACACCCTAAAGGCTAAAGAGACTGATCCCACATATCTACCCCCTCTGCAATTCCAAAGAATCTTGGGAGTTCTGTTCGAACCTCTGCTAATGATGCAGAACTGGCCAATGGAAGGACAAATTCCCAAACAGTTCCCGATGAACAAGAACATCCCCAGCGATCATGCTGAAGGCTACAACCACTGCAGACCTCTTTCAAAAAGGCTTCTGAAATATGCCACGAACAAAACCCTTAAGCGAGAGTTTATACGCGATCACAGGACTCCAGAACCAAGCCCTGTGACACCCCCGCGTTTAGGTGTCCCCCTAGGAACTATAGTTGTAGAACCCCTCTCTACAAAATCAAAGAAGAAAAAACTGGAAAAACATTTGGAAATCCAACATAGTTTTATGGCCAAACGTGACGAGCTCATGAGGAAGAAGTCTTCTTCTAAAGCCTCTGCCTCTAACCCAAAAACAAAGAAGAGGAAAACAGCAGAAGGCACCTCTACAAACATTACAGAAGACCAACCTTCACCTCCTCGTGCCACAGAAGTTGGCTCCTCTGCTTCTCCCTCTTCTCCAAAACCAAAGAAAAGAAAATCAAAACCCACAGAAGAAGGGGCACCAAAACCCAAGAGGAGGAAGACCAAAAAGAAGCTTGGAAAATCACTTGATCAAATGGTTACCATCGCAGAAGAGGAAGCTGCAGAAGTGGTTGAAGAAGAGGTCGCAGGAACCCGGGTCGAAGATACTGCAGAAGAAGAAACTGCAGAAGTCGAAGTTGCAGAAGAGGGATATCAATCACCTTATGAATCCCCAGATCGATTCGCTCATCAAGGCAGCTTGAATGATTTTCTTCAACACCCTGAAATTGCCAACACCCTAAATACAGCTTGGTGGACGGCACAACCACTTGACCACCACACCTCAGAAGAACAAGACTTCTCTATCTCTGGAATTGACACCAATCTGCAAGAAGATGATCAAACCCCCAGAGATCAACCATCTGAAACCCCTAACATTCTACAGAACCCCTTCATCCAACAGGGACTCGACGTCCACAGAAGGAGTCCAAACCAGGCCTCAGAAGCTGAATGGAATAGAGAAGAGGTTACAGAGATTTTAGAAAGAATGGGAGGAAAAGAAAAAGAAAAAGAAAAAGATGTCGAAGGTATATGTTAGTCCCAAAGCATTTGATGTAAAAGTATTGAAAATAGTTCCAAGTCAGAAGACCAACAGAGATCAGACAGAAGACCTGGAAGATGTTCATCAAAGAAGACCAACAGAGCTCAACAGAGCTCTGACGGATCCAACAGAGCTCATCAGAGCTCTGTCGAAGAATTCCAAAGAGAACAAGTATTCCACAGAAGACCAACAGAGCTCTTGCGACAGAGCTCTGTGAAGTAAAAGACCTCTGTCAGCCTAAGTCTCGTAGGAAACCTTAAGTGTTAGACACGTGTCCACAATTTCCACGTATGCCCTAAAGATTGGAGACACACTTTCCACGTGTCATTCAAGGGTACGATAGTACACTGTCTACACTTTATCAGGTCTATAAATAGCGAGGTAGTGGAACAACAATAGTAAGCTTTGGGAAGAGTAGTTTTTCCACAATTGTTTAAGCACACACTGCAACAATCCCGAGCACTACCTCCGTACGATATTGTTGTCCTATGAGATTTCCGAACACACTTTAACTTGTTCTTGGTGTGATTCATTATCAAAATATGAGCAGCTTTTATATCTGATCTTGTTATCATTTTACTGTTCAATATTTGATTCTCATAGTTCACTTATCGTTTACACAATCACTCATTTTAATGGCTTTATTTAATATGCTTCCGCTGTCTATTTTACTACTATTAATATGATACAACGTGAATCTGGGAACCTACAATTGGTATCAGAGCTTCTTTGGTTTTCTTAAGCCAAACGATCCAATCTACCAAGGTTGATTCACTGTTGTTGATTGTGTCTGTGCGACTTTAAAAGCTTCATAATATACTCTGTTTTACTGCTTTCTAGTCTAACCAAGCCTTCAGAGCTCATATAACTGTGTTTAAAACTTTCTAGTTTAGCTTAAAATCTTCTCAAAAAGTTAATGTTCCATTGGTTACTGTTTGAAACTCTGTTTCTAGCCAAAAATCGTTTTGCAACAATCTGTACTCTGTTTTTCTTTCAAAATGGCTAACAACGGTATAAATGCTATCTATACTTCTGGCTCTTTAACAAAACCTCCTACTCTTCTGAGAGATGAATATCCTCAATGGAAAATCAGGATGGTTAATTTTTTCGATGGTATGGATAAAGACCTCATGCGATCTGTCACGGATGGACCATTCCAACCCATGGTTTTTGTTCCCCGTGTACCCGCAACAGGAACTACTGCTGAGATTCCAGCTCATTATGAAGTTAAAACCACAGGTTTTACTGATGGGGAAAATCTAAAAATGGAAAATGATCTTAAAGCAGTTAGACTACTGATTATGGCCATACCAAACGAAATATTTCAAGAACTAGATTCATGTGTTACTGCTAAGGAAATCTGGGATCAACTTCTTAATCAACTTGAGGGTGGTATCAAGACCCAAAAGAACAGAAGGACCCAATGTATAAATGAATACAACGATTTCAAGGCACTTCCTGAGGAAACCTTACAGCAAACCTACAACAGATTTAATGTGTTGATCAATAAATGCAAAAAATGTGGGGTTGTTAGGTCGAAGGAAGATAACAATGTTCTGTTTTTGAAAAGTTTGAATGATGAATGGTTAAATCTGTCCATGTCTTTACAAGCTAATCAAGACTTAGACGTATGGTCTTTAACGGATGTGTATGGGACTTTGGCCGCACAAGAAAAGGAGGTTGTCAAGCAAAAAGGCAAATCCATCAGTGCTGGTCCAATCGCCTTAGTTTCTGATTCTAAGAAAACCACAACTGAAAGGTCCAACAGAGAGAGTTCAAGCAAAGAGAAAAAGAAAGAAAAGTCTGATAAGAAGAAAGGAAAGGAAAGTTTGATTGCAGAAAGTGAAACAGATGAGAGCTCATCAGAGGATGATGACATTCAAGCCTTTACCCAATCTCTTGCTTTAATAACTCAGCAATTTAACAAGAGATTTGGCAATAAGTTCGACAGAAGAGGCAGATATGAGAGAGAAGGAAGGGAAGACAGAAGAGGATATACAGCACCAGAGCAAAGTTCCAACAGAGTTGCCACAGAATTAGGGAAACCTCCACAAAGAAGAGAAAATCCACCAGCACAACAGAAGGCCGATGCAGCCCAGCCCATCAATCAAAATGATGGACGCTGCTTCAGATGCGGCAAACCTGGACACTTCTCTGTTAATTGTAGAGGCAAACTGGTAAAAGACCAGGACTACTACAAAAACAAATACTAGTACAATTACAGAGAAAAAAGTTATGTTGCTGAAATGAAAAATTGGGTCTCTGACTCATCTTCTGATGATGAACCAGAACAAGCCAACTTCTGTGGAGTTGCTGTGGATGATGAAAGTTTAGAAGCAGCTGTTGACTGGATGAATGGAGAACCAGAATTAACGAAGGGAACAACTGTAGAAGAAGATATAGCTCATGCATTTGCTCTTACCACGACAGAATCTGACGACAGAGCGCTGGAGACCACCAGACCCAGTGCCAAGGTATGCTCATCTGAATCTAAATCTGACTCAGAATTAGAAATGCATGTTTCCATGTTGAATGAGGAATTTCAGCTTCTAAAACAAAAACTTTCTGAAGAAAAGGAACTAAGAAAACTAGCTCAGAAGGACCTATCTTTTTACAAAAGAGAAAAGACACTCTTGGAACAAGAAAAGGAAGAAATCTTCAAAGAAAAATCTGAGTTAGAAATCTTACAAAAGAAGAAGGAAAGTTTGTTTTCTGAAAAGATCAAAGTTTATGAAAATGATTTGAAACAGAAGTCTGAAAAGTTGAAACAGTCTGAAACAGAGAGACTTAACTTTGTTGCTCTAACTGATTATTTTCAAAGAGAAAGGGAAATACTTCATCAATCCCTACAGAGAAAAGAAATTCAGATTAAAAAGTACCAAGATGCACGAGATGTGCATATCAAGTAAAATTCACAGATGGATACGCAAGGTCTTGGTTTCTCTGACCTTGCTCCCTACACCGAAAGGAAGAAGACATCTCTGTCCTCAGCCTTCTGTATTGGGAATGCCGTTTTCAAAAGAACCAAAATCTCAGATGCTTTCTCAAAACCAAAACATCTTAACTATAGGAACGTCAGCTATGACTCCTCCGGTCAAAAGAAGGTTTTAAAACCATCCTTAGAGTTTATTCTTGATCAAGGAAGAGCTAGAATCATACTTCCTAATTCTGTTAAGAACTTGGGCACTAAAGAGATCTTCAACTTCAATTCTTTCAAAGGACAGAAGTCTGTTACTTCTGCGACAGACCCCTCTGTTGAAATATCACAGAGCAAGCTGAATCCAGAAGCACCAGTTTTCTCTCCTACCTCTGAATCTATAAGAACATCTTTTGAAGAAGATTTGTTGAAAGTTATTGAAGAAAATGCTATCTCTGATTCTTTAAAGCCAAAGATGAGAAATTTCAGATCTGTTAAAACAAATATTCCTGTCATACCCGTTGAATCAAATTCCTCCAACAGAGCCACTAGAGACTTTCTAGCCTCTAATTGTGACTCTGACTCCGAGGTAGATGAACAGATCTTCTGTGGTAAAAAGAACATCTTACACAAGTTAAAGCAACTACCGGTAGGATCTCCGGATCTAAAAGAGGATGTTTCTTTCTTTAAGAAACAGTCAAGATTTATACCAGTAACAAGCTTTAACAACAAAGATTTCAAGATTCTTGCTTCTAATGCAGTAGAAGTAGAGAAGAAAGAGAAAAACAAAAGTGTCTTTGTAAACTCAAATGTTCCTCTTGCTTTCAAACCTGTAAGATTCACACCAGAACATAAGGGAAAGTGGATAGCTAAGTCTGTTCCGAATTCCGGTGTAAATCAAGGAATAAATTCTTTTCGCTCAAATGAGTCCATTTCCAAGAATTTCATGTCAAAAGAGTCAAATTCAAAGAACCTCACATCAATCGAGTCTATTTTTAAGAAACGAAGTCAGGACAGATTGTATGCAAAGACATCTGGTCCTAAAATCTTTCAGAATCAAGCTTCATCCAAACAGTTTTTGAATAAAAACAATGTGCATCAGTCATGCTCCATCAACTGCAATTGTATTCAACTGTTATTGAAATTACAGAATCATCTGAATGGTCCTCATTGTGTTCTGAGTCGTTCTGTTCAAAAGAAAAACTCCACGACCACTCCGAACACACAAAGGAAAACCTCTGACGCACTACCAAAACCTAACAAGAAAGGACCCATTATGAGATGGGTACCTAAAAAGAACTAATCTGTCTTGCAGAAACCTCATGTGCAGATCTGGTACTTGGATTCTGGATGCTCCAGGCACATGACGGGGAATAAGGAGCTGTTAACTTCTTTCAAAAACAAGATGGGAAGTTCGGTAACCTTCGGAGGAGACAATGGCGGACAGATTAAAGGTTATGGTACATTAGTAAATGGTGGTGTTTCAGTCTCTGAAGTTGCTTATGTTGAAGGATTAAATCATAATCTTCTCAGTATAAGCCAACTCTGTGATCACGAATTTGATGTCAATTTCAGGAAGAAATATTGTTCCTTACTACTTTCCGAGTCTGGTCAAGAACTCTTAATAGCTGATAGAAAAGGCAATCTTTACAAAATGAATTTCAAACCAAGCCAAAACACTACAACAGAAAGACTCTGTTTAGTGTCTTTGAATAATGAAGATGCCTGGCTCTGGCACAAAAGATTTTCTCATTTAAACTTTCGAAATCTTGACGAACTCGTGAAACTGAAGTTAGTAAAAGGACTTCCTTCTCTGAAATTTGACAAAGACCATCTCTGTTCTGCTTGTGAACTTGGAAAGATGAAAAGATCTTCACACAGAACAAAGAGTGATCATAGTTGTCCCAGACCTTTGCATATGCTTCATGTGGATCTCTGCGGTCCAATCTCTGTGCAAAGTCTGTCGGGCAAGAAGTATATCCTTGTTTTAATTGATGAATACTCTAGATATACTTGGATTGAGTTCATCAGAGTAAAATCTGATGTCCCAGAAATTCTGATAAGTTTGTTGAAAAGGATACAGGTTCTGTTAGATCTAAAGGTACAGAAGTTGAGAAGTGATAACGGGACAGAATTCAAGAATGATAGAATCAATGGATACCTAACAGAGGAAGGCATCTCCCAAAACTTCTCAGCTGCCAGAACTCCACAACAGAATGGAGTTGTGGAAAAAAAGAACAGAACTCTGGTAGAAGCCGCCAGAACCATGTTGGCTGGCTCTGTCCTTCCAATGAACTTCTGGGCAGAAGCAGTCTCAACAGCATGTTTTACCCAAAACAGAGCTGTAATTGTAAAAAGATTCAAGAAGACTCCTTATGAACTCATTAACAACAAAAGACCAAATGTGAAATTCTTTCATGTCTTCGGTTGCAAGTGCTTCATACTGAATGACAGAGAACATCTGGGAAAGTTTGACAAGAAAGCAGACGAAGGAATCTTTATTGGTTATTCCTTAACCTCTAAAGCCTACAGAGTCTACAACACCAGATGTCGGGTCATTCAAGAGAGTGTAAATGTGTCCTTTGATGAAAGCATATCAAGCTCCTCTGATCGAAAATCAACAGAGGGGACACAGACAAAACAAGAGAAGATAAGTTCTTCTAGATTAAAGGAAGAAGACATCAATCTCATGTTTAATGATTTCTTCGATGATGATTCCTATGATAACATAAACAGAGGAGATCAAGCTCAGAACTCAACAGATCAAAATCTGACAGGTACATCTCTCACTGGTCCCTCTAATACTTCACCATCTACTTCTCTGTCTACAGGAGTAATTCAGAGAAATGAGGAACCTCACCAGAATGAAAGAGAACCTGAACAAGAGCCTTCATCACCTCTGATGACAAACGTCGGAAGAAATTCCTTGTTTGAAAGTTCACCATCACAGAGCCCTGTTAATGACTCTCAGAGCAATGAGGCCACTCTCCAAAGTTGTGTGCCACAGAGCCCTGGTCCAAACCTACAGAACTCTGATGCTGAAGTTCGTCTTTTCCCATCAGAAGCACAAACGCCACCCGTTGTCCATGCTCCCATGACACGATGGACAAAGGATCATCCTCATCATCTTATCATTGGTGCTGCTGATGATGGCATAAAGACAAGATCGGCCACAATCAATGAAGCTTTCTTTGTAAATTTTATAAGCATGATTGAGCCGAAGAAGATTTCTGAAGCCCTAGAGGACCCAAATTGGATCGAAGCTATGCAAGAAGAGCTTCTGGAATTTGAGAGAAATAAAGTCTGGTCCTTGGTTCCACTCCCAAAAGGAAAAACAGCCATTGGAACCAACTGGGTGTTTAGAAACAAGAAGGATGAAGATGGGATTATCATCAGAAACAAAGCCCGTCTGGTTGCAAAGGGATATAGACAGGAAGAAGGGATTGACTATGACGAAACCTTTGCTCCTGTGGCTAGGCTAGAAGCAATCAGAATCTTCCTAGCCTATGCTGCTCATAAAGGTTTTAAGGTCTATCAAATGGACGTCAAGTCTGCCTTTCTAAATGGCAAGCTGCAAGAAGAAGTTTATGTCCAGCAACCTCCTGGTTTTGAATGCTCAGAGTTTCCAGACCACGTTTACAAACTAGACAAAGCGCTCTACGGTCTTAAGCAAGCTCCCAGAGCCTGGTATGAAACTCTGTCCAAATTTCTGTTGATCAATCACTTCGAGAAAGGTACCGTCGATAAAACTCTATTCTTCAGGAGATACAAAAATGATATACTTCTGGTACAAATATATGTTGATGATATTATCTTTGGGTCTACACGGCAAGAGTACTGTGATAAGTTTGAATCCTTAATGAAAAGTGAATTCAAAATGAGCATGATGGGAGAACTCTCTTTCTTCCTGGGTTTACAAGTCAAACAATCTGACAGAGGGACTTTCATAAGTCAGTCCAAATACATCTCTGACATGTTGAAAAAATATAAGCTCAATGATTCAAAACCAATGAAAACTCCTATTGCCACTGGAGTTAAACTTGACTCTGATCCTAATGGTGAACCAACAGATGTCAAGCACTACAGAGGCATGACAGGGTCACTTTTTTACTTAACCGCCAGTAGACCTGATATAATGTATGCAACCTGTCTCTGTGCCAGATTTCAGGCAAATCCTACCGAAACTCATTTAACAGCTGTCAAACGTATCTTTAAATATCTGAAAGGGACTCAATTTTTGGGTCTCTGGTATCCTCTTAACTCTGGTTTTGAGCTTGTAGCTTACACAGACTCAGACTATGGAGGATGCAAGAACGACAGAAAGAGTACCTCTGGTAGCTGCCAAATGCTTGGAGAAAAGTTGGTGAGTTGGACATCCAATAAACAGAACTGTGTTTCAACCTCTACAGCAGAAGCGGAATATGTTGCTGCTGCTAGTTGTTGCTCCCAAGTAATATGGATGAAGACACAACTCAGAGATTATGGTATGGAGTATGGTAAGATTCCAATTCTATGTGACTCCAAGAGTGCCATTGCCATAACTGCGAATCCAGTTCAGCACTCAAAGACCAAGCACATCGACATAAGGTATCACTTCATAAAGGATCATGTTGAAAAAGGGACTATTGAAATGTACTTTGTTTCAACAGACCTCCAGCTTGCTGATTTGTTTACAAAAGCCCTTAATGAAAGGAGATTTAACTTCCTAATCAGCAAACTAGGTATGCTGAACTTGTCCTCCTAACTCTGTTTAAAATCAACAGAGGCCCTGATGTTCCTACCAGAGCTCTGTCAAAAAGTTGGGTAGGATAATTCAACAGAGTTCTGTTGTACACAAGAATTCTGTCGCGCATTTTTTTGGGTCAAACAAAAGCTCTTTTGTTAAAAAAAAAGGAAGGGATGGCTCATCTGTCGAGGGGGAGCTTATAAAGGAAAATTGGGAGCTTATAAAGGAAAATTGCATGGTTTTAGGGGGAGCAAGTCAATAATCAAATTTCCAAAACCAAATTGACTTTGCTTTTTGAGCTTAAAGCTAAATCTTTTGGAGAACCAGCCAGAACTCTGACATCTCATCAGAGCCTCTGTTGCTTCTCATCAGAACTCTGTTTAATCATGTAAAGTTCTGACCATCTCACATCAGAACAAGTTCTGGTAAAGGTAACGGTAAGAAATGAAGGCCACACAAAAGAAGCAACTTAACACAGCTCCATCAGAGCTCTGTTAGCTTGTTCTGCCACGTCATCAGAGTGCGGGTCATTTCTAAACGTCAACCACTTGTAACCCACACATCTCTAACCACGACGGTTTACTTGCACAAAAGGTGGTCAGAACAAATCCACGTGGCAATCTATGATTGAAAGACAAACCGCTAGTTGTTCCCACGTTCTCACTGTAGCAACCGTTCCACTAATCAACCCTCGAGTACCTACAGTACCTATGACCGTGATCCAGCCATACATTTCCCATATAAATACCCATTTCCTTTAAACCTTTCCATTTCTTACGCCTTCTAAGTTATCTAAAACCCTGTTCATCTTTTCTCTTCATTCAAACCTTCAAAACCTAAACCTGCAACAATGGCAAACCCCCAACACTCAGCAGATTCAAGCCGTATTGGTCCCGTCGACCAAATTTTTATTCTTCCATACGAATTTGCTGAAAGCAACCATCGATTAGATCCAAACCCTGCCCTCTATCTACCCACATACCACATATTTCAGGAGTTCTTCAGAAACTCAGAAATCTTCAAAGCCCTAACAGACTTCGACGACAACATTCCTGAGCTCTACATCAAGCAATAGTGGACTACATGCCAACACGTAGAAGAGCTCAACGGAATAATCGACAATGTGGATTCTGGTCGAGATGGAGGTTCTGGAACGATCAGAATCAGAGCAACTACCCTGTGGAGAATCCTTGGAATGAAGAGCAAGCGACAACTCAACATAGAAGCTTTCGAGAAGCCACCCAATACTGCTGTCCTTCTGGAGTTTGTACGATTTCTAGGCTACAACAAAGTTATCACCCGAATCGGAGCATTCAAAAGACAGAATCTACCACCAGTGTGGAATTTCATGTTCTCTGCACTGAACCGAACCCTCACAGGAAAATCTGGTAGTCAAGATCAAGCCAGCATAGAAATCCTACAGATAATGTATGGATTGTTCTTTCAAAGAAATCTTGACTATGCCAGCATTCTCTACACCGACCTTCTCACTGCTGTCAAATCTCAAGACCTCTGCCATTGCCAAAGGAGGAGAAGTTGGGCAACATAAATTCCTAAAGAACATCAAGTTTCCAAGGTTTATCGGGTTGGTGATCAGAAGAGCATTTCAGAGTCTGGAATTGACTCAACAAGGCAATATGTTCAGGAACTGGGTCATGACCACATTCAATCCCACCACTTTAGGAGAATATCCCCTCATTCGACGCGTTCCAGGTACAATGCTCGCTCTGATAAGCCCAGACCACATATCTATCCAAAACTATAGACATGCTGCTCAACCTCAAGAACCTGAGGTGAGAACCCCAACATACTTAGGCTCTGAGCCATCTGAGGAGAGTACGAGTGAGGAAATAGGAGTGGAAGAAGGAAACAGACCAGAGGTAAGAATACCCGAAGTGGGGTCTTCCTCTAGAGTGATGGAGGAGGAAGTAGGGAACAGAGCATCCACTATGGAGACTGTTCATGAGGGAGTACAGGAGTCACCAGAGGTAGAAGTTCTTTCCTCTGATACTGGTGAGCAAATTGATAACAGGGAGGAACCCGAGTGTTCTACAGCCATAGGATCCGAGGAAAATTTGAGGATAGAAGAAGATGTCCAAGATGACACATCTGAGAGAAATCCTAGCCCACATCCCAGTGCTTCCACACATGCTATCCCTGGTGATCAAGGCCAGAGGGATATTGAAACAGAGGTGCACACCTCGAACCCCAACCAGCCTATACCATCAGAGGCAACTCTTCATGCCTCTGATATGCACGAAACTGGGGGATCCATATTCGGTAATGATGTCACTTTGCCCCACGACATCGATAGGTCACCTCCACACGATGATGCCTCTGTGGCTCATTTAGAGACTACACAAATTAGACCAGAGATCTTTGTAATCTCACGTAGCATCTGTCCGACTCAGGGACAATGGGAGACCATAGTAGAACAAGGGAAGACAATGCTTGATCCAAATGCTTCCCATCACACCAGATTTCCTTCTTCAGAACCTGAGCTGGAAGAGGAAACTCTGATCAGAACACCTGTAGTTGTTTCCCCTCAAAGGGAACATCAAGGATCGGGTGGAAGTCCTGCAAGAGCCAACCTAAAAACAACTCTTGAAGCAGGCACCTCTGAGCTCGAGGTTAACTTGGAACCATGTGTTGGTACCAAGGATATCCCCATTGACACTGTCACACGAGCAGAGTTCACAAGCTTCTGTGACAGTATCAACAACTCCTTGAATGAGTATAAACTTATCAATGATCAAAAGGAGGAGCTGATCCGCAAGGAGAATGCTTCTCTCCAGGAAAAGGTTCAGACATTAACGACAGAAGTAGTCGCTCTGAAGACGCTCTTAGCAGAAAATCATACGGCTCAGATGAACAGAACCCTGCCAACCCCTTCTCTATCAGACTCCAACATCAGAACCTTGACAGAGGTGATCAACAACTCTGTTAAGACCGCCATCACAGAAGCCACGACTTCTTCTGCCGCACCTATCCAGCTCTCTGGCCCCAGACCCAATGACTTACCAATGACTGTCGGTCAGATGGGTGAGTTCAGCAGAAAAGTTCTAAGCAAAATGATGTCAATCTCCTCAAAATTCGTGATGAATGCCAAATCAACAGAACAACATGTGCAAGCCTCACTCGATACACACAAGGTCAACTTCGAATCTCAAGTGGAAGAAATCAGAGGTGCAGCAACAGAGGTAGAAGAGGTGATGCGAAAAGCAGCCTTAGACTTCACTAATATTATTTTACAGACCTCTACATCAAAACGATCTGCTGAAGAAGCACCTGCAGAAGAACCTTCGAGCAAAAGGCATAAGGCTAACCCAAAGTTTGTTGTTCCGCCCTCACCAAAACCTCGAATTGAATCCTCTGACGATGATGATGACTTTGAGGATGCTACAGAAGATCAGTCAGACAATCAGATGGGTGAGTCCTCAGAACAACAAAAGGGGGAGAAGGAGGAGAAGGAGAAAGAGAATGATAAAGAGAAGGAGAAGGAGAAAGAGAAGGAAAAAGAGAAGGAAAAGGAACCTGCAACAGAGGTTGAGGGATCTGCTAAGGGAAAAGAAAAGGTATATGAGGTTGAGGCAACTAAAGTAGGAGACCAAGGGAATACCTCTGAAGACTTACCAGGGGTGACTATGGTGGTTTTTGATTACATGTTCAAAGACAGAATCATCAAGCCTACATAATCCTCTTAACAACCACCTGAGGTTATTATCCTGGACACCCCTCTTACTTCACCAAGAACAGAGCCAGAGAGAACCGACCCATTGAACCAAGCCCAACCTCAAGTCCAATCCCAAACAACACAAGAATCTGCCCACATTGACATACTCATGGCAGAAACTCATGAAGACCCAAATCCCATGCCAACAGAACAGAACCCCGAATCCTCAACTCAACATTCTGGCAAACCTCCACTAGAAGAAATCTTTGCCTATCTTTATGGTGACCATGACACCATCCCCACAAGTGCTGTGCCCATCAATCCATACTTAAGCCCCTGCAGGATAAATACGATCTCTGACGTTAGACGGAAATTCATCGAAACCAAGTCCAGATTGAACAAAAATATAAACTCAGACTTTGGAATCCGCATAATCGTAGACATCAAGCAGAAGACATTTCGGCACAACAGAATACAAATGAGCTATCACGAGTTCATAGTTGAATTAAATGACAACAGGGTTGAGCACTTCAATGAAAACGACCTGGTACTTCTGAACCCTTATGATCTGATTCAACTCCATGCCTACTGTTACAACTTCAGTGACAGATACAAAGAGGCAAGAACAACACTTCCTGAGGTACGCTTCGCTATGCAAGAGCACATAAATCTAAGAATTCAGATTGACTTTCAGCTAGGCATAGAGTTCGAAGTAGAAGAACTAGCGACTGTTCCACCAAATGAGAGCCTTCAAGGCTATGAGCACTACAGAACCGGAACCGTAGTTGGAGATCCTCCAGTGTTCATCTGCCGACAGAGAAAAATCAAGAAGGCCCTCAGAGCTTTTGAAACCCACAAGTATTCATCAGAGTCGCTGGAGTACCTCAGATACATCATTTAGAATCTCCCAAGAGACAAGTGTCCGGAAGAACAACAGAGAAGCTTCACCACCGAAATCAACCTTCTGCTGAACTTCCGAGAACTCATCAGAAGATTTGACAGAATCTTAAGGGGAGATAATTTTGCTTAAACTTGTACTCATTCCTTTTTTTTTGCATTATAATATCTTGAAGGAATAGTACAAAGGCTAACAGAGGGAAAAGTTCTCTGTTCTTTTGTTTATATCTCTGCTACTTTGTATTTTCTTATTTTCAATACTTAGGGGGAGATTGTTAGTCCCAAAGCATCTGATGTAAAAGTATTGAAAAAAGTTCCAAGTCAGAAGACCAACAGAGATCAGACAGAAGACCTGGAAGATGTTCATCAAAGAAGACCAACAGAGCTCAACAGAGCTCTGACGGATCCAACAGAGCTCATCAGAGCTCTGTCGAAGAATTCCAAAGAGAACAAGTATTCAACAGAAGACCAACAGAGCTCTTGCGACAGAGCTCTGTGAAGTAAAATACCTCTGTCAGCCTAAGTCTCGTAGGAAACCTTAAGTGTTAGACACGTGTCCACAATTTCCACGTATGCCCTAAAGATTGGAGACACACTTTCCACGTGTCATTCAAGGGTACAATAGTACACTGTCTACATTTTATCAGGTCTATAAATAGCGAGGTAGTGGAACAACAATTGTAAGCTTTGGGAAGAGTAGTTTTTCCACAATTGTTTAAGCACACACTGCAGCAATCCCGAGCACTACCTCCGTACGATATTGTTGTCCTATGAGATTTTCGAACACACTTTAACTTGTTCTTGGTGTGATTCATTATCAAAATATGAGCACCTTTTATATCTGATCTTGTTATCATTTTACTGTTCAATATTTGATTCTCATAGTTCACTTATCGTTTACACAATCACTCATTTTAATGGCTTTATTTAATATGCTTCCGCTGTCTATTTTACTACCATTAATATGATACAACGTGAATCTGGGAACCTACAGTATAGAGGTCTCAGAGGTAGATTCTGATGAAGAAGAAGCTGACCAAATCCGGAAAGGTCTATATCATCCACATGTCATGCAATTATACGGCTCTCATCCAATGTACGACTTCTTAGTCACAGAGCAAGGAACTTCAACAGAAGCTAGGGAAGAAGCACCAAGCCAAAGGATAGCGATACAGGCTGAAATGATTGATAATGAAGTGATGCTTGGATGCTTAACAGAGGAAGAAACAAGAAATGATGCCTGGATTAATAGAGGCACATAACCAAAACCAACTCCCAGTGCAACCCACACATCTAACTCCGCAGGTCTAGCTTCAAAAGGAGTTATTGAAAAAGAGCAGCACAGCTCGATCCAAACCCAACCCATCCAGCCAGAGGTCACTCTTTCAACTTATGCGCCCACAGAAACCGGGGAATCCATTCCTAGGGAGTCTCCTCCGAGAGACTCACCTATAGTTCGTGATCAATCGCCCCAGATCTCATCAGAACACCCTACTGTTAGGTCTAGAGTTTTGTCAAAAACACAAGTGTTCGTTTCTGAATTGAAGACTCAGAGTTCTGAGTAGAAGACTCAGAACTTCTGAATAGAGATGCAGAAAAGATTCTAAGTTTGGTCAGAAGACTCAGAGTTCTGAGTAGGAGACTCAGAACTTCTGACTATGAAGACAAATGTTCTGAAGCGCCTATTCAGAAGTATGTTCAGAAGTTCTGAACAACATGTTCAGAACTTATATCTTAGGATATTTTCTGTTATAATCAGTTACTAATTAGGACACGTGTAACTGTTCTATTAGTCTGTTTCTTATATGTACTGTAGCTTTAGCCTTTCTTATACAGTATATATAGGGGTTAGCAAAGGTTAGCTAACTAACCTTTTGGATAACTCTTTACGCATAAATTGTTAGATCTATTGAGAGAGAAATTCATTGTAATATCTTGAAATTCACAGATTGTTAATAAATCATATGACCAGTTGCTGTGAATACGATCTTAATTGTTCATATTTGATTGTAAGAGTGTATCCTGAAACTTTCAATTGGTATCAGAGCCAATCAACAAACAAATTCGTCCAAGAGTGTGTTTGATCGCGTTCTTGAAGTTTCTTGATCAATTCGACAATTGATTCCGCTGCTGCTAACAATTCTTGAATTCCTAACAATTCTTGAATTCGTTTCTATCATTGATTCAAGAAATTTGAATTTGTCTTTCTGTTGAATCGATATCTTACAATCAAGTCATCCAAAGATTTTCTCTCTATGCTGATTAATTCTCGAAATTAAACAGAGATCACAGGTATGTTTTCGAAATTCTTGATTGGTTTCTTGATCAAAGTGATTATATCTGCTGCATGTTGATTAGTATTCAAATTTTTGTTGAAAAGAAGATTTCATTAATTCATGTACTCTAACTGTTTGATAAAATGCATGTGACAGATTTGATTAGTTCTTGCATATTCTAGATCTGTGTTGATTCTCAGTTTTGATCAAAATTCATAGTTGATATTTGAATTTTTCATTTCATCATGCCTGAGATTGTTGAAGTTTTTGTGAGACCTGCAAGTTCTATAACCAGTTCAGACAATTTAAAAAAATTAAGTCCTGTAAAAGCAAAAGAAACAATTTCTGAAACAAAAACTGAGATTGCTCATTTAAGCAAGATTGCTAATCTTCAAGCAAAAAAAGATGAAAATACAAAAGTTATAAAGATTTTGCAAAAAGAGAAATCTGATTTTCTAAAGGATTTTGAAAAGGTTCAAGATAAACATAAAGTTGTTAGAAAAAGAGAATGTTGATTTGAAAGAGAAAGACAATTTTAGAAGAAAGATGTTGACAAAGTTTGAAAATAGAATCAAATCATGTGAAATGAAAAATTGTCAACTCTTGAAACAGATCTATGATTTTGAACAAGTTCTTATACTTGAAAGAGTGAAATTTGAGAATGAGAGATAAGACTTTCAAACTGAGAGGAAAGGTTTTGAAACAAAGTCTGTTGAATTATCTTTGAAAATTTCTGATTTGGAGAAAATTCTTGCAAAAGAAAGAAAAGAGTTTGAATGCAAGAAAAATGTTTTTCAAAAAGAAAAGAATGGTTTTGAGAAAAAGAAAACAGGAATGTTAAATGAGTTTTCTGTAAAAATAAATGAGTTGGAGAAAGAGTTAGAAGATGGAAGGAAAGAGACTGAAAAGAAGAAGGTAAATGGCTTTAAAGAAAAATGCTTAAAAGATGAGTTTGAGAAGGAAAAGAAAGTTTTTCATTTGGAGATAAGGAGGCTTATTAAGAAATTATCTGATTTATCAACTAAAATCATGATAGAGAAGAAGTCCAAATCTGATTTGCAGTCAAGGTTTGATTTGTATGTTAAAAAGTTTAGGGAATTTGAAACGAAAGTTGTTGACAAATCAAATCATAGTTCAAAAGATCAGATTCGTTCTTCTAATCTGTTTTATGATTCTGCTATTGATAAATCTTATAATTGTTCTTTTAAAAAGATAAAAATGGAATGGAGAGTTAAAGGAACAACTTCCAAGAAAGAAGTGCCAAAATCAAAAGTTCCTAATTCAAATGTTAAGAAGAACAATACATTTCAAAGAAAATCTTTTGTTAAACCTGATGTGGTTTATTCTGTAAATCAATTAGTCAGAGTTGCACAAAAGAAACTTTGTTGTTCATATTGTGGGACTAATGATTTTGTGAACAAGAATTTTATTCAGCACTGGTATGGTTCTTATAGAATATCTGCATATGCTACTGAACCTAATAAACCTGGACCCAAGTTCATATGGGTACCAAAGTCAACTTAATCTGTTTTGCAGGTTATTCATGTGTAAAGCTGAATGATCATATATTGACACATGACTGAAAACAGATGTTGTGCTTAAATTGAGAATGTTGACTTTTGGATACCTCAGTCCAAAACTCGGTATGAATGTGATTATGGATTTCTGATTCATACAGATCAATTTGTTGATTTTGAAGTATTTTTTTTTAAAAGTTCAGTTTACTGTGGTGTAATCGAACTCATAGTTGTGGGTGCTTTTAGTAGAAAACATTTCCAGAGAATGTTTTCAGAATCACATTTTGAGCAACCCTGCAAAGTTTGGTTGAAAAATTCTGATTTTTGAGCAAGTTATGGTGATTTGAAATTCAGAATGTTCAAAAATCACAAAATCCAAACATTTTTCTAAGCAATTTTCTCTGGATAGTTTTATCAGAATTCTGACTCTCTTACTCAGAAGTTCTGACTCTACTACTCAGAATTCTGACTCAACTAATCAGAATTCTGACTCTGATACTTAGAATTTTGAACAAGTTACCCAGACTTCTGACTATACTACTCAGAATTCTGACTCAACTAATCAGAATTCTGACTCTGATACTTAGAATTTTGAACAAGTTACTCAGAATTCTGACTTTTCTACTCAGAATTCTGACTCAACTACTCAAAATTTGGATTTTTTTTATATCTAATGAGGAATCATCGTAGATGATTACCAAAATCTCTTGATTTTGCAGGATTATCTTGATTTCAGATGAAGTTTTGACTCAAAATTTGATCTGATTGTTTCAAGATAAAGTTCAAAACCCATGCTTCAACGCTTTAGGTTTTGAACATATCAGTTCAAATACTTAAATGACTATGGCTTCTGAATAATTCAGTTCAGGACCCGTACTTCAGAGACTAAGACTTCTAAACAAATCAGTTTAGAACTCATATTTCTCAGGTGATATCCTTAACTCTCATATTTTTATGTTTCAAGGAACAAGTGGTGAAAGGTAACATTGCATTACGTTTATTTCTATTGCTTTGAATGTTTGAATCTTAACAAATTTAATTCAATGATATGAATTTTTTTTTTAATTTTCATTCAATGAATAAATGTGTGTCAAAGAGTTATTTTACAAGTATTTTGTATTATCTGAGCTATACTTGTTTCAACTTTCACTTCTGAATTAAATCAAAAGGTAAGCAAAACATGAATGAAATTATGCCGAATGCTCAATGTTATGAAATCTATACTTATATAGAATATAATGCTCAAAAAGCCTAAATGTCAGAATGATGGATGGAAGCGAAAATATGGGGGAAGTACTACGTTTTAGAACCAAGTGATTGAGATGCAATATATACATATATATAAAATTATTTAGTTTGAAAGTTTGTACCTGTGGCCTTTCTGGTTTGGGAGAGTAAGTCCTAAGGGGTGCTCGACACCTAGTCCCTAAGATCAATTGGTCTGGGATCGGCTGACCCAAATCCTGCAATAGAACCAGATAGAAAGCCATGTTCTACTGGTACAAATGGGTTTAAGATATATCGATGTGGCCTTTCTGGTTTGGGAAACTAAGTTCCAAGGGGTGCTTGTCACCTAGCACCTAAGACCAACTGGTCTGGGATATGCTGACCCAAATCCTTCTATAGAACCAAATAGAAAGTCATGTTTAACGATGTATCTTATTCTTACTAAACTTTTTGATTAAAAGATGCCAATGTGCACAAAATTAAAAGATGCCAATGAGCACATATGTAACACCCCGCTTACCACGACACAATATTGTCCGCTTTGCCCCACTGGCTCACGGCTTTGTTCTTGGCGACCTGGCGAGGACTTCCCAGGGGGTCACCCATCCTGGTACTACTCCCACCCAAGCACGCTTAACCACAGAGTTCCCAAGGAACCCGCATGCTTGTGGCCCCAAAACGCGTTGTGTCTGGTAAGGCCAAGGTTTACTAATATACCCAGCATCTCTCCTGTCCACGACCGATGTGGGATATGCCTAAGGTGTTACACATACCCCCCTCAGGGACTCATCGTCCTCGATGAGGTTTTCCCCACATCTCGAACGGCACAGGAGTGGCTCTGATACCATTTGTAACACCCCGCTTACCACGACACAATATTGTCCGCTTTGCCCCACTGGCTCACGGCTTTGTTCTTGGCGACCTGGCGAGGACTTCCCAGGGGGTCACCCATCCTGGTACTCCTCCCACCCAAGCACGCTTAACCACAGAGTTCCCAAGGAACCCGCATGCTTGTGGCCCCAAAACGCGTTGTGTCTGGTAAGGCCAAGGTTTACTAATATACCCAGCATCTCTCCTGTCCACGACCGATGTGGGATATGCCTAAGGTGTTACAACATATCTCTTGAAACTTTGGGAAAATTCAAAGTCGCAATAAACCTGTAAATTTGTGAGAATCCTGATTTTGGACAAATAGTGTAAGTATAGCAAAGTATTCGTATATGTTTTTAGAATTGCATATTCTTGAAGCTAATCATATTTCGCATGCTAAGCACACAAAATAGATTTAATAAAGGGATTGAAACTGAACATTTTTAACTTGATATGCAATGATGACTTGTATTTGAATCCAAACACATGCATTTGATTTCATTTGATTGAAAAATCTGTTAAATTTCATTAAGTTGGATTTCTTTTGTAAAGTTTTCAAATGATCAAATGTTAGTAGTTATCAAGTATAGTTCAGTGAATCTTATTTTCCTTGCATAAATGTTTCATTAAAGCACTATATTTGAAATGAATAATTTTAATGAAATATATGCATACTTTCAGGGGGAGAAAACAATTTGCTCCAGAATTCTTATTTTGAGGGGGAGCAAGGTTATTCATTAAGGAGGAGAAAAAGCATAGACTTCATTCGAAGAAAAAGCATCGCTAAAGTTTTGAAAATCAAGGGGGAGAAAAGCTAAAGATTTTGAAGATGATTTTTCTTTCCCAAACTTTAGGGGGAGAAAAGCTAAAGATTTTGAAGATTGATATGGTTTTTGTACAGAAATAACAAAAGAGAGAAATGTTATTTTAAGAAGGAGAAGAGGAAAAGAAATCTGATCGGTTGTTTCTTATAAAGAAATCTTATGAAAGCTGAAATGAAGATGAGAATTGTCATTTCAAGGGGGAGCAAAGAAAAAGCAAATATATAACAGAAATCAATTTGGAAATCGTTGCTGCTGCTGATTAAAGACTGACCAGAAGTTGTTAACTCAGATTATTCAGAATTCTGAGCAAAAGTTGTCAAAGCATTCAGAAGAGCTCCTTCTGAAGATTGTTCCTGCTCTAAAAATTTTGATGATGAAAAGTACTAGTGTATTTGACAAAAAGGGGGAGATTGTTAGGTCTAGAGTTTTGTCAAAAACACAAGTGTTCGTTTCTGAATTGAAGACTCAGAGTTCTGAGTAGAAGACTCAGAACTTCTGAATAGAGATGCAGAAAAGATTCTAAGTTTGGTCAGAAGACTCAGAGTTCTGAGTAGGAGACTCAGAACTTCTGACTATGAAGACAAATGTACAAAAGCGCCTATTCAGAAGTATGTTCAGAAGTTCTGAACAACATGTTCAGAACTTATATCTTAGGATATTTTCTGTTATAATCAGTTACTAATTAGGACACGTGTAATTGTTCTATTAGTCTGTTTCTTATATGTACTGTAGCTTTAGCCTTTCTTATACAGTATACATAGGGGTTAGCAAAGGTTAGCTAACTAACCTTTTGGATAACTCTTTACGCATAAATTGTTAGATCTATTGAGAGAGAAATCCATTGTAATATCTTGTAATTCACAGATTGTTAATAAATCATATGACCAGTTGCTGTGAATACGATCTTAATTGTTCATATTTGATTGTAAGAGTGTATCCTGAAACTTTCACCTACAGAGGAATTCGTTTCCTCTGCCACGCACAAGTTAGGGCCAACACTTCTTTCAGAGAGAAGTAGTGAGCACATAGACGAAGAGACTCTAGACAAGTCTCCAAGTCAACAGAAGAACATTCCGATACCCACCTCTGGAGTGGATTTGGACACTGTTCTTCCCAGAACTTCTGTAGAGACTGAAACTCTTGTTTCTTCTCAAAGATCAGATGGAAATCCTTCCACCCCCATCGTACAAACAAGGGTGAACAAAGGTGTCCCAGGAGCAGGGACTCACTCTGGAGACGAATGTGTTCCTCCAGAGGTTACAACAGGGACACAAGTATCAAGGGATGGTTTCCAAACCCTTGTCACCTCTGTGAACCAAACCATGAAAGAGTTGCAAAGCTCTTTCACATCTTTTGCAGAGACAACATCAACAGCCTTACGAAATCTGAACACCAAAATGGACAATCTGTCCACAGAGGTGAAATCCGCCATAACAGAGATGAAGTCTTCTGCTCAAACAACTGCCACAACTACAGCCACTTCTGCTGCTAAAGATTTCGGAATAGCTGCAACATCTGCATTCAAGGAATCAGTCAAGCATTTCCTTGAACAAATGAACAAGTAATCCAACAAATCACAGAGCATCACACCTGCAGATCTACAGAAGGCTCTGCAAAACGTTCAAGAAGAGGCAATGCGCAACACTACAATGATGCAGCCAAAAGACTACATGACCAGAGCACAGCTAACAGGGCTCGGGCAGAATGTCATAAACCAGGTCACAGAAGTCATCGTCTCTTTCACTACTGCAAATGCCAACTACGTCAAAGAATTCAGAAAAAGTGTCGGCAGAATACGCTTCAACACAGAGGCAGAGCTTGCAACTCTAATCGGCCTCTGTGATGATGTATGTGCGAAGTTGATGGCCGCAGGAGCAGAACTACCAAAGAAACCCAAAGCTTCCTGCAGAGCATAGGGTACTTCAGATAAGAGTTAGGATGACTCTGATGATGACCATCCTGGTCCATCAGATCATCCTGAGGGGGAGAATATAAGGGAGAAAGCTACGACCAGAGGACTACAGGCTCCACCAATCGCAGCAGAACCAATCAGCCAAGCCCCTCCACAACAAACCAAAGATCAACAAACTCAACAGACCACAGAGACAACACCCATCTCTGTGGAATCAACCGCTGAAGAAACCCATGTACCAGAAACTTCTCAAAAGACCACAGAGGCAACAACCACCCCTGTGGTAATAATCTTGGAAAAAAATCCAACAAACCAACAACCTGGAGAAAAAGGTCAAAAGACCACAGAGGCAACACCCACCTCTATGGAATTCCCTACAATGTTTGGAGTAGATGTTCAACATCTGTCATCCTCCATAGAAGAAGATCTTCCCTCCCAAACTACAAAACCAAAAGAAAAACCCCAATCCACCCCAAGAAGAAAGTCCATTGCCCACAAACCAAAAAGAGCAACGACCTCTGCTTCTTCTGTTCTAAGGAATATGCACAAAACAATGACTGAACGAATGGCGCAGAGAGAAGAAGAAAGGCACAGGTTCACATTAGCTTTCAAAATGGCAAGAAGATTTGATATCCCAACTTCACCAACAGAAACCAAGCTCACAGAACAGGTCACCAAAGAACCTCCAACAGAGGTTACAGAGCAAATCAAGCCAATAGAACCAACGCCACAAAAGTCCTCTCAAAGACAAGTGTCAAAATCTACAGAGGCAACCCCCATCATTCCAACAGAAGCACCAACAACCAAACCTACAGAAGCAACAGGTTCTGCACCTCCAAAAGCCAAAGACAAGGGAAAGGCAAAAATGACAGAAGAGCCCAAGAAAAAGAAATCAGTGCCCAATCCTACAGAAAAACTGATGAAGAGCTCCTTTGATGCCTTTCAAACTCCAAATCCTGAAGAAGAGGACTGGGCATATGGATTAAAGCCCCTGTCAGACATTCCACTTACTGGCAGAGCTGCAGAAGTTGTTCAACAGATGGAGAGTCTCAGAAGACAAGTACCACCACATGGTCCAACATATGAAGAAATGGAAGAAGTGGTGTACAAATATCTCTACAAACAACCCTTTCAGAACCTCCATCCAACAGACCAAATCACAAATCCGAACATCAGAGAAGAATTTGAGAACATCTTCAGCAGAACAAAGCCAAGAACCAGAGCATAAGTCTTCTCAATTCATAAAATCAAAAAGGTAATCTTCTGCAGGTTCTCCTTCACAAGAACCTATCCAAGAGTCAGGTACAATCTTTACAGAGTCAAAAGGGTAAACAATTCAGAAACCACCTTCACTGATGCTGACATAAGGAATCTGAATCCGTATGATCTACCTGAACTTCTGCAATGGACGAAGGACAACTCCAACACAGAGCCAAACACCAGAGCCTATCAAGTGTTGAGAAAAGCAATGAGGGAAAGGCTTCTAATCTACAGTCTGACAGACTTTCAGTTGGGAAAGGATCTTGGTCTTAAACATCTGAATCTACGACCACCAGAGGATCGTTGCCCACCTGACGCCGTGCCCAACTCAATCATTACAGAACCAAGATTCGGGTTAGTATTTCAAAACCCACAAGGAGAAGTCAAACTTTTTGTAAGCATGGATTGTCAGAAGTACGCAACTAGTACTCTGAACAAGTTCAGAGCAAACCTTGTAAAATACAGAGATACCAAGCAAATGGGTAGAGACGCTGCAGATACCCTCATCGGAGAGATTGATGCTACAATACGCTTAAGAGAACTCTGCATCAGTTTCTACAAAGAGATCAGAGAAGTCGGAAGAGACAATAGAAGCTTCAACGATTTCAAAGACGCCAAAATCTGATTCTCAAACAACCAATCTCTGCAAACCATGTTAAAGTTTATCTTTCATTGTACTCAAATATAAAATGCCTCTGGCATACTTCTAAATGAAAGAACTTTCGAGGTATTGTTTAACCTCTGTTTTATCTAACTTAGCCTAACTTAACTCAAGTTCAAATTTTTATTTTTCACTACTTAGGGGGAGATTGTTAGCTTCAATCTCCTAATCATAGAAGTATTTAGAAGTAGTGAAAAATAGGCTAAGTAAAGAAAGCCTCTTACCGAGAGATCAAGGTCAAGAAGCTACAGAAGCTAAAGAGGCGTCCTACAGAAGCTCTGTCATACGCGCAAGAAGACCAAAGACTCGGAATCCGGTGAAGACTGCTCTACAAAGGACCAGACCGCAGAACCTCTGTAACACTTTACAGAGCCTCTGTGGTCCTCTCTAAAAGACTTGAAGATATTTATAATATCTTGCTACTGTTACTGGACATGTTCATCAACATGCATGGTAGCATGCCCTGTCCATCTTCAACGTGTCAAACTCTGATTGGATTCAATAGGGCTTAGTACATAATAGACGTCTGCTGCATTAAATGCAATAAAGCACGTCCAACTGTTCATGCCATCCGTTCCACTATTCATACCGTCCGTTCTGAATAGTAGCTTATGCTTTATGGTCCCCTTAGAGTAGTATATAAGGAAGACTCATGTTGAGTTCTTCCTAATCGAGAATTAAGAGATAAAAACATCAAGAACATATAACTTATATACTTTGAGAGTCATATCTATTTTAAAAGCTTTGCTTACTCACTGTTCTTAAATCTATTCTTGATATATATATATATATATATATATTCAGTAAACTTTGAGATATTATTTCCTGTTCACTGTTTATTTATATTGTGTTCTAAATCAATCTAACATATCTATTAGTTCTTCAAATACGCTTCCCATCAAACTTAAACTTGAACTAATAGATCTGATAATCTTGTTTAAAACAAAACGGGAACCAACAACTTCCACCAAGCATGTGGGCTGAAGCAGTATCAACAACATGCTTCACACAAAACAGGAATATTATAAAGAAACGCTTAAATAAAACTGCATATGAGATTAATATTAATCGCAAACCTAATATAAAATTTTTGCGTGTACTTGGTTGCAGATGTTTTGTGCTCAAAGACAGACAAAATCTTACTAAGTTTCAAGTCAAAGTTGACGAAGGAGTCTTTATTGGCTATTCCTTGACATCCAAAGCGTACAGGACCTACAACAAACGCACGAAGTCAGTCATTGAAAGCATCAATGTGACATTTGACGAGAATGTTACTTTGACTTCTGGACAACACGGTTCAGGACTCGAACTTCAACCTGAAGCTTCTACTCAACAAGGAGTAGAACCTGCACAAAAAAGTTATCTAATTCTGTTTTAAATAGTAATAATAATTCTGATTTAGATTTACTATTTTTTGATGCGTTTATGGATACCTCTGCAGATATGGAACCACCTTCTGTATCCGTAAATGCACACATACCTCAGACGAGTGTTGATATCTATGTTTCTTCTGAAGAGAACGATGCTACTACATTGAGTGCTACAGACGTACATCCGACTGAGTCTACACCTGTTATAGTTTCTGAACCATCTTCTCCAAATGAAGACCCGGTTTCTTAGAAAACATCATCGGATGTCTCTACGCCTGACTCAATAGCACCTGAAGTTGAACTGCAAACACTGACTCCAATTCCTTCAGCTGAATCGACAGAAGATATACATGCAGTCTTAGATGAAAATGATGCTTCCAACACTCGTGCCGATATTCGGACTCTCCCGAGCACTCACAAATGGACAAAGGCACATCCTCCTGCTAATATAATTGGTGACATCAAGGACGGTGTAAAGACACGATCTGCTACATCAAACGAATGTTTGTATGTAAACTTTCTGAGCTATCTAGAACCCAAAAAAGCATCTGAAGCATTACTCGATCCAGACTGGATTAATGCGATGCAAGAAGAGTTGAATGAAATCAAGCGCAACGAGGTATGGCGTTTGGTGAAGCGTCGTAAGGACAAGACCATCATCGGTATAAAATGGGTCTTTAGGAACAACAAGGATGAAGCGGGAATAATTATTAGAAATAAAGCTAGATTGGTCGCAAAAGGTTACAACCAGCAAGAAGGCATCGATTATGACAAAACCTACGCACTGGTGGCACAGATTGAAGCTATTCAGATTTTTCTCGCATATGCCGCTCACAAAAACTTGAAGGTCTTCCAGATGGATGTAAAGTCTGCATTTCTGAACGGGGTCCTTCATGAAAAACTGTATGTGAGTCAGCCCGAAGGTTTTGTAGATCCAAAGTTTCCAAACCATGTCTATGTCTTGGACAAAGGTCTTTACGGACTTAAACAAGCTCCACGAGCATGGTATGAAACTCTAACAATTCACTTGCTTGAATCCAGCTTCACTAAAGATGCAGATCATGCCGGAAACAGGTTGGATAGGAAAAGGACATCTGGTGCATGCCAATTCTTAGGGGATAAGCTTGTGAGTTGGTCTTCCAAGAAGCAGAATTGTGTCTCAACATCTACTGCGTAACCGGAATATGATGTCGCGGCTAGCTGTTGTTCACAAGTGATGTGGATGAAGACTCAGCTGAAAGATTATGGATACGTCATCAACAAGATCCCAATTTATTGCGACTCCAAGAGTGCAATAGCAATCACGACAAATCCTGTTCAACATTTTAAACCAAAACACATTGATGTCAGGTACCATTTCATAAAAGATCATGTGGAAAAAGAAACTATTGAAATTCATTTTGTGCCAACAGAACTTGAGCTTGCTGATTTATTCACAAAACCTTTAGATGAAAAAAGGTTTAATTTCTTAATCAGCAAACTAGGGATGTTAAACACTTAGGCATTTTTATGATTCCTTAAACACATTGAGGGGGAGCGTGTGTGTTTGTTTATTTAAATGTATTCGATTTTTTAGGGGGAGCAAAGACATCTAACAGAGATGCACTAATCTTTCTGGACTCATGTTCAATAAGTACCAAGATTTTTTCATCTGTACTTGCAGATTTATCTGAAGTTAAAACAACTAGATATGCATCTTTCAAGGGGGAGCAAGATGGCATAAGTCTGTAAGTATGGTATATCTTGTATAAATTTACTTAAAAAAATTGAGAGAGGTGATATTTTTCAAGGAAAAGAGCTTAAAAGTCTAATCTAGTGAGGGATTTTTGAATGTTTGATATTTGTTTCCTGAAAAAGTTGCATTTTTTTAATGAAAAACACTGAGTTTTCGCATCCATAGGATAAGAGAAGTTTGCTTCTCAGATCCTTAAGGATACGAAAAGTTCACTTCTCGGATCCTTAAGGATACGAGAAGTCTACTTTTCGGACCCTTAAGGATACGAAAAGTAACTTTTCGGATCCTAACTTTTCGGATCCTTAAGGATACGAAAAGTAGACTTCTCGTATCTTATTGGATACGAGAAGTACACTTTTCGGATCCTATTGGATACGACAAGTTTTTCATGGGTTTTTAGTTTGTTCCGAAAACTTTTTCAAAATTGAAACTTTTCGCATTCTTGTTCATGCGAAAAGTTTGATGAACAGTGACATGTCATTTTTCTGACATGTATTTTTTTCTACTGTTTGCAAAAGTGGGATCCTCTTAAATCGTGCCATGTGTCAATTTGTTGAGAGTATAAAAGGTTTTCAAAACCTCAGGTCCCACTTTTTCCAAATTTTGCAAACTTCATACCAAACTTTTTCAAGAAGCCCTGTTCAACATCTTCAAGATCTTTCAAACTTCAATCTTCGATTTCTCATTCATCAGGTAACCATTCTCTTTGTTTTTTTTGTTGCATTGTATTCGATTTTTTTATCTGAATGTTTCCATCCATGTGATTTTTCTGATTATCATTGTTTAGTATGTCTATTTTGAGAGAAATCAGTCTCGATAGACTGTTCAGATTATGCTCATCAACATCATCGATTTCATGTTGTTTTTACATCGATTCTTGTTGATTCGTATTCAAATGCTTCTATTGAACCTATCTGTGATGTTTTGACATGCTTAGAATCCATCATCTGGGTTTTGATTATGTGTTCATATCGATAATGTGGGTCAGTATTACTTTTGTCGATTTAGGGCTTGAAAGTCAAAATTTGTGGTCAAAATTTGTTGGGTTATGTGCTTCGAACATATCTGTATCGATTTCTTGGTCAAAATCAAACTTTTAATCGATCTGAATTATGTGTGTATTTGAATGATCCGAAAAGTTTTGATGTTCAAAATTTTTTAACTTCAGTTTTCGGATCATTCTAATCCGAAATGTTTTGTGCTTAAAATGATTTCTTCAAGTCAAGTTTTCGGATCCTTAGTGATACGAAAACTTTGACTTGTTGCATGCGAAAAGCTTTGTTCAGACACTGAAAGTTTTTCTAAGTTAAGAATTCGGATCCTTCTCAATCCGAGAAGTGTGGTTTTCGAATCCTTCTCAATCCGAGAAGTGAGGATTTCGGATCCTTCTCAATCCGAGAAGTGGGGACTTCGGATCCTTTTTGATCTGAGAAGCATAGTTTTTGGATCCTCTTGATCCGAGAAGTTCAGAATTCGGATTCTCCATCATTTGAATTCTTTGTCACATTTTTCATGCTTAATCCGAAAACTTTGTGTCTAAATGTTCTTTTTAGTTTGATCCGAATTCTATACTTTGAAAAATTTTCAGAAAATTTTACAAATATGCATTTTGCTAAATTTAACTTTTCAGAACTGTTCTTTCAAAACCAGCAGTTCAAATGGACTTAAAGCATGAGGAGAAAAGCATAGTTCAAGGATTTGGTGAACATGTGCCAATCCTTCCCGAGGCAACACCTGATATTCCACTACCATAAACACGCTCAGTACATCCATCATTCACTGAGGCAATCCCGATCATGCCATCATCCATCCATCCAACTACGTCGAAATCAAGTTCAACAATCACCATGTTGAATTTGATCATATCAATATACATCCGGTGGTGAAAGAAGTGTTGCGGAACCATCCATTAGCATACACATTGACTCACACAGTCAATGTGCCTATGCTATACTTACAACAAGCATGGAAGACGATCACACCCACTATGGAGAACAGACGACCAATTTTCCAAATCCAGATTGATGAATTTATCACCAAGCTAGACTATCATAGATTGAGGCTCGTTCTGAAGTTGCTTGGGCCTACATCAAGACCATGAAAGACTGAATTTGTTGCCTACCCATCAGAATCTGAAGTGTTTGAAGGAATCAAGACTATGGGATATACGGGTGAACTGAACCAGATTAGAGATTTCTACAAGGGGAATCTACCATCGATCTATTATACTATCTTCTCTATGATCAACTGATGCTTAACATCAATGCATTCCAGAACTGACAGTGCCAGCATTGGAATCCTAAAGTTATTTCATGTGGTGGTGTATGATCTACATGTAGATTATGCAGCCATCTTCTGGTATGAATTGCACGAGAAAGTGGAAGAGAGGCAGAAAAACAAGGGCAGGCCGTATATTCCATATATGATGTTTTTACAACTCATTGTACACAGTATGATGCGTTCCAACAAAGATATCCCGAGAAGAGTCAACCATCCTTCAGTGCCTGAGAAATCAATGTGGTATCTCCAACTACCAAAGCATCAATTCGATTATGAAATGCCATTACCGGAAGGGTTCCTCGGTTACGCGAATCCGTACGCTGAGTGCATAGTGGAGTATAGAGAGTCTATGGACCGGCCAGAACTGGAGGGACCTACCCCAGACTCAACCCCTAGGAGAGAGGCGTCTGTGAGGGTTCAGGATGCAAGGGCTACTGAAAGGGGAGCGCAGAGGGAAAATTTTGAGAGGGGAACAGGTAGGGGTCAGTTATCCGTATCTGAAGGTACATGGTTGTCGTCTCTGGACACACAATTAGACAACTGTGTAGTCCAATCCACCGAGGAGTTGATTCCCAGACATGTTGGGACAGCTGCTTCGGTTGGGGTTTTTGGACCATTTGATGATGATACAGATTCTAACAACGCGTCTGATTATGCGGAGGAACAAGAAAATCAAGGTGATAATGATGATAATGATGACAATGATGATGATGATCAAGATGGTGCTGATAACGAGAATGTCTTTGGAAATGTAGTTGATATTCTGACTTTTCCACGTATGACTTCAGCTGATATTGCTTTGGAAGATATTAATATTGATGATATACCGGAAATGACTCATCTAAATGATGAGACTGTGGGATTTATAAGGAGAACCGAGGGAGTTTTAGTTGAAGATGCCAGTGAGCCTACGAGAGAACATGTAGAAAAAAATGATGCGAGGGTGAGTGAATCAATAACCTAATATAACAGACGGGCATCCAAATCTACCACTAGATCTCATATGTTGGGATACGGTGTTGAACAAGCCGTTAGTAGCCCACTAACGCATTTGCACACCCAAGCCAGCCATTCGGCTTCCTCTATGTAGGTTTCCAGATTCACGTTGCATCACAATAATGGTAAGAAAATAGACAGCGGAAGCATATTAAATAAAGCCATTAATGTGAGTGATTGTGTAAACGATATAATAACTGTGAGTATCAAATGTAGAACTGTAATAATGATAACAAGATCAAGTATAAAAGTTGCTCGTATATTGATAATGAATCACACCAAGAACACGTTCAAGTGTGTGATCGGAAATCTCACAGGACAAAATATCGTACGGAGATAGTGCTATGGAATATTGCAGTGTGTGCTTTAACAATTGTGGAAAACTATTCTTCCAAAAGCTTACAATTGTTTGTTCCACTACTTCACTATTTATAGCCCTGATAAAGTGTAGACAGTGTACTATCGTACCCTGGAATGACACGTGGAAAGTGTGTCTCCTTTCTTTAGGGCATACATGGAAAGTATGGACACGTGTCTGACACTTATGATTTCTTACGAGACTTAGGCACCACAGTGGTCTTTACTTCACCAGAGCTCATAGACCAGAGCTCTGTTGGTCTTCAGGAATGAACAGTTATTCTGTTGATCTTCTGCCAGAGCTCTGTTGAGCTCTGTTGGTTCCACTAGAACTCTGTTGAGTTCTGTTGGTCTTCTTGATGAGTTTCTTCTAAGTCTTCTGCTTGATCTCTGTTGGTCTTCTGTCTTGATAATATTTTCAATACTTTTACATAAGAGATACTTGGGCTAACAATCTCCCCTAAGTATTGAAAATAAAAAATTACAAACTTGCAGAGATATAAACAAAAAGACAGAGAATTGACCTTTGTGATCCTTGCACTATTCTACTGAGATATTACAATACAGAGTAAAAGAATAAGTACATTTAGGCATAATTATCTCCCCTTAGGATTTTGTCGAATCTTCTAAGCTCATGGAAGTCCATCATAAGATCTATCTGTTCGATGCAGAGCCTCAGTTGCTCTTCTGGACACTTCTCTCTTGGGAGATTCTGAATTATGTTCTTGAGATACACCAGCGTCTCACTTGAGTACTTGTGGGCTTCAGATATTCTGATGGCCTTCTTGATCTTCTTCTGTCGGCAGATGAAGACTGAAGGATCTCCAAATACGGTTCCAGTCCTGTGGTGGCCATAACCCTCAAGGTTTTCATTTGGAGGTACAATCGCTAGTTTCTCAACTTCGAACTCTATGCCTAGCTGAAAATCAATCTGAATTCTGAGATTAATGTGCTCTTGCATAGCGAATCGAAGTTCTGGTAGAGCAGTTCTTGCAGGTTTGAATCTGTCTGAGAAGTTCAAGCAGTAGGCGTGGAGCATGATCAGATCGTACGGATTTAGAAGCATAAGATCATTGTCGTTGAAGTATTCGTTCTTGCCTTCTGTTGATTCAACAGTGTACTCATGGTACACAACTTGGTCATGTTGGAATTTCCTATGCTTGATGTCTAAGATCCTGCGGATACCGAAGTTTATGTTTATGGCTTTGTTCAGATTAGACTTGGTTTGTATGAACTTTAGCCTTGCATCTTGGATTGTGTTTATTCAGATGGGGTTGAGGTAAGGGTTGATGGGTTTGGCATTGACAGGAATGATGTCTCTGTCAGCATAGAGAAAACCAAATAATTCCTCTAAGGAAGGTTTCTCGGTGTGTTGGGTTGATGTTTCTGGGTTCTGTTCTAGCTGAATGGGGTTCTGATCTTCATGGGTTTCAGCCATAAGAATGTCAACGTGTTCTAGCATGGGCTATTGAGCAGCTTGGACTTGAACTTGGGATTGGGCTTGGCTTATTTGTTCATCAGCAGAGAATGGGTCTGTTCTCTCTGGTTCGGTTCTGGGAGAAGTAGGAGGGGTGTCTAATATGATGATCTCTGGTGGTTGTTGAGTTGAAGGTTCTGGTGATTTGATGACTCGATCTTTGAACATGTACTCGAACACAACCATAGTCATCTCTGTCGTCTCTTCTGTTATCCCCTTATCTCCATTCTCAGCCTCTTCCTCTGTTACTTTCCCTTTCCCCTTGTTCTTTTCTGTCTTTGACCCCTCTGTCCTTTTCTCCTTCTCAGGTTGTTTCTCCTTTTCTTTCTCTTTCTCTGTTTCCTTCTCTTTCTTTTTTCCTTCTTTTTCTGTTTTTCCTTCTCTTTCTCTTTTTCCTTCTCCCCCTTTTGTTGTTCTGCGGACTCACCCATCTGATTGTATGAATTACCTTCTCGTGCATCGTGGAAATCATCATCATCATCTTCATCATCAGAGAATGCAATTCTAGCATTGGGTGAGGCAGGAACAACAAACTTAGGTCGTTTACTCGATGGTTCGCCTTCTGGTGCTCCTTCTGCAGGTCGTTTCTATGTGGCAGTCTGTAGGATTGCATCTGTGAAGATGGTGACAGCCTTTCTCAATGTATCTTCGACTTCTGTTGCGGCAGTTCTGATCTCATCTACTTGACTCTCAAAGTTAACTTTGTGAGTGTCGAGAGATGCTTGCACATGTCGTTCTGTCGCCTGGGCTTTCATCACAAACTTTGAAGAAATCGTCATCATCCGGCAAAGAACTGATTTGCGAAATTCTCCCATTTGGCCAACTGACATGGGTCGGTCATTGGGGTTTGGGTTTGAGATGTTGAGCGGAGTAGCAGATGATGTCGTGGCTTCTTTGATGGATTCCTTAACTGAGTTATTGATGAGCTCTGTCAAGGTTCTGACGTTTGATTCTGATAAAATAACTGTAGGGATGGGCAAGGTTCTGTTCATTGTAGCTGTATGATTCTCTATCATAAGTCTCTTCAGCTCTGCAAGCTCTGTCAAAGTCTTTGTTGTTTCCTCTGCTCTGACCCTTTCAGCTTCTGTTCTGGCTCTTTCGACATCAACATACTTCTGTTGTAACTCTGCATATTTATCTGTTAATCTTTGCAGTTCTTCTTTAAGAGAAACATTTTCCTGGCGGATCAGCTCCTCCTTCTGTGCGTTGATAAGTTATTATCATTCAAGAAGTTGTTGATACTATCACAGAAGCTTGTGAACTCTGCTTTTGTGACAGTTTCAACGGGGGTAACCCTGACTCCAACAGATGGATTCAGTTCAACCTCGAGTTCAGAGGTGCCTCTCTGAAGAGTTGCGTTTATGTTGGCTCTTGGAGGACTTCTACCCGATCCTCGATGAACAGTTTGATCAGAAGCATCTACTGGTATTCTGATCTCGATTTCCTCCTCTAGCTCAGTTTCTGGTGAAGGGAATCGGATGTGATGAGAAGATTTTGTGTTAAACCCATAATCTAGCAATGATATGTAGAGAGAGAATCTAGAGTGCACAAGTCATCCATGTATTGATCTTGAAAGAGTAAATGACAAATGCTACAATTGTTCTAGAGTGTTGATTGTTATCTAACTATTGAATTAGACATGCCTATTTATACCCATAACATACAAGGTATAAAGGCATTATGGACTAATGCAGTACATTGACTTTACAGTAAATCTTGAATACAATAATGCTCTAACAATCTCCCCCTTTGGATTCAAGATTTAAAAAATATGACAGCAGTCTTCAGCTCTTTGTAAAGTCAATCTTCTCAAACAAATACTTTATCAAACCATCTTCAAGTCTTGTACATGAAAACAGATCTTTGTAGCATTATCAGTCTTTGACAAACAGTAACTTCTCGTATCCTTCTTGATGCAAGAACCTTAGTTCTCATATTAACTTTGAGGATCCGAAACCATCAGATCTCGGACCAAGAAGGATGCGAAACCAAGGAATCCGGAACAAGAAGGGTGCGAAACCATATGCATTCGGATCAAGGCAGATGCGAAACCAACGGATGTCGGATCAAGTTGGATACGAAACCATGGAAATCGTATCAATAAGGATACGAAACCATGAGGATTCGTACCAAGGCAAGTGCGAAACCATGAGAATTTGAATCAGAAGGATAGAAGGATGCGAAATCATATATATTGTTGAACTTTTAGGTGTAAGCACATTCCGAAACGCTCAGAACTAAGATAACCAAATTTAGAAACATTTCAGACTTCACATGATCTTGAATTATCTTCGACATGAAATTGAATTAAACATTTCTCCCCCTTTTTCGATGATAGTGAGCATCATGATCATCGAAAACCTTTTTCAATTTCAGTCGCATCTCTGATTATTACTAACAATCTCCTCCTTAATGAATAACCTTGCTCCCCCTTAAAATAAGAATTCTGGAGCAATTTATTTTCTCCCCCTAAAAGTATGCATATATTTCATTAAAGAATTATTCATTTCAAATACAGTGCTTTCTGAGCTATCTAGAACCCAAAAAAGCATCTGAAGCGTTACTCGATCCAGACTGGATTAATGCGATGCAAGAAGAGTTGAATGAATTCAAGCGCAACGAGGTATGGCGTTTGGTGAAGCGTCGTAAGGACAAGACCATCATCGGTATAAAATGGGTCTTTAGGAACAACAAGGATGAAGCGGGAATAATTATTAGAAATAAAGCTAGATTGGTCGCAAAAGGTTACAACCGGCAAGAAGGCATCGATTATGACAAAACCTACGCACTGGTGGCACAGATTGAAGCTATTCAGATTTTTCTCGCACATGCCGCTCACAAAAACTTGAAGGTCTTCCAGATGGATGTAAAGTCTGCATTTCTGAACGGGGTCCTTCATGAAAAACTGTATGTGAGTCAGCCCGAAGGTTTTGTAGATCCAAAGTTTCCAAACCATGTCTATGTCTTGGACAAAGGTCTTTACGGACTTAAACAAGCTTCACGAGCATGGTATGAAACTCTAACAATTCACTTGCTTGAATCCAGCTTCACTAAAGATGCAGATCATGCCGGAAACAGGTTGGATAGGAAAAGGACATCTGGTGCATGCCAATTCTTAGGGGATAAGCTTGTGAGTTGGTCTTCCAAGAAGCAGAATTGTGTCTCAACATCTACTGCGTAACCGGAATATGTTGTCGCGGCTAGCTGTTGTTCACAAGTGTTGTGGATGAAGACTCAGCTGAAAGATTATGGATACGTCATCAACAAGATCCCAATTTATTGCGACTCCAAGAGTGCAATAGCAATCACGGCAAATCCTGTTCAGCATTTTAAACCAAAACACATTGATGTCAGGTACCATTTCATAAAAGATCATGTGGAAAAAGAAACTATTGAAATTCATTTTGTGCCAACAGAACTTGAGCTTGCTGATTTATTCACAAAACCTTTAGATGAAAAAAGGTTTAATTTCTTAATCAGCAAACTAGGGATGTTAAACACTTAGGCATTTTTATGATTCCTTTAACACATTGAGGGGGAGCGTGTGTGTTTGTTTATTTAAATGTATTCGATTTTTTAGGGGGAGCAAAGACATCTAACAGAGATGCACTAATCTTTCTGGACTCATGTTCAATAAGTACCAAGATTTTTTCATCTGTACTTGCAGATTTATCTGAAGTTAAAACAACTAGATATGCATCTTTCAAGGGGGAGCAAGATGGCATAAGTCTGTAAGTATGGTATATCTTGTATAAATTTACTTAAAAAAATTGAGAGAGGTGATATTTTTCAAGGAAAAGAGCTTAAAAGTCTAATCTAGTGAGGGATTTTCGAATGTTTGATATTTGTTTCCTGAAAAAGTTGCATTTTTTTAATGAAAAACACTGAGTTTTCGCATCCATAGGATAAGAGAAGTTTGCTTCTCAGATCCTTAAGGATACGAAAAGTTCACTTCTCGGATCCTTAAGGATACGAGAAGTCTACTTTTCGGACCCTTAAGGATACGAAAAGTAACTTTTCGGATCCTAACTTTTCGGATCCTTAAGGATACGAAAAGTAGACTTCTCGTATCTTATTGGATACGAGAAGTACACTTTTCGGATCCTATTGGATACGACAAGTTTTTCATGGGTTTTTAGTTTGTTCCGAAAACTTTTTCAAAATTGAAACTTTTCGCATTCTTGTTCATGCGAAAAGTTTGATGAACAGTGACATGTCATTTTTCTGACATGTATTTTTTTCTACTGTTTGCAAAAGTGGGATCCTCTTAAATCGTGCCATGTGTCAATTTGTTGAGAGTATAAAAGGTTTTCAAAACCTCAGGTCCCACTTTTTCCAAATTTTGCAAACTTCATACCAAACTTTTTCAAGAAGCCCTGTTCAACATCTTCAAGATCTTTCAAACTTCAATCTTCGATTTCTCATTCATCAGGTAACCATTCTCTTTGTTTTTTTTGTTTCATTGTATTCGATTTTTTGATCTGAATGTTTCCATCCATGTGATTTTTCTGATTATCATTGTTTAGTATGTCTATTTTGAGAGAAATCAGTCTCGATAGACTGTTCAGATTATGCTCATCAACATCATCGATTTCATGTTGTTTTTACATCGATTCTTGTTGATTCGTATTCAAATGCTTCTATTGAACCTATCTGTGATGTTTTGACATGCTTAGAATCCATCATCTGGGTTTTGATTATGTGTTCATATCGATAATGTGGGTCAGTATTACTTTTGTCGATTTAGGGCTTGAAAGTCAAAATTTGTGGTCAAAATTTGTTGGGTTATGTGCTTCGAACATATCTGTATCGATTTCTTGGTCAAAATCAAACTTTTAATCGATTTGAATTATGTGTGTATTAGAATGATCCGAAAAGTTTTGATGTTCAAAATTTTTTAACTTCAGTTTTCGGATCATTCTAATCCGAAATGTTTTGTGCTTAAAATGATTTCTTCAAGTCAAGTTTTCGGATCCTTAGTGATACGAAAACTTTGACTTGTTGCATGCGAAAAGCTTTGTTCAGACACTGAAAGTTTTTCTAAGTTAAGAATTCGGATCCTTCTCAATCCGAGAAGTGTGGATTTCGGATCCTTCTCAATCCGAGAAGTGAGGATTTCGGATCCTTCTCAATCCGAGAAGTGAGGACTTCGGATCCTTTTTGATCCGAGAAGCATAGTTTTTGGATCCTCTTGATCCGAGAAGTTCAGAATTCGGATTCTCCATCATTTGAATTCTTTGTCACATTTTTCATGCTTAATCCGAAAACTTTGTGTCTAAATGTTCTTTTTAGTTTGATCCGAATTCTATACTTTGAAAAATTTTCAGAAAATTTTACAAAAATGCATTTTGCTAAATTTAACTTTTCAGAACTGTTCTTTCAAAACCAGCAGTTCAAATGGACTTAAACCATGAGGAGAAAAGCATAGTTCAAGGATTTGGTGAACATGTGCCAATCCTTCCCGAGGCAACACCTGATATTCCACTACCATAAACACGCTCAGTACATCCATCATTCACTGGAGGCAATCCCGATCATGCCATCATCCATCCATCCAACTACGTCGAAATCAAGTTCAACAATCACCATGTTGAATTTGATCATATCAATATACATCCGGTGGTGAAAGAAGTGTTGCGGAACCATCCATTAGCATACACATTGACTCACACAGTCAATGTGCCTATGCTATACTTACAACAAGCATGGAAGACGATCACACCCACTATGGAGAACAGACGACCAATTTTCCAAATCCAGATTGATGAATTTATCACCAAGCTAGACTATCATAGATTGAGGCTCGTTCTGAAGTTGCTTGGGCCTACATCAAGACTATGAAAGACTGAATTTGTTGCCTACCCATCAGAATCTGAAGTGTTTGAAGGAATCAAGACTATGGGATATACGGGTGAACTGAACCAGATTAGAGATTTCTACAAGGGGAATCTACCATCGATCTATTATACTATCTTCTCTATGATCAACTGATGCTTAACATCAATGCATTCCAGAAATGACAGTGCCAGCATTGGAATCCTAAAGTTATTTCATGCGGTGGTGTATGATCTACATGTAGATTATGCAGCCATCTTCTGGTATGAATTGCACGAGAAAGTGGAAGAGAGGCAGAAAAACAAGGGCAGGCCGTATATTCCATATATGACGTTTCTACAACTCATTGTACACAGTATGATGCGTTCCAACAAAGATATCCCGAGAAGAGTCAACCATCCTTCAGTGCCTGAGAAATCAATGTGGTATCTCCAACTACCAAAGCATCAATTCGATTATGAAATGCCATTACCGGAAGGGTTCCTCGGTTACGCGAATCCGTACGCTGAGTGCATAGTGGAGTAAAGAGAGTCTATGGACCGGCCAGAACTGGAGGGACCTACCCCAGACTCAACCCCTAGGAGAGAGGCGTCTGTGAGGGTTCAGGATGCAAGGGCTACTGAAAGGGGAGCGCAGAGGGAAAATTTTGAGAGGGGAACAGGTAGGGGTCAGTTATCCGTATCTGAAGGTACATGGTTGTCGTCTCTGGACACACAATTAGACAACTGTGTAGTCCAATCCACCGAGGAGTTGATTCCCAGACATGTTGGGACAGCTGCTTCAGTTGGGGTTTTTGGACCATTTGATGATGATACAGATTCTAACAACGCGTCTGATTATGCGGAGGAACAAGAAAATCAAGGTGATAATGATGATAATGATGACAATGATGATGATGATCAAGATGGTGCTGATAACGAGAATGTCTTTGGAAATGTAGTTGATATTCTGACTTTTCCACGTATGACTTCAGCTGATATTGCTTTGGAAGATATTAATATTGATGATATACCGGAAATGACTCATCTAAATGATGAGACTGTGGGATTTATAAGGAGAACCGAGGGAGTTTTAGTTGAAGATGCCAGTGAGCCTACGAGAGAACATGTAGAAAAAAATGATGCGAGGGTGAGTGAATCAATAACCTAATATAACAGACGGGCATCCAAATCTACCACTAGATCTCATATGTTGGGATCCGGTGTTGAACAAGCCGTTAGTAGCCCACTAACGCATTTGCACACCCAAGCCAGCCATTCGGCTTCCTCTCTGTAGGTTTCCAGATTCACGTTGCATCACAATAATGGTAAGAAAATAGACAGCGGAAGCATATTAAATAAAGCCATTAATGTGAGTGATTGTGTAAACGATATAATAACTGTGAGTATCAAATGTAGAACTGTAATAATGATAACAAGATCAAGTATAAAAGCTGCTCGTATATTGATAATGAATCACACCAAGAACACGTTCAAGTGTGTGATCGGAAATCTCACAGGACAAAATATCGTACGGAGATAGTGCTATGGAATATTGCAGTGTGTGCTTTAACAATTGTGGAAAACTATTCTTCCAAAAGCTTACAATTGTTTGTTCCACTACTTCACTATTTATAGCCCTGATAAAGTGTAGACAGTGTACTATTGTACCCTGGAATGACACGTGGAAAGTGTGTCTCCTTTCTTTAGGGCATACATGGAAAGTATGGACACGTGTCTGACACTTATGATTTCTTACGAGACTTAGGCACCACAGCGGTCTTTACTTCACCAGAGCTCATAGACCAGAGCTCTGTTGGTCTTCAGGAATGAACAGTTATTCTGTTGATCTTCTGCCAGAGCTCTGTTGAGCTCTGTTGGTTCCACTAGAACTCTGTTGAGTTATGTTGGTCTTCTTGATGAGTTTCTTCTAAGTCTTCTGCTTGATCTCTGTTGGTCTTCTGTCTTGATAATATTTTCAATACTTTTACATAAGAGATACTTGGGGCTAACAATCTCCCCTAAGTATTGAAAATAAAAAATTACAAACTTGAAGAGATATAAACAAAAAGACAGAGAATTGACCTTTGTGATCCTTGCACTATTCTACTGAGATATTACAATACAGAGTAAAAGAATAAGTACATTTAGGCATAATTATCTCCCCTTAGGATTTTGTCGAATCTTCTAAGCTCATGGAAGTCCATCATAAGATCTATCTGTTCGATGCAGAGCCTCAGTTGCTCTTCTGGACACTTCTCTCTTGGGAGATTCTGAATTATGTTCTTGAGATACACCAGCGACTCACTTGAGTACTTGTGGGCTTCAGATATTCTGATGGCCTTCTTGATCTTCTTCTGTCGGCAGATGAAGACTGGAGGATCTCCAAATACGGTTCCAGTCCTGTAGTGGCCATAACCCTCAAGGTTTTCATTTGGAGGTACAATCGCTAGTTTCTCAACTTCGAACTCTATGCCTAGCTGAAAATCAATCTGAATTCTGAGATTAATGTGCTCTTGCATAGCGAATCGAAGTTCTGGTAGAGCAGTTCTTGCAGGTTTGAATCTGTCTGAGAAGTTCAAGCAGTAGGCGTGGAGCATGATCAGATCGTACGGATTTAGAAGCATAAGATCGTTGTCGTTGAAGTATTCGTTCTTGCCTTATGTTGATTCAACAGTGTACTCATGGTACACAACTTGGTCATGTTGGAATTTCCTATGCTTGATGTCTAAGATCCTGCGGATACCGAAGTTTATGTTTATGGCTTTGTTCAGATTAGACTTGGTTTGTATGAACTTTAGCCTTGCATCTTGGATTGTGTTTATTCAGATGGGGTTGAGGTAAGGGTTGATGGGTTTGGCATTGACAGGAATGATGTCTCTGTCATCATAGAGAAAACCAAATAATTCCTCTAAGGATGGTTTCTCGGTGTGTTGGGTTGATGTTTCTGGGTTCTGTTCTGGCTGAATGGGGTTCTGATCTTCATGGGTTTCAGCCATAAGAATGTCAACGTGTTCTAGCATGGGCTATTGAGCAGCTTGGACATGAACTTGGGATTGGGCTTGGCTTATTTGTTCATCAGCAGAGAATGGGTCTGTTCTCTCTGGTTCGGTTCTGGGAGAAGTAGGAGGGGTGTCTAATATGATGATCTCTGGTGGTTGTTGAGTTGAAGGTTCTGGTGATTTGATGACTCGATCTTTGAACATGTACTCGAACACAACCATAGTCATCTCTGTCGTCTCTTCTGTTATCCCCTTATCTCCATTCTCAGCCTCTTCCTCTGTTACTTTCCCTTTCCCCTTGTTCTTTTCTGTCTTTGACCCCTCTGTCCTTTTCTCCTTCTCAGGTTGTTTCTCCTTTTCTTTCTCTTTCTCTGTTTCCTTCTCTTTCTTTTTTCCTTCTTTTTCTGTTTTTCCTTCTCTTTCTCTTTTTCCTTCTCCCCCTTTTGTTGTTCTGCGGACTCACCCATCTGATTGTATGAATTACCTTCTCGTGCATCGTGGAAATCATCATCATCATCTTCATCATCAGAGAATGCAATTCTAGCATTGGGTGAGGCAGGAACAACAAACTTAGGTCGTTTACTCGATGATTCGCCTTCTGGTGCTCCTTCTGCAGGTCGTTTCTATGTGGCAGTCTGTAGGATTGCATCTGTGAAGATGGTGTCAGCCTTTCTCAATGTATCTTCGACTTCTGTTGCGGCAGTTCTGATCTCATCTACTTGACTCTCAAAGTTAACTTTGTGAGTGTCAAGAGATGCTTGCACATGTCGTTCTGTCGCCTGGGCTTTCATCACAAACTTTAAAGAAATCGTCATCATCCGACAAAGAACTGATTTGCGAAATTCTCCCATTTGGCCAACTGACATGGGTCGGTCATTGGGGTTTGGGTTTGAGATGTTGAGCGGAGTAGCAGATGATGTCGTGGCTTCTTTGATGGATTCCTTAACTGAGTTATTGATGAGCTCTGTCAAGGTTCTGACGTTTGATTCTGATAAAATAACTGTAGGGATGGGCAAGGTTCTGTTCATTGTAGCTGTATGATTCTCTATCATAAGTCTCTTCAGCTCTGCAAGCTCTGTCAAAGTCTTTGTTGTTTCCTCTGCTCTGACCCTTTCAGCTTCTGTTCTGGCTCTTTCGACATCAACATACTTCTGTTGTAACTCTGCATATTTATCTGTTAATCTTTGCAGTTCTTCTTTAAGAGAAACATTTTCCTGGCGGATCAGCTCCTCCTTCTGTGCGTTGATAAGTTTATACTCATTCAAGAAGTTGTTGATACTATCACAGAAGCTTGTGAACTCTGCTTTTGTGACAGTTTCAACGGGGGTAACCTTGACTCCAACAGATGGATTCAGTTCAACCTCGAGTTCAGAGGTGCCTCTCTGAAGAGTTGCGTTTATGTTGGCTCTTGGAGGACTTCTACCCGATCCTCGATGAACAGTTTGATCAGAAGCATCTACTGGTATTCTGATCTCGATTTCCTCCTCTAGCTCAGTTTCTGGTGAAGGGAATCGGATGTGATGAGAAGATTTTGTGTTAAACCCATAATCTAGCAATGATATGTAGAGAGAGAATCTAGAGTGCACAAGTCATCCATGTATTGATCTTGAAAGAGTAAATGACAAATGCTACAATTGTTCTAGAGTGTTGATTGTTATCTAACTATTGAATTAGACATGCCTATTTATACCCATAACATACAAGGTATAAAGGCATTATGGACTAATGCAGTACATTGACTTTACAGTAAATCTTGAATACAATAATGCTCTAACAATCTCCCCCTTTGGATTCAAGATTTAAAAAATATGACAGCAGTCTTCAGCTCTTTGTAAAGTCAATCTTCTCAAACAAATACTTTATCAAACCATCTTCAAGTCTTGTACATGAAAACAGATCTTTGTAGCATTATCAGTCTTTGACAAACAGTAACTTCTCGTATCCTTCTTGATGCAAGAACCTTAGTTCTCATATTAACTTTGAGGATCCGAAACCATCAGATCTCGGACCAAGAAGGATGCGAAACCAAGGAATCCGGAACAAGAAGGGTGCGAAACCATATGCATTCGGATCAAGGCAGATGCGAAACCAACGGATGTCGGATCAAGTTGGATACGAAACCATGGAAATCGTATCAATAAGGATACGAAACCATGAGGATTCGTACCAAGGCAAGTGCGAAACCATGAGAATTTGAATCAGAAGGATAGAAGGATGCGAAATCATATATATTGTTGAACTTTTAGGTGTAAGCACATTCCGAAACGCTAAGAACTAAGATAACCAAATTTAGAAACATTTCAGACTTCACATGATCTTGAATTATCTTCGACATGAAATTCAATTAAACATTTCTCCCCCTTTTTCGATGATAGTGAGCATCATGATCATCGAAAACCTTTTTCAATTTCAGTCGCATCTCTGATTATTACTAACAATCTCCTCCTTAATGAATAACCTTGCTCCCCCTTAAAATAAGAATTCTGGAGCAATTTATTTTCTCCCCCTAAAAGTATGCATATATTTCATTAAAGAATTATTCATTTCAAATACAGTGCTTTAATGAAAACATTTATACAAGGAAAAAAAATTCATTGAACTACATTTTATAACTACTAACATTTGATCATTTCAAAACTTTTCAAAAGAAATCCAACTTAATGAAATTTAACAGATTTTTCAATCAAATGAAATAAAATGCATGTGTTTGGACTAAAAAACAAGACATCATTGCATATCAAGTTAAAAATGTTCAGTTTCAACCCCTTTGTTAAATCTATTTGGTGTGCTAGCATGCGAAATATGATTAGCTACAAGCATATGCAATTCTAAAACATATAAGAATACTTTGCTCTACTCACACTATTTGTCCAAAATCAGGATTTTCACAAATTTACGGGTTTATCGCGACTTTGTATTTTTCGAAAGTTTCAAGAGATGTGTGCTCATTGGCATCTTTTAATTTTGTGCACATTGCCATCTTTTAATTTTGTGCTCATTGGCATCTTTTAATTTTGAGCTCATTGGCATCTTTTGATTTTGTGCTCATTGGCATCTTTTAATCAAAAAGTTTAGTAAGAATAAGATACACCGTTAAACATGACTTTCTATATGGTTCTATAGCAAGATTTGGGTTAGCAGATCCCAGACCAGTTGAGCTTAGGTGCTAGGTGTCGAGCACCACTTAGAACTTACTTTCCCAAACCAGAAAGGCCACATCGATATATCTTAAACCCATTTGTACCAGTAGAACATGGCTTTCTATCTGGTTCTATAGCAGGATTTGGGTCAGCCGATCCCAGACCAGTTGATCTTAGGGACTAGGTGTCTAGCACCCCTTAGGACTTACTCTCCCAAACCAGAAAGGCCACAGGTACAAACTTTCAAACTAAATGATAGTGCAAAATTTTATCTCAAACACTTGGTTCAAAAAACATAATGCTTCCCCCATATTTTCGTTTCCATCCATCACTCAGACATTTAGGCTTTTTGAGCATTATATTCTATATAAGTCTAGATTTCCATAATTCTGAGCATTCAGCATAATTTCATTCATGTTTTGCTGACCTTTCGATTTATTTCAGAAGTGAAAGTTGAAACAAATATAACTCAGATAAAACAAAAACACTTGTAAAATCACCCTTGACACACATTTCATTCATTGAATGAAAAATTGAGAATTTCATCTCATTGAATTAAATTTGTGAAGGTTCAAACTTTCAAATTCAATAGAAATAAAACATAATGCAATGTTACCTTTCACCACTTGTTCCTTGAAACAAAAAGATGTGACAGTTAAGGATATCACCTGAGTAGTATGAGTTCTAAACTGAATTGTTCAGAAGCCATAGTCTTTGATGTACGGGTTTTGAACTGATATGTTCAAAAGACAAAAACGTTGAAGAACGGGTCCTGAACTGATGTATTCAGAAACCAACATTTCTTTGAAGAACGGGTCCTAAACTGATATGTTTAGAAACCAAAGATCTTTGCTCCCCCTTAATGGTACAAATACTCTTCTTAAAAAAAATTCACCGCTTCTCTTCTGTTTTCAGTCATGTGTGTGGTATATATATTTCCAAATCAGCACAACACATGATGAATCTGCAAAACAGATTAAACAGATTTTGGTACCCAACGGGACTTGGGTCCTAGTGTGTTAGGTGCAGATTTCTTAAAAGGAATACTGTAAGTACCGTACCAATAAGAAATATAATCTTTATGTACAAAATCATTTGACCCACAATAAGAACAACAAATTTTCTTATGTGCCAACCTAATCAGATGATTTGTAGAATAAACAAGATTAGGTGGAACAGTAGATTTACCTTTAGGAGCATTGTTCCTTTTGGCCTTTAAAGTGGAAGCAGATGATTTCGGTACATCTTTCTTTGGAATCGTTGTGCCTTTGACTCTCCATTCCATATTCACCTTTTTGAAGACTGGAACTTCTTCAGGTTTGGAAGTATTAGCTTTAGGCACTTTTGGTTTGTTATCTGATTTATCAAGCAGAGAATTATAGAAGAGATTTGTTGAACGAATCTGATCTTTTGAGAAATCAGTTGATCTATTAAGTTGTTTAGAAGGAATGTTTTTCAAGCTTGAACTTGAAGCAGTTTTAAAAGAGTATTCATAATCATTTGATTTAACAAATGGAGTCTGAAAAATAGTATCATGACTGGCCTGCTTTGAGACATCAAATTTAAAAATGACGTCTTCAAGTTCTTTGACTTTGTTTATCAAAACATTTTTCTCTTTAGAAATTAGATCAAATTTCTTTTGGAGATCAGATTTGTTCAATTGATCCTTCATAATATCAGCTGATAAACAAGATAATCTTTTGGTAAGATTAAGAATCGTATTTTCAAAATATTCGCGTTCCGATTCAAAATCTTTTTCCAAAAACTTTCTTTTATCAGTAATCTCTTTGAAAATTTCCATATTTTTCTTTTTAAGGGTTTTACTTTCCTTTTCAAAGAGATTTTTCTTTTCCGCAAAATCTTTTCTTTCTTTTTCCAAAAGATTTTCTAAATCAGAGATTTTCACGGAAAGTTCAGAACTTTTAATCTCAAAAGATTTTCGTTCAGTTTCAAAAACAGCTCTTTCTTTTTCGAGCTTCTCTTTTTCTAAAAATAAAACTTTCTCAAAGTCAGAAACTTGTTTTGAAAGTTTTATACAATTCAGCTCAGTTTCTTTCTTTTCTTTAAGAACTTTCTTTGAAGAAAGAAACTCTCTTTTACGTTCTGAAAGCTTTTTCTTCAATTCAACGTTTTCACCTTCCAACGTTGTTCTTTTCTCTTGAACTCTTTTTATTTGATCTTGTAGATATGAGTTCCCCTTCTCTCTCTCGATTTCTCTACTCATCATATCAACATTTTCACTTTGAAGAGTTGTTACTTTCTCTTGAAGTTTCTTGATTTGATCGTGCAGGCTTGAGTTGTCTTTCTTTGTTTCAAGACCTGCAATATATACTTCAAGATGAGTAATTCTTTTTGAAAGTTTAGCATTTGAAGAAGAAATGTCTAAAATTGTTCTCTTTAGATCAACATTTTCTTCCTCCAATGCTTTATTTAAAACAGGAAATGAAGGATTTGAAGTATTAGGTTTAACAAAAGTTTGCTTCAAACCTTCACTATCTGATTTAACAAAAATTTGTGGAGTTGAAGGTATTTCTGTTATAATAACTTGTTGCAAAATTTCATTATTTGATTTAACAGAAACTTGTGGAGTTGGAGGTATTTATGTTATAATAGTTTGCTTCAAAGCCATTTCTCTCTTTGGAATTGCTAGAAGTTGATCTTTCAGAAAATCAAGCAGAAAGTGTATAAAATACACTATTGAAAAAAAATTTATATAAAATTTTTTCTTGAAAAACTCTTAAAGTGTATGAAAAACACTATAGAAAAAATTTAGGAATAATTTGTTTTTTTAAAACACGAATTCGGATCAAGAAGGATTCGAAATCAATGGATTCGGACCAAGAAGGGTTCGAAACCAAAGGATTCGGACCAAGAAGGGTTCGAAATCCTTGGTTTCGGTTCCTTAAGGGTTCGAAATCCTTGGTTTCGTTTCCTTAAGGGTTCGAAATCCTTGGTTTCGTATCCTTAAGGGTTCGAAATCCTTGGTTTCGATTCCTTAAGGGTTCGAAATCATGATGAACAGTAAACAAAGAAGGATCCGAAACCAAAACTTAAATGATGAATGATTCGAAACCAACAGTAATCGAAGAAGGATCCGAAACCATCTATGAATGATCTGAAACCATCAAGAACAATCCGAAACCTTCACTTCGAACTCGAAAATCCCAGATTCATCCATAACTTTTTCAATTCTTGATCAATTGTTATGAAATTTGCACAGATTTGTTCGAAATTTGAATCCACACACTTTCTTAGTTGATCACAAATCCTAATTCGGTCAATTTAATCGAATTAAGATCCAAAATAGTAGAATAGGGTTTTCGAACAAACTTTGTAAAAAAGATCAAAATCGATGTGATTCTTGTGGAATTTGGTTGTAATCCAAGAATTAAAGATGATCAGGGATGAATTTCGAGTACAGTGATGTAAAATTTCAATCCAAAAGATCACAAAATGAAAAAAATGATGATTCTTGATGAACAGTAATCGAAGAAGGGTTAGAAATCATCATGAACAGTGATCAATGAAGGATCCGAAATCTTCAGATTCAATGTAAAAAATCTTCAATTTGGTCTTTGATCTGCTTGAATTTTCTGTTTAGCTCTGATACCAATTGTGAGTCCAGAATCTAGCAATGATATGTAGAGAGAGAATCTTGAGTGCACAAGTCATCCATGTATTGATCTTGAAAGAGTAAATGACAAATGCTACAATTGTTCTAGATTGTTGATTGTTATCTAACTATTGAACTAGACATGTCTATTTATACTCATAACATACAAGGTATAAAGGAATTATGGACTAATGCATTACATTGACTTTACAGTAAATCTTGAATACAATAATGCTCTAACAGTTTGGATCAAGCAAAATCTTCCCTTGTTCAACTAAGGTCTCCCATTGTCCCTGAGTCGGACAGAGGCTACGTGAGAAGCGAAAGATCTCAGGACTATTTTGTGACAAGTCTATATGAGCCACAGAGGCATCATCGTGTGGAGGTGACCTATTGATGTTCTGGGGCAAAAGAACATTATTACCAAAAATAGTTTCCCCAGGTATGTGCGTACCAGAGGCATGAAGAGTCGCCTCTGGCGGTTGTTGTTGGTTAGGGTTCGAGGTGTGCACCTCTGTTTCAATATTCCTTTGGTCTTGATCACCAGGAATAGTTAATGTGGCAGCACTGGGAATTGGGCTTTGGAATCTCACATGTGTGTTCAAATTTTGAACATCTTCTTCTAAGCTCGTATTTCCCTCGGTTCCTAGGGGTATAGCATTTTCCTCTTGTTCACTCTCTAACACATGTACCTCACGCCTACCAGAAGAGGGCGATCTCGCTGCCACCTCTTATGTAGCTTCCCTTCCTTCCTCATGAACAACCTCCATAGTAGATGCTCTGTTCTGTACTTCCTCCTCCATCACTCTAGAGGAAGACCCCACCTCGGGTACTCTTCCCTCTGGTCTGTTAACTTCTTCTCCTATTTCCTCATTCAAACTCTCTAACGAAGGCTCAGATCCTAAGTATGCTGGGGTTCTCACCTCAGGTCCTTGAGGTTGAGCAGCAGTATTATAGCTTTGGATAGAGAGGTGTTCTGGATGAATAAGGTCAAGCATTGTACCTGGAACTCTTCTGATGAAGGGATATTCACCTGAAGTCGTGGGTTGGAATTTTGACATGCCCCAAATAGGTGTAGGATTTCCTTGTTGAGTTAACTGCAATAATGGGAAGGCTTCTCGGATTACCAGACTTATAAAACGAGGAAACCTGCTTGATTTCAAAAACTTGTGGACTCCAACTTCTCCACCTCTGGCTAGAGCATTTGTTTTTGTATTCACAGCAGCAAGGAGGTCCTTGTAAAGGATTTTGGCATAATCGAAGTTTATGTTGAAGAATAACCCATACATGATTTGTAGAATCCTTGTGCTTGTTTGATCTTGGCTACCAGACTTACAGGTAAGGGTTCTGTTCAGTGTGGAGAACATGAAGTTCCACACTGTGGGTAGGTTTTGTCTTCTGAACTCTCCTATCCTATTTATGTCTTTGTTGTAACCTAAGAACTTTACAAAATCAAGAAGAGTCTCTACTTTGGGGGGTTTCTCATATGCTCGAATCCCTAATTCTCTTCTTGTCTTCATCCCAAATATTCTTCTGAAGGTTCTGGCACGAATGCGTATGGATCCTCCTCCTGCGTTTCTTCCCGCATCAACGTTTCCGATAACCCCTTTCTGTTCCGGGATAAATTGGCAAGTGGTCCACCATTGTTGGACGTAAAGCTTGGGTAAGTTGTCGTCATACATGGTTAGTGCTCGACAAACTTCAGAGTTTCTGAAAAACTCTACAAAGATGTGGTACAGGGGTAAGTAGAGACCAGGGTTTGCATCAAGACGGTAGTTGTTATCAGCAAACTCGTAGGGTTGGATAACAATGGCATCAACAGGGCCTATTCTACTTGATTCAGCAGAATGTTGTGGTTCGGCCATTTTTGCAGGTTAGGGTTTCTTGAAGAACTCAAGGGTTTTGATCTTTGAGAGGGAATGATGAAGGGTTTTGAATGATTCGAAAGAGTAAACATGAAATGGGTCCTGAGAGTGGGTATTTATACACTAAACATGTGGCTGGATTAACGTCGTAGGTACTGTAGGCACTCGAGTTTCAGATAGTTGAACGGCCTCTACAGTAGAACGTGGAAACAGCTAGTGGCCTGTCTTTGAATCAGAGAATGCCACGTAGGGTTTGGTTCTGACATCTTTTGGGCAAGCAAACCGTCACGGTTAGAGATGTGCGGGTGACAAGTGGTTGACGCTTAAAGAATGACCCGCATCTCTGATGACGTGCTTCTGATGACGTGGCAGAAAAACCGACAGAGCTCTGGTGGAGCTCAGCACAGTTTTGTCTCTGTTGAGTAACCTTTTCCATTTCTTTCAAGTAACCCAAGATGTTTCACCTTTACCCAAAAACATTTAAAATTCTATATCTGCTGTGAAAGTAGTCAAAGAACAAAGACATAACTGACTCAGAAATTTCACAGAGTTCTGGTGAGAAACAACAGAGGCTCTAGTGAAATATCAGAGTTCTGTTAAGTTCTTAACGTTATCAAACGGTTTTCATCATAACAGGGTTTCCCTCGTTCTTCAAAAAGATTTTTCATTGAAGTTCAAAAGGCAAAGTCATTTTGGAAATCGAATTTTGACTTGCTCCCCCTAAAACTATGCACAATTTCCTTTATAAGCTCCCCCTTGAAATATGAGCTTATTTGAAAGATTTTCTTTTAAGACTTTTGAAAGAAAAAAAACTTTATACAAAAAAATTACAAACTTGCAGAGATATAAACAAAAAGACAGAGAATTGACTTGCTACCCCTAAAACTATGCACAAATTCCTTTATAAGCTCCCCCTTGAAATATGAGCTTATTTGAAAGATTTTCTTTTAAGCCTTTTGAAAGAAAAAAATCTCTATACAAAAAAATCCATACAAGAAATTTATACAAACAGATTCACTGAGCTTTGTTGAAAAAATATGCATGACAGAGTTCTGGTGAACATCATAAGCACTGTTGAACTATCCTACCCAACTATTTGACAGAGCTCTGGTATGATCATCAGAGGCTCTGTTCAGTTTAAACATAGTTAGGAAGACATGTTCAGCATACCCAATTTGCTGATTAAGAAGTTAAATATCCTTTCATCAAGGGCTTTTGTAAACAAGTCGGCAACTTGGAAGTCGGTTGAAACAAAAAACATTTCAATCGTCCCTTTTTCAACATGGTCTTTTATGAAGTGGTACCTTATGTCGATATGCTTCGTCTTGGAGTGCTGAACTGGATTAGCTGTTATTGCGATGGCACTCTTGGAGTCACACAGAATTGGAATTTTGCCAAACTCCAGGCCATAGTCTTTAAGTTGGGTTTTCCCATATCACTTGAGAGCAACAGCTGGCAGCAGCAACATATTCTGCTTATGTTGTAGAAGTTGATACGCAATTCTGTTTCTTGGATGTCCAACTCACCAATTTTTCTCCAAGTAATTGGCAGCTACCAGAAGTACTTTTTCTGACATTCTTGCATCCTCCATAGTCTGAATCTGTATATGCTAGAAGCACGAAACCAGAATTAAGAGGATACCAGATACCCAAGAATTGAGTCCCTTTCAGATATTTAAATATGCGCTTGACAGCAGTCAAATGAGATTCTTTAGGATTTTCTTCAAATCTGGCACAGAGATAGGTTGCAAACATTATATCAGGTCTGCTAGCAGTTAAGTACAGAAGTGACCCTATCATGCCTCTGTAGTTCTTGACATCTGTAGGTTCACCTTTAAGGTCAGAGTCAAGTTTAACTCCAGTGGCAATAGGAGTTTTCATTGGATTTGAATTGTTGAGCTTATATTTTTTCAAAATATCAGAGATGTATTTGGACTGACTTATGAAAGTCCTTCTGATGGATTGTTTTACTTGTAAACCATGGAAGAAAGAAAGTTCTCCCATCATGCTCATTTTGAATTCGCTTTTCATCAAATCCTCAAACTTATCACAGTACTCTTGCCGTGTAGACCCAAAAATAATGTCATCAACATATATTTGCACCAGAAGTATATCATTGTTATACCTTCTAAAGAAAAGAGTTTTATCGACAATACCTTTTTCGAAGTGATTAGTCAACAGAAAGTTTGACAGAGTTTCATACCAGGCTCTGGGAGCTTGCTTAAGGCCATACAGAGCTTTGTCTAATTTGTAAACGTGGTCTGGAAACTCTGGACATTCAAAACCTGGTGGTTGCTGAACATACACTTCTTCTTGTAGTATGCCATTCAGAAAAGCAGATTTGACGTCCATCTGGTAGACCTTGAAACCCTTGTGAGCAGCATAGGCTAAGAAGATTCTGATTGCTTCTAGCCTAGCCACAGGTGCAAAAGTCTCGTCATAGTCAATGCCTTCTTCTTGGCTATATCCCTTAGCAACCAGACGGGCTTTGTTTCTGATGATAATCCCATCTTCATCCTTCTTGTTCCTAAACACCCACTTGGTTCCAATGGCAGCTTTGCCTTTTGGGAGTGGAACCAAGGACCAAACTTTGTTTCTTTCAAACTCCAGAAGCTCCTCTTGCATAGCTTCGATCCAGTTTGGGTCTTCAAGGGCTTCAGTGATCTTCGGTTCAATCATGCTCAAAAAGTTGACAAAGAAAGCTTCATTGATTGTGGCCGATCTTGTCTTCACACCATCTTTAGCAGCACCAATAATAAGATGATGGGGGTGATCCTTTGCCCATCTTGTCATGGGAGCATAGAAAACAGGTGGGGTTTGTGCTTCTGATGGGAAAAGACGATCTTCAGCATCTGAGCTCTGTGGATTGGCACCAAGGCTCTATGGCACACAACTCTGGAGAGTGGCCTCATTGCTCTGTGAGTTGCCAACAGGGCTCTGTGAAGGTGAGCTTTCAAATAGGGAGTCTCTGCCTATATTGGTTAGCAGAGGTGATGATGGCTCTAGTTCAGGTTCTCCTACATTTGATTGTGGTTCCTCATTTCTCTGAATAACACCTGTAGACAGAGAAGTAGATGGTGAAGTATTTGAGGGACCAGTAAGAGTTGTACCTGTTAGATTCTGTTCTGTTGAATTCTGAGCTTGATTGCCTCTGTTGATGTTGACAGAGGAATCATCATCATCGAAGAAATCATCAAACACAAGATTGATATCTTCTTCCCTTGTGTTAGAAGAACTTGGCTTCTTCTGCTCATTCATTGTCCCCTCTGTTGATTTACGATCAGAGGAACTTGATGTACTTTCATCAAAGGACACATTAACACTTTCTTGAATAACACAGGTTCTGGTATTGTAGACTCTGTAAGCTTTAGAGGTTAAGGAATAACCAATAAAGATTCCTTCGTCCGCCTTCTTGTCGAATTTACCCAGTTGTTCTCTGTCATTCAGAATGTAACACTTGCAGCCGAAAATATGAAAATATTTCACGTTTGGCCTTCCGTTGTTGATGAGTTCATAGGGAGTCTTCTTAAATCTCTTCACTATAACAACTCTGTTTTGGGTAAAATAGGCTGTTGAGACTGCCTCTGCCCAGAAGTTGATGGGAAGGACAGAACCGGCCAACATGGTTCTTGCGGCTTCTACCAGAGTTCTGTTCTTTCTTTCCATTACACCATTCTGTTGTGGAGTTCTGGCAGCTGAGAAGTTCTGGGAGATTCCTTCTTCTAAAAGATAGGCATCTATTCTGCCATTCTTAAACTCTGTCCCATTATCACTTCTCAACTTTTGAATTTTGAGACCTAACAGAACCTGTATCCTTCTCAACAAACTTATCAGAATTTCTGGGACATCAGATTTTACTCTGATGAACTCAATCCAGGTATATCTAGAAAATTCATCAATTAGCACAAGAATATACTTCTTACCCGACAGACTTTGCACAGAGATTGGACCACAAAGATCCACATGAAGCATATGCAAAGGTCTTGGGCAATTGTGATCACTCTTAGTTCTGTGTGAAGATCCTTTCATCTTACCCAGCTCACAAGCATAACAGAGATGGTCTTTGTCAAATTTTAGCGAAGGAAGTCCTTTCACTAAGTTTAATTTCACGAGTTTGTCAAGATTTGAAAAGTTCAAATGGGCAAACCTTTTATGCTAGAGCCATGCTTCTTCATTTTTCAAAGAGACTAAACAGAGTTTTTCTGTTGTAGTTCCTTGTTTTGGATTAAAGTTCATTTTGTACAGATTGCCTTTTCTGTCAACTCTTAAAAGTTCTTGACTAGACTCGGAAAGCAACAAGGAACAATACTTCTTCCTAAAATTGACATCGAACCCATGATCACAGAGTTGACTTATACTGAGCAGATTATGATTTAATCCCTCAACATAAGCAACCTCAGAAACTGAAACACCACCATTAACTAAAGTACCATAACTTCTAATATGTCCACCATTGTCTCCTCCGAAGGTCACTGCACTCCCTTTCTTGTTCTTGAAGAAAGTTAGCAGCTCCTTATTGCCCGTCATGTGCCTGGAGCATCCGGAATCTAAATACCAGATCTGCACATGAGGTTTCTGCAAGACAGATTAGTTCTTTTTAGGTACCCATTGCATGATGGGTCCTTTCTTGTTAGGCTTTGAGGTGTTAACAGTCTTTCCCTACTGGCTTTTCATTTTTTGATGATGTGCCAGAGGTCTTTTTTTGTGCATTCTAAACAGTCTTGGGATTATTCCTTTGAGGTGACTGATTCAGAACACAGTGAGGACCATTCATATGGTTTTGAAGTTTTAACAACAGTTGAATGCAATTACAGTTGATAGAACATGAAGATAATTGGTACACATTGCTGTTTTTATTCAAAAACTGTTGTTTGAATGGTGCTTGATTCTGAAAAACTTTAGGACCATACATTCTGTCCTGATTTGGTTTCTTAAAGCTGTTGTTCCTTGAAACAAACTCTCTTGACACAAAGTTGTTTTTCTTTGGAACTGACTCACGTGACCAAAACGAATTTCTTTGATTTACACCAGAATTGGGAATAGGTCTGTCATTGACTATCCATTTGCGCTTCTGTTCTGGTGTAAACCTGATTGGTTTAAAAGCAAAAGGAACTGAGGTGTTATTTACTGGAATATTTCTGGCTTTCTCTCTTTTCTCTACTTCTACTACATTAGAAGCAAGAGTCTTGAAGCCTTTGTTGTGAAACTCAGTTACTGGTATGAATCTTGATTGTTTCTTGAAAAATGAGACATCCTTTTTTCAAATCAAAACATCCTGCGGGCATCTGCTTGGGTTTATGCAAAACTTTCTTTTGACCAAAAAAATCTGTTCATCTACCTCAGAATCAGAGTCATTGTCAGAGCACTGAAAGTCTCTGGTGGCTCTGGTGGATGTGTTAGACACCTGAGGTATCACTGAGGTATTAGCTTGAGCAGACTTAAACTTTCTCAACTTTGGTTTTAATGCATCAGAAACAGCATTTTCCTCAAGAATTCTTTTAATATCCTCTTCAAATGATGTTCTGATTGATTCAGAGGAAGGAGAGAAGACTGGTGCTCCAGGGTTGAGCTCACTCTGTGTTTTATCAACAGAGGACTCATCTATAGAAGTAACAGACTTCTGTCCCTTAAAAAAGTTCAAATTAAAAATCTCTTTTGGATCCAGACTATTAATAGAGTTAGGAAGTATGATTCTAGCTCTTCCTTGATCAGGAATGAACTTTTCAGATGGTTTAATAACCTTTTCATAATTCAAGGAGTCATAGCTAACATTCCCGTAGTCAAGTCTTCTGGTTCTTTTGAAAACATCTGAGGTTTTGATTCTTTTGAAAGCAGCAGTACCAGAGATCACATCTTCTTTGATTTTCCCAACGCAAAAAGCAGAAGACAAAGATGTCTTCTTCTTTTCGTTATAGGGAGCAAGGTCAGAGAAACCAAGACCTTGTGTATCCATCTGTGAGTTTATCTTAATGTACACATCTTGTGCATCCTGGTACTTCTTGATTTGAATTTCTTTTCTCTGCAGGGATTGATGTAAAACCTCCCTTTCTCTTTGAAAATAATCTTTTAAAGCAACAGAGTTAAGTCTTTCAGTTTCAGACTTCTTAACCTCTTCAGACTTTTGTTTCAAAACATTTTCAAACTCTTTTAACCTTTTCAGAAAAGATTCTTTCCTTCTTCTGTTGTAAGATCTCTAGCTCGTATTTCTCTTTGAATATTTCTTCCTTTTCCTGTTCTAAGAGAGTTTTCTCTCTCTTGTTGAAGGACATATCCTTCTGAGCTAGCTTTCTTAACTCTTTCTCTTCAGAAAGCTTTTGTTTTAAGAGTTGAAATTCTTCTGTTAGCAAAGAAACGTGCATTTCCAACTCAGAGTCGGACTTAGATTCAGAAGAACATACCTTGGCACTGGGTCTGGTGGTCTCCAGCGCTCTGTTGTCTGGCTCTGTCACAGTAAGAGCAAATGCATGAGCCAAATCTTCTTCTGTCGTTCTTTCTAACTTCTCTCCGGTCATCCAATCAACCTCCTCTCCCAAACTCTCATCATCCACAGCGACTCCACAGAAGTTGGCTTGCTCTGGTTCATCGTCAGAGGATGAATCAGAGATCCAATTATCCATCTCAGCAACGTAGCTTCTCTCTCTGTAATTGTACTTGTATTTGTTCTTATAGTAATCCTGGTCTTTTACTAGTTTACCTCTACAATTAGCAGAGAAATGGCTAGGTTTGCCACATCTAAAGCAACGTCCATCATTCTGGTTGATGGGTTGGGCAGCATAAGTTTTCTGAGGAACTGGAGCATTATACTCCTGTTGAGGTTGTGGTTGCGGTCTTTGTTCTTGTGGAGCTCTGTTCTGGTAGTTCTGTTGTGCAGTATAACCTCTGTTCTCATCTTTCCCTTCTCTTTCGTATCTACCTCTTCTATCAAATGCTCTGTTGCCAAACCTTTTGTTAAATTTTTTAGTGATTAAGGCAAGAGATTTAGCAAAAGCATTTATGTCATCATCTTCTGATGAACTTTCTTCAGCATCACTTTCTGTTACCAGAGTCTTCTTACCCTTCTTCTTCTCTTTCTTCTTATCTCTGCTAGAACTTTCTCTGTTGGATTTTCCTTCAGTGGTATTCATTGACTCTGAAACTAAAGCAATTGGACCTGCAATGGTGGATTTGCCCTTTTGTTTGACAACATCCTTCTCTTGTGCGGCGAGAGTGCCATACACATCAGTTAGAGACCATGCATCTAGATCCTGGTTAGCTTGTAAACTTTTCAAAAACTTTTGAGTCGTTAACACAAGAGATTGAGCAAAGGCATTGATATCATCATCCTCTGATGAACTTTCTTCAGCGTCGCTTTCAGCTACCATACTCTTCTTACCCTTCTTCTTCTCTTTCTTCTTGTCCTTGCTAGTACTCTCTCCGTTGGATTTTCCTTCAGTGGGTTTCTTAGAATCAGATATCAAGGCTATTGGACCTGCAATGGTGGATTTTCCTTTTTGTTTGACAACATCCTTCTCTTGTGCAGCAAGAGTGCCATACACATCAGTGAGAGACCATGCATCCAAATCTGGATTAGCTTGTAAAGACATGGACAAATTTAACCATTCATCATTCAAACTTTTCAGGAACAGAACATTGTTATCTTCCTTCGACCTAACAACCCCACATTTTTTGCATTTGTTTATCAACACATTAAATCTGTTGTAGGTTTGTTGTAAGGTTTCCTCAGGAAGTGCTTTGAAATCATTGTATTCATTTATACATTGGGTCCTTATGTTCTTTTGGGTCTTAATTCCACCCTCAAGTTGATTAAGAAGCTGATCCCAGATTTCCTTAGAAGTAACACATGAATCTAGTTCTTGAAATATTTCGTTAGGAATGGTCATAATCAAAAGTCTAACTGCCTTAAGGTCATTTTCCATTTGAAGTTTCTCTTCATCAGTAAACCCGGTGGTTTTAGGTTTAAGATAAGCAGGAATCTCAGCAGTAGTTTCTGTTGCGGGTACACGTGGAACCAAAACCAAGTGTTTGCATGGTCCATCCGTGACAGAACGCATTAAATCTCTGTCCATTCCATCAAGGAAGTTAACCATCCTAATCTTCCATTGAGGATATTCATCTCTCAGAAGAGTAGGAGGCTTGGTCAGAGAACCAGCAGTATAAATGGCGTTGATGTTGTTAGCCATTTTTCAGAAAAACAGAGTATAATGGTTTCAAACGATTTTGAAAGAGAATAAGCTGAAAGTAAGTGAACAGTATCCAATGGAACAGTAATGAATAGTAGATAAGATCTTTAAACTAGACTGGAAAGCTTAAATGAGAGATATAATAACTTTTAAACTAGTAAACTGTAAAACAGAGTATACTAGGAAGCTTTGAAACACACACACACAATCAACAACAGTGAATCAACCTTGGTAGATTGGATTGTTTGATTTTAAAAAAAATCAAGCAAGCTCTGATACCAACTGTAGGTTCCCAGATTCACGTTGCATCACAATAATGGTAAGAAAATAGACAGCGGAAGCATATTAAATTAAGCCATTAATGTGAGTAATTGTGTAAATGATATAATAACTGAGAGTATCAAATGTAGAACAGTAATAATGATAACAAGATCAAGTATAAAAGCTGCTCGTATATTGATAATGAATCACACCAAGAACACATTCAAGTGTGTGTTCGGAAATCTCACAGAACACAATATCGTATGGAGATAATGCTATGGAATATTGCAGTGTGTGCTTTAACAATTGTGGAAAACTATTCTTCCAAAAGCTTACAATCGTTTGTTCCACTATCTCACTATTTATAGCCCTGGTAAAGTGTAGACAGTGTACTATCGTACCCTGGAATAACACGTGGAAAGTGTGTCTCCTTTCTTTAGGGCATACGTGGAAAGTATGGACACGTGTCTGACACTTAGGATTTCTTACGAGACTTAGGCACCACAGCGGTCTTTACTTCACCAGAGCTCATAGACCAGAGCTCTGTTGGTCTTCGGGAATGAACAGTTCTTCTGTTGATCTTCTGCCAAAGCTCTGTTGAGCTCTGTTGGTTCCACCAGAACTCTGTTGAGTTATGTTGGTCTTCTTGATGTCTTTCTTCTAAGTCTTCTGCTTGATCTCTATTGGTCTTCTGTCTTGATAATATTTTCAATACTTTTACATAAGAGATACTTGGGGCTAACACTCTCAATAGGAAGTCGTCTCATCTTCTCACGGGGCTATAGCACTTAATCTATCCAGCTCTCACTTGGAGAGTTGGGTATTGAAACAGAGAGACTTTCTCCCCAGACCTCGGCTTTCATTCATGCACAGTCCTCGAGTCTAGATCCTATTGCTGAATTATTATCTTCCTTGGCTAGGAAACTACCGATTATTGAAACATCTGATGGGAGTCTTAGTGCCCCATCCAGAATGCTCGGAGTAAATCCTACTGAAGGATTACAAGGATTGGGCGGAAGTCCTACCAGCGCTAATATTATTCCAACGCTGAACGTAGGCCACACAGTTGATTCAACTGTTGTGTCAACGGGTAACCTAAGTGGTCCCGGTGGTGATCTCCCGGTCTTTGTGACAAGGAAAGAGCTCGACGGCGCCTTAAAGGCTGTTGAGGAAAGTTTGATATAGGAGATACAAGGTGTAAAGTATCTGTTGAAAGGGATAGGGCCAATGATTGAAGAGCCTGAATTGCCTCCACCTACACCTCCAGTTACACCAGCTCAAGTGCCTACACAGGATTTATCAGTCGATGAGCTAAAGGATTTATTTTATGCCAAGCTGCTTTCTATCAGCCCTGAAGATCAGCAAAGCAAGAATCTGTTATCACTACTTGAGAACTTTCAATCCCGACCACAACAACCTCCACCTACACTTACACCCACACCGAATGCTGTTACATCAACAGAGTTCAATCACTTTAAGACAAAAGTAACACATAATCTCGGTGATATGAAGAAGGCTTTGGATGCTCTCACTGAACAGGTGAGCATTATGAATCAGAACTGCCAGTCTCAGGCCCAAGGAACTAAAAGAATCCATGATCAGAATCCTGATGATCATGATCACGAGGGGGAGATAAGCAAGAAACAGAAAACTGATTCAGAGACTCCAAATCTGGGTAAAACTATGTCCACTACATAAGTAATTTAGATGTTTGAATCTGGAGCTATGGGCGAAGAAAGTGGAAAGCAGATTGTTTTGTATGTGGATCCGAACGTTGAACGGACGGTTTAAAAGCCCGTGGTAAATGAGGAGGATATAAGGGAGGTTGTTGATAGTTTTGTGGAGATTGTGGAAATAGTTGATGTAAGTTCAGATGATGAGAATGATAAAGGAGAAAACGAATATGACAAGTTTTAGAAAGTCAAGGAAGAGACGGAAAATGTACTGATGATAACTGATGGGCTAGATGATCAAGAAGTTGAGTTCAGTATAGAAGAGGTAGACTTTCTAACAGACATTTTTGGGCCAAAAACACCTGAAGACATAGTTGTTAGCCCCATACACTCACCTGAACCCATATCCAGTACCTTGATTCCATCTCAACCTGAAACCACAACTCTTACTATCAATCTTAGTCAACCAAGCACAACTCAAACAAAAATCCCATCTCCTGAACATATTCCTATTCATCATGATTCTCCACCAACTTCTGAACCATTCTTTGAAGATATCAAACCTAAAATATCTGAAACACCTGTTGTACAACCTGTTAACCCTTCACCTGACCAAGCTGGTCCTTCTAATACTTCCACATCCGACCAACCAGGTCCTTCTTCTTCCAGAAACAAAAGGCTATCTGAACTGGAACAGAGACAAATAACCTTATATTTGAGAACACCTTCTCTGGAGGAGACTTAAAGAAGACTTTTTGTTCATCGTATCAGAAGGCTGAATCCCTATGTTGTGTTGGGGATTAGTGATCAGTCGGAGGCTTACAAGGTTGAGTACATCTACTTTCTGAGAGCAAAGTGTCGGAAAGAAAGGTTTGTGAAGAGTAGGAAGCTTATTGTAACCATCAAGGAGGTGACAGCAAATTTGTTTTACAAGATGTGGTATCCGGCCTTTGTGGTTCAGAGGCAAGACTGTAAAGATTACTCTTTCACCGAACATGGTTTTTGTCACTTAACAATTGATGACTTTGAAACCATGTACCATCACTTCAGAGATCTTCAGATCAGAAGAGAGAATGTGATCTTAGCCCTAAATGCAATAAAGAGATTTTTGAGGAGGCACATTCTGTACACTCAGTGCCATGACTTCTAGATGGGATTAAAGAGTGATCAACCTATGGTAAACTTGATAAGGCCAAATCAGCATATCAATGGAGTGGAGAGGATTCCTTTGTATGCTTTTATTAGTGATCCGTAGTTTGGTGTGGTATTCAGGAATGAAACAGGAGAACATATTTTATCAGATTCAGTGAATTGGAAAAATATTCAGATGGCACATTAAAGATTTTGAGATTGCAACTTGAACAGAGGCTTAAGAGACATGATGAAGAAAGGAAAGTTACTTGGATGTCTTCACCGGCAAGAATTCTTCTGGATAGAGCTTTGTCAAAGATTGACGACCGACTCAATTTCAGAATGGCCATGAGAAGGATTGAAACATATCTTGGGGTCCGTAGAAGAAGAAGACCGTTCCTTCCTTGATAACTAAGGGGGAGATTGTTAGAGCACTTTTGTAGTTATCAAGACAGCATTTCTTACATATGTAACTTCCAAGTATGAGGCACGAACTTGTCATGCCCAACTATATAAGGAAGGTTCCTTTTGAATTTCAGAAGCTTTTGTGTCATTTGTACTTTCACTCTCAATATATGAATGACTATTTCTCTCTCTAGATTTGCTTCTACGTTTGTGATTATACTTTGCTAGATTGAGGGAACAACAAAACTGATGAAGAGTGCCTTTGACTCTTTCATCCCTCCTAAACCCGAAAAAGAGGATTAGGCATATGGTCCACCTCTGTCAGCCATACCCCCTCTGGACCTAACTGCTAAACCCACAGAGGACCGAGTAGCTCAAGTGTTGAAAGAAATGGATGCTCTCAAAAGACCCATGCCCCCTCCTGCACCCAAAAAGGACATGGAATAAGTCGTTAATAACTACCTCTATAGCTGAGGAATAAATGACCCTCTACCAAAACCAACCCTCAACGAAGTGATCGTCGGGGAGCTGACTGATAAATTCTACAGGACAAAGGCACAGAAGGTGGAACATGTGTATTCAAATTCAAAAATCAAGCAACTCCTTGGAGTCAAGTTTCTGCACATGCACTATAAAACGTTATGGTACAATCAATACTATGTGCTAAGGGAGGATGGAACCAAAATGAAATTTACTGATGCAGACCTTAGAAACATCCACCCCTTCGATCTGGCAGAGCTCTTCACATGGTCAGAGCCTCAATATGGACATAGGCAAGAATTTAAAGAGCACAGTCGGTCTGCAGAACATTCATGAGAGAAATGCTTTTGTACTTCAGCATAATCGACTTTCAGGTTGCTTTGGACCTTGGAGTCAAGAAAATATCTCTTATAGGCCCAGAAAACCATTGCCCGTCCTCTGCAGAAATCATGCCAAATACCATCATCCATCATCCTAGATATGGCTATGTTTTACTGGACCCTCAAGGAAGAAAGAAGTTGTTTGTCGAGTATGATTGCCAGAAATATGCCACGAAAACCCTTCTTCAATTCAAATAAGACCTACTCAACCGCAGAGGAACTAAACACGTGAACCTTGAATATGATGACAGACTAATAGAGGCCCTAGATGCAACCTTGCGCTTCAAGGAGATGTGCGTGTTCTATTACTGACAGCTGAAGAAGGAGGATGGATGGGAAAAGAAGATTGATGACTTCCTAGATGCCAAAATATAGGCTCTTATGATTTTGTAATTTCTATCTTTTTAATTCAAGTCTTGTAACTTTCAATTTCCAACTTCTGTAAATGCCTCTGGCATATGCCTTAATGAAAAATATTTCTTTTTACAGAGGTTGAGACTTTCACCTCTTGTTCTTTTAGCCTAAGCTCTATTCACTTTTGTAAATTTCAATTTTTTCAATACTTCGGGGGAGATTGTTAGCTCCAATAGTTAAACTCTTAGAAGTATTGAAAAATAGGCTAAGTTCAAGACTTGAAAAAGACCTTTGTCGTGCACACCAAGACCACAGAAGCCTCTGTCGATCATCATCCGAGAAGACCAAGTTCAACCTATCAGGCCACGACCACAGAGACTCTGTGAAACTCCACAGAGCCTCTGTGACACTGAACATCCTTGAAGATGAAGATCTGAGCTTTATTGAAGACCAAGACACACATGCTTCTCACGTGCCTCAATTGTATGAAGATCCTGAAGATCAAATAGTACATAACCACGATAATTTACTTTCCAGGTGTCATCCTCTTAGAGGTGGCAACCTTTACGTGTACTTCTCATCGTCCCACTACCTTATCTCTTGTACTATTTGTTCCTTTGCTTGGTGTAAGTAGAGAACACTCTCCTGCCATTTTTGGCAATAGGGCACAACACACACACCAGTAGAAAGAGAATATCCTTAGAGAGAAAACACACACTTCTACGTGTTCTTAGTGTAAAATCCTTTTGAGATTAATGAAGATGATTTATTGAGCATTTCATTATTGTTACTTATTGTTCTTCATTTACTATCCGTGTGTAATTCTACCAAAACTATTAAACCAATTTGTATTAATAAACGCTTCCGCATACTAATCTTTATACTCTGTTTACATACTTATTGGTTTAAATATCATTGTTGAGTCAAGTTGGGATCAACAAAAACGTTTTGTTTCCTTTGAGGATTTTTTCAATGCACAATTGCTTCAATTATCTCATGATTGTGTTTCTTGTTCTATTTGTGCATTGAATGATTTTGTTGATCGTAAATATACATTTGTTGGTTTGGTACTTATCATGTTTTTATATCTCCCACTAGTTATAAGTCACCAACTCCAAACCAAAAACCCAATTCAAAATGGGGTCTTAAGACCGGTCATGTGTGGTATTTAGATTCAAGCTTCTCTAAACACACGACCGGCAGGAAGGAGCTTCTCACGAACTTCACCGACAAATACTGTGGAGATGTGAGATTTGGGAACAACCACTACTCTCTGATACTTGGATATGGATACATTGTTCAAGACAATCTCACCATCAAGAAGGTTTCCTACGTAGAAGGTCTAGGTCACAATCTATTCAGCATCGGTCAGTTCCGTGACAAGAACATAGAGGTTAACTTTAAAGCTAAGCGATGCAGCATCAGAAACGAAGAAGGGAAAGAGCTGTTAGCTAGTACGCACTAAACCAACCTCTACACGATAGACCTCTCCTCTCTGAAGACGGACCAGGTAGTTTATTTGATGTCCAAGGCCACAATACAATAGAGTTGGATATAGCAGCATCGGCTCTCGCACCTGAACATCAAGAACATCAACAAATTGATGTTGGGCGGACACGTGAAGGGCATGCCTGATATGAAGTTTAAGAAAGAGCACTAATGTGCGGCATGCGAGATGTGGAAGATGAAGCGAGCATCACACAAGCCGAAGGCCGCTTCGAGCACTTCAAGGTCACTAGAGCTCATTCAAATGGATCTATATGGCCTGATGCGTGTTTAGAGCATCAACCACAAGAAGTACGTTCTAGTTATGGTGGACGACTTTTCGAGCTACACCTGGGTCAAGTTTCTTTGTTCCAAGGATGAGACCCCCAGAGTTGATCTTCTCACCTCTGAATAGTCTACAAGTTAATCTGCAATGACTTGTTCAAACCATCCGGGCAGATAACGACACCGAGTTCAAGAACCGTGCGTTGGGTGACTACCTAGACTCTATAGGTACCACCCATACCTTTTTAGCCATACAAACTCCTCAGCAGAACGGAGTCGTGGAGACACGCAAATGGACTCTTGTGGAAGCTGCTCGAACGATGCTGAATCAGTCCAAGCTACCTTTATTTTTATGCGTCAAAGAATTTGCAACCGCCTGATGTACGCAAAACAGCTCCATCATCAACAAACGATTCAACAAGACACCATACGAGGTCATCAACAACCGGGCTCTGAATATCAAGTATTTTCACGCCTCCGGATGCACCTGTTTCGTTCTGAACGACAAGGATGACCTTGGCAAATTCAGCCCCAACGCGGACGAAGGAGTCCTCATTGGCTATTCAACCCAAGCAAACGCATTCCGTGTCTACAACAAACGCTCCAAGACTGTCATCGAGAGTGTACATGTGACCTTTGATGAACCAGCGGACTTGGCTTCTGAACAAATCAGTTTAGAACCCGCATTAACTGGTGTGTTAGCTTTTGAACAAACTCGTTCGGGATCTACACGAACTACAATAAATCCAAATCACGCTTCTACGTCAAAAGCTCATATTTCTGATTTGGATTTACTTTTCGAAATATTTTATGATGAACTATTTGGTCAGATTAATCCAAATGCTCCGAAATGGAGCTACGTACACCGACGACTCAGCAACTTTTACAGGTCCATCGATGTTAAACAACTCTACTACATCTCCATCCTCTCCCCCACCTGACCAAGATTCCCCAACCTCAACTGATGATGACTCTGAAACCGCTGTTGTTACTCCAGTTTCTGTGGAAGTTACACCAGCAATTGCTAACACCATACTAGCAATCGATGATGTTGTTTGTCATCTGCTACACGGATGGGCCAACTTTCCAACACACCGGAAGACACGCTGGAGATTACCCCAGAAGTTAAACAGGAAGCCGCACAGGAGGATGCCCCACCAACTCCGACTTTAGCACAAGCACCGATTGGCAAGCCATCATCATTAGAAGTCGTTCAAGATCTACCCCCAAGTGGTTATGTGGATTCGGGCAACTCCCGACACACCAATCAACCGCTTCCACACGCCACGAAGTGGACTCGAGCTCACCCTCTTTACCAGATTATCGGTGATCCCAATATACCTGTTCAGACAAGAGCTAATTCTAGCAATGAGTGCTTGTTTTTATCCTTTCTGAGCCAGATCAAACCCACTACGGTCTCAGAGGCACTTAACGATCCCGATTGGGTTGTTGCTATGCAAGAGGAACTCGATCAACTTGAGAGCCTTAGAGTATGGTGACTAGGACGATGACCGAAGAACAAGACTGTGATCGGCACAAAGTGGTCTTCAAGAACAAAAACGACGAAGATGGAATTATGGTTCAAAACAAGGCACGCCTGGGTGCCAAAGGATATTGCCAGTAGGAAGGAATTGACTACGACAAGACATTCACATCGGTTGCCCGCATTGAAGTAATACGGATGTTCCTCGCCTACGTTGCACACAAGAACTTCATCGTGTTCCAGATTGACGTGAAGACTACTTTTCCCAATGGCGTACTCAAGGAGGAAGTCTACATATCGCAACCGGAGGGCTTCGTGGATGATGCCAAACCTCATCATGTCTACATCCTAGACAAGGCCTTGTATGGTCTTAAGAAAACACCACGAGCCTGTATGATACTCTCTTATCTTTCGTAATTAAAGCTTGATTTTCCAAAGGTAAAATTGATGCAACCTTATTTATTAAAAAGGAAAAGAACGATATCATTCTTATATAAGTCTAAGTCAATGACATAATTTTTGGCTCATCAAACCTTAAATATTGTCAAAACATTTCATTCCAAATGAGTAAGCTTTTTCAAATGAGTATGATGGAAAATTAATCAATCAGTCTAAGTACATCGGGGATATTCTTCAGAAATACAAGATGGAAAATTCTGCACTCATGAAAACGCCCATGTTTACTGGTACAAGGTTACACACCGATCCCAGCGGAAAGGATGTGGATACCAAGACCTATAGAGGAATGATAGGTTCCCTGATGTACTTGGCGACAAGTAGACCTGACATTAAATTTTTCAACATTTTTGTGTGCAAGATTTTAATCAAAACCTAAGGAGTCTCATTTAATTGCTATTAAACGTATTTTTAGATACTTAAAAGGTACTGCTGATCCTGGCTTGTGGTACCCGAAAGAGAGAAGTTTTGAATTGACAGCGTAGTCAAATGCTGACCATACTGGCAGCATGTTGGATCGGAAGAGCACGTCTGGCCATGTGTAGTTTTTGGGAGATCGACTAGTCAGTTGGGTCTCTGAAAAACAAAACTACGTATCTACCTCTACAGTCGAGGCAGAGTATATCGTTGCTCGTAACTGATCTGGATGCGCACCCAGCTCAAGGATTACGGTTTCACCTACTCCAAGATCCCAATCGACTGCTACTCGAAGAGCGGCATTGCCATATCAAGCAACCATGTGCAACACATAAAGACGAAGTACATCGATGTCCGGTACAATTTGATAAAAGATCACGTCAAAAAAGGTACAATAGAACTCTATTTTGTTAATACCGAACATCAGATAGCAGACCTATTTACCAAATCCTTGGACAAAAAACCTTTTCATTATCTAGTGTCCAAGCTAGGTATGCTAAATCTGAAAGTTTGATTTGTCTATGAGTTCGATACAATTTCCATTCAATACCATAGGACTGTCACTCAATCATTCGGTGCTTAATCTCTGGATGATCAACTACACACTCCTTCGTTATTGCATCCTACTTGTATCGCCTTCATTATATTTTAAAATTTTGTATTAATAAGTTAGATTTCTTATATTTAATTTTCGTACTTCCCTTTATTGTGTTTTTCGTTCTTTGCTTATTCTGATTGATACCCGTACGTATAATAGTTTGCTCATGTGTTCAGAGGAGCAACACCGCATCGAAATGTGTAAGTCCGTTAGTTCACAAGACGAGGGGAAGTGACACATATTTTTTTATATTTGTATTAAAAGTTTTTTTGTGTCACATCGTCAATCACAGCATTTTTTCGCAAATCGAGGGGGAGCACACAAGTATATATGGTCATTACTTTTTTTTGTGTCAAAGTGTGCACAAATCTAGTGGGAGCGATAAAAAAAATTCCTTCAAAGTGTTCATCTATTGAGGGGGAGTGTGTGGACTTAACTTTAAAAAGTTCCTTTTAATTTTCACATACTTAAAGTCTGCTTTTTTCCACTTTCAGGATGCCGTATCCGGATACACTTCTATCCGGACATCGTTTCCGGATGAAATATTCGGATTCCACTCTCCAGATGAAGTATCCGACTATATCATCCCGAATAAGAGTATCTAGCCACTATACTATCCGGACAACGCTTACCGGATCGCTTTTCGTACCTTCACTTTCCGGACCACACGGGTTTGGTCTCCGGACATCCAATCGGATATAAATACCCAAAACCTTCATTCGGCCATTACCTCAGAAATTTTTGCACTCTCTTGCTAAACCCTCTCTAAACCCTGTTCGCCCCTACGCACACCATCGCACCCGATTTTGCTTCACACCAACGGTATGTTTTTTGATTTCATAATCTAATAACTTTTACGTCGATCAATCGCACCCAATCACTTGCACACAAATGCACACATTCATCGATTTGGATTGATCTCTATCTCCGACATAGCGTCAGATCGAGTTCTCGATTCATAGGGTTTGTACTCGATGGTTTTTTATCGCTCGTAGGGTTTGAGTTTTTTTAGAATTGTTAGTCTGATTAAGATTGCATTGATCATCGCTCAACTTTGTGAATCGTTTCAAAACCCTAGTTCGATCACTCTTTCTAGATAAGTTTACACTTTTTGGATCCCCCTTGTTTCCGGATGTGATAGTTCCCGAAGATGATAGTTCCCGGAGATGATAGTTCCCGGATATGATAGTTCTCGAATATGTAGTTTCCGGACAAGATACCTTCCGTATATGATTATTTCCGGACTCATGAAGTTTTCGGGTAACTTTCCTTTCCGGACATCTATCCGAATACCTTATCTTTTCGGACACACTCATCTTTCCGGATACTTTAACTTTCCGGGTCAAATGTCCTTCCGGATCTTTCCTCCGGATACCTTCCTTATCCGGACATCGTTTCTTATCGGGATACCATGTTTATCCGGATACCTTTTTCTATGTCTATACCATGATTTGGACTCCCCTATTTCTGCATACTTAAATTGGTTTACATATCTATTCTGGGATTCCATCTTCGGTTCTTGCGCCAAAATGCTTCATATCCACCGAGCCGAATCGATCAGGTATGATAACATATTCTCAATGGACTTGGATGTACTAACACTTTGTTATGCAGGTACACAAATGGCGGAAGAACAACATAACTCTCCGAATCACGGTGCCGAGAACCCCGATCATCCAATTGATCAAGCTTCGGATGACCCTCTCGTCCATCTGAATCACCGTCTGCCTATTGAAGGCAACAACTATCACCTAGTTGCCCTAGTGTTTCGCTGTCAACATCGGGTGATAGTAGCACTACTCCACAGCTATCGTCTACACCATGAACTTACTGCTACTATAGAAGTACCGAAGTTGTATATGCAACAAGTGTGGCACACTATCCGTCTTGTTAGTGTGGAATATGCTGCACGACTTGAAGCACGTATCGACAGCACACCGCTGGTCCTAACTCAAGAGACATTACTTCAGCTACTTCGTCTTCCAGCCGCCAATGTAAATGGACGAGCACAGTATGATCAACTAGTGTCTGATGCAACACTATTTACGAAAGTTCATTCTCTGGGCTATTCCCATCCATTAAATCGCCCGTCAGCTTTCGATCGAAAATTCTTGACATCGATGTGGTACACCTTATTCACCATACTACATTGGTGTCTGACCTCCAAGCTAAAGGGAATCGATCAATGCAGAAGAAATTTTCTTCGACTCTTCTATGGTGTCGCCTTCAACTGCCACGTCAACTACGCCGCATTCTGTGGAATGAACTGGTCCAGAATGTTCGAGACAAAGATGGATCGAGGAGGAGAGCCTTCGTTCCATTTATGTGCTTCCTCCAGCTCGTTATCCGCCAATAGATGGACCAGAAGCTTGCCATCCCTAGACGCTCGACGCATGAGGTATGTCCACCTTTTAGTTTACACTATTTGGTCATACGTAATACCACACCCATTCCTCCTATGCCCCTATCTGAAGCCTTACTACCATATGCAAGTCCCACAGCACCGAGTGTGATAGAGTATAAGACAGAGCTAAACTTATACACTCCTATGGTCTTAACAGAACCGGAAAGACCTTCCCACGTAACGCGACCCGAGCGACGTGAGGGTCCTTGAAGAAGAGGAGGGAGAGTCCGGAGAGTTGGGACTTCTGGATGGGGTGCGCAGAGAGAAAATCAGGGAAGGGGATTTGGCATGGGCGATGTTGTGGACATGCAACCTAGTACTAGCCGATGACCCCAACCTATTCCAACCCATACCCCTATAGCCTTTACAAGTTGAACTACACGCGTTCAGACTACTGAGCCTGTGTCCTCATTACACGAGGTTCTAGTATCAACGATCCTCTATTACTCAGAGATGAAGACGCGAACGAAAGCAAAACCAGTACACCTCTTCATCAACCATCATCATCATCCTCAGAAAGCACATACTCCAATGACGACGGGCAACAATGTGTCAGATGTATTCCACTTCGCATCGGTGTTCGTCCTACAAATGTTGATGATACTCCATCTACCTCAACCATACCCTCTACAAATTTCGAACCATTGCCTAATACTGGAGAGATAAGTAGAGCAGAGAGAGATACAATAAAATAATGAAAATGTGAGAGGAAAAGAATGGAGATCTAAAAGAAATAATGTGAGGATGAGTGTGATAAGGCGATAACCTCCTGTCAGCCTTCCCCAAACCAGAGTCGACCAGGTAGACACATCTACTACTCCGTCTCATTCGTTGGGACAGAGTATTGAAGAAGTCGTCGTGGACCTAGCAACGCAAGTGCACGACCCCCTAGCCACTGAGGCATCTCTCAACAGATGTCTGTTTCAATTCCTCATGGGGACATAGTTCACAATCTACCAATCTCGCACTTGAAGAGTTCCAGTATTGAATCGAAATGACAGCATCCCCAGTCCTCGACTTCTTTGGATGCACAATGGAGTCTAGAGCCGCTTGCTAACATATTTTTTTGCCTAGCACACAACAAGTTTCATCGGCTAATGTATGGATTCTTAGTGACCCGGCCGGAACACCTATAGTAACTTTACCTTCTAGTGGATTAGGAGGATTGGGTCGAAGTCCTACCACAATTATCATCACGCCAGCTGTGACATAGGCAGTACGACTATTGACTCAACAGCTGTTACTGCACCTGGTAATCTTTGTGATCCAGGCGTTACCTTTTCGGAAATTGTTTCCAAAGAGTACCTGGACGACGTCTTAAAGGTTGTCCAAGATGAAATGGCAAGGCGATAAAGAAGGAGATGGACGCGCCTAAGTCCTTGATCAAAGGTAAAGGCATTCTTATTGAGCCTGAAACACAAACACCACCTCCACCACCTAAACCTCAACCAAACCCAACGAATATGAGCATCGATGACTTAAAAGTCTCACTCTTGCACAACCTAATATCCCAAGCAAACACCGACACCTCAACTGTAGCCGACCTCGTAGGTCTTCTCATATCTCAGGTCCAACCCACTCAGCCCTAAAATATCCAACCTATCACACCTCACGCCTTCCAATCCTACCAATCCCAAATAGACACCACACTTGACCATTTGAATACAACTCTTCAGTCTGTGCAGCAAACTCTGGCTACACTTTCTGAACGAGTTGCCAATATCAAAACCACATGCAAAGGTCAAGCACAGAGAGTGAAGCGCCGACATGATGACCAGGAGGATCCTGATCTACATGAGGGGAGAAGCGCCAGAGAACATCAGCTCCAGAAACAATAAATGTTGAATTAGTTACTAAAGCTCCAACCGACACTGCAGCACAGAGCTCAGAACAACCTATGGAGTAGGATATGGAGTTTGAGTCACCAGTGAAGAAACTTCCATTCCCATTGATGTTATTCGAACGGTTGAAAAGCCCGTGGAAAGTGACGGATAGACATCTGATGAAGCGGATGAATGAGCTATCATAGATCCCGAATTAGAAATAAATCCAACAGTTGAACGGGCGATCACCGAACGCGCTTTAGTCATGATACGAACCGGAGTCAATGACTTGTGCTAATTGGATGATGAAGAATTTCTACAACAGGGAGAATACGACCGTCTGTTTGATAAAACTCTGCAAGATTACCCCCCACCAGAATTACTGTCAACGCCTATCCCATTACTAACCTACACTGAAGAAGAATTTGATCGAGCTCAATCTGAAACCCCACCTTTTGAAGTCCCTAATGCTCAACCGAATCCACCTTTAAAATGGGAAAGGGTAATGATCTTCACCCCATTCCTGTAAGAATTACAGCATAATATTTTCTCCCACTGGATACGTTCGTACAAACCAGCTGTTCTATACGTTATTGAGTTCATGAAATACACACAGAAGCAGATTGCATACATAAACATGCAAAAGACAAAAGGCAAACCAATCGGCTTTGTTAGAACAAAGTACAAGATTAGAACTGTCAAAGAGATCCAATCCAATTGTTAACTCAAAGTATGGTTTCCGACCATCAAAGTAACCAGAGATGATGGCAAAGATTGGGAGTTCACCGAAGCTTATTTTGAGAACTTGGAACTACAAGATCTTCTGTTTTAAATAAGACACATGAAGACCAGAACCATACGCCCCCGTGAAGTCCTCGGTGCATTAGAAGTTGAAAAGCGTTAAATGAAAAGTGCAATAATGCTATCTTACATCGAAGACTTCCAAATAGGGATTGAAAGCAATCAGCCAAAGATCAACCTGCTCAAACCAGAGTAAAGTCTTCCCAACATCGAAATTTTACCTGCCGACACCTGAGATCGACATGACTTACAAGAACGGTAAGGGTGAAATGCACTTTATGATATTAAGTCAAATTGCCCAACACTGCGATGGTACTCTGATGTTGCTTTGAGATAAACTATGACCCCAACTTGTTTGGGACGACAAAGGTTTAAAGATCTTAGAGCCGAAGTACAGAAGACTTGTTAATGAAGCATTGGAGCTGCTAGCCGAAACAATTTAGTACAGACGCGACTTAAGAAGTTTCGATGTCACGTTCGAAATTAGAAGATAATATGTTCCAGATTGGCATCTTCAACAACTTTAATCCAACGGGGGGGGATTGTTGGGGTTAAAATATCTTGTATTAAAGTTGTGGGACTAGTTTTGTAAATGCCTTTTTGAGGTATAAATAGCTTTTGTTAAAACCTGTTTAGAGTTAATCAATCAGTTTAGAGAATACGACCTCTGTAAACAAACTATTGTTACTCTCTAATGCAATTCAATCATATGACCAATTTCTACTTCAAATCTTATTTTTTACTGATTGTTAATTGTTATTGCACTATTCTGGGATCCACACATCGAAATCCTTATCACATAACTGACCTATACTAAACAGGTTGTGTCCTAAACCATCCACGTAATTCACTTTCTTGATTATGATGTTGTCTTCCATGACATCTCTGTAACCCAGAATCAACGAGTATTGATCATTTCCAAATTTGACACGTCCTTCATTTTTCTTTGTGTAATTGGTCAGAATGTCTTTTCTCCCAGTCATATGCTTAGAACACTCAGAGTCGAGATACCATATATGACTAGTCTGCAAATGATCAATTAGTTGGATTTAGGTACCCACTTGTAAATTGGTCCTTTCAGGTTAGTAGGGAGAGTGTTTGGTACCTACTTAAAAGTAGTACCACTTTTTCTTTTAAAAAACTGTTTCTTGCATGCTATCAGAATAATAATGAGAAGGACGAGAAAAATCGTAATGAAACCAATTAACTGGATCAGACTTGCATGTGAAATCATCCAACCCACAAAAAGAACAACAAATTTGGTCATGTACAATTTAACCAATTACTTCACAGAATAAACCTTGTAAGGAGTTACAAGTTTTGTTTTATTACAAGCAATTGAGTTTATTCCAACACAATCAAAATTGTTTTTCTTAGAATCAACAAAAACATTGGATGTTTTCACATGCTCCATATTCTTTGTGGACTGTTTGACCCTCTACTCAAGCTTTAAGTGCTTTGTCAAATGACTATCTGAAAAATCAGAAGAATTACAATCAGAAGTCTTAGAGTAATGAGATTGAAACTGTTTTGATTTTCTAGCTTTTCTCCTTTTCTTCTGTGATGACCTTTTGGATTTGCTTTTAGAATAATAATCATCATCATAAGTTTTCTTGTTTGTGTTTCAAGTTTCACCCTTGAAGAAATTATTCTTGGGTTCGTCTTCTTTGATTATAAAAGCTGAATGATCAAGAAGTTTAGCAAAAAAAGTCAAATTGATCAGTGCATTCATCTAAACCTTTTCCTTTCTTGGTTTTTAATGCTTTACTTTCACAATCAGACAAACAAACATCATTCAAATATTTTGAATCACAGGATTTTGGATACATGAAATAATTTAAAAGTTTATCACATTTCTTTTTATGTTCAGTTTTTTGAAACATTTTAGGATCAAAATCAAAAGACTGATTTTCCAAATTCCAAGTATCCGAATCTGTTTGTTCACAAACTTGTTGTTTGCTTTTGAAAATATAATTTCCCATGAAGCCTTTGCAAGAAGAGGCATTTGATTTAGATGAAGCCTTTTCCTTTGAAACAGTTGATTCAGAATTATCTTCAAATTTGGAACACTTTTTAAGATCACTATTTAAAACCACAGTTAACATGATGTCTTTTTCAATCTTCAAAGCAATTCTATCATCATTCTGAATATCTTCAATCTTGTCTTCGAGATCAAAAAGTTTCTTTTCGAGAATCAAAGGCGGATAATAAGGGGCCATTTGGTTCATTTTAAGGAATGAAAATGAAAAGGGGAATGAATACGCTGGGGAATGAGAATGAATATATACATTTTCTTACATTCACTTGGGTTATATTGTTGATGTTTGGTGAGTGATAAACGTCCAATAATAAGGGTCTCTCTCCTTTCTTTCATGAAAATTTTGAGCAACCCAAATGGAAGAATTTGTTCCTCCATAACTCTAACAGAAACTGAACAAATGATAACAAGGAGATGAAAAATATCTATAACCCTCACAAAAATTATACAGATAAAAAACATAAATTTTACAGAAAAAATACATAGATAAATATATTTCAAAATCTAGAACAAAGTATGTTCCTAACCCTAATTTATACAAATGATGAACACAATAGAAAAATCAAGCCATTTTGAAATCAAAATCTGGAACAAAGTAGATGAACAGATTGGAAATACTTTTTGGTGAAGAAGTAGTTGACCAAATCTGAGATACTGTTGGTCAAGAAGAAGTTTAAAGAATCGAAGATATTTTGCAAATAGAAGATGAAGAAGACGATGAATAGATCATAGATGCTTTTGGTGAAGAAGAAGATGAACAAATCCGAGATGCTTTGCAGATCGAAGATGATGAAAACGATGAACAAATCGAAGATGCTTTTAGTGAAGATAAAGATAAAGAGATCGGAGATTCTTTGCAGATCGAAGATGAAGAAGAACATAAACAGGTCGATTTTTAGTGGTGAATAGAGCAGGGATGTTTTTGGTGATGAACAGATCGGTTTCGATGATCGGAGATGCTTTTGTTGATTTCATCTACCAAGCATGTTCTCCATTAGGGTTTTTGGTGTTGTTGCTTCTCTGTAAATTTGAGCCACCATTTTCTCCATTTTTGGAGAAGATATTGTTGATTTCCTGGGGGGGGGGAATGAAATTTACCGTAATCTATTATTATGATTGATTATATTTCTAAACCAAACAACATTTTTCATTCCATTTCCATTTTCTTTTTTGTACCAAAGATCATCAATTAATATCATTCCCATTCATTACCTTTTAATACCTTCAACCAAACACCCCCTAGGTTTTTCCTTCAAAAATGTTTTTAGTAGTGTTTGCCTTTGGTTTCTCGTCAGAATAGCATTTGAAATACTCGTTTGACAAAAATTGTTTCAGATTTTGAGAATACTTTCGTTTTTCATGGGCACAACAGAAAGGAAGTTGCATCTTAACAGGATTTTTCCTTTTTAAATCTTGTTGTTTTTCAACATCTTCTTCTGACTTTGTCCACCTAATTTTATATATATCATCTCTTGAACGATGATCTAAGAAATCGAATTCATATAGAGTAGGCTATTTGGATAACACATTCTTCAAATAATGAGGAATGTCATATCCAATTCCCTACTTGAAATGAAAATATTTAAACTCCTTTGGTTTGTTTAGGTGAATGGTTTGATCAGTTTCACCTATTTTGTATAGCTTCTCATCCAAACCTTTCACTTTTTCAACCAATTATGTGTTTCTTTCTTTGTATGAAAATAAAAGATGTTGAAACTCAATCTTTTGTACTTCAGTAACTTCAAGTTTCTTTGATAATTCAGTCATTTGTTGGTTAAAAAACTTTTTGTTTTCATCAAACTCTTGTTTTTTATTGCTTTATAAACTAACAAGAACATCCTTTTCAGCCCGTTCAATATTAAGTTTCATAATAGTTTGATGTTTAAAAGCAACTTTGACTTTTTCCTCTTTTAGTTTATTTTGTAAAGAATTTAGCTCAATCATCATAAAGTTCATCTGAACCATAAAATTAGATTCAAAGAGAGATTCTACCTCAGAGTTGGTTTCTAAACTTACTTTGTCCTCCGACTCATCTTCCTCGTTCCGCTTCTTTCCATGAAGCACATATTTGCAAGTTCGATGTTCTCCTTCTCCTCATCGTCATCAGTAAGATCCAACCAATATTATTCCTCATCCATTAATGCCTTGCCCGACTCTTTCTGCTTTGCCAAAAGCATCATGTTCTTGTAATAGTCGGAATTCCTCACAACCGACTTTCTACAATCCTTGGCAAAATGGTCTAGTTTTCCACAATTGAAGCACTTTGGATCTTCTATTTTCTTTTCTTCAAACCTCTTTTCCCTTCAAACTTCTTGTCTTCAGACCTCTTCTTACCCTCAATTCTATCTTTGTGCTCAAAATTCTTTGAACCTGACAAATACCTCAATTTGTTTGCTCCAGTCTTCTTCATGTAACGCATTTGTAATGATCTAGTCAAAAGAATCATTGCCTGTTTCAGGGTTTCACCATCATCAGATAAATCACCCTCAACCTCATCAACTTCTTGATTAGTGAACTCTTTCTCCTTTCTAGACACATATCTACCACTGGAAACATTCATATCATTTCTTTCAGACACAAGAGCTAAAGGATCAACAAGTATTTTTCCTTCTATCTTCTCTTTCTTCTTTCTCTTATCTCTGCTTTCTTCCACTTCCTCGTCATCTTGTTTCAAGGTCTCAAACATCTCATGCAATGGCATTTCATGTAGCATTTTGTGTTGCTTCATTCTCCTGTTATATTTCTTCCATTCAGGTTGAAGCACATGTAACATTATTTTTAATCAGGGACTTTCAGATTTTATTCTTGTTGAGCTCATTGAGTAAAGTCACAAACCGATCATAAGTAACTTCTAACGTTTCACATTCCTTCTGGTTGAAGGCATCGTGTTTATTAATATAGCTTGCAGCCTTCATCTGGTGTTGTATCTTTCATCCCATCATCAACATTTGAAGCTCATCAGACATCCTTTTTCCAGTATCCTTATAACTATCTATCTTCAGTTACACATCATTTGTCAAAATCTGCATAATTAGTGACCTTGATTGCTTGTCACCATTATACCTAGCTAGATGTTCAGTAGTATAGTTCTTTATAAGCTTTTATACAACAATAGCTTCAACATTATTCTCAAGCATAGCAGGTACTCTAATCATGAGTGGTTTCGTTGGACCTTCTTCTAATGATATTCTAATATGTTGGTCCCGAAGGGCTATACAAGTTTGTAGAAGGGGGGGTGAATACAAACACACGTTTTTACTTTTCTAAATTGTTTATTGATAAATCAAGACATATTACAACTTGTTGCGGAACAAGATTAAGGATAAACCTAATCTTAACAAGTCTTGAGAAACACTAAGTTTCTTGCACTAGAAAGAGTTAAAGAAATTACGAATAATATCTTAACAATAAGAGAGAAATAAGAAGATGGTCCGAGCACACTTCAAAACTGAAGTAAGGTTCTTCTTATATGCTGCATGCATTTAATGAATGGCAGTATGGCTTTACACGTGGCAGCAGCTGAGTGGTTGTATGCCATTGACCTTTGTAGACAACCTTAGTAGCCGCATGGTGCACAGTGTAGAATCAGAGTTGTTGTACGATTACAGACAAAAGGGATGTCCGTTCTGACAATTCGTACAGAGACGTGCAAGGGAGGTAAGACAACAGTAACATGCAGGGAGACTTCATGATAAGCTTTCGTTGAGTCAGATCTTTATTAGCGAATGATAAAGTTCAGCGATTGCTGAAGTCTTCTACTTGATACTTCACGTTGAATGGACAGGTCTTGCTTCGCTTATATCCGCATAAGTTCATGAGTAGACTTGTCGCTGGTTCTTGAGCTTGATCTTCGACTTCAGCGTAGAACTTTGGTTGACGTGAAACTTGTCTTCAGGAATCATAAGTAAACAATTAACTTATCAGCGATCATCTCATAGACTGAACAGGCTCAGAGATATAAGATGATGAACAGTGTTCGCTGAATGTCTAATTCAAAGAGCGAGAGTTCCTATCAGCGGTACTGTAAAGTCTTAGTACTTATCAGCGATAGTGAAACTCTAATACATATTGTTTACTTACAATTTTCACTAAGTGTTTAAGAGAGGGTCATTATCAAATCACTAAGGGTTTGGATCAACAATCTCCCCCTATTTGATTATGACATAGCAACAGAGAAAATTGCTATTTAATGAAAACATAAGGATAAAAAGAACTCATAAAATATTTGTCCCTTTTACTGTTTTCTGGGATCTTTTCAGTACTTATGGAGTAAAGTACATTCGCTGAAATTTTTCTTTAAACTTCGTAAAGATTACAGAGGGAAGTAGAAAAATTACAAGTACAACAAATAAAATTACAAGTACAGAAGATGTAGACAGATAAGGATAGAAAGAATTACAAGGCGATCCTATCCATCAAAAGGTTCTTCCTTGTTGAGAAGTTCATCGAGGGTCTTTGATGTGGGAATCATCCAGTCAGGGACATTTACTCCTTGATTCTTTTTGTTCAGAGCTTCTTCAAAAATCAAGGGCTTAAGGTGTCTAGCTTTAATGTCGTGTCTGACTTCACACCAGTATATGAGATCTCTGAGTTGTTCGATGGGAGTGATTGGAAGCTCAGAGATGCGTTGAAAGTGATGATTTTCTTGGTAGTCTAGAAAGAATATACCATAAGGATCACTTACAACTTTGTCAGGAATGAAAGTTTCTCCAGGTGGTAAGGAGGTGTCAAGCGCTGAGAGATCAGCATCAGGGCTAAGAACTTCAGCACGAGAGAAACCAATACCTGTTTCATTTCGTATAGGCGGACCTGAGTCTGAGACTTTCTTTTCCTTTGCAGAGACTCTTCTTTGTTGAGGAGGAAGAAGAGTAGAAGGAGGAATATCCATAGCAGAGGACACCAAGTCGATCTAAGTATTTAAAATTTTCTCGACATGGCTCTTGAACTTTGAGCGCGATCCCTGAATGGCTGATTTCACTTCCAACCATTCAGAGAAACCAAACTTCTCTAAAGTAGCAGCATAGAAGGTTTGCTTGGTTTTGTTTTCTCTGAATACATCAACTTCAACAACAGGAACGTCTACGAACAGTCTTCCTCTGATGTTTACTTTGATGATTTTGGATGGTCGAGATCGATAATTCAGCATTTCTTTACACCATTTCAAAGTCGTATCAGATACTTTCGTCTTTTCTTCAACGATCTTTTGGGCATCATCCCATAGCTGACGTTGGACATCAATGGGAGTTCTTTTTAGCGTGGGGTCTTTCACCGATTGTTGGACAAGCTGGATGGCGAGTTCTCTGTCTTTTTCTTCAGCTTCCCTTCTTTCAGCGATTAACCTTTCAGCTCTGAAGTGATCCTGGTATTCCTTTTGTGAAAGTCTGAACTTTGGAGGAATAGAAGGAAGTTGATCACGCTTCAGGATGATTCGTTGATCTTCGAATCTCTTGATCATTGCATCTCTCTTTTCTTGATCCTCTTCACTTATCTTTTGAGGAGCCAAGGAAGGTCTGTTTTGGTGAGAGAGCGTCTTTTCTTCAGGTTCATCAGTCTCAGTGGTTAAATCCAAGACTGGGATTATTTCTTCAGCTCTTGTGGCTGGGATTATTCCTGGTGTAGTCGAAGGAGCTTCAGCGGGATCCTCAAACAAGGGAGAGGACCAGCTGAAACACATCGATCGTTTAAGTAAGAAGAGTTGAGGAACAAAGAGATAGAAAAAGAATGGGGTTTAAGTTTATAGAGGTTTTACGGATAGAAGGATTGAGATTGAAAAGGGATAGAGGAGGGATGCAGTGTAAGGGAATATGAGGTAGTGTACCTGACAAACTGGCTTTTGAAGCAAGATCATCAGATTGTCTTCTGCAGCAAGGCCTTTGTTTTTGCCTTTGTCAGCTTCAGACGCTGCAGGTCTTGTCTTGTCCCCTGATGGTTCGTTTATCGAAATCCCTTTGAGAGCTGTAGTCTTCTGAACAGGCTTGACGATAAAGGAGTCATCATCATCATCATCATCATTCTTTGGATAAGAAGATGGTTCATCATCAGAGATGTCGACAGCCTCATCGTCTTCAGCTTCGCCTTCATCAGATTCAATCTCTTCAGCATAGGGTGAGGTTACATCAGCAGCAGCTTCAATGTTATGATCTTCGAGTTGCTCCCCCTCAGATTCAGATGGAGGTTTCTCGGTTTCCTCAGGGTTTTCAACTCCCTGAGGTTTTGAAGAAGTAGCGTCAGCTTCAGTCTCAATACCCTCCCCCTCAGCATGGGGAAGGTCTTCTTTAGGCTTCTCCCCCTCTTCCACATCATGGTTGGGGGAGGTAACGGACTTTTCAGCGGCAGCAGCAGTCATAGGATTACTGTCTTCTTGGCCAGTAATTCTTATGCAGTTTTCAATCGCTGCTACTCTATCTTCTAGGCCAGTAATAGCAGGACTGATCTTTTTGAGATCATCTCGATCGGCCTGAGTGAAATGAGAAGTTGAGGTGTTCAGGCGATCGAGCACTTTCTGAACAATCTCTTTGACCGCAGAGACCTCAGTTTTGATCGTGGAAACTTCACCTTTAAGAGAACCAACCTCTGTCTTCAATGATGTGACTTCATTGGACAGAGAGGTGAAGTTTGTTGAGAGAGTGGTTGTGGCGGTTGAGTTTTCAGCGAGGGTGGTAGCAAATTTAGCAATGCTACCATCCACCTTCTCCAGATCAGCTTTGGAGGCTTTCTTTTCGACCTCAGTGGTCAATGTCTTCAAGTTCTCTCCAGCGTTTGTAACCGCTGAAGAGTTGGCAGTTAGAGTGTTGTTGAAAGACTCCATCTTTGTTTCCAGGGCCGTCAGGGAGGTGTTGATATCCCCCAAATTAGGACCTGAAAAAGTTATCAACTTATGAACAGAGGAAAGCTCAGAAGTTTGGGGTTGAGTGAGAGAAGTGTGTGGGAATTTGTGTATACCTGCAGGCGGGTTGGCGAAGTTGTCGAACCCTTTGTGTCCTGTAAAAGTTTCGTAGTCATCTTCAATATTTCCTAGACGACTGGAAGTACCTGCAGGTCCTGTGGTGTGTCCTATCATCCTCTGAAAATGTTCAGCGGTAGAGTCGTTGAGGATGACGGTTGTTGAGGGCAATAGGAGAAGAGATTGAGTGACCAAAGAAGAGGTGAAAGGAATGGAGGATGAGATGGTTGGATGGGTACGGGGTTCAGCGTTGGATCCGCTGAAAATCACTTCAGTCTGTAGAGAGGCTGAAGGAGGTGGGTTCATTTCCATGTTTATAACTCCAGCGTTTAGAGACGCTGAAGCTGGGATGGAAGGGGTGGCTTGTTCAGTTGTGGCAGAGCGTACCACGGAACTATCCATCAGCTCTTCAAGATGAGCTGAGGAGGCTTTAGCATGGGAATGCTTTGGGTGTTGCTCCTTGGTTTTCTTGGTCCTTTCGGAGCCAAGTTGGGAAAATGAGTGTTTCCTTTTTCTAGAAGGAGTGGAGGTTGCAGCTGGGGTATCAGCGTTGGGGATTTCCACTGAATGAGCTGTAGAAGTAGAAGAAGGAGGATTGAGAATAGATAAGAGAGTAGAGAGACGTACCTCGTTTGACAGGGGGTTGAAGTCGAGTACCTTAGGGCCAACCTGAGAGAGTTTTAGGTCTCCTACTTTTGGGTAGTTATCCTTAAGGCCGGTTTGGAAGATGGCACTGAGGAATCTTGGGTATGGAACCCATGATGGTCTATCAGCAAAATCTACTATGAGCGCAAGATCGTCGTAGATTATCGAGGCCTAGTCAACATGGAGACCCTTCAGCAATGCATATCCCATGGCTTGCTGAGGTTTAGCAGCTTCATTAGAGGAGCCACTCTTCGCTGTCATGCAGCTTATCAGGTGTGCGAAGATGAAGTTCATCTCGCTGGGCATCTTTGACTTCTTGATTGCAGTCAGTTTCTTCTCGGCTTTTTCATCTCTCCCTTGATCCCAAACGTACTTCATTGCAACAAAGAATGCAGTGAGTGTTTCTCTATCAGCATGTCTCTTGGGGTCAGGGAAAGGAACAAATTGTTTATCTTTAGTGGCAACAGGGAGATTCAGTGCTTTTCGAATGATAGCAGGGTTGATTTTGATGGTGCCAAAATCAGTGTCACAGAGGATGACATCAAGTAGTTTGGTAGGGTCTTTGGATGATGGTAGCTGAGTGTGTCTGGCGGTATACCAGAATTGAGATAATAGTAACTGATGAGCAGGGGGTGTTATGGTCAAAGCAGTAGAGAGGCAACTGATTTTTAAAAAATTTACAGCATCGTCTAGATGTTTGACTTGTTTTTTCGGAGGAAAATCGAACAGTGCATGGAGGTTGTTTGATTTTGTAAAAGAGATATCCTCAAGTTTGAACTTGACTTGAGGAGCCTTGGTGATTTCAAGTTCCTCAGCAGCAATAGTGTTCTCAGCAGTTGGAATACCAGTAGAAGGAGCAGCCATTTCTGTAATCAGCTCAACCAAAGATCAACAAAACAAATAGTCTTAATGTGGAAATATTTTCCAATAAGATGTTTTGAATTTTCTCCATTTCATTCAGCCAAAAATCCCTTTGAGAAAGATTAGGGTTTTTCTTGTTTTGAGAAAGAGTTACAAAACGTAGAGATTATGTGTTTCCAGTTTTCATTTGAAGAAGGAATTCTGGAAAAACATATGAAGAACAGGTTTACGAGTTTTGATATAAACTTGAAGAACAACCATGAAGGTTGTATTCATAAAATCATGAACAGAAAATGATTTCATTTTATAAAGGTTCTTTTGTTTGATCTGTTAAAAGCAAAGAATAAGATCATAAACAAGTAATGTAGGTAAATAATAAGAGTATTAACCTGGTTCGTCAAAGAAGAAGATGAACAGTTTCTGGAAATTTTGAGAGCTCAAAATGCAACAGTAAATCTTTTTCTTGCTTGGAGGAGAAGTTTTTCGCGTAAAGAGAAAAATATAAACCCAAAATGGTTTATATAGAGAGAGTAGAGAGAGAGAAAATCTTGAGCGGGAAAAGATTTTCATCATGACACGGACACGTGTTTGCATTTGATTGGAAGGTAAACGAAACGTGCAAACGTGTGTCAGAAAAAGAACGTGCTAGGGCTTATCCGTTGCGATGACGTCACAACTGTCCTTTCATATTTTAGGATGTCTCTGAGGTTTTGAGGGCTCATGGACACTTTTGAAAATATGAAGCACTGAATAGAAATATCAGTGTTGGTTTAAGAAATTTCAAAGTATCGCTGTTAAGGAAGAGATATTCAACAATGCAAGATGTTTTGAAATCTTTGAGTTCTAGGCGAACGTCAGCGAGTAAGAGAGAAAACATACCTTGATATTAGCGAGTTAATTTTTTTTCAAAGAGAGAATGATTGAGTGGGTTATACAATGTTAGCTTCAATCTTCCTAATCATAGAAGTATTTAGAAGTAGTGAAAAATAGGCTAAGTAAAGAAAGCCTCTTACAGAGGCTCTGCCGACATTACCGAGAAATCAAGGTCAAGAAGCTACAGAAGAAGCAGAGGCTTCCTACAGAAGCTCTGTCATACGCACAAAGAAGACCAAGACCGCAGAACCTCTGTTACCAATAACAGAGCCTCTGCGGACAACATCAGAAGACAAGGAACCAAGAAGACTTCTCACAGAGGACCGAGCCACAGAACCTCTGCCACCCTTGACAGAAGCTCTGCAGAAGTAAACAACCAAAGACTCGGAATCCGGTGAAGACTACTCTACAGAGGAACCAGACCGCAGAACCTCTGTAACACTTTACAGAGCCTCTGTGGTCCTCTAAAGACTAGGAAGATATTTGTAATATCTTGCTACTGTTCCAAGACCTGTTCATCAACTTGCATGGCAACTTGCCCTGTCCAACTTCAACACGTGTCAAACTCTAAATGGACTCAATAGGGCTTAGTACATAATAGACGTCTGCGGCATTTAATGCTCTACAAAACATACAACTGTTCATGCCGTCCGATCAACAGTAGCTTACACTTTATGGTCCCCTTGTAGTAGTATAAAAGGAAGACTCATGTTGAGTTCTTCCCAACAACAAAAAAAAACACTTTACGACAACACTTCAATCAAACATCAAGAACACAAAAGCTTATTCACCTTAAGAGTCATATCTGTTTTAAAGCTTTTTCTTACTCACGGTTCATAAACCTGTTCTTGATATATATTCAGTAAACTTTGAGATATAATATTCTGTTCACTGTTTATTTATAGTTTGTTCTAAATCTATCAAACTTATCTGTTAGTTCTTCAAATACGCTTCCGCATCAAACATAAACTCGAACTAATAGATCTGTTAATCCTGTCTAAATCAAATACGGGAACCAACAATTGGTATCAGAGCGAAGCTTGGTTTTCAATATCAAGTGATCCTCGTTTAGACAAGATTTTTGATAGAAACTGTCTGTTCTTAACCTATTCTTCATTCCTTCAAACATATTCTGTTTTACTGCCATTTTCGATTTATTCGATCTGGTAACATCCTAGAAACTGTTTCTTTCGTTAAAAACTTCATTCAAAATGTCAAGACTAAAATTTAGTGCTGATGCTGATTTTCATTATTATTTCAAACTCAGCACAAATTTTAAGAAAATAATTCCTACTCTTGAGAAAGAATTAGAGGAAAGAAACAAGAGTATTCTTATTGACTCAGACAACATTGTCAAGCTTGAAGAATCAGGTAAACTCCTAAACTGTGAAAATCTTGAACTGAAAAGGAAACTATCTGAGTCAGAAGAGCTTGGTAAAAAGGAGAAAGAGAAGTTTGAGGAAGTTAAGACTGTTTTTAAAGAAGAGAAAAAAAGCCTTGAGCTTAAGTGTCTAAACTTTTCTAAACTGATTTCCAACTTTGAAAAACTTATAATCAGTGAAAATGAAAAGTTTGGAAAAGAGAAAACTCTTCTTGAGACAAAGAATATGGAACTTTCTTTCAAAATCTCAAAATTACAGAAATCTCTTGAAAAAGAGAGGAAAGAGCAGGATTTTGAAAGAAAAGAGTCTGAAAAGGTGAAGAGAGAAGGATTTCAAACAAAGTGTTTGAAAGACAAGTTTGAGAAAGAAAGAAAGGTCTTTAAAGCTGAAATGTCAAATTTAACAAAGAGACTATCCGATTTGTCAAACAAGATTATGTTGGAGAAGAGGTATAAATCAGATCTTCTAAGAAAATTTGATTTAAACCTTAAAGAAAAAGATGTTTTAGCTAAAAGGCTTAAGAACCTTGTCTTAGCAAACTCTTGTGCTAAAAATTCAAATAATCCTGTTTACAAAAAGATGAAAATGGTTTGGAAAGTCAAAAACTCTATTCCTAACAAAAATGCTCCAAAGCCATTTGTTTCTACAAAGCCTTCATCTTTTCATTCATATAAATGCTTTGATCTTCTGCTTCAATTAGGAAAAAATTTCTCTAAATCTTTCTGTGTACAAAATGGGTCATTTCAAAAGAAAAATCCAAAGACCCAAAATGAGAAAGGTCATAGAAAGAAAGTTGGCAAACCAACAGAGATTGGCAAACCAGAGGACCTAAAGACAGCTCCAAATCCTAACAAAAAAGGACCCATTTGGATATGGGTACCAAAAGTTCTTTGATCTGTCTTGCAGGTACACGGACTTCTGATCATTACAGATCAAGACTCGCTCTTCAGAGGAGAAAAGGACTCCTAAACACATCAGTTTAGGACTCGCACTTTAGTGAAATAGACTATTAAACAAATCAGTTTAAGACTCGAGCTTCATCAGAAAATGACTTCTGACCATTACAGATCAGGACTCACTCTTCAGCAAACAATGGACTCCTTAATACTTCTATTAAGGACTCAGGCTTCAAAGTTCACTATGACTCTTAAACACTTTGTTTAAGACTCATCCTTCAAAGGTTCTATACTTCACAGAGCCTCTGTGGAATTGCTCAGAGCCTATGACAATCTCCACAGAACCTCTGATGAGGTTGACCTATGTTCTGTGCATTATTTATCTCTATTGATTCAAGCATAGGTCAAAGGGGAGCAGAAGGAGACCTCAAATTGATCAACAAGAGTCTCTGTCATCCAAACTAGACACTCTAAAAGGTATGTGTCGCACAAAATCTTTTTCCAAAACAGTTTTCCAAGACAAAAATTTCTAAATATGTCCTAAAACAATGTTTAAACCCATAAAAACTTTGGATGATCAAAAAGTTTTATAAATTATTAGTTATTAGAAATATCCTGTCACAGAGCCTCTGCTGGCTCTGGCAGAGGTCCAAAAAAAACCTCTGTAGGATAATTTCTCTCTAATAAAGATTTATCGATCCTCTCCAATGTTTTTCAAACGTTTTTGGTAAAAGTACAAGCTTCAAGAGATAAAAAGGCAGGTTTCAAACCACAGAGATCAATCCTACAGAGGTTGTTAGATCAAGGGGGAGCGAAAAAGGAGACCTTGCTGAATCTACAGAGATTCATAAGTCAAGGGGGAGCTAAGAATGCGACAGAAGAGATCACATTCGCCGATCAAAAAGAAATAGGTTGGTATCTCGCACTCAAAAAAATGCCACAGAAGTCATAAGCCACAGAGTTCTTTCAACCAAAGAACCTCTATAGATCACTCAAATCATTCAAATGACTTCTGCTGCACAAAATCTTTGAGATTTACAATATTCTAGGACACCAACTTTCAAATAAGTCCTAAATACATTGTTAAAACTGATCATTGGATGATTAAAAATGTTTATAAATTATTAGTTATTAGAAATTTCCTGTCAGAGAGCCTCTGCTGGCTCTGGCAGAGGTCCAAAAACCTCTGTAGGATAATTTCTCTCTACTAAAAATTTATTGATCCTCTCCGTGTTTTTCAAACGATTTTCATTAAAGATACAATCTACAGAGATAAACGTTTTTCAAAATCACAGAGCTTCTGTACCCACAGAGCCTCTGTAAAGATTTCCACTTGGAAATTTCTGTATCTGTAACGGTAACTTTTCTGTGGTGAAAATTTAAAACCCACGCGTTTTTTCATTTAATGTGGCCGCCCACGACGTCTCGTCGTCACTGACATTGATGACGTGTCGAGTTTTCATTGACGTACATATCACGTCGTCCTAGAAACTTGCACCCCGCCGAATGAACTCGAGTGTGGACCTCAAATTTTATAAACTTTCTCACATTTTAACCGTTCCGAATTCTATCCGTTACCACAGTATAAAACCCAAGTTAAAATCACTTTCAAAACTTTACTATTCTCTCATCTTCTCCGGCGAACTTGCTTATTTCTTTCTAAAAACCTAGAACTTTCAAACCTACAAATGGCTTCCAGTTCCAAAGCTGCTCACGTTTCACCAACGAACTCTCCGACACCCTCTCCAGTGCATTCTGAGCACTCCCACAACCCACACATCGCCGCCGATGCCGACAGACATGACTCCGGCGACGAGGCATCCTTCGTACCCACTACCCACCTGCAACAATTTTTCTCAAATGACCATTTCAAGCAAACCCTTCCCATTAAATCGAACAACTGATATCTTGTTCCTTCTCCTACGGCATTTGGCAAAGAACATGCCATCCTGCTAAACATCCTAGAGAACCACTTTCTTTACCCTCTTCTGAGCAAAACCGTTGAACAAATACCAGTACATTACCTACATTAGTTTTGGCAATCTTGTCGTTATGACGCTGACACCGATTTGATCAGAGGCTACATTTCTAAACCTGAACAAAGTAAGAGCCTTGAACTGATGTTCAATCGCACCATGTTCTCATTAGAATTTGGCCTTCCAACAAGAGGACTCATGGGAATCAAAAAGTATGCACCCCAATCAACAAATGAAGAACTTGTCGACTTTCTGCACATGTTAGGGTACAACCAACAGTTGAAAAAGAGGAACGATTTCCGCAGAGCAAGACTACCCCCTGTGTGGAATACCTTATTCTCCATCCTAAATCGTTGCCTCACGGGCAAAATCGGAAGCATCGATCAAAGCTCACCTCAAATTCTCTCAATCATGTATGGTGTGTACTATGATCTACCCCTAGATTATGCCACCATAATGATGCAAGAGATCATCAACACCATCGATCGCAAAATCGCCTCCCAGAAAGCCAAAATGTCTGATCACAACTGGTTACCCCCTCTGCAGTTCCAGCGAATCCTCAGTGTACTTTTCGAACCCCTACTCCTTATCCAAAAATGGCCAATGGACGGTCCCAAACCTAAGCAATTTCCTATGTCCAAGAACACCCCTACAGAACATGAAGACGGCTACCCGCACAGCAGGCCACTGTCAAAGGTAATGTTAGGTTATGCTAGTGATGAGGAACTAGTTAGTGAGTACATACGCGTTTACAGAACTCCTGAACCCAGTTCTGTAACACCCCCGCGTATAGGAGTGCCAATAGGAGTAAGTGTAATAGAGAGACTTACAGAAGAAGAATGGAAGATAAAGTTGGCTAAACACAAGGCCAACCAGAAGAACTTCAGAAATCTAAGGAAAGACCTTTATCCTTCAAAAAGGAAGTCTTCTGAAGAATCTAAAGAAAAGAAGAAAAAGGGAAAGAAATCCAAGACCCCTACAGAGGAACCACTTGCCTCTGCTATCCAACCACCCTCTGCCCCTCCCTCTTCCAAAAGAAAAAGGAAGTCAAAATCTTCAGAGGAGGGGGCACCAAAACCAAAGAAAAGAAAATCAAAGACGAAACCATCTTCTCCTCTGCAAACAATAACAGAAGGAATCGAACCACCTCTGCAAACTCCAATCTTCACAGAGGTTCTTGATTCACTTCTGCCAAGACAAGAGACTGCAGAAGAAGAGGTGCAAATAGGTTTAGAGGATAGGGTAGAAACGTCTGGAGGAAAAGAAAATGAAAAAGAAAAAGATGCCGAAGTTGCAGAAGGCACACATCCCTCAACCCCTCCGAGTGCAACCCACACATCTGACACCGCAGGTCTAGCTGCAGAAGGTGTCATTGAAATAGAGCAGCACAGCTCGATCCTTACCCAAACCAAACAGCCAGAAGTCACTCTTTCGACTTCTGCGCCCACAGAAGCCGGGGAATCCATTCCTAGGGAGTCTCCTCAGAGAGACTCACCTATAGTTCGTGATCCATCGCCCCAGATCACACTAGAACACCCTACAGAGGAATTCGTTTCCTCTGACACCCACAATATAGGGCCAAAACTTCTTTCAGAGAGAAGTAGAGAGCACCATGACGAAGAGACTCTAGACAAGTCTCCGAGTCAACAGAAGAATATTCCGATACCCACCTCTGGAGTGGATTTGGACAATGTTCTTCACAGAACTTCTGTAGAGACTGAAACTCAGGTTTCTTCTCGAGGATCAGATGGAAATCCTTCCACCCCCAACGTACAAACAAGGGTGAACGAAGGTGTCCCAGGAACAGGGACTCACTCTGGAGAAGGAGTTGTTCCTCCAGAGGTTACCCAAGAGGAACATGTTACGAAGGATGAGTTCCAAGCCTTTGTAACCTCTGTAACTCAAACATTGAATGAGTTGCAAAGCTCATTCGCGATTTTTTCAGATTCAACTTCAAACGCGCTTACGGGATTAAATACCAAAGTGGATACCTTATCCACAGAGGTTAAAACAGCCCTTGAAGAAATGAAGTCATCTACAGAAACTTCTGCTACTGCTGCCATCGCCTCTGCCACTAACATTGCCAAAACAACCGCTGCAGAGTTCGAGAAAAGTGCGACCAAAGCCTTCAAAACTTCGATCGCAATCTACTTTGAAACAATGAAGAAAAATGCAGCAAGGCAAGCAGCTCAAGACATCTGCAGAACAGAAGTTGCTGCTAAAAGAAGGCAGGATGATCCTGATGATGGAGCATCTGGTCATCCTGAGGGGGAGAAAACAAAGGAAACAACGGAGGCTGCTTCTGCAAAAACTACAGAGAAAACTGCAGAACCCTCTACGACAGAAACCCAGAAGGGAAAACAACAGAGGCAAAACACCTCTATCTCACCAGAGGATGCACCAACCACAGAACCTAAGGTAATCAATCTTGCATCCTCATCCTCAGAACAAACTCCACCCTCACCCAAAGAACCAACACCAACCTCACAACCAATCCTGCGCAAAACAAGAGTAAAATCCATAGCTCGAAAATCCAAAAGACCAAAACGCACTGCAGAGTTCATTCTTCGCAGAATGGAATTTGTATCTGCTTTTCAATCAGCAAAGCGTTTTGACATCCCACCTCCAAGACCCGAAAATTCTTCACCAACAGAGTTCTCTCAACCCGAAGTATCAAAACCTTTAGAGGCAACAACCAAAACATCAGAGCATCCAACCCCAAAACCCACAGAACCTCCAACTGTCAAATCAACAGAGGTTCCACCCACACAAATCCAAAACCCAATATCTGAAACCTCAAAGCCAAAAGATAAAGGCAAGGGAATAATGACAGAAGAAGAGCCAAAGAAGAAGATGCCAGTTGCTACAGAGAAATTGATGAAAGGTGCATTTAATGCCTTCGTCACTCCTAAACCCGAAGAGGAAGACTGGGCATTCAACTTGAATCTTCTGTCAGAAAACCCATCCCTGAATCCCACAGCTAAGGTAACATAAGGTAGAGTAGCAGACATCACTCGAAAGATGGATGAGCTAAGGAGACCAATTCCAAGATCTACTTCAACCATTGAACAAATGGAAGAACAAGTCTACAGTTATCTCTACAGACAACACTTCCAGAGCGATCTGCCAGCCCATGTCCGAGATCAGAAGCTCAGAGAGGAATTCGATGCAATCTTCACCTCTACAAAGTCAAAACCAGTCAATCAAGTTTACTCCATTCACAAAATAAAGAAGGTAATCTATTGCAAATACTCTAAAATGAGAACCTATCCTCATACGGTGTATACAATCTGGAAAGTCAAGAGGTCTGACAGATCAGAGAATAAATTCTCTGATGCTGATATCCGAAACCTCAATCCCTATGACTTACCTGACCTTCTGCAATGGACGAAAGACAACTTCAATGACGACTGCCACAAAAGGTCTTATCGAGTTCTCAGAAAGGCGATGCGTGAAAAGCTCCAAATCTACAGCATGCTCGACATTCAATTAGCCATCGATCTAGGCGTAACTACTCTAAGTATCAGACCACCAGAGGATTTCTGCCCACCCAATGCCATACCCAATTCTATAATCAAAACTCCAAGGTACGGGTTAGTATTCAAGAATCCTACTGATCAACTGAAACTGTTTGTGACAATGGATTGTCAGAAGTACACAACCCGTACTCTGAACATGTTCAGAAAGATACTAGAGGAGAATAAAGCAACAGAGCTTATGGACGAAGAATCTGCTCTGTTGATGATCCAAGAAATTGATGCTACACTCGACTTACGAAATCTCTGCCTCAAATTCTATGAAGAACTCAAGGAAGTAGGAAAAGACAACAGAAAGTTCAACGACTTTCCAAATGCAAAAATCTGAGTCTCTTCAAAGAACCTCTGTCAACGTTTATTTCTGTGTACTCAAATGTAAATGCCTCTGGCATATTTCTAAATGAAAGAAATTTCGAGGTATTGTTTAACCTCTGTCTTATCTAACTTAGCCAAACTTAACTCAAGTTCAAATTTTTTTATTTTTCACTACTTAGGGGGAGATTGTTAGCTTCAATCTTCCTAATCATAGAAGTATTTAGAAGTAGTGAAAAATAGGCTAAGTAAAGAAAGCCTCTTACAGAGGCTCTGCCGACATTACCGAGAAATCAAGGTCAAGAAGCTACAGAAGCAGCAGAGGCTTCCTACAGAAGCTCTGTCATACGCACAAAGAAGACCAAGACCGCAGAACCTCTGTTACCAATAATAGAGCCTCTGCGGACAACATCAGAAGACAAGGAACCAAGAAGACTTCTCATAGAGGACCGAGCCACAGAACCTCTGCCACCCTTGACAGAAGCTCTGCAGAAGTAAACAACCAAAGACTCGGAATCCGGTGAAGACTACTCTACAGAGGAACCAGACCGCAGAACCTCTGTAACACTTTACAGAGCCTCTGTGGTCCTCTAAAGACTAGGAAGATATTTATAATATCTTGCTACTGTTCCAAGACCTGTTCATCAACTTGCATGGCAACTTGCCCTGTCCAACTTCAACACGTGTCAAACTCTAAATGGACTCAATAGGGCTTAGTACATAATAGACGTCTGCGGCATTTAATGCTCTACAAAACATACAACTGTTCATGCCGTCCGATCAACAGTAGCTTACACTTTATGGTCCCCTCGTAGTAGTATAAAAGGAAGACTCATGTTGAGTTCTTCCCAACAACAACAAAAAAACACCCGACGACAACACTTCAATCAAACATCAAGAACACAAAAGCTTATTCACCTTAAGAGTCATATCTGTTTTAAAGCTTTTTCTTACTCACGGTTCATAAACCTGTTCTTGATATATATTCAGTAAACTTTGAGATATAATATTCTGTTCACTGTTTATTTATAGATTGTTCTAAATCTATCAAACTTATCTGTTAGTTCTTCAAATACGCTTCCGCATCAAACATAAACTCGAACTAATAGATCTGTTAATCCTGTCTAAATCAAATACGGGAACCAACATACAAGTTTATTTTATTCTATCGCTGATCAAATGTGAACCGCTGAAGATTTTATTCTTCAAATTTCAGCATTCCAAGCTCGCTGATGAGAAAGTTGAATCTTGTCTCATCAAGAGGTTTGGTGAACAGATTAGCTAACTGATAGTCAGTTGGGATAAAATGAAGTTCTATATCACCATTCATCACATGATCTCTGATAAAATGATACCTGATTTCGATGTGTTTTGTCTTTGAGTGTAGCACTGGATTGTTGGCTATAGCAATGGCACTTGTGTTGTCGCAATAGATTGGAATTTTTGAGAGCTGAAGGTCATAGTCCAGTAGTTGATTTCTCATCCACAAGACCTGACAACAACAGCTTCCAGCGGCTACATACTCAGCCTCAGCAGTTGAGGTGGACACTGAATTTTGCTTTTTACTTGTCCAATTCACCAGCTTTCCACCCAGGAGTTGACAGCCTCCTGTGGTGCTTTTCCTATCCAATTTGCAACCTGCAAAATCACTATCTGAATAGGCGATTATATCAAACCCTGAGTCTTTGGGATACCAAATACCTAGGTTCATAGTACCCTTAAGGTAACGAAATATTCGCTTTACAGCGATCATATGAGATTCCTTAGGTTCAGCTTGATATCGTGCACACAAACAAGTAGCATACATAATATCAGGTCGGCTAGCTGTAAGATACAAGAGAGAGCCGATCATCCCACGGTACAACGTGACATTAACAGGTATTCCATTTGAATCCTTGTCTAGTGTCAGCGGTGGTGCCATAGGGGTTTTCATAGTTGAACTCTGAGTTAAATCGAATTTCTTCAGCATATCTTTAACATACTTTCCCTGATTAATGAAAGTTCCTTTTTTATTTTGCTTTATCTGAAGACCAAGGAAATATGTTAGCTCACCCATCATACTCATTTTATACTCTTCTTTCATTCTATCAGCGAAACGAGTACAAAGGTCAGGGTTAGTAGAACCAAATATAATGTCATCAACATATATCTGAACAAGAATAATATGACCTTTTACTTTCCTGAAGAATAGATTCTTATCGATTTTACCACGCTCAAATTGTTCAATATGGAGATAAGTAGAGAGAGTGTCATACCATGCACAAGGAGCTTGCTTTAATCCGTCAAGTGCCTTGTCCAGTTTATAAACATAACCTGGACGCTTAGGATCTAAGAATCCTGGAGGTTGTTCCACATAGACTTCTTCATTCAGCTTTCCATTAAGAAACGCTGACTTAACATCCATCTTATATACTTTGAAGTCTTTGTGTACAGCGTATGCTAAGAATAGACGAATAGATTCTAGTCTTGCTACTGAAGCAAATGTTTCTTCGTAATCTATGCCTTCCTCTTGTCTGTATCCCTGAGCAACAAGTCGAGCCTTGTTGCGGGTTACAGTTCCATGTTTGTCCAACTTGTTTCGATAGACCCATTTAGTGCCTATCATTGTCTTGTCAGTTGGTCTTCGAACAAGTTTCCAAACTTTGTTTCTTTCGAATTCAGTCAGCTCTTCTTGCATGGCGCTGACCCAGTTTGGATCTTTGAGGGCATCATCTATTTTCTTTGGTTCAATTAGAGAAATAAAGTTAACAAATAAACAAATATTACCTGCACTTCGTCGAGTTTGAACACCAGCGTTTGGATCACCAAGAATTTGATCAATTGGGTGATGTACAGTCCATCGCTGAGCAGGAGCATAAGTCGCTGACTCAAATTGAACTGGAGGAGCTGAAGATGAAGCTTCAGCAACTTCTGGAATATCAGCCAAGAGAGTAGTAGGTGCATATGTCATCTCATTCACTGATTGCTGAGAAGTAGATGGAATGTCTGAGACATTTGGTTCAGAAGCAGGTATAGTGTTTAAAGGAACTGCTGAGACCCATGATGTTTCAGCTTCATTATTCTACATGTTTGGGATGATAGTAGGACCATCATCTTCAACATTATGAGTATGAGGAGTAGGAATGTCTTCTAAATCACCAAGATGTGAAAACATCCATTGATTTAGTTCTTCAGTATCAGCAGACGGTTTAGAGTTTGCTGAACGGGATTCGTCAAAAGTGACGTGAATAGTTTCTTCAACAGTTTGTCTTCTTCGATTGAAGACTCTGAAGGCTTTAGAGATTGAAGAATATCCAAGAAAGATTCCATCATCAGCCTTAGGATCAAACTTTCCAAGCGCATCTCTGTTGTTCAGTATGAAACACTAACATCCAAAGATGTGAAGAAAGATAATTGAAGGCTTTCTCCCATGAAAAAGTTCATAGGTAGTTTTATTAAATCTTTTGACTATCAGCGACCTGTTTTGCGTAAAACAAGCAGTGTTGACAGCTTCTGCCCAAAACTGAGTAGGCAGGTGAGAATCGCTGAGCATTGAACGTGCAGCTTCAATAATAGTTCTATTTCTTCTTTCAACGACTCCGTTTTGTTGCGGTGTTCTCACTGAAGAGAAGTTGTGAGAAATACCCTTACTCTCAAAGAAGGAATCAAGAGAACTGTTTTTTGAATTCAGTCCCATGATCACTCCTTATTGAGCGAACGGTCAAGTTGTTCAGGGTTTCCATCTTCCGAACAAAGGTGATGAGTTCTTCAGGGGTGTCACTCTTATAACGGAGAAACATAACCCATGTATATCGAGAGAATTCATCAACTATGACCAGCGTATATTTCTTTCCAGCGATGGATTGTTTGTTAACAGGGCCAAACAAATCCATGTGGAGAAGTTGTAGAGGAGATGACACTGAGGAAACTTGCTTTGACTTAAAGCTTGCTTTGGTCTGCTTGCCTTTTTCACACGCTGAACATAAGGATTCTTTGGCATATGAGTGCTGAGGTAGACCAGTGACTAACTCTTTTGAAGAAAGAGTGTTCAGTGTCTTGAAGTTGAGATGAGAGAGCCTCTTATGCCATAGCCATTTGACATCAGATGAGGCTTTTTAGAAGAAACAGGAGTTCTCAGTGGTTGTTGATTCCATGTTTATTACATAAACATTTTCCAAACGATAACCGCTGAGAGCTATCTTCTCCTTTTTGTCAGCGACAAAGTAGGATTCCTTAGTAAAGATTACTTTGTTATCCTTGTCGCAAAGCTGACTGATGCTTAGAAGATTATGCTTCATCCCTTCAACATATGCGACTCTTCTGAAGGTTGTTGTACCATTAGAGAGTACACCAAACCCTCGGGTATGTCCTTTTCCATTTCCACCAAAAGTTACAGAGGGACCCTTCTATTATTTGTACTCAATGAGCAGGTTCTTCATACCAGTCATGTGTCTAGAGCATCCGCTATCGAGATACCAGATACCCTTCTTAACCTGCATTAAAAAAGAAGATTAGTTTTTCTTGGGTACCCAGTTAACCATGTGTACACACTTGTCATTGGGGGTAGAAGAGGAAGTGGAAGGTTCAGCAGTCTTCGCAGCATTTGAAGATTCAGCTTTGTCAGTCTTCACTTTGGTTAATTTCTTAACCTCAGTGGTCTTCTTTGCCTTGGGGGCAATGATCTTCACCTTAGCTATCTTTTCAGCTTGGGTGGCTGTAGGGCACTTACTAGCAATATGATTGGTAAGTCCACAATGATAACATTTCCTATAACCAAAAGTAGTTCTAGGACCATTTGCATGCTGAGCTTTTGATTTTGAATTAGAAGGACCAGCACCAAGTAAGTTATTGGCTTTTGAAATGAGAGGAACATTCAGTTCTTCGGATTTCTTACCAATAATTTCCACTTTGATTCTAGGAGTAGATCGCTGAATGGATCCACGCTGAATAAATCCTGAGATCTTATTCTTTGAATCAGAGGGATAAGTCACTGAAGCTTTAGAAGCGTTCAGCTTTGGTACAGAGGTACCCTTCTGAGGATTTTGGTTAAAAGCAATTCCTTTACCTTTGTTTTTAAAGACTGAGGTAGGTTTTGGATAAATAACTTTTTCTTTACCTTTATAAGTTAAGGTAGAGATTTCCTCAGGGATAGGCGGTTTAGAAGAGGAACACTAAGATGAGAAAGTGTCAGGGATAGAGGATACAAACATTCCAAATTTAAACATGGAACGGTCAGTGGTTGGTTCTAGAGTATCAGCTTTGTAACCAAGACCACGTTTATCACTCAGGGGAATCTGAGACTTAATTATCTCTGTGATCTTTGTTGAGGAATTATACCATCCATCAACAGTAGCTTTTTCAGCTTTTAATGCAGCGATAGCTTTTTCGCTCTCGATTTTGACTAGCAGATTTAAGTGAACTTGATCTTTAAAATCTTCTTCAATTTTAGAAAGATTTTCTATTTGAGGGTGACAGTTTTTAAGCTGTTCAACGAGATCAAGGTTTTGATTTTCAACTACAGTTTTGCGATTCATGGCTTCATATAAACTTCTAGTCAAGAGATCGATCTTTCGAAGACTATCAGCTTCATCAATATTTGCAATATTGGTAAAGAAGGAAGGTGATACCTTAGTAGCAGAGGTTGAAGTAGAGGGAATGTCAGATTTGTCTTCCTCATCTTCAAGTTTGGCCATGAGACATAGATTGGCTTCATCATCATCTTCAGAGTCAGATGATTCTTCTTCGTCAGAGGCATCCCAATCATAGTCAACCATGAGGCCTTTGCCTTTCTTCTTAAAGGTTTTCAGCTTTGAATAACTTTCTTTCAGCTTTTTGTATTTTTCATCTCTAGTCCTGTGAGTAAAGTTTTTCTTGGGAAAAGCTGAGGGTCTAGAGACTTTCTTTGACCTGCACTCGCTAGCAAAATGTCCTATCTTTTCACTGTTATAGCAAGTAGCAGTAGCCTTATCAACAGGGGTTGATGATCTTGGCTTGTCAGTAATAGCAAGAGGTTTGTTCTTCTTGAAATTACTCTTTCTAGCAAATCTCCTGAACTTATTAGCCAGGAATGCCAGAGTTTCATCATTATCTGAAACGTCAGAGTCTGATGATCTTTCAGAGTTAGTTTCCAACTCCGTGACAGTGATAGTCGATCGTTGAGTGGAAGGTGACTCTGAGATTAAAGCAACAGGGGTGCTTTTGGAATCTTTTACAAGATTCTTCTTAAGATGACTCGATTGCTCATGATTCAGCATCGTGCCATATAAGGTAGAAAGGGTCATTGATCTAAGATCTTTTGACAGCTTGAGACACATTGGATAACTGTCCCAGCTTTCAGGTAAACATTCTAAGAACTTTGTCAGCACTTCAAAGTTAGAATATTCCTTACAAACAGTTTTTAGATCTATAATTAAGCAGTTAAAACGTTGGTGTACTTCAAAGAGAGTTTCATTCTTACCACAAATGAAGCTTTCATACTGTCTTACCAGGTTGATCTTTCGAGAGTCCTGGACTTCAGAAGTACCTTCATACTAAACACAGATTGTGTCCCACATAGCTTTTGAGGTTTTCAGGTTCATGACGGAATGGTAGACTTCGTCAGGAAGAGCCATGGAGAGTATGGATCTGGCTTTGGTGTCGATAGCCACTTTCTTCTTATCTTCATCAGTCCACATATGAATTACCTTAGGAATCAGCCTTTCTGGAATAGCAGGTCTATTCTCAGCGGCTGGAACTGCAGCATCAATTCTTACAGGAATATATGGACCGTGTTCAAGATAGTAAGGCATAGTAGGGTCTACACCTTCTAAGAAGAGAATCATCCTATTTTTCCATAGATTAAAATTATCTCTGGAGAATCTAGGGGGTTTTGCAAGAGAACCGTTGTCAATATAGTTTATGTTTGTGTTGGTAGCCATTTTAGGAAATAGCAAGGAAGATAAATCTTAGTATAGATCAGATCTTGTTTATGAGATTAAACAAATCCTCTCTGATACCACTTGTTGGTCCCGAAAGGCTATACAAGTTTGTAGAAGGCGGGGGGTTTGAATACAAACACACGTTTTTACTTTTCTAAATTGTTTATTGATAAATCAAGACAATTTACAACTTGTTGCGGAACAAGATTAAGGATAAACCTACTCTTAACAAGTCTTGAGAAACACTAAGTTTCTTGCACTAGAAAGAGTTAAAGAAATTACGAATAATATCTTAACAATAAGAGAGAAATAAGAAGATGGTCCGAGCACACTTCAAAACTGAAGTAAGGTTCTTCTTATATACTGCATGCATTTAATGCATGGCAGTATGGCTTTACACGTGGCAGCAGCTGAGTGGTTGTATGTCATTGACCTTTGTAGACAACCTTAGTAGCTGCATGGTGCACAGTATAGAATCAGAGTTGTTGTACGATTACAGAAAAAAGGGATGTCCGTTCTGACAATTCGTACGGAGACGTGCAAGGGAGGTAAGACAATAGTAACATGCAGGGAGACTTCATGACCAGCTTTCGTTGAGTCAGATCTTTATCAGCGAATGATAAAGTTCAGCGATTGCTGAAGTCTTCTACTTGATACTTCACGTTGAATGGACAGGTCTTGCTTCGCTGATATCCGCATCAGTTCATGAGTAGACTTGTCGCTGGTTCTTGAGCTTGATCTTCGACTTCAGCGTAGAACTTTGGTTGACGTGAAACTTGTCTTCAGGATTCATAAGTAAACAATTAACTTATCAGCGATCATCTCATAGACTGAACAGTCTCAGAGCTATAAGATGATGAACAGTGTTCGCTGAATGTCTAATTCAAAGAGCGAGAGTTCCTATCAGCGGTATTGTAAAGTCTTAGTACTTATCAGCGATAGTGAAACTCTAATACATATTTTTTACTTACAATTTTCACTAAGTGTTTAAGAGAGGGTCATTATCAAATCACTGAGGGTTTGGATCAACATAATATTCTCACCATTATCATGATGGTCAACATAATCAAGGAACCTATCCTTCTATTTCTCAAATTCCCCCGGAAACAAGACAGGAGGTTTGTCCTTCGAACCAATAACCAACATATCCTTAGTCGTCGTCTTGATATCAAAACTTGTTTATGATCTTTAAACAAATCAACACAAATCTTCAGCCAATTACAACCTCTGAAAGTCTACTTATCGCACAAAAGTTCACATGACAAGAATTTAATCGCACAAATATCATGCGATAAAAAGTTTTATCTCACGCTAAGTAAGCAACAAAAATTTTGATCGCACAAGGTACACGCGATAACCACTGTTTACTCAATCTTGTCTCACAAAAGGTATGCGACAAAAGGTTAATCGAACAAGCTTCATGCGACAAAACACTTATCTCTCAAGACTTGAGCGATAAAGATGAATATCTTTGTCGTGCTACAAAGATGAACACTTGACTTGCGATAACGATGAACTCAGATATGAAGCTTTTCTAACTGTTCAAATCTGCTCCATTTTTGTTGAAACTTGGTAGGGTTGGTCGTAATGAGGTTCTGAACACAATTAGTTCTGGTCTAACACCAAGAAAACACCAGAAAGTGCGAGTTTCGATTCAAAACAGTGAGTTCGACTCACTTTTGAAAAATATCCAAAAATCTTCAAATTCTCTACCAAATCTTGTAATCCAGCGAAATTGAATTGCGCATGCAGAACCTAACCAATATCAAATCCGAGTAATATGAATAGCAGAACTTGCTCCAATTCGTCCAAAACAGATAAAATCGGAGTATGGGTCAAAAAAACTCAAAAACTTTCCAAAATTACGAAAAATTGGCAGAAAATGGTATGATTTGCTTGCTCTGATACCAATTGTGATCCTATAAACAAGTGTAATTCAATCAATGATAACAATATGGACTCGATCGTTTGTATTGAATAAGGATGTTATGGGTACAATAGAGAGAATCACAGGTATTACAAGTTGTAAAGGTTCTATTACAAAAAGAACTAGAACAAGCTATTTGTACCTCTAGATAAATATTACAACGTAGTCCCTCAACTTCGATACAATAATATTTTCAACACTAACAGATTATGAATCTACCAAATTGATGAGGGGACACATCAAGCCTGCACAATTACCTCATTTACGTGAAGAAGTAACTTGCCTCCTTTACTCTTATCACATTTGTGATCTTATAGATAGAGTATTGAAGCTAATGCATCATATTTAGATTTTTGAATTGCATCTTCACATTTCTCACTCTAAACATTTAGGAACCTAAAAGTGAAAATGTTTTTAGTGTTTTTGTCCATATTGTTCTGGTACAATTTGTTAATTCCTACTTGTGCATATTGGTTTGTTTTGTAGTTTTAGTCATCAAGTTTAAAAACGACATAAATCTAATTAAGTGAAAAACCATATGATGTTGATGATTTTTGTTTATTGTTATTTGGAATTTCTTGGTTCATACCTTTTTTTATCTCTGTCCAAGTAGGGTCGTTGCAGTTTTTGAGTTATCCTACAAGTTTGAACCAATTCGGTACGACGTTATGCTTCATTTTGGTGTTCACTATGTAGGTAACATTTCCATTTAAGCGGTGTTGACTTCTCATACAAGTTTCCCAGACTTTGTTCATGTTCTTATTTGTTATTTATTAACTATTTATTTCTTCTTGGCTATGTATTCTTTTAGACTAGGATTTTGCCGACTCTTTGCTAATCATTGAGCTCTTGTAGAGAATATGATGATTGGGGATGGATAAGTTTTGTAAGATGCAGGTAGCATGTATTATGAAGTGATTGAGAAATGGATTGTTATTGTTGGTTGAGTAACTTTAAGGTTCATTGTTATTGTTATCAGTTTTAAAAATTCATTGCTATTGTTGGTTGATCAATTTTTTAGGAAGAAAAAACTCGAGCATGATGGAAAAACCAACACTAAAAGTAAATTGGTCACTTTAATCATTAAGATGGTTTATTTAGCATAACAAACAAATAACAATTTAAGTTAATTTATACAAAATATGTAATCCTGCTTAACGTAAAACAATCAAACAACCCCTAACTTTTTACTTAAACAATTGATATCATTTGCCTTGCTCATGGTTGGTTTAAGATAAAAAGGAATAAAATCTATCTTATAGTTCAACGAAGTTGAGTTCCACATTAGGTGCGGGTATAGCCTCTTTATCGCATGGGGTATATGAATGCATGTTTACATATTATCCATTCAAACCCTGATTTTTTGTGAGTTATACCAAATATATTTCTCGTTTTACAATAAATATCTCATCCCATCACATTGTGCGTGCATGTAACTAATATAATTAAATAAATTGAATATTATAATAAGATAACTAATACTAGAGTTGCTAAAATAGAATAGTTGTCGAAGTTATATGCAATTTTTTAAAAACTTTTAACTTTTTTATTTTATTTTAGAAAAACTTTGACATAACTATTAAAAATGTTCTTATAACAAGAACAAAAATATTCATGCTAAAACTCAAAAGATATTAAATATAACAGAAATTAATTGAAATGCCCAAAGTTTGACTCATCACTTACTAAAATGCCCAAACTCTCCCCAATTTAACCAAAATACCTTAAAAACCGCGAAAATACCTCGTGATCATGGACCCCTTTAAGAAAGTTGATTTTTTGTCCGCAAAGGACATGATTTGACCGCGATTTGAATTGGTTGTTCACGATTTGTATTTGGTTATCCTCGATTTGGATTGTTTGTCCTTGTTAGCTCCAATATTCATAATATTAGAAGTATTGAAAAATAGGCTAAGTATAGAAGACTTCGACAGAAGCTCTGCCGAGTGATCACAGAAGTTCTACGGAGTCACCAAAGCTCTGCGAAGACTGCCACAGAAGCTCTGCCGAAGTAAACAAGATCATTCAACACCAAGACCCAAGATAACCAGAAGACTACTCACAAAGGATCGAGCCGCAGAACCTCTGTCACCCATGACAGAGCCTCTGAGGAAAAGATTGAAGACTTGGAAGATATTTATAATATCTTACCACTGTTACAGAAATATCTTGCTACTATTCCAGGATCCGTTCATCAACTTGTACAAAGCATGGTCTGACAACAACACGTGTCAAACTCCGATAGGAATCCTTGCAAGTTGATATTAGAGCATTTAATGCATGCAGTTTTCTAACTGTTCATGCCATCCCTTCTCTCCTGTAGCAATAGTCCTTTTGTCGAGAATAGATCTTTTGTAGTAGTATAAAAGGAAGACTCATGTTGAGTTCTTCCTTACACACACCCACATATACACGATATATACTCACACATGCAAAAACACTTGCACACAAGTAAAGTCAAATCTGTTCTAAGTGTTCTTAATCAAATACAGTAATCTTTGAGATATTCATCTGTTCTTCATATACTGTTTATTTGGTATTTTGTGTTGTTTCTATATAAACATATATGTTAGTTCTTCAAATACGCTTCCGCAACACATCTTATTTGAACTAATAGATTAGAGAATCTTTGTTAATCAAATACGGGAACCAACAATTGGTATCAGAGCAAAGCTTGATTTTCAATATCAAGTGATCCTCGTTTAACAAGATTATTGGTAGAAACGTGGTCTGATTTTAAACTGTTTCTTCAGTTAAAACTCCATAAAGTGCACTGTTAAAAGCTTCAAAACCCAGAAAATCTTTACAGATTATTCTTTCAGACTTTTTAGTGTCATATCTTTATTCTGAAACTTCCAACTCTTAAAATGACAAGCGCACAAAATTTCTTCACAGTTGGTTCATTAACCAAACCACCTTCTCTTCTACGAAATGAGTATCCTCAGTGGAAAATAAGAATGATCCATTTCTTTGAGGGTACTGATAAAGAGCTCGTACAATACCTTTATAATCCTCCAAATGTCCCTATGTTAACAGTACCTCGTGTTCCAGCTACAGCTGACACTACTGAAATCCCTTAGCACTAAAAACCTAAAACCAGGGGTGGTTGGTCAGATAAAGATAGAGAAAAAGATGAACTCGCGCAGAAAACTAAAAGAATTCTGATCATGGCAATCCCTAACGACCTCTTCCAATCCTTAGATGCATGCGAATCTGCGTATGATCTTTGGAAAGAACTGGAAAAACAACTTGAAGGGGGAGCTAAAACTCAGAAAAACCGAAGGGCTCAATACATAAACGAATATTACACTTTTAAAGCCCTGACAACTGAATCTCTGCAGTCAACATATGACAGGTTCAACTCTTTGATCAATAATTGTAAGAAGTTCGGCATCCACAGAACTTCTGAAGAAAATAACGTCATGTTTCTCAAAAGTCTAAATGAAGAATGGCTCCAGTTATCTATGTCTTTACAAACCAATCAAGATTTAGATTCTTGGACTCTCTCAGACCTCTACGGAACATTAGCTGGTCAAGAGCCTCAAGTAGCACAAGCAAAGACACTAACCATTGCACCTCTTGCTTTGGTTAGCAAATCTACAAAAGAAGAAGAGAGGCCGAGGAAAGAAAGAGCAACAGAGGAAAAGAAGAAGGAGAAAAAGAAAAAGGTAGTGGTAGTTGACAGCGAAGAAGAAGAGATTATGGGAGAAGGAGATATCACTCTGGCATCAATAGAAAAATCCTTAGCTCTATTGACAAGAGAATTCAGAGGAAACCAAAAGAGTTCTGTAAATGAAAGATATGACAGAGATAATAGAGAAAGAAGAGAAGAATCAGCTGACCGACAGAGGTCAGACGACAGATATAACGACCAACAGAGGTCGAGTGATAGGTACAACAGGGGAAATGACCGACAGAGGTCAGATGACAAGGCAAGCTACACACCACAAGAATGCTACAAGTGTGGTAAGCCCGGTCATTATGCAAACGAATGCAGATCGGAAAAAGGTGGTGACCGACAGAAGTCCGACGATCGTGCTGGTAATACTTCCCAGAATCAAGGTTTCTACAACTGTGGGAAACCAGGCCACTTTGCAAATGAATGCAGAAGCAGACCCAATCGCCCACAGAAGGACTCAGCTTTTTAAAAAAGAAAGCTGAGTATTATGCTCAAAAATCACTCATGGCGAACAAAGTAGTGAACAAGGAAGATTGGGAGTCAGATACAACCTCTAATGAAGAATACACCAAAAGTGCCTTGTTCTATGGCATGGCAGAAATCAGCTTCGACTCTGACACTGAGGTATCCAATTCAAACTCCACCTCTAGTACTACAGAAGTTGATTTACTTATAATTAAAACTGAAAATGTTGAACTGAAAAGGACTTGTGATGATATTCAGAAAAAGCTCACTTTTTATGAAAGAGAAGCTAGACTTCTCACTGAAGAAAAAGGAAAAAATTTCAAAGAAAAGGAAGAATTAGAAGCACACTGGAACAAGAATCTATTTCCTTTAAAAGAGAAATTTTCTAAATTAAATACATCTTTAAAATCCAAATCAAAAGAACTTTCAGATTCTGAGAGCGATAGACTAAACATTTTAGCTCTTAAGGAATATTTTCAAAAGGAAAGAGAAGTCCTTTGGCAAGATCTACTTAGAAGAGATGTTTTAATTAAAAATTATCGTGATGCACAAAAGGTGTATGAGAAAATAAATACTCAAATAGGAAGGCGAGGTATTGGGTACAGTGACATTAATCAAGGTACATAAAACAAAAAGAATAAACCTTTGTCATCTCTATTTACTTTAGGAAAAATCAACAAACCTAATTTTCCAAACATAATCTCTGTAAGCAAGAGAGTAAAAATCTCTGGGGAACCTCACTTAAGGAAACCCATGAAGATGATAAATGTGTGGTTTGAAAACATAGATTTATCACCTTCACCCTCTATCAAAAGAGGATCCAAACCAAAGAGATATCTGAAAACTCAAGATCAGATAGGAATCTTCAAGTTTGGTAAACCAGAGACTCAAACTCAAGTTGCTTTTGTCTGCACAATAGATTCTGAAAAGAAATTATCTGCAGAAGCACTTGAGTTCAAACCAACCTTTTCAGTAGAAAAACTAAGAAAATTAATTGAAAAGGAAATAATGGTAATCGGAAAAATAGATGTTTTGAAAAATCCATGTACACCTTCTATAGATCAAAAACTCTCTGAAAAGATCTTATCAGACACCTCTGTTGATTTAGAAAAAAATTCAGATGAAGAAAGCAAGTATGACACATGCTCGGAAAGTCCAGCCTCTGTTGAAAGATATAATGGTGACTCAACCTCTGTATATGAGGACGATTCATCCTCTGACAGATCAGAGACTGACTCTAAGTCAGAGATCGGACCTAGTGACACAGAGGTTTTTAAACAAACCTCTGAAGTTCTTAACAGAACTATTCCTCCAAAGGAGAAAATCACTGGAATTCCAATCTGTCCGGATTTTTTTAATATGTGCATACAAGCCAAAACCTCTATTGAGCCTGAAAATTTCAAACAAAAAGGGTTAATGCCACTCAAAATCCAAAAGATTCAAAGTTTTTAAAACCCTTAAAAATTAAAGAGAACCCAACATGGCAACAAAAGGGTAAATGGCCAAAACCTAACAAATCTTTTTCATCTGTGACAGTGAAATCAACAGAAGTTCACCACAGAAGGGACTCACAGAAGGCTGCTACAAACAAAGATTTTTGCCAACAATCTAATCTACATAAAACTTCTTGTAATAGGAAGCCATATGCTAGAATAGAATGTAATGCCTCTGTGGCCCAGTTTAATGCTTTCAATGAAAATTTCAAGCAAATCACTTCTGATGTTCTATACTGTCATTGCTTTGATCTTATGTTCAAATTAAAAAATCATTTCTGTAGTTCAAATTGTTTTCTCTCTGCACCTAAATCAAATATTAAAGAGAAACAAATTGATTCTTCGACAAAAGATAAAATGTATTTCAAGAATGCTAAGGCAAACTTGAAAAATTATGACGAAACTGGACCCATATGGATATGGGTACCTAAAACTCTGTGATTGTCTTGCAGAAGCAGTATGTGCCAATATGGTATCTAGACTCCGGATGCTCAAGGCACATGACTGGCAACAAAGGTCTTTTATCCACGTACCAAGAAAAACAAGATGGTGGATCAGTGACCTTTGGAGACAACAAAAAGGGGCATATTAAAGGCTATGGAGTCATAAAGAAAGAAAATATCACCGTACACAAAGTTGCATATGTTGATGGCCTTAAACACAACCTACTCAGTGTCAGCCAACTTTGTGATACCGGATTCGATGTACTATTCAAGAGAACATTCTGTTCTCTACTAAGTGAAGACACCGGAATATAACTTCTGCGAGCCAAAAGAAAAGGTGATCTGTATCTAATGAACTTCAATGCCAAAAACAAGGACAACATTTGTCTTGTTGCAAGCAAAAGTGAAGAAGCCTGGCTATGGCACAACAGGTTCTGTCACTTAAACTTTCATACTCTAGATAAACAGGAAAAACTTAATTTGGTCAAAGGTTTACCTAATGTTAAATTTAATAAGGATCACTTATGCTCTGCCTGTGAAATGGGAAAACTCAAACGAGCTTCCCACAGAGGCAAAACTGATATGTCTTGTCCTAGGCCTCTGTACATGCTTCACGTTGACCTCTGCGGTCCAATCGCTATACAGAGCCTAGGTGGCAAGAAATATATATTTGTCTTAATTGATGAGTATTCACGATTTACATGGGTTGAATTTGTCAGAAAGAAATCAGATGTTCCATGCATCCTGATTAATCTAATGAAAAGAATCCAAGTTCTTTATGAGTGCAGAATTATGAAGTTACGAAGTGACAATGGCACAGAATTCAAAAACTGTGTCATTGAAGCCTATCTCACAGAAGAAGGAATATCCCAGAACTTCTCTGCCGCTCGCACCCCACAACAGAATGGGGTGGTCGAACGAAAGAACCGCATGCTCGTGGAGGCTGCAAGAACCATGCTTTCTGCATATGGATTACCAATGACCTTTTGGGCAGAAGCAATTTCAACTGCTTGCTATACCCAAAATCGTTCAAGAATCGTGAAAAGACACATAAAAACTCCTTATGAATTAATCAACAAACGGCGACCAAACATCAAGTTTCTCCATGTGTTTGGATGCAAATGCTTTGTCTTAAACGACAGAGACTCAAGAGGAAAGTTTGAAGAAAAGGTTGATCAAGGCAAGTTCATCGGATACTCTGCCGCTTCCAAAGCCTACAGAGTTTACCTTCTATAGTCACGCACGATAGTAGAAAGCATCAATGTATCCTTTGATGACTCATTCCAAAAGACTTCTGAACAACTCAGTTCAGAACTCGGGCTAAACAGGGAATCCTCTGGAATCTCAAAAACAAATGAAGATTTAGGTCTTCTATTCCAAGAGATGTTCAACAACGATGTTGATCCCTCTGCTGGAACCAAAAGAACCTCTGCAGAATCACCTTTGAAGGACATAAGTATCTCTCTATCTGATCCATTTAATACCTCATCTTCTTCTGAAACTACAGGTATTGAAAATCGAACAGAAGATACGATGAGAAAAGATTCAACAACAGAGGTAATCCAAAATCTAACAAATCCAACAGAGGAAGAAACACCCGAAGGAATACCAAAGGAAAGTGAAGATGAAACCACAATTCCTACAGAGAAGGAAATTCCAACTCTAATACCCATTCCGACGGAAGCTGAACTAAACACATGGACAGAACCATCAAACACTTCAACCACAGAAGTTCAACTTGATGACTCAAATGATCATCTTCCACGAACAACTCAATGGACAAAAAGCCATCCTCCAAACCAAATCATCGGTAATCCCACTGATAAGATAAAAACAAGGTCAACTTCTGCAAACTTATATTTCTTTACCAACTTTATCAGTATGATCGAACCGAAAAAGATCTCTGAGGCCCTGGAAGACCCAAATTGGGTGGATGCTATGCAAGAAGAGCTTCTGCAGTTTGAGCGAAACAAGGTCGGGACTCTAGTTCCTCTGCCACGAGGGAAACAGGCCATAGGGACTAAGTGGGTCTTCAGAAACAAAAAGGATGAGGAGGGAGTGATCATTAGAAACAAAGCAAGACTGATGGCCAAGGGATATCGCCAAGAAGAGGGCATAGATTACGATGAAACTTTTGCCCCTGTTGCACGGCTCGAAGCAATAAGAATTTTCTTAGCCTTCGCTGCCCATAGAGGTTTTAAAGTATATCAAATGGATGTAAAATCTGCCTTTCTCAATGGTGAAATTCAAGAAGAAGTATACGTCCAACAACCACCAGGGTTTGAAAGCTCAAAGTACCCAAGGTATGTCTATTACCTCGACAAAGATCTATATGGACTGAAACAAGCTCCAAGAGCATGGTACGAAAGACTTTCTACCTTTCTTCTCAATAACGACTACAAAAGAGGTACCACTGATACAACTCTGTTCTTTAAAGGAGAAGGAAATGAGCTTATTCTTGTACAAATATATGTAGATGACATTATTTTTGGGTCAACAAATGCATAAAAATGTAAAGATTTTGAAAAACTCATGCAGAGTGAGTTTGAAATGAGTATGATGGGAGAATTAACCTTCTTCCTCGGACTTCAAGTCAAACAAACATCAGAAGGAATTTTCATAAACCAATCAAAATATGTCTCTAACATACTTGAAAAATATAGCCTCTCTGATGTCTCTGTCATGAAAACCCCAATGGCCACTGGAAATAAACTATTTTCAGATCCAAATGGCATCTCTGTCGAGTGCACGCTTTACAGAGGAATGATTGGATCTTTATTATACTTAACAGCCAGTAGACCTGACATAATGCATGCCACATGCCTCTGTGCAAGATATCAAGCTAATCCTAAAAAGTCACATTATATTGCTGTAAAAAGAATCTTCAGATACCTCAGAGGGACCAAAAATCTTGGCCTCTGGTATCCACAGAACTCTGGTTTTGGACTAAAGGCATACACAGATTCAGATTATGGAGGATGTAAACTCGACAGAAAGAGTACCTATGGGAGTTGTCAATTCCTAGGTGGGAAATTAGTAAGCTGGACTTCAAAGAAACAGAATTGTGTCTCAACATCTACGGCAGAAGCTGAATATGTTGCTTCTGCTAGCTGTTGCTCTCAAGTTCTGTGGATGAAAACACAACTGAAAGACTTTGGTCACATCATCTGCAAAATCCCCATCTTCTGTGATTCCAAAAGTGCAATTGCCATCTCTGCAAATCCAGTACAGCATTCAAAGACAAAGCACATAGATATCAGGTATCACTTTCTGAAGTATCATGTTGAAAACCAAACAATCGAGATGCATTTTGTACCAACAGAATTTCAGCTTGCTGATTTATTCACCAAGGCACTTGATGAGAAAAGATTCCTTTACTTGGTGGGTAAATTAGGAATGATAAACATGACTTAAATCTCTGTAAGTATCTTATCTTCATTTTAAAAATATGTAAACTTTTTTTACTTTTAAATGTAAATTCTAAAATCTCAATTCTAAAAACAACAGAGCTTCTGTAGGACTCCTTAGAACCTCTGACGATCCCTACAGAACCTCGGATACACTTGACCTAGGTTATGTACATTAATTCTAAATCATTGAACCAAGCATAGGTCAAGGGGGGCAGAAGGTGAACATACTTGATCTACAGAGGTTGATTAGATCAAGGGGGAGCAAAAGGAAACCTTGCTTAATCTACAGAGATTTATAAGTCAAGGGGAGCAAAGGAAGAGATGAAATTCAAGAAGAAAATAACTTTGCCGGACAAAGAAAAACAAAAAGGTTGGTATCTCGTACAAATTCTTTTTGAAAATAATTTTCTAGGACACAAATTTCTAAATATGTTCTAGAAACATTATTAAACACATTCCAAATAAAAGTTGATCAAACAGAATATTGAATTTTCCATTATTAGAAATTTAAGGTCACAGACCCTCTGCTGAGTTCAACAGAGGTTCTGCAAGAAAAAGCTCTGATCATAAATCAATAATCTTGGAAACTTTGTAAATCTACTAAGGTAAGAAATCGTCAACACAATCAACCGCAGAATCTCCACCCAACGAGCAAAGGGATCAACCAAAAAGGTACTACCTGTACTTCAATTTCAGAGGATTCTAGGTATCCTACTAGAACCTTTGATTGCATTAGAGAAATGGCCAATGACAGGACCAGTTGTAAAAACCTATCCCATGGCAAAAAACGTAACCACAGAACACGAGGATCGATATCTCTTCTGCAGACCTCTATCACAGGCACTTCTAGACTACGCGGGTGATCAAGACTTAAAGTCAGCTTACATACGCGATCACAATTCCTAAACCAAGTCTTGTGACACCCCTGCGTATAGGAGCCAGATTAGGAGACATAGTAGTTGAAAGAATGAGTGACATAGAATTGACAAAGGCCTTGGCAAAACACATCAACCTTCAGGATAGCTTCCTTGAAAAGAGAGAAAACCTATCTGCCTCTAAGAGAAAATCCTCTGCATCATCTTCCAAAACGAAGAAACCTCGCAAGGAAAAAGAATCTGCAGAAGGAACCTCTACAAGCTCAGCTCAACCATCTCCATCCCAATCAACCGAAGTTGGATCTTCTGCCTACTCCCCTCCAAAAGAAAAGAAGAAACGAAAACACATGATTTCTGAAGAGGGAGCCCCTAAGCCAAAGAAGAGGAAGACCAAGAAGAAGAAACATACCACACCTCTGCGGTCCATTGCAGAGGAAGTCGAACAGGAAGAGGACACCCAAGAGATGCCTCTGCAAATACCCTCTCCAATAAACTTTGCAGATCAACAGGGACTTTAATGCCTTCCTCAACAATCCCGAGATTGCTCACACCTTAGATCCATCAGGATGGATCGCAGAACCTTTGGATCAGAACATACAGACTACAGAGGTTATGCGCACAACAGAGGCAACAATGCCACCTCATTCCAGTTTTGACGCTCAACGTCGAACCCCTCAACATACAATATAAGTCATTTCTGCAGCTCAATGTACACAACCTATGCATCCTCACGTTCGAAAACTCATAGGATCTCATTTTATATATGATTCCTTAAGAGAAGAAGCAGAAGCAGAAGCAGAAGCGCCAACAGGGGAAACTGAAGAAGAAGAGGTAAGCATAGATTTTGTCATAGAGGAAGAGGTTAGGGGAGAAACCACAGAGGTTTCAAAAGAAAAAGATGCCGCAGAAGTAGAAGGCACAAATCCCCAACCCCCTCCAAGTGTAACCCACATTTCTGATACCGCCGGTCTAGCGGCAGAGGGTATAATTGAAAAAGAGCAGCACAACTCGATCCTAACCCCACCCAGCCAGCCAGAGGTTACTCTTTCAACCTCTGTGCCTATTATAACCGGGGAAACCAATCCTGGGGAGTCCTCTCAAAAGGTCTCACCCATAGTTCGTGATTTATTGCCCCAAATCACACCTGACATTCTTGCAGAGGAATTCGTTTCCTCTGCCACGCACACTACAATAGGGCCCAACATCCCTTCAGAGGGGATTAGAGAGCACGAAGACGAAGAGACTCTAGACAAGTCTCCAGGTCAACAGAAGGATATTCCAATACCCACCTCTAGAGTGGATTTGGACAATGTTCTTCACAGAACTTCTGTAGAGTTTGCGGCACATGTTACTTCTACTCGAGGATCAGAAGGAAATCCTTCCGCCTTCAACGTACAAACAGGGGCGAAAGAAGGTGTCCAAGGAACAAGGACAAACTCTGGAGACGAATGTGTTCCTCCAGAGGTTACAACGAGTTCACACGTATCAACGGGTGAGTTCCAAACTGTAATACCCGGGTAAGTCCGTTAGACAAATTCCCTATCCGTTAAGTTTATGTAACGATGATATTTAAATGTTTAGGGTAAGTTTGAGATAAGTTATAAGGTTAGGGGTGTTTTAGTCCTTATTGAGTAGTTTGAGCCAAAAGTGTAAATTTGAGATATAAATATCTCAAACACTTCAGATATCCTCACTTTCCTCTTTAGAAACTGTGTGTGTGTGTGTTCTGAACGAAAGGAAGAAGACGAAGAAACCTACGGCTAGAGCATCAATTGATTTGGTTGAAGTTGATTTTGAGGTAAGCTCTTTTACATTTTGTGTTGTAATCAGTAGTATTAGACTTCTATCGGATTAGAAAGTTTAAATCATAGCTGTATAGATTTGATTTGGGTTCTGGATTAGAGAAGCGACCGACTGTGTTCTTGAAAGTCCCGGGGAAGTCCCGGTAGACTCCCGGTAATGTGAGTCCCGGTATTGCAGACTTCCGGTAGTGTAAGTTCCGGTAATGTGAACTCCCGGTATAAGAACTCCCGGTATAGGAACTCCCGGTACCCTAGAGTCCCGGTACCATGAAGTCCCGGTAGTGTTGTCTCCCGGTACTCTGGGTAGTCCCGGTACTGGTGGTAGTGTCCGGTTATAGTTTCTGATTCAGTCCCGGTACTGGCGTTGCCCCTTGACCCCATCCGCTAACCGGGTAGCGGAACCCCCGTGTTAAGTCGCTGTAGGGGAACATTTGAGAATAACAGTTATTCTATTTGAATTATTTCAGATACTGTGAATTCAAATTGAAAGACTGAATCTGTGGAAAAGACTTGGAAGCATTTTGTTAAACAATCATGGTGAGTTTTACTTTAAAACGTTTTTAACTGGAATACATATATGTGTTTATATATGTATGTGAGTATGTGTGAAATATATTTATGTGTTTGTATATATGAGACGGATACGTGTCAAGGTTTGATTATATGTTTATGTTAAAAGGATATATATATGGTTGGAAAAATGATGAAAGGTTTGTAAATGACAATATGATATATTGAGATATATATTGTATTTATATTGCACGAAACGAGTATAGGTGAGCCGAATTATTATTCGGCGGGGCTGTATGGAAATACAGCGGGGCTGCATGAAATTGCAGCGGAGCTATAGGGAATTACAGCGGAGCTGTATGTAATTGCAGCGGAGTCGACTGTATTTTAGTACAGTGACGATGGTTAGTTGGCTTGCTACCAACTAATATGGCCATGGGGATGAGAATGGGTTGAGGAGAGATACACGGTACACGAGTCTTGATGTGGTAATTAATATACGTGTGGTATATATATGTGACGTTTATATACTTATGGTATAGGTGTGTGTATTGGCAAAGGTTGTATTTAAATTATTTTGATACAAAGTATTATGTGAAAAGAGTTTGATATTGATTTTGAAAAAGACCAGGATTAACTCACTAGACCCGTTTGGTCTAACCCTCATTTTGTTTTCAAAAATATGTTTTTCCAGGTCGAGGAATTGATAGCGGCAAAGGAAAGAGTAAGGTGTAGACTGCCTTCGTGGACCGATGATGATTAGGAAGATGTTATGTATTTTGTAGTTACGAAACAAAAAGGACCATACTTGGTTTATTATGTAACTTTTGTTGTAATTCAATGATATGCGTGTATGTTATGTTATATGATGTATGCAATGGGAACCGGGTTGTTACACAAACCCTTGTCACCTTTGTGAATCAAACAATGAAAGAGTTGCAAAGCTCTTTCAATTCTTTTGCAGAAACAACATCCAAGGCCATCTCAGAACTGAACACCAAAATGGACAACTTGTCCACAGAGGTGCAATCTACTCTAGCCCAGATGAAGTCTGCTGCCACAACTTCTGCCACCACACCTGCCTCTGCTGTTGCTGATTTTGAAAAAGCGGCAACTTCTGCCTTCAACAACTCGATCAAAATATACCTGGAAAAGATGAAAGAACAAGTGTCATCATCAAAAGGTATTACTCTAGAAGAACTACAGAAGGCTCTACGACAAGTTCAGGAACAAACAACAGAAGCCACTCAAGCCATGAAGCCTAGCGACTACATTACCAGAGCACAGTTGACAGCACTTGGGCAAAGCATCTTGGATCAAATGACTGAATTTATCAGATCCTTCACCATAGCCAACGCATCTTACATAAAAGAATTCAAAGCCAGTGTGGGAAAGATGCGGTTCAACACAGAGGCCAAAGTCCAAATCCTTCTTGGTCTCTGTGATGATCTCTGTGCCAAAATGATGGCAGTCGGGGCAAAGAAACCTGATACTTGCAGAGTAGAGGGTACAGAAGATAAGAGTCAGGATGACTCTGATGATGATGATTCATCAGATCATCCTGAGGGGGAGAAACAAGGGGAGAAACAAAGGAAAACAGCTGCAAGCAGTCCTCCAATATCAGCAGTACCAATTTCCTCTGCACCCCCATCCCAAACCCAAACTCAGGAAACTCAACAGAAACCCACAGAGGAAACACCAGCCTCTGTGGAAACCACCTCTGCGGTTGAAAAAGATGTCCCTCAAGTTCAAATCCTGACATCTTCATCCTCAGAACAAGTTCCCTCTCCTCCACAAATACAATCAACCCAAACCAAATCCAACCCCAGAAGAAAATCCATCGCCCACAAACCTAAAAGACCAAAACGTTCTGCTATGTTTATCCTCAAACGAATGGAGTTTGTATCCGCCATCAAAGCGGCAAAACGTTTTACAGAAGAAACTTCTACAGAACCAAAATCACAAACCAAACCAACAGAACCATCACCACAAAAGACCTCAAAAACCGAAGTGTCAAAAACCTCAGAGGCAATCCCCAACATACCCACAGAAACCCCTACACCCAAGCCAACAGAAAACCCAACCCTCAAACCAACAGAAGCAATCCCAAAAAGTCCAACACATGCAACAGGTTCTGAGACTTCCCGAGCTAAAGACAAAGGAAAGGGGATCATGACAGAAGAACCAAAGAAGAAAAAGCCAGTACCTCAGTCGACAGAAAAGTTGATGAAGAGCTCATTCGATGCTCTTATCACTCCTAAACCTGAAGAAGACTGGGCAGTCAACAAAGATCCTCTGTCAGAAATTCCAATCCTTGATCCAAAAGCAAAGATGACAAAGGGAAGGGTTGCAGAGATAAAACGTCAAATGGATGCTCTGCAAAGACCAATACCTCCACCGAGTACTCAACATGCAGAAATGGAAGAGGTGGTGTATAGGTATCTTTACAGACAGCAACATCAGAACAATCCTCAGCCACACATCCAAGATCCTCAACTCAGAGCTGAACTTGATAACACCTTCACCAGAACAAAGCCAAATGCAAGGGCAGAAGTCTTATCAGAGTCTAAAATAGAAAAGGTAATCTACTGCAAATTATCACAAACTAGAACCTTTCCAAAGATCAGGTACAATATCTACAAAGTCAAAAGGGAGAACAAGTCCGAAAATCAATTCTCAGATGCCGATATAAGGAACTTGAACCCCTACGATCTACCTGATCTTCTACTTTGGACGAAAGAAATCTTCGAAACCGACGCCAACAGAAGGGCCTATAAAGTGTTCAGGAAAGCAATAAGGGAAAAACTTCTGTTGTACAGCATGATAGACTTTCAGCTGGGAAGAGATCTTGGAGTCAGAAATCTAAGTCTAAGACCACCATAGGATCACTGCCCACTTTCTGCCATACCCAACTCAATAATAACAACACCAAGGTACGGGTTAGTGTCTAAGGATCCTGCTAGTCAAGTAAGACTCTTTGTAGAAATGGACTGTCAAAAGTATGCAACTAGTACTCTGAACAAGTTCATATTAATCTTAGAAGAGAACAGAGGTACTGAGCTTATGGATCGAGAATCAGCAGAAAGAATGATCAGAGAAATAGATGCTACAATTGGCTTAAGAGAACCCTGCATCAAATTCTATCACGAGCTCAAAGAAGTGGGATTCGACAACAGAAGTTTCAATGACTTCAAAGATGCAAATGTCTAAGTCTCATTTACTTATCTCTGTAAACTTTAAAAGGAAATGAAATGAATCTTTGAGGTATTGTTCAACCTCTGTCTATTTCACTTAGCTTAATTATGCATAGTCAAATTTTCATTTTTCAATACTTAGGGGGAGATTGTTAGCTCCAATATTCATAATATTAGAAGTATTGAAAAATAGGCTAAGTATAGAAGACTTCGACAGAAGCTCTGCCGAGTGATCACAGAAGTTCTACGGAGTCACCAAAGCTCTGCGAAGACTGCCACAGAAGCTCTGCCAAAGTAAACAAGATCATTCAACACCAAGACCCAAGATAACCAGAAGACTACTCACAACTGATCGAGCCGCAGAACCTCTGTCACCCATGACAGAGCCTCTGAGGAAAAGACTGAAGACTTGGAAGATATTTATAATATCTTACCACTGTTACAGAAATATCTTGCTACTATTCCAGGATCCGTTCATCAACTTGTACAAAGCATGGTCTGACAACAACACGTGTCAAACTCCGATAGGAATCCTTGCAAGTTGATATTAGAGCATTTAATGCATGCAGTTTTCTAACTGTTCATGCCATCCCTTCTCTCCTGTAGCAATAGTCCTTTTGTCGAGAATAGATCTTTTGTAGTAGTATAAAAGGAAGACTCATGTTGAGTTCTTCCTTACACACACCCACATATACACGATATATACTCACACATGCAAAAACACTTGCACACAAGTAAAGTCAAATCTGTTCTAAGTGTTCTTAATCAAATACAGTAATCTTTGAGATATTCATCTGTTCTTCATATACTGTTTATTTGGTATTTTGTGTTGTTTCTATATAAACATATCTGTTAGTTCTTCAAATACGCTTCCGCAACACATCTTATTTGAACTAATAGATTAGATAATCTTTGTTAATCAAATACGGGAACCAACAGTCCTCGATTTGGATTGTTTTGTCCGTAAAACACATGCAAATTGAATTGGTCCGTGAAACACAAGAATGTAAAGGAGTCCACGATCACGAAGCATTTCACGTGTTTTTTTTTGGGTATTTTGGTTAAATTAGGAGAGTTTGGACATTTAATAAGTAGGAAGTCAAAGTTAGGGCACTTTAATAAATTACTCTAGATGTAAACCTTAGAGCATCTACACACTTCTTCCACAAAATAAATATATTAAACAAAAACATTTTTTAATTTAATTAATCTTTGTTTGTTTAAACATTAATTATTAATATTATTTATATTATAATTTATTAGTTTAGAAAAAAAGTTTGATTTTAAATGTGTATGAAAGGTGTTATTGAAAAGTTGATGTGGCACTTTAGAAATGATTATGACCTTAGGCCATCCGCAACGCCTCGGGCTCGGGCTCGGCTGCGGGCTCCTGCGGGCTGTGGGCTTGGGGCTCAGGCTCGGGGTGCGGGTTTGAAAACCCGAGGAACCCGAACGATTTCATGTTTATTTAATTTTTTTTAAATTTTTTATTCAACGGCTCTTTCAAACGGCTACTTCTAAATCAATTTTTTTTTAATTTTTTTTCAATTTAATCACACTATATATATTAACCCTCAACCTCTTATTTTTTCACACCAACAATCTCTCAAACTCTCTCAAACTCTCTCAAACTCTCTCAAATTTCATCATGAATCCAAATAAAACACCTACATCCCGTCGTAACCGACCACATACACCGCAACCGCAAGAAGACCCGGAGCTTGGTTTCCAAGCGTTTACACAACCAGGTTATCGTCCGCAATTTTCGCAACAAATTCCGCCACAAATTTCGCAACAATGGTCGCAACAAAATCCGCCACAATATTTTTGCAACTCATTAGGCCATCCGCAACAAATTCCTTACCAACTTACACGTTCCGGTATGATTGAACAAGGTTTTACTCCGACCAACTTCAATCCCCCTTCACCCTTCATTAATCTCGCCGACGACATTGTTCCGGAAACCCAACATTCTAGCCCGCACACACCACAATCCATCTACACACAACCATCAAACCCTCAACCATCAAACCCTCAACCATCGAGAAAAGGAAAAAACAAACAATGAAAATAGAGCCCCCAAACAGATGTGGACTAAAGATGAGGAACTCGCGTTAGTGTCGGCGTGGGTTGACGTTTCGGAGGACCCCGTTATCGGTAATCCACAAACCCATGGTAATATTTTTATTTTTATTATTATTATTATTGTTATTATTAATATTATTATTATTATTATTATTATTCTTGTTAATATTCTTATACTTGAATTTACATAAATGTAGATAGTTTTTGGACCCGAATCGGGGAAGTGTTATTTAGTTCGATGGGTCGCGAAAATTATAGAACAACTCATCAACTCAACACCAAGTTCAACGACCTCAATAAAAAAATTGCTCTTTTTGGCGGCATCTACAACAACTTGGTCAATAATAGATCAAGCGGAATGAGTGATGCCGACATTTCACGAGTGGCACACGAACGGTACCAAGCACAACAAGGGTTTGCTTTCTCTAAAGAACAAGCTTGGGAAGTCCTAAAAAAATGTCCAAAATGGGGACCCGTTCCAACGATGACGACAACTTCATCGCGGGGTTCAAAACGTACCAAACCTTCCGATGATGACGATGACGACAACTTCATCGAGCAACTTCAACGACCCATCGGGAGAAACAAGGCAAAAAAACATCAACGAGTAATACGTCCGGGTCGAATACGAACGAAAGTGTTACTCAGTTGTTGACGACGTTCAACGACAAGATTTTGATGATACAATGGAATACAAAATGAAAAAACTCGATCTCGAAATCGAACGCTCAAAACTCGAACGAGATAGGTTGGAACAAGAACTCGAAATCGAACGCTCAAAACGATTTGAGAAAGACTTCGAGTTTTTCATGACCTCGCATGATCACCTTACGGGAGACGTTTTGAGGGTTACTTTAAAGAGAAAAGAGCAAATTAAAAAATTTCATAATTGGTAGTGTTTTGTATTTTGTAATTTTTATTTTTAATGAATTATATGAATTTTTATTTTTATTATTTATCTTTTTTTTATTTATTAAAAAATATATAAATATTTTTATTTTGTTAAATAATTAAATGTATAAATAAAAGAATTAAAAAAAATGAGGTGGCAAGAGGGCTTTTAGTTATGCGCTGGAGGTCTTTAGGGCTTGAGAAGAAAAGCTGATGTGGCGCTGATGTGGCATTAAGAGCTTGAGAGCTTTTATCTATGCATTGTGGATGTTCTTAGGGCATCCACAATGGCAAAGTCATTGCCAATGACTTGATGAATATAAAAAAATAAAAAAAGATGTGGGACCCACAATGACTTGATGAATAGCTTGGCAAGCCTCTCACAACCAACTCTTCAAAGACTTGATCTGCATCAAGTCTTTAGCAAATAAACCCAATTTTTTGTAATAAAAAAATATGTGGGGCCCATTTCAAGTCTTTCTTCAAGCTTTTGAAGTGCACCATTGGAGATGCTCTTAGAAGTGTGCGGATGATCCAACACTTTTTCTTTAAAAAAGCATTTCAATAAAATGCTCCTGTAACAACATTTAATGTGGATACACTTATTATTACAAGAATAAAATTTAGTAATCTTTTTCACCTTTAAGCAAAATATATTTCACATTCCCCTTTAGTTTGCCACCTCGGTATTGTCACCCCCCTCTCGTTTTCATTTACTACCATTTTACTTTCACTTTTATCGAGTCAAAACTTCAACCCCCTTCCACCACCTCCCTACCCCCCACCCCCACCACCCACCCCAGCCTCACCGCCATCCCAAGCACATAAAATTACATAAGCAACGCTGTTTCCCAAAAAAAAAAAAACTCAGACACACCAGAAGAAAACATCACTCTTTGTTTCTCACACTCACACACACATACACACACTCATCTAGAAACTATGAACATGGATTCTTCTCAATCTCATCATCAGAATCAAAACAACAACTGGCTTGCCTTCTCTCTTTCCAACACCAATACCCTCTTCCCACAACCACATCCCACCGCCTTCCACCACCACCCCCACCCCCACGGTAATTTAATTATACCCACATCTTCAAATCAACAAAAAACTAAGTGATCTTTAATATATGTGTCTTTATTTTTATTTAATCTTTTGCAGCTGAAGGAGATCGTGTGACTGGAACAACCAACCACCATAATTTGTCTATTCTCACCGGGGGCAGCCCCAAACTGGAAGACTTTCTCGGCGGTTGTGGCTCTGCTGCCTCTACTGGATCTGGTCCCGATGTTTGTCATTTCACAGATGAATCACACTCTTCGATTTATGACTCTGACTTAAAGACAATCGCTGCTACTTTCCTCCGTGGTTTCTCCACCGACAACCACCATCAACAGCTGGCGGTGGCTCCTACACCGCCGCCGCCACCGCAGGATAACCCTCCGGCTAAAAAGGCTATCGATACCTTCGGCCAACGCACTTCCATTTATCGTGGTGTAACAAGGTTGGTTTTTTTTATTATTGAATATTATTAATCCAAAAGATTGGAAAAAAGGTTTAAATTTGAATTTTTTTTTTGAATAAAATCTTGAAGGCATAGATGGACGGGGAGATATGAAGCTCATTTATGGGATAATAGTTGCAGAAGAGAAGGGCAAAGCAGGAAAGGAAGACAAGGTAAAGACTAAAGATACATGACTAACGATGATATCTAACATGCGCCAACTGCACCGACTAACATACACCGTTTATACAGACTAGAGATCTGAGTCATCCTGATCGGTTCATTTCATTTATTAAAACAAGGTTCTTATCTCGAGAAAAATAAATAAACGAAACCATCAACGGCTCAGATTTTCTGGTTTCAATAAAACCACTGGTTTCCACAACAAATTATTTCGTGGTTTAAGCTATCGTGCACATTTTTATGGCGTCTTTTCAAGAACCCTAATTCTAATCATTTTGTCTGTTTGATTTTGTTGCATGTACTGATTGATTGACGAATCTTTAGTTTACTTGGGTGAGTTCTTTTTGCCCTTTTTCATCTTTTAGTCTTTGTTTCAAACTATTATATTTGCATGCAATGAATCATAGATTAATCGTTTTGATTATTTCAATTCATCAATTTTAAATATTTTTAAATTTTTAATACTCCAGCAATTTTAGCTGGGTCTATATATTCAAATGGTCGGATTAAATTAAAATCAATTAAATTATTACTTTGATTAAAATTTATTCATAAATTTGATTAATCAGGTGGATATGATAAGGAAGATAAAGCAGCTAGAGCATATGATCTTGCAGCCCTCAAGTACTGGGGTCCGACCACCACCACAAACTTTCCGGTATGAATGCATTAATTCTTGATTTTGAAATTATTTTGGATTTTTGTTTCGATTTTAAAGAAAAATGGTACCTTCATATATTAATCATGTACATTTCTTTGTGTCTTAATTTGGGTGATCTTGATCTAGGTTTGCAACTACGAGAAAGAGCTTGAAGAAATGAAGAACATGACTAGGCAAGAATTTGTTGCTTCACTTAGAAGGTAATCAATTAGTCAATTTAATTTTGTATCATTTTATAAATTGTTATACTTTTTGAGGATAGAGGTTAGGTCTACTTACATTTCACACCTTGGACCCAACATCCAGGTGAGATGTATTGGCTGGTTTGGTTTTGTTTACCATTTTATAGGCATAATACTTGTTATCGATTGTGGTCATTTGGAGTCGGAATTCGATATATTACTGCTGGTATGATGGTATATATCCTTTGATAATCGACGATAAGTCTCTAATTCATTAGAATATTTGCAGGAAAAGCAGTGGGTTTTCGAGAGGAGCCTCAATCTATAGAGGAGTCACGAGGTAATTAGTTCGTTATTATGGTTGTTTGGTTCACTAGTGGTGTATGAATAAATTTGTAATACTTGATTGTGTACGTTATTTGTAACAACGAGTCCCACATGAAAAATAAATAAACTTGTGAGCTCCTTAAGGGCATCTCCAATGTAATTCTGTATTTTACTATGTATTAGGGAGTAAAAAATAAAGAATGGGTTATATTTTCTCCATTGTATTACTTTATTTTCTAATCTAAAAGAGAATAATTCATGTATATTCTCTTTTCTACTCTAGAAAAAAATTGAGAGTATGAATAGTGTTTCTCTGTATTTAGAGAGTTACTATTTATTTCTCTATTATATGAAATAAAAATAGAGGGTTGATTGGAGATGTTTTAGAGAGTAAAATAAAAATTTAGAGTAAAATAGAGGGTTCTTTGGAGATGGTGTTAAAAGCTGAAAGTTGTGGACTAGCAATAATTTTAACGCTCTCCTTGTTAACGTATCTGAACTTTAGGCACCATCAACATGGCCGTTGGCAAGCAAGAATAGGAAGAGTAGCCGGCAACAAAGATCTCTATCTCGGAACTTTCGGTGAGTCCCTTCGATTATCGTATAAAAACAAATATTATAACCAAGATTCGTTCATCTATATAAAACACATGATGTTATATATGAATTGGCTGTTTTTCGGAAACATTTGCTAAGAAGCGTGAATTCGTTGTTTATCTTAGTCACACAAGAAGAAGCGGCGGAGGCATACGACATAGCCGCCATCAAGTTCCGAGGACTAAATGCGGTAACTAATTTCGACATGAGCCGATACGACGTGAACAGCATAGCCAACAAAAACCTCCCGATCGGCGGCATGGGCAGCAAATCCAAGACCTCGACGGACCAATCTCAGCAGTCCGACGAACGAGACCTCTCGAGCTCAACCTCCCAACCACCACCCTCAAACATCCTAAGCTTTTCCATGCCAATGAAACCCGACCCATCGGCTGACTACTGGACTTCAGTCTTAGGGTACAACAACCAAAACCAACAAATTTCATCATCCTATAACCAAGGTACAACACCATACAGCATGGAATACCCATCAAGTACAAGTTACTACAGCGGAGGAGGAGGAGGAGGAGGAGGGGGAGGGGGAGGGTTGGTTGAGCAAGAGAGCAATAATGGTGTTGCTTTAAGTACTGCATCAACAATTCCAATGGGTACCCCTATGGGTTTGAATGGAGCTAGTTATGGAAACTGGATAGAACAGTCTTTTCACTCGAATCAACCTGGCAAGCAAAATCTTTCAGTTTTTCAGACACCCATATTTGGAATGGAATGATTTGAATGGAGGGGTAAAGTGAGAGTTGAATGAATTGAAGGGGGTGGCAGAAGCTGACGACGGATATGAGATGGTACTACTTACTTACTATTACTAACACCAAGTTCTTTGTATCATTAATTTAGGTTTATGTGTTTTGTGTTCAGTTTTTCCTGCTTTTTTTGCCCTTTTCATCTCTACTGACTACCCGACCCTATAATAATTAATGGAAAATGTTCTCCAATCTCCATTCTTTTTTACCGCTCGATTTATACGATTAATGTAGACACAGCCAAGCCCCGAGCCAGGATCGCCAAACATAATAAATAAAACTTAAATAGTAATGTTCTTTAAATGAGAGTTTAAGGTAACCTAAGGCCATCCTTACCCCAGGTTCAAACCTTTTGAACCCTCTGCGCCACATCAGCTTTCCACTTTGAATCCTCTTGAACCTTTTTGAACCCACAAATCCCGTACCCCAACCTTTTGAACCTGTTGAACTCACATGCCACCTCATCTAATTTTTTAATAAAAAATCATAACATTCATAAAAATAAAAATAAAATTACAAAATAAAATTAAAAATTACAAAATAAAATTAAAAATTCCAATTATGTTTTTGTCGAATTCTCTCTTTTCTCGCCAAAGTAGCATTCAAAGCAGCTCCCGTAAGGTGATCGTGCGGACAATGAAAAACTCGAAGTCTTTTTCATATAGCCTTTCCAACTCGATTTCACACTTTTGTTGTTCGACTTGGCACTTTTGTTGTTCGACTTCAAGTTTTTTCATTTTGTAATCAACCGAATCATCAATTTTACTTCTCAAGTCCCTCATTTCGGAGTAAAGGCGGTTGTCGTACGTACTACTCGTTGCTGCCTTTTTTGCCGTGTTTCTCCCGATGGGTCGTTGAACATTTTCAGCGTCTTCATCGGAAGTGTGGGTAAGTTTTGAACCCCAGGATGTATTTGTCATAGTTGGAACCGTATTCCATTTTGGAGATAATTTGAGGATACCCCAAACTTGTTCATGGGTGAAGGCAGTTTGGTATTCATTTTCGTACCGGACGTGTGCCGCTTTTAAAATATCGGCTTCACTCGATCCGCTTGATCTACTATTATACAAGTTGTTGTAGATGCCGGCGAATTGTTGTACCTTTTTGTTTAAATCTTTATATTTGGTGCTTAGTTTATGATGTGTTATATATTTTTCACGACACATCAACGTATAAAACACCTTCTCGATGCGACCCCAGAAGCTATCTATATTTATATAACAATAATAATTATGATAATAATAATAATAATTATGATAATAGTAATAATAATAATAATAATAATAATAACAGTAATAATAATAGTACCTCCTTTTTGTGCGTTACCGACAAGGGGGTCCTCCGAAACGTCGATCCACGCCGACGCTAAAGCCATTTCCTCCGCTCTAGTCCACGGTTGTCAGGCGGCTCTTTTTTGAAATTTTTTCTTTTTTTGGTTTTGTGTTGGTGACGGGTTTGGTGTTAGGCTTGGTTGTCGATCCGGGGATGATTGTTGTGTGGAGATCGTTTGTGGTGTTTCCGGAACAATCTCTTCAAGATCGATTCCGGTGTTGAAAGCGGGTGGAGGAAGTTGGAAATTTGGGGGCGCAAAACCTTGTAGGATCAAGCCTTCACGAGAAAATGGATGAATAGATTGTGAGAAACCAACGTTCGGGGCAAATTGCGGAAAATAAGGATTTTGTTGAAATTGTTGGAAACCAACTTAACTTTCGAGGTTTCTTGCGGTGAATCCGACTTCGTCGATCGGTTACCACGGGGTGTGGGTGGGGTGTTTGAATTCATGATGAGAGAATTTATAGGATTGAGAGAATTGAGAGTGAAAAATGAATTGAGAGAATTTAGAGGATTGAGAGAATTGGTGTGAAAAATGGATGAGATTTGAGGTTGATTTATAGTGTTTAAATTGAAAAAAAATTAAAAAAAAATAATTGGAAAAGAGCCGTTTGGAAAAGAGCCGTTTGGAATAAAAAAAAATGAGAAACTCCTTCGGGTATGAGCGGGGTGGGGAACCCGATCGCCGAGCCCGCCACCCCTAACCCGCTGAACCCGCCATGGGCGTACCCGGTTGCCGCGGTACCCGGGAAACCCGCAGGCGTGAACCCGAGCCCGAGCCCGCTCGAGTACGGATGGCCTAACTAAAACTAAAAGACTATGATGAAACAAACATTTAAATATATGAATTGAATTAAACTATGATGATTTTGAAAAGTTGAGAGTTGCTTTTAAAAACTAACTAAACTAAAAGGATATAGATGTACATTTTACTTTGTTTTACTTAATGATCATCATCACTTCACTTTATCCACCGTCTCATTGTTGCAAAGTTTCTTTTCATTATGATAAGCTTCACTATATTTAAAACAAGTGTAGATGAAAATTTGAAAGATTTAGGGGAAGCAGTTGCACCCTCTCGCTACAACGTGGCTTCACCATTGGACACAACGTGACGCATGGTGACAATTGTAACCAAAGCTGAAACATAATGTTTAAATCAACAAACTGTTGATGAGGATTTGATATTTCTATCTTTATTGGCATCTTCAATCCAATCATTTAAAAAACAACACTAAAAACGGCTTTAATATCATAATAGTAATAAAGTAATATTACTTTATATTAAACTATTAATCTATATGTATAATTTAGAGGTCTACTTTATTGACCTTCAAATATAGAGACTTGTTGTATTGATGTCCATTTTTTTAGTGTTTGTGTTGGATTGGAAATAGCTTTTAGTTTTTGTGTTTTAGTTTTGGGTTGGGATGGTCTAGTGTCATTTATAATCAACGAGGTAAAAAGCTAAATGTCAGGGGCTTACACTACAAAACAGAGGACTATTTTCGGCGGATTTCTCTGTCGGAAAAGGCTGTTTTGGACCGATTTTTCTGCGGCCGGACCAACGGGCGCCGCAACGGAGGCTGTAAGGCGGATTTCCGACGGATTTTGTTTTACGCGGATTTAGGCCACCGAAAATCCGCCGGAACTTAGATATCGTGATTAGACAAATTTGATTAAGAAAATAATTAAGGATGTGATATTCGGCGGAATAGTTGGTCGATTTTTTTACTTTTCTTTTTTAATTAAACGGAAAAACATATTCTCGGCGAATATATTCGGCGGATTTTCGGCGGATAAATCCGCCGAAAACATTATTTACAAATTTATAATTTATTTTTTATATTTACTTGTAGGTATACTTTTATACTTTTTTTTTTGTTTCGACGGATATCCGCTGCAAATCCGCCGGAAATATATTTTTTTATATATATTTTTTATACTTTTCGGCGAACATATCCGCCGCAAATCCGCCAAAAATTCCTGACCAGAATTTCCGCAAATCTGTCGAAAACGGCCATTTGGATCCAATAAACCCCTATTGGATCCATTAACAACCATTTGGATCCAGTAAACCCCTGTTAGATCCATTAAAGCCTAAATGGATCCATCAAAACACAATTAGATCCATCAAAGCCCAATTGACTCCATCAAAGATCAATAAGTGTGTATGTGACCATATATATGAAGTGAATGTATATATGTATTATGTGTATATGCATACATGTGACCCGCTATATATATGAACACATGCAAACATATATGTATGTGAACCGCTACATGTAAAACAACGTCTATATATGTATATAAAGTATGTCATGTATATGATCTGCTACCTAGTGGGGAAGACAAACATGTATGTATGTGAACCATTATAGGTATGTGACTCGCTATACATATGAACATAAACATATATGTATACATTTTACTCGTTGTGCATATAAATATAAACATATATGTATGCATGTGAACCGAGTGTATATACATGTGAACTCATACATGTGTGGCGCAAACATAAACATATATGTGTGTTTGTGAACCGTTATATGAACCGAATGCATATACTACGCATTTCATTTTAAAATTAAAATCCATCGATATATTGTACAATAAAGTAAATTTGGTTTGATTTATCATTAAACATATTTAAATTTATATAGAAAAAAAAATCCGCCGGAAATCTGCCGTTAACCATCTATTTTCCGGCGAATTCCAAAAAAAATATTTACTTTTAGATTTAACAAACTGTTTTATAAAAAATATAATCCGTTTCCGGCGGATCCAAAAAAATTAATATTCTTTTATATTTATAGAACCGTTTTATAAAAATATAATCTATTTCTGGGGGAAATAAAAAATAATAATTTTATTTTAAATTTATAGAATCGTTTTATAAAAAATATAATCTATTTCTTGCGGATTTCCGACGGAAATAAAAAAAGTAATTTTCTTTTAAATTTATAGAATCATTTGATAAAAACATAATCTATTTCCGGCGGATCTTAAAAAATTTAATTTAATTTTAAATTTATAAAACAATCTTTAAAAAATAAAACTCGTTTCCGGTGGATTTCCGGCGGATTATAATTAAAAAGAATAATTAATGTAAATCCGCTGGAAATCCGTCGAAAATATTGGTTACTTAAACCGTTGTTTGTTTAAAAATTAAGTAATTACGTACTAATTTTGATTCCGACAGAAATCCGCCGGAAAAAGGACATTTAAAAAAAATTATATATATATTATCGGCGTTTTTTCGGCGAGAGTCAACGTAATTTGACTTTTTAAGATCCGTCGGAATTCCGCCACCCCTAACCCGCTGAACCCGCCATGGGCGTACCCGGTTGCCGCGGTACCCGGGGAACCCGCAGGCGTGAACCCGAGCCCGAGCCCGCTCGAGTACGGATGGCCTAACTAAAACTAAAAGACTATGATGAAACAAACATTTAAATATATGAATTGAATTAAACTATGATGATTTTGAAAAGTTGAGAGTTGCTTTTAAAAACTAACTAAACTAAAAGGATATAGATGTACATTTTACTTTGTTTTACTTAATGATCATCATCACTTCACTTTATCCACCGTCTCATTGTTGCAAAGTTTCTTTTCATTATGATAAGCTTCACTATATTTAAAACAAGTGTAGATGAAAATTTGAAAGATTTAGGGGAAGCAGTTGCACCCTCTCGCTACAACGTGGCTTCACCATTGGACACAACGTGACGCATGGTGACAATTGTAACCAAAGCTGAAACATAATGTTTAAATCAACAAACTGTTGATGAGGATTTGATATTTCTATCTTTATTGGCATCTTCAATCCAATCATTTAAAAAACAACACTAAAAACGGCTTTAATATCATAATAGTAATAAAGTAATATTACTTTATATTAAACTATTAATCTATATGTATAATTTAGAGGTCTACTTTATTGACCTTCAAATATAGAGACTTGTTGTATTGATGTCCATTTTTTTAGTGTTTGTGTTGGATTGGAAATAGCTTTTAGTTTTTGTGTTTTAGTTTTGGGTTGGGATGGTCTAGTGTCATTTATAATCAACGAGGTAAAAAGCTAAATGTCAGGGGCTTACACTACAAAACAGAGGACTATTTTCGGCGGATTTCTCTGCCGGAAAAGGCTGTTTTCGACCGATTTTTCTGCGGCCGGACCAACGGGCGCCGCAACGGAGGCTGTAAGGCGGATTTCCGACGGATTTTGTTTTACGCGGATTTAGGCCACCGAAAATCCGCCGGAACTTAGATATCGTGATTAGACAAATTTGATTAAGAAAATAATTAAGGATGTGATATTCGGCGGAATAGTTGGTCGATTTTTTTACTTTTCTTTTTTAATTAAACGGAAAAACATATTCTCGGCGAATATATTCGGCGGATTTTCGGCGGATAAATCCGCCGAAAACATTATTTACAAATTTATAATTTATTTTTTATATTTACTTGTAGGTATACTTTTATACATTTTTTTTTTGTTTCGACGGATATCCGCTGCAAATCCGCCGGAAATATATTTTTTTATATATATTTTTTATACTTTTCGGCGAACATATCCGCCGCAAATCCGCCAAAAATTCCTGACCAGAATTTCCGCAAATCTGTCGAAAACGGCCATTTGGATCCAATAAACCCCTATTGGATCCATTAACAACCATTTGGATCCAGTAAACCCCTGTTAGATCCATTAAAGCCTAAATGGATCCATCAAAACACAATTAGATCCATCAAAGCCCAATTGACTCCATCAAAGATCAATAAGTGTGTATGTGACCATATATATGAAGTGAATGTATATATGTATTATGTGTATATGCATACATGTGACCCGCTATATATATGAACACATGCAAACATATATGTATGTGAACCGCTACATGTAAAACAACGTCTATATATGTATATAAAGTATGTCATGTATATGATCTGCTACCTAGTGGGGAAGACAAACATGTATGTATGTGAACCATTATAGGTATGTGACTCGCTATACATATGAACATAAACATATATGTATACATTTTACTCGTTGTGCATATAAATATAAACATATATGTATGCATGTGAACCGAGTGTATATACATGTGAACTCATACATGTGTGGCGCAAACATAAACATATATGTGTGTTTGTGAACCGTTATATGAACCGAATGCATATACTACGCATTTCATTTTAAAATTAAAATCCATCGATATATTGTACAATAAAGTAAATTTGGTTTGATTTATCATTAAACATATTTAAATTTATATAGAAAAAAAAATCCGCCGGAAATCTGCCGTTAACCATCTATTTTCCGGCGAATTCCAAAAAAAATATTTACTTTTAGATTTAACAAACTGTTTTATAAAAAATATAATCCGTTTCCGGCGGATCCAAAAAAATTAATATTCTTTTATATTTATAGAACCGTTTTATAAAAATATAATCTATTTCTGGGGGAAATAAAAAATAATAATTTTATTTTAAATTTATAGAATCGTTTTATAAAAAATATAATCTATTTCTTGCGGATTTCCGACGGAAATAAAAAAAGTAATTTTCTTTTAAATTTATAGAATCATTTGATAAAAACATAATCTATTTCCGGCGGATCTTAAAAAATTTAATTTAATTTTAAATTTATAAAACAATCTTTAAAAAATAAAACTCGTTTCCGGTGGATTTCCGGCGGATTATAATTAAAAAGAATAATTAATGTAAATCCGCTGGAAATCCGTCGAAAATATTGGTTACTTAAACCGTTGTTTGTTTAAAAATTAAGTAATTACGTACTAATTTTGATTCCGACAGAAATCCGCCGGAAAAAGGACATTTAAAAAAAATTATATATATATTATCGGCGTTTTTTCGGCGAGAGTCAACGTAATTTGACTTTTTAAGATCCGTCGGAATTCCGCCGGTTTGTTTAGTAGTGGTAGTCAGAATTCTAATTTAATTAAGGGGAGCTTCCAGATCTCAAATATAGTTTGTCGGTAAGTTATTCAATCAAGAGGTTAATATGAGATATGCGATTATATGTTCTCTTTAAATCTCTATGAGATTTTGATCAGAATTTTGATTTGTAATATGTAGATGAAAAAAACCAAACACAAAGAATATTGTGACTTTTGTTTTTGAAATGTTAAAAGGTAGATAAAGACTTTATATTATAGTGTAAATTAAAGACATTTTTTCATTAAGTTAACCATTACTTACACTAATTTAATAACATATTATAAATAGATGAAGTTAACATAGACCTTTTGCATCTGCTTCCCAGCTTACTATTGCTATCACCTCAGATGGCGGTCCTCCGCTTTTATTTTCATTCATTTTTCTCGCTAGTTATGAAAGGCTCCTCCAGGCCATGGCCACAACTATCATATAAGGCAAGGCTTGGAAGCAAGCTACCAACGCCTATCGAGGCCCCAATTCTTGACTGGGGGGGGGACACCATAGGACTTTGTCCTTCCATCCCTTGGATGGATAGACAGGGAGGGCAGAGCTTTTGGTTTTTTTATATATGGCCAAAAAGTATACTTTAAACTCCAGAGACAAAAAATAACGTTATAAAATCTATGGTTCAAAATGTAATTTCATAGAACCTTGATTTTGAAATTTGTACAATAATATAAACACCGTTTATTTTATTTTGGTTTTTAATGTCATGATATTTTTTATAAAATATTAATAAATAAAAGTAATAAAAAAGTTGTTACTGATAATATAAATATATATTATAAATTACATAGATACAAGTATTTGAAAAATCATAAGAATTTTACTAATGAAAACAAAAAAAGATTGATGTTTAAACTAAAAATGAACAAAATGAACTAGATAAATAGTGGTCCATACTCGATAGAATCGATTTTTGGCCTTTCATATTCTAATAAGCATTCTTAACCACTTGGACTAACAAGGTAAATCCGTTAAACTTTCAACAGAATTCACTATTATTGGAACAATTCGGGGGGTGGGTGACACCATCTTGTCCCCCTACAAGCTCCGCCATTGATCATAGAATTATCTCCTCCAACCGAATAATGAAAGTGTTGAAAAGTTATGAAAATATGCTAAAATGCATATTGACCGACCTAATAGCCTATTGTGTAAGGCCACTCACAAGGGCTAACTATGCCAAAAATAGCTAAAGTTGAAGCACATTAACATACTTTGAGGCTATGCTTGCTACATGTGATAGAATGGGATGAGACAGCCCTCGTCTTCCCATGTTTGGCGCGATATAGGACATGACAAAATCGAGTCACGTTTGGCATGAACGGGACAAGGACAACAACATAGCACTACAAGAAATCGTCTCTATAGCTACAAACTCTATAGCGATGACCATGAATTAGTCGCGATAGGTGTTCAAATAAAATTTAAGATTATCTACAGTAACGACGTTTCGTCGCAAAAGATGAATAATAATTTTTTAGTTAAATGATAATATGTTTTCTAAATTTAAAATTAGGAAGCCCAACAGCGTCGGCACTATCGTCGCTGTAGAGTGAAAAAAAATAATACTTTTTTTGCATAACATAATTCAACATCCTTAATAAATTAAAATTTGCGTTATGTACAACATTGACCTGTCGTCACTAAAGCTTAATATTTTTTTTATTCAAGATTAATAAAAGAAATTTATTAATACAACCCTAACTCCCTGCCCTTGTGGTTTGATGGTCATTAAACAAGGTCAACCCTAAGACATGAAAAACATATCAGTGGACTACAATTTCACTTTGATCTAAACATTGCTCCCGCTCAGTGTTCTCACCAATGGATAATTGCTCACGAATTTATCTACCTTAAGCTTTATTCTTTAAGACTACTCACGCACATGACACACTCTTAGTTTCAACTGGTTTATTGAAATTTGATATCAACTCAATCGTAAAATGTTGTATTTCAGACATATGAGTAGGATTTTTAATTGACTAAATTGCATTTTTTTTACTATATAGACAAATAGGAACATAAATTGTTGGTTCCAAAACCCTTTACATGGTTTATTTTTGTTTTACGTATTAATCAAGGGGATTTTTTTTGCCTTTTTGCAATGGGCATCCGATACCTCGGGACCAGCCCTTTCAATAAACCCCAACTTCGTTCTTTTGTGACGAACGCAATCTGGATTCTTCATTTCAGAATCATGAGAGCATTCTTCGTTTGCTGGAGATTTATTCCTTCATCAGTCCAAATGAAGGGAGCATTCCAAGAATCTCGAGAACGTTCTTCGTTCATTGGATATTTCTTCGTTCTTCATTCTGAAATCAAGGGAGCATTCAAGGTTGGATGAGCGTTCAGTGGAGATTTCTTCTACTGCAATCTGAATTCTTCATTTCTGCATGTACCTTTCTTCACTCTCTTCAAATTGGTTTCGTTAATTTATGCATTTAGGCGAAATTATATTAAGGTAGAACACAAAGTTCACGATAAGCCTACAAGTCTTACACCGTTCACTCTCTTAAAATTGGTTTCGTTAATTCCGTATGATGATGGAGATTTCTTACTCTGATTTTCAAGGATTTTTTCTTGATTTGTTATTGTTTCAAAATTGGTTGTTGTCTAATGTAGAACTAGGTTTCGGTACCGCGCGTTGCGCGGTAGTGATAAAATTCTTCAAAAAATATTGAAGTATGGGTCGATGATCATATATATATATATATATATATCAAAATAATAAGAATCAATATTACACTTGATATGAAGTTGTTCATAATTCTTAGTTGTTTCTTTTGATATACATATATATATATATATATAATAAAATAATAGCTAAGAAATTCTACATCATCAAACTTTGTAATTAACTCAAAATGATAAAAAAAAATTGAGTGAGACTATTGATTATAATAATGAGGTGTATAATTAGTATTGTTTGCCATAACTCGTAATATATCGATTTATCTCTAACATATAATCCCATAAAATAATTATATTCACCATGCAATCATAATATTGCTACCTAGTTTTGTTTAACTGTGGGGCATTTTGGTAAATTTATTACATTTGTTGTAATGTACTCGTTGCAACTTCGGCTAAAAGTTCTCCATGAAGTCTCTGTTCCCAAAACCTACGGTTAGACGAAAGAGTAACAAAAGTCGTCAGTATTGTGACTACTTCGAGTATATGCGAGCCTGATTGAATTGTTAATTTTTTCATTTTCGAGTTTTTTTTATTTGCTTGAGACTGTTTCTTCAAAGCTTAGTTTCTTAGTATAAAATCTTGAAAAAAGAGATTTTAGTCATATTATATCAATTCTAATTTCATTTTTATACATACTTGGATTTAAATTTAAATTAAAACAAATGCAATTGAAATAATCATATATTGATGATTGTAATAAGTTGTTCTTTCAAATATTATATATTTAGATATTCTAATTTATATATATGTTTCTATCGTTTTTGTACATATTGCCATATTGATAATAATAAGTTTTAGTTTTGATTATAATTTTAACTATATATATTGATTCATAATATTTTTTATTTTATGTATTGATTTTAGTAGTCATATTAAATATAATAATTATTGATTTAATTAGTGAAATTAAATGTAATAAATGTATTGTTTTTCAATGAGAGAGTCAGTAGTAAGTATTTGATTATATATTAAATTTATTTTTTGATATTAAATGTAATAAGTATATTTAATTTATTAAATAAGGGTTAATAATAAGTATTTAATTATATATTGATTCTAATTTTATTCATATATATTGTTTTTTAAATATATATATAAAGAGTATTATATAAAATGATATAGCTGACAATGATCATAAATTATTATATTGATGTGAATAATAGTCAGCTTCAATTATTTATTTATATTAATTATAAACATTTTATTATTTAAAATACACATATTATTATATTCAATTATCATCTAAATAGAAGTATACATATTGATCGTAATTTCATTTACATAATGAGTTCTTAAATATGTTGATTATATATATATATATATATATATATATATATATATATATATATATATATATATATATATATATATATATATATATATATATATATATATATATACTAGTAGCCTACCCGTGCGATGCAGCGGAGATGTAAAAGTTCTAACAAGATACATTTAAGTTTTAAACATCAAATTTTGTAAAAAAAAACCCAACAAACTATTTGATTTTAAATGCTTAAATTCTTAAACTATTTTTTTGATTGAATTTTCAAAAACTTGTTAGATAGATTCTTATAACCTGAAAACAGGTTAATTGATACAAATCGATACCTACAAAATACGCTAAGGTATCACTTGAAGCATCCATATGAAGACATGCCCTGTAATAAAAGTTTTATGATTATAATCTATACAAATAGTTGTAAAAAATGTTTAATAATAACTCGTACCTTGTTAGTCGCGTAAGACTTTCTGATACACCACGTTTGATGTGTAGACTCGAGGACGATTGAACTTTTTGGCAGGCTTTACTAATACCTTTGTATTTCCACGTGATGTCCCTCTTGACAACGCCACTTGATATGTCGAAAGTTGAGGTTAATGTGAGATTTGGTTATTAATGTGGATTTACATAAATAAAATAAACTTCATTTATATTGGGACATTTAACAATATAAAAAGTTCGTAAAATGCCGCAGGATGGGATGTAAAAATTTGTCAAGGATTTATCCCATTATGATATCTCAAATACTTTGTGTATAACAAAAACAAATAGTTTACATGGAATAAATATAAAGACACACATTTGTTATTGTAATCAAATACAAGGAATAAGATTTAGGGACAGAATGTCGCATCCTTTTTTGGTTGTGCTCACAGATAGGAATATCTCAGTTCGTATTATTGTTTCTTACCAATACGTTCAGTTCAACTAACAATGGTGATTGTAATTGTTTATTGTGGGATCAATCATGAAAGACAACCATTTATATTTCAAAAATAAACCTTATACTAAACTCTGCAGATCAAACACAATATAAGGATATGCAATAGCATCATAATAAGATATGAACGTACAATGTAATTCCTGCACTTAAAACTCTTTTTTTTTGTTGAAAGGCAAGCAACAATTTATTCCACTGAACAATAATTACAAATGTACAAGGAACCAACAACCAAACCACACTAAAACCTTTACACAAATTACCCCAGATAACGGCCCAAACACTAAAAAAAGAAAATCCAGATCAGCATTGAGTAGCTGAACCATAACAGACCGAGCATGGGACTAAAACAACCCCTAAACAGCAGCAAAACCAGCAGCTTAATGATAGCTTGAAGGCAGCTTAATGGCCATAGCTTAGTGGTATCTGCATAAACCAAGCCTGGGCCAAAACCAACAATTGAAACCCCATCTGACCGATCCCCAAGCAGCAGTAAACCAAACCAGCAGCTTCATGAGAGCTTAATGGCAGCTTAATGACAATTTAAAGGCCATAGGTTACTGGAATCTGGAAGAACCAAACCTGGGCTAAATCCACAATTGAAACCCCATCCAGCACGCCCCAAGCAGTAGTAAACCAAACCAGCAGCTTAATGAGAGCTTAATGACAGCTTAATGATAATTTAAAGGCCATAGCTTAATGGCATCTGGAACAACCAAACCTGGGCCAAATCCACAATTTAAACCCATCCAGCAGGCCCCAAACAGCAAGTTTTCCAACCAGCGGCTTAATGGTAGCTTAAAGGCAACTTAATGGTAGCTTAATGGTAGCTTACTGGCAATAGCTTAATGGTATGAGCATAAACCAAGCCTGGACCAAACCCAACAATTGAAACCCCATCCGACCTACCCTGCACTTACAACTCTATTACATATTTCAAATAATAACCTCTTTTCTGCAACCTGTTCATACCGCTCGAGCTTTTCCATGTCATAGATGTGAAAGGAAGTTGATAGTAACTCACCCCATGGATGTGTATAAAGCTCACAAGCCGCAATTGAACCCTATATACCCTCCTTTTATATCCCAAGTAAATCTTCTTTTGAACTATTCCACTTTCCAAGATAAAAACTCCAATCATTTGAGAGAAAGACGTACAACCTTGAAAAAAATTTGTCATCTCCTATCAAACCTCTATATATACATATATCTCCCAATTATGCACACTTGCTAATTCTCCACCAGAACCTTCAATCTTATCCATTTAAATAAGTTAATAAGCCCTCTAAATAAGCAATCCCAAACACCCCTTATTCATGCATTAAAAGCACCAAATTCATCATGACCGAGAAATACATATACCGTATTGACAAGATCAATAGCTAAAACATTTCCATAATTTTTCCTCAAATCCAGAAAATGCCTCTCAACAACTCGATAGAAATGGCATTGACCCTTGGACCTACAAAACAAACAATATAAACAGTAATTTGTGTAATTAGGTGATTCAATAAATGAGTGTTTCTTTATGGCTTAATAGTTAAGCCATTAGGCTACAATGACTATATGGAATAAGCTCGGACCCCTCATCAACCTTTGATATATGTAAATTAGATTAGATGTTTTAAAAGAAAAATAAAACATTTTCAAATTTTATGTAATTACCCATTTTACCATTCCATTAACAAAGTGCAACTGAAAGTAATGCAGTCCCGGCCTTGACTGGGATAAAATAGTAAATTCACAGACCTATGATGCCAAAAGAAAAAGGACCAAGGCTGCACAGAACCCATAAAGTCCAGGTTTGTGAAACAGGATAAGATAGCAAAAATGCAGTATATATAAAAAAACTAACAAGATCCTATAAGAAAGTATTGATTGGTTTTTAACATTGGTAAAGAGGATTTCAACTTGCCTTTGCAACAACCAGTTGTCTTTAGGCACACAAACAAAAGCTTGCCATGAGTTATCTTCCATTTGCCCAGGTGAATTTACCCAATTCTCCGTATAAATCTGCATCAAAAGTATTCAAGGCATAGGATGAACTCAGAATGTATCTATTCAAAATAGAACTTGAAATGATTCACTATAGTGCCAAGTTACAAGCCTCTCAAGATTTCCTTGAATAGAAGATGTTGGGATATAGAACTTACAGTCGATATATAACCCCTACCCCCTCTAGAAGCTTACTGAATAGCCACTTTCTATATCATTAACCCACTACCAAACAGTCATTTATAGCTGACTGAATAAGCTGTAAGTCCCATCAAACTGATTAAGCTGCTTACAAACAGACCTTTAAATTATAAAATATTTCAAAAATAAATGCACAACCACACAGGATACGATTTGTAAATCAAAAAAATCTTGACAAATGCAGTTGATGAACCTAGTTTTGTTCAATAAAATGCCTAGTATAACTTGGCTGTATGATGATTAATTCAGTTGCATAAATGCAGCAACAATGAACCTAGTAATTCATACAATCCTATTAAGACTGCTCAAACAACGAAAGTTATTTCATGGCAAGATATGTCTAGAATAAGACTACAGAATTGATGTCCACCATTTTAGACCTCATTCCACATAAACCACTCCTGCTAATATTCCATTTTGTACCCTCCGTAACGTCCAGAGAGAGATTCCCAGAGAAAACTCCTATAATGTTTTAAAGAATCAAGGATCAGAAGACAAAATTGGTTTTTCTAAAAATCACAGAGAGACAAAATTGGTTTTTCTAAACCAATGGTGATGGTGATGGTGAAATCGTACCGGAGACGGCGATGGTGATGGTGAAACCCAAATCGGGAACCCAAATCAAGAGACATTCTAACTGGAATCAGAAATTGTACCTGAGAAAACCAAATCGATGGTGATGGTGAAACTCAAATCGGAAATCGAAAGAGATGGTCTAAGCAAACATCGTACTGAAATCGAAGAAGATGGTCTAAGCAAACATCGTACCTGAGAACCCAAAATCGATTAGAATGAAATGGAAGGAGATGGTCTAAGCAAACATCAACCTAATGTATCGATTGGCAGCAAAACACCAACCTGTATCACATCCAAGAAACTAAACCGAACTAAAATTTAGACCTAATGTTACAAGATGGAAAGGAGTTGTACCTGATTAGCGTTAACTGTTGGATTAGCGTTAACTGTTGGCTTCCTGGACACGATCAAAACCAAATAACAAGATGGAGAAGTGATTTATCTCTGAATCCATATGCTCTTGATATATATGAAACATGGCGTGCAAGAAGAAGAAGAAGTACGATGCTGTGGTGGGTATGGTACTCTGGTGAAGAAAGGGTGTTGGGTATGGTGTTGTGGTGACATTTGACGTGAATAGGTAGATGATTGGGTACCGGGTATGGTTTTGTGGTGAAGAAAGTGTACGGTTGGGTTGTTCTTTATTAGGTAATGCTTTGAAAGTTTGTACATCATGCACAACCACATGTAATTAAGAGTTTTTTTAGTTTTATGCTTTATTTTGTTGTACATTATGCTTAGACACTTGCATTTAAGACTTTTGTCTTGAATGCATATATATGTAGTATAGATATATATATAGAGGAAGGTTCAAACGAGGAGCGCATCAATTTAAGAGAACGTGAGGAGCACTCCCATGCTTCTGATCACATATGATTTACAACCCTAAAAAATCGGATTTAACTCAAAAATTCGCGCAAAAGTGGCGCGAGGCATGGCGCGATGCTGCAGGTCGCGGATCACATGTGATTCAACACTGTAAATCATTAATGATTCATAACTGTCAATTCGAGTCCAGATCAGTTGTGAATCACATGTGATCCACAACTGCCAATCACATGTGATTCATAACTGTCAATTGCTCCTCACGTTCTCTTAAATTGGTACGCTCTTTGTTTGAACCCGCCTCTATATATATATGTATATGTATATATATATGTATATGTATATATATATATGTATATGTATATATTCCTTGAATGTTATGTGGAAAAAATAGAATAATGTGAAATAAATTAAATAAACAAATTTAGGTATAAACAAAGAAAATAAATAGATTAATTAATTAAACATTTTGCTAATAACATCAAAAATGCAAAAATTGAGGAGAAAAAAAAATGGGGATTGAGATTCCTAGAAAATGTCATCTCGTGTGGTTTTTCTTATAGAACTACTAATTGGAATATAAGAAAGTATGTAAACATAAAAGAGTGAGAAGAAAAATCCACAACAAAAACCAAGGTAACAATTGTTAATGAATTAGATGAAAAACCAAAAACTTACAAACATTAAGAAAAGAAGAAACTTGGGATTGAGATGCTTAGAAAATGTCATCTCATGTGGTTTTTCATATAAAATTACAAATTGAAAATTAAGAAACTATGTAGACATTAAAGAATGAGAAGAAAAAATCCACAACAAAAACCAAGATAACAATTGTAAATAAATCGAATGAAAAACAAAAACTTATTTAACAACAATATGTAAAACTCACAAAACATAAAAAAAATATATGCAATTTTTTTTATTGAAAAAAACAATGATATTGATTGAGAATACACACACATATACATATATCAACACTATATAACTCACATAAATTATTACCTTGAAATTTTATGGAGGATGGACAATAATATCGACAAAAGTAATTCCACAAAGAACAAACAACAAACAAACATACAAACCTAAGACAACATAATATAGAACAAAAAAGTTGTTAATTCCATGTTATGGAGCATTAGGTTGTAGTTTATATATAATTTTGTTGTAGGTTTCTCTAATTGATAAATGGAAAGATGAAAAGACTAAAATTAATTTCTCTAAGAAGTTAGATAGTTTGGAAATTAAAGCTAATTAAATTGGAAGAGAAATTACCAAAGAGCCTTCATATAATGAAATACATAATCTTCATTTAGGGGGTAGAATGGTCATTTATGAGAATCTTTTTATTTAAAAAAATCAAAACTATGAGAAAATAAAGAAATGTGAAAGAAGGCCTCTCATGATGCCACATAAGCAACTCTACATCTTGCTTTTATATATATATAGATATAACAATCATGATGCATATTAATCATGGAAGACGAAAGGATTTGGGGAATATACAAGGTAATAGATTTGTAAGCATATGCCTATGGATATAGAACGTTTGGTTGGAGAAAACTTATAACCGGGAAAATTAATCAGCATTAGCACGACCAGTTCTAATGTGAAACTCTTTATGTCACTTGGTGTGTTATTGAAACTAGGATTGACGCTTACAATTTTCTTCCAATTTTAAGCTATGAATAATTGTGCGACTAGAAATCTATGTGAGAAAGAATTATCATGCAATTCAACTCCATAAGATCCCAACAATTTTCATCTGAGACATCTTATATAGATAAATTAGTACATCTTAATAGCACAATGTGATAGATCATAGATGGATCTCAAAAAAGGACTCCATTATAATCGGGCACATCAACTTTTAATTAAATAAGACTGATAGATGGATAACAATGCCACTTTAGCAAGTCAGCCAAAAAAGAACAAGGTGAGTGATGTATTGACATGTTCTCTAATAGTCATGCGACATATTTTGCTGATGAAGAAACTACCCATAAAAATGGCAACATATTTGTTTCGATATTCAAATGTATGCAACCTTACCACTATCTCAAGACAAAGATAATTTTGTTTATGTGGCTATCAAAAAACTCAGAACATTGGTGATTTGGAACATCATAATCGACACTAGGCTATATTAATGAGATTAATATATTTCATCCGGATGTGGGTCTGAGGGGAAAAATGTATACAGACCTTGATCCTAAGAGAAAGATTAGTTTTGTTATAAAAGCATTTCCAAATGATCCCATATTCAAGATTATTTTTAAGTCTGGAATTTAAATATCAAATGGAATTCAAGAACATATACCTCGGTCTTGCCTTGGAAACATAGATTGGATCATGTGGAGGGATTAGGAGTTTCTTCTGCTAAATATTGCAAATGTGGTTGATGTTTTGCATGTTCTGTTGATGACAGAATTTGGCAAAACCGGAAAAACCATTAATATTGCATATGAATTTGACAAACGGCGTCGCTTCGACCCATTAGTTTTCCTAACAGGAGCAAGGTGATTTGAAGTTACAAGTTTGATCTGAGAGGTCCTTTCAACGTGTTGTTGAAAAAACAATTGGAAGTGTAAGTCATGGATTAAATTAGTTCCAAATTCAAGAAATATCACAAAAATCTAGAGTATAAAGATTAAGAACAGTTTATGGCTTTAAAATATCATATGTATTTCATTAGAGAGAGAAATATTACACCATGGAAAACAAACAGTTAAGATCTCAAATCTATCAAAGTGCTTAAAGATTCTAACTACCAAAAGAAATTTATACCAAGGGTAGTCACAAGTTGACTCCTGAAGATATTTACAATTAAGTCCCTTAACTTGAATACAACATTTAAAGCCCAACAATCTCCCCCTTGGGATTCAAGAACATACTTCAATCTCTTCTGTAATCCAAAGTAAGATTCAAATCTTCTTATCGTGTTTCGAAAGTTCAGTCTGTTCTGAATAGCATCAACCGCTTGTTCAATCAAGCTTATGTCTCTTTTATCCATCTTCTCTCTTTCTTTGTTATCAGCATCTAGCTTTCTGTTCAACTTCTGTCGGATTAGCTTTAACGTATCGTCAGAATACTTTTGAATTTCATTGAATCTCAGAAAGCATGTGAAACCCAGATCAAGTGCACTATAAAAATAATCAATGAAAAACAATGAATGATTCACTCAACTGGTCATATGATTGAATAATTAGAGAATAGTTGTTATACGAATAAAGCTCTAAACAATGATAATTCTAAACTCTAGGTTTAACCCTAGTTACAAAACTATTTATACCTTGATAGGTATTTACACTTTTAGCCCAAACTTTAACACAATAACTATTTGAACCTTACAATCTCTACCTTTGTATTAAAGTTCAAAAAGATGCGCATTTAGAACATATCTTTTTCGAATAGCAAATAGGATCTCAAAGCATCTGATTGCGTTCCGGTATTCAAGTCTTTCGTAGATCATCTCCAAAACTCCATTCACCAAATATCTTTCTTTAGCATCCATCCTCTTAGTAACCTTGTCATTTAGAGCAACTTTACTCTTTAATTGCAGATGAAGAATCTTCAGAGTACTGTCGGAGTATAGGGTGATCTGGCTAAACCTTATGAAACACTTCTCACTAGTGTCGTTCTTGTACACCATACTAAATTCATGTTTTTCCCGCAGTACGTGCATAGGGAAGTTCTCTATATCTGGTAATTCTAATCCGACTTCAGCATATTGATCATAGGCATGTTATTCTTAACGCCCATTTAAAGATTAGAAATGTAAGAGAATTTGATTGGACTTTTATAAACCTCTTGCCCTCATCAAGAGCATAAATGATTTCAACTGGCCTGATGGTTCTGGTCTTTAAATCAAGTAAGATATATTCGAAATCGTCTAGCTCCAAATTTTTGAAGTCAACTTCAGTTAAATTCCAATCATTTCCGTCTTGCTAACTGACAGTAAAGGTCGGATACCAAACTTTTAGGAGCATTTTGGAAGAAATCTCGTCGATATCCATGATTCTTTTCTTAGTCTTGACTAGATTAACTGGTTAATCCTTCGTATTCATCATATGCATATAATCAATCCGAGCTAGAGATTCTAGATCAGAAACACCATATAGCTTTGCCAAATCCAACTCTCTTATTCAGTGTGCAAATATTTTCTTCTCCAAGTCTTATAGAAATGGAACAAAAATTCTAATACGTTTCCATCATGCAGGAGGATTTGCTTGAACCGGAGCAGTTTCAGTTTGTCTTTGATCGATTTTTGCTTGTTTTTATTTTGGCTCAGCCCTGTAGAACGTTCAACTTCATTAACTGAAGGTTGAGATGGACGTTCTGGATATTCAACTACCTGCCCGTTCTGCAGATTGATGAGTCAAAGTCTCTTTGTTCTAGGAATTCATTATCAGAGAATTTGAACAATTCATTGACTTCAACCTTTATTACCTATATTGCTCGCTCTGTCCTATGCCTCTCTCTTTCTGGATCTGTATCTGAATCCAAGTCAATTTTGTATTGTGCCGGTATGTCAGATACATTATCCTCAACCATTCTTTTGTCTTCACCCTCGGGATTTTCAACCGTTGGGTTATCATCACCAAGAATGTCGGTTTCCTCTTCGTCTCTTATATCCATATCCTGTACCTGATTTTTCTCAGAACCTTTTACATTCTTAGCTTGACCCGCTTGTTCTTTGGTTGCCGACTCAATCTGTATTACCTCAGCTTCAGTGGTCCTCAGACGTTTGTTCTCCTCATCATGATGATCTGGATCGTCCTGATCATCATTTTTATGCTTTGAAGGTCCCGCCCGAGACCTGCAAGTTTCCTCAACTACCCGAACCCGATTGGATAAATCTATCACTGAATTCTGGAGGCCGAACACTGAGTTGTGAAGAGTATATAATGATCTATGAATGAGTTCTATAACCCCCGGAAGCTATATCTAATTTCTTGCTAAAGGGATTGAAATTCAGAGCATGACACGTTTTCAAACGAAGTCGCAGATTCCTGTTACTACAAAAGAGAGATCAGATCTGCATCGGTTGAGTCAGATGGATCATATTGAAACAAGAGTTGGGCCAGAAGGAACAACTTCAACTCATCTACTGATTGTAAGCGCACTTGATCCCGTGGAGTCGTGGTCGGATGAGATGGAGCATCTTCGATGACTTGTTTTCTCTTTGAGAGTCATTGAACCTTGGAGTGTACTTGGGAGAGCGAGTCGTTGGTTGCTGTTGAGTTCAGGACGAAGCTGTTGTGAATCACCTTCATCACTGCAATAAAGATCTTCTTTGAAATCAAGTGCGGGTGAATGAAACCAAGATCACATAGATTACCTGTTGTCACCACATTCGTGAATGTAGGACCTGCGTTCAGCGTTGGCATAGATGTGGCGCTGGCAGGATTTCCAATCGATCTTCCCGAGGTATCTATCGGAGGAATCACTACGCTTGTTCTGTCTGGGCCACTAAGGAGCCAAGAGACAGACTTTGACTGTGTCATAGTGTGTAGCGACACTAGACTCAATGTGATTGGAATTGAAGTCAATGACGGGGGAAGAGGTCTGTCTGTTTCAATACTCGCGGTCTCCGAATGAGATGTCGGTAGATTATGTGGAATGTCCTCGTGAAAGACTGAGACGATCATCTGTTGAGAGATGGTCGAATGGCTGGGTGGGGTTTGTGCGTGCGTCGCTGGGTCCACGACATCTTTTTCAATATCCTGTCTTAACGGATGAGACTGGATAGAGGATGTGGCTACCCGGCTTTGCATTTTGTAGGTAAGGGCAATCTCATTTTGCGTCCTTGTCACACTCTCAACATTCTCTTTTGCTCACCCTACTCTCAATCTCATATTTTCTTCATTTACGAATATAACTCCCTCCGCTCTCGTTATATCTACAATAGGGGTTTGGGTATCAGCAACAGTAGATGGCGTTGCTGAGGAAGATCCAGTTTCGAAGTGTAGGGGACAACGACCAATGTGAGGAGGAAGACGATGAGTGTTATATCCAGGTTGATCTTTAGAGTCATCGTCATCCGAGTCGTTATCCATTTGGATATCATTGGCAGTAGTGGTTTCGCATCTTCATCTGTATATCTTGTTTCTTGTCGACAGGGACATCAAATAGAGCGGCATAAGATTGGACATCATCGGCAGTAGGGATGTCAAGCTCCACTCGAGGGATGTCGTCTTTCAGGTTGACGCTAGCATGTATATGGAAGTCAACGGCACCGCCGTCATCGTTTCCGCTCTCGAATTTTTCCCTCTGCTCATCTCGTCCAGGAATCCCAACAGCTTGGACCTGCTCATGTAGACCTAAAGAACCCTTTTGTCTCTTGGGTTGAGCTCCTTGGGTAGGTCCGGCCGGTTCTGGATACACCATCGGAGCATGAATGTGCCTATAAGCTAACACACTTGGTGCCATTAGGCTCTTAGATGCTAGCAGGGCTTTAGGAAGGCGTATAGGAACTATATTAGGAATATTCTCCTTGTTGCAGGTAATGCATCCGGTACTCTGGATAGACTTTGGAGTTCCATCATCGTGGTATGTTACGGTTTAAGCACAATGTGGATTCAAATGTGAGTTGTAGGAAACGTAGGCATGGAATAAAGTTCCTCTTCTTTGTAGGTATGAAGTTTTCACAGACGACTTCGACCAACTCGTTGCATAAGATCCCCGCATAGTCGATGTGGCAGTTGAAGGCAACTCCATGGAACAGTCGTACGAAACCAATGCTGCACCGGTCAATCCCTTTGATCTTTGAGGATAGGCACCGATTTAGGATTGAGAAGAGTGTGTACCATATATGTTGATCCAAACCCTTTTAGTTATTTGATGATGACCCATTCTACTTAGTGAAATTACACAAACTGTATTGTTCTTAGAAGTTAATCAGTGTCAGCGATCACACTGAGTCTATTCAGTGATCGCCGAAACACTTTCCTTTGTAAAACAATTTATATAATATCTGAAGACAAGCCTCACGCTAAAACAAGTTCTAAGCTGAAGTCGAAGACCGAGCTGAAGAAGAAGACAAGTCTACTTATGATCTGAAGTGGAAATCAGTGAAACTAAGACAAGTCTACATTGTGTGACAAATCAGTGATCATGCTTCAGCAATATCTGAAACCTCCTTCAGTTACACACTGAGAAAAGGACATCAGTGATAGCTAATCATGAAGCGTACCTGTCAAGATTTGTTTTTCTTATCTACACAAAAGTAAGAAGGTACAAATGTAAACCTATTTTTATCCATCATCGTACAACAACTCCTCTGCTACATTGTCCATCATACGGCTAAAAACGTTTATGGGATAAAGTCAAAGCACACATCCAATATCATTTGGACACGTGTAATGTACCATTTGACTTGCATTTAATGCATAGGGTATAAATAGGAATGGAACCCTTCATTTTGAAGGACCTCCTCTCCTAAGTGAAACTTTGCAGAGAACTCTTTTCTGCAAACTCTCTTCTCTCTGTTTTCTAAGTGCCAGAATCCTTTGTGATTTATTAGTTTATTTAGATTAGGTTTATCGTATCTATTTCTGCAACAAACTATAAATTGTGTTTTTGATTTACTCAAATCAATAAACAAATTTTAAAAAGTATAAAATTGTGTTTGTATTCATCCCCCTCTTCTACAAACTAAACCCTTGTAGAACCCCTTTCGGGACTAACAAGTGGTATCAGAGCATATTATAATCAATAAACAAGATCTTGCTTATATCTTTCTTCCTTGCTATTCTAAAATGGCATTTAATACAAACCCAAATTATTATGACACTGGTCCTCAATTAAGTAGAGACACTTTAGCTATCTGGAAAAATCGAATGACTCTTTTTCTAGAAGGTATAGACCCTACTATACCTCACTATGTTGAATATGGACCCTTTGTTCCATTTATCATCGTTGTTGCTGTTCTTGCCACTACCACAAATACAACGATCCCTGAAAGAAAAGTGACCAAGGAGATTCATCAATGGACTGATGAAGATAAGAAGAAAGTGACTCTGGATGCTAATGCTGGAACCAGAATCTCTATGGCAGTCCCTGATGAAGTTTATCACTCTGTTATGAACCTTAAAACCTCTAAAGCCACGTGGGACACTATATGTGTTCAATATTAAGGTACATCTGAAGTACAAGAATCCAGAAAGATAAATCTGGCAAGACAATATGAAAGTTTCATTTTTGGAAAGAATAAATCTTTGTTTGAATTACACCAAAATGTTAATATCTTATTAATTGATCTAAGGACTATTGGTAATACATACTCTAACTCCGAGACTTTGAAAAAACTCTTGGATTGTCTTGCTGAAAGCTGGGACAATTATTCAATGTGTCTCAAGTTATCAAAGGATCTCAAAATCTTTCCTTAAGCACCTTTTATGGCATTCTGCTCAATCATGAGCAATCTTGTCAACTTAAGAAGAATCTTGTCAAAGATTCTAAAGATTCCAAAAGCACACATGTTGCTTTAGTTGTTGGTTCCATATGCTCAAGAATGATTATAAAATAATATTGCCGGTAATATATGATCCTATAGGGTCACACCAAATAGCAAGTAGACACCGAATTGATATTTATAAGAATTCGATTCTTGATAAATATTAATTATTTCTTGAAAATATTATTGAATATAATTCATAATATTATACGCAAATGAAATATTATAGTTTATTAAATAATATGATGGACTCATATGAAACTAGAATTAAAAGGAGGGACTTAAGTGATAAAGTTTAAAATAGTGAAAATTGTGTTTTAACTATTTTAATACTTGGAGGGTTAAAAGGAAATATTGCTTGAGAGACTCAAACCTCATTGGACCTTTTTTGTGTTCCAATAGGAGTTGCATGTGGTCTTGTGCTTTTGAATTAAAAGAGAGAACATTTAATTTTAGACCACACAACAACCAAGCAACTCTCTCTCCCTACCCTCTCCATTTTCGGCCGAAATTAACACACAAGGAAGTACTAGCATACTCAAGGTGTTGGAGCTTGCTTGGTGGACTTCTCTAGAGGAATTCTTCTTGAGTTCTTGCCATCTTCATCCATCATACTAGAAGGTTTTATCAAAGGACTTCAAAGGTTGTAATTTTTACAAACCCCCTATGTATGGTTTTAATCTTTCATGTTCATGCAAATGAACCCTTGGTGGGTATTAAAATGTTTTTTAATGTTGTTCAATTTTTTTTAAGCTTCCGTTGCATTTTTATGATTCTTGAAATCATGTTTTGAACAAAACCCAACATTAGTATCTTCAGAGATTATTCCATCTCAGTGAACCTCTCGCATTATCACTGAGTTGGAATCTAACTAAGATGACTTATCAGACACTGATCTTTCAGAAGTTGACGAGTCTCTAGCACTTTTGACAAACTCCTTTAGGATATTTGCAAGAAAGAGTAATTTTAGAAGAAATAAACCTCTTGATATCACTAACAAGACAAAGTCAACTTCGATTGACAAGGCAACTGCCACTTTGTATATCTATGCACAGAAAGGAAATTTTGTCAGTGAGTGCAGGTCAAAAAAGTATTTAAACCTTCTTCATCCTCCAGACCCAGAGATGACAAATACTAAAGCTGAAAGAAAAATATCAAAAGCAGAAAAACTACAAGTGAAAAGGTAAAGGTCTAGTCGTTGAAGAACATGACTGGGCAGAATCTGAAGAAGAATTAGATTATGATGAAGAGGATGCGGCTAACCTATGTTTGATGGCCAAGATCTCAGATGTAAAGGAAGAAGCCGTTGATACTTCCTCCACCTCCATTACTTGTCAGGTATCAATCAATTCTTATCCGGTTCTCACCAAAGCTGATAAATGTCATGCTATTGTTGATTTATATAATGCCTTAAATGGTAAAACTCAAGCTTCACAACAAAATCTAGATCTATCGGAACAACTAAAAAGTGCCATTTAAAAAGCTAACAACTTTCTAATATAGAAGAAAGTTTAAAGGATCAGGTATATGTAAATGAACTGATCAACATCAAATGCAAACAAGCTATCGCTGAGCTGAAATCTAAGTAAACCCCAGTTTTAACGGTTCTCAAATGGTGCCAAAAAGAACAAAGAAAAAAAGAGTGGCTAACTTGATCCAAAGTCGATTAGGACCCCATTTGAGAAAACTAAGAAAGCCACTGTCGAAGGATGGTGCAAGTCCTCAGCTAAGATCACTAAGATAATTATTGCTCAAATTTCTATTCATGTTGAAAGTGGTCTCATCCACGAATCTAAATAGGGTGAACCTAACAGAGATCGTTCCTTGCTTAAATGTGGAATGTTCTTCTCTTCTATCCCTGAGACCTTATCATCTCAGTGCTCTTCTTCTTATTCTATTCCAATCCCTGAGGAAACACCTATGAGTCCCAAACTCTTGGAGAAAGGTAAATCCATCTCTCATCTTCCTTAGAAAAGTTAAAAAGTTGCTAAACTAAAGAAGAATCCTTCTAAGCCTTAAACGAATCATCATTCATCCTCCAAGGCTATGACCTCTGGACATGTTCAAAGAACTACACCACAGATAAAGGTTGATCTCAAGCATAAGAAATCTGAAGAACCAAAGGTTCCTTTGAAATATGATGCTAAGGGCATTCTTGGAGCTGGCCCCGCTCATTTGAAGCTTTCTAATGCTTATGCTTTCGTTCCTAAAGTTACCTTCAGCTATAGGAAATGTTATCACTGTGGACGTGCTGACCATATTCCTAATAAGTGCCCCACACCACCAACGCTGAGAAATCAGCTAGAGTGAAGATGAGTGCCAACAAGGCAAAGAAGGTCAACAAAGATGAAAAATCTGCCAAGGTGAAAAATACCACTAAAGTTAAGAAATTAACCAAAGTGAAGGTTACCACTGAAGCTGAATCATCAGATGTTGGGAAGATCATTAAACCTTCCATCTCTACAAACACTTGCGGAGCCATTGTAAAGTGGGTGCCAATTCAAATTTAATCTTCCTTATGGTGCAAGAATCGAAGGGTATCTGTATCTTGATAGTGGATGCTCTCGACACATGACCGGTCAAAAGAACCTGCTCTCTGAATGCAAGGAAGAGAAAGGTCCTTCAGTGACCTTTGATGGAAACAGAAAGAGCTATCCCAAAGGGTTTCGTGTACTCACAAATAGTACAACTACCTTCAGAAGAGTCGCTTACGTAGAAGGACTGAAGCACAATCTTCTTCGTATCAGTCAGCTATGTGATAAAAACTATAAAGTATGTTTTACAAAGAAAGCATGTTCTGTCACTAACAAAGAAGGAAAACTTGCTCTCAGTGGACATCGTATGGAAAATGTGTATGTTATCAACATGGATTCCTCAAGGGCCGTTCCTGACATATTGTAGGCCCTGGGAGAAATGTAAACATGGGCCCTCGATAAGTACGATTTGTTTTCAATATGTTGTCTTTTATCTTCAGAAATAACATTGAGTTCAAAATATATTAATAATTCATATAAAACTTTTTTTCGAGAATTCATAGACGCAAAATCAATCAATAATTATTTCTAAATTAATATTATCCATCATATCATTTTTACCTAGCATCATAAATTCGTTTCACCGTCAAACACATCATATGATATACCTTTAATATATAGACAGACATCATTTGATGTCACAATATTGACTATTCAGAGTAACACTATATGCAAATTAATATAAATCGGTTGGGTTTCCATATCATCTCATATTAATGTTTTCACCATTTTAAACTTTTAGATCTAATACATACTTTTACGAACCATCAATCATTCAATCTTAGAATCCGAAGTCTATGTTGTTTGTAACTTGAGATCTTATTGTTGTTGTAAATATAGGAGAATACTTAAATGATGCTTTCAATATTAGGTAATAAGGAAGTCCATAATGTATGAAAAAACAATGTTAGTTTTGAAATCCTAAATATAGATATATGGTGGACAGTCCCATATGGTTGGTAATTTTTCAAAATGAATGAGCTTTCTTAGTTAATAACAAGAAATCTACTATATTCTATTATAAATGTTTGAGCCCTTAATATAATGTTAAATTCTTTTTGGGTCGTATTTGATACAAAAAAAATCGTGTCATCTTTATTGACTAATTTTTTTGAACTACTACTATATACTAAAAAAGTTTGGCCCCCTACAGGTCCTACTTTTTGTGGGTCCTTAATATAATGTTAAAAATAAAAAAAATTGGTCCTATTAGATACTAAAAAAATTGTGTCTTTTTTATTGACTATTTTTTTTAACTAGTACTATATACTATATAATATATATTAAAAAAAATTAGGCCCCTACTTTTTGTGGGCCGTTAATAGAATGTTAAATTATTTTTGGGTGCTATTAGATACTAAAAAAATTGTGCCCTTGTTTTTTTGAACTACTACTATATAGTATATACTAAAAATGTTTGGGACCCTATTTTTTGTCGGCCCTGGGCGCGCGCCCGGCCCGCCCTCCCCCTGGTACGACCCTAGATTCCTCAAAAATTATGAACATTTGTTTTCTATCCAAAGCCTCATCAGATGTCAACTGGCTATGGCATAAGAAGCTCTCTCATCTCAACTTCAAGACATTAAACAATCCTTCAAAGCCCGAGCTAGTCACTGGCTTACCTCAACACTCATACGCTAAGGAATCTCTCTGTTCAACGTGTAAAAAAGAAAAGCAAACCAAAGCTAGTTTCAATTCAAAACAAGTGTCATCGGTGACAACACCTCTTCATCTACTCCACATGGATTTATTTGGCCTTGTCAATATACAATCCATCGTTGGAAAGAAGTATACGCTAGTTATTGTAGATGAGTACTCACGTTATACCTGGGTGATATTTCTCAGATCTAAGAGTGACAATCTAGAGGAGAAAATTTCATTTGTTAGTAAAATGGAAGTTCTCAACAACATGACAATTCGTTCAATAAGGAGTAATCATGGAACTGAATTCTAAAACTGTTCCCTTGACAACCTTTTTTAGAGTAAGGGTATATTTCACAACTTCTCAATTGTGAGAACACCACAGCAGAATGGAGTCGCTGAAAGAAGAAATCGAACTATTATTGAAGCTTCTCGATCTATGCTCAACGAGTCACGTCTACCTACTCAATTCTGGGTTGAAATTGTCAACACTGCATGTTTTACTCAAAATCGATCGCTGGACGTCAAAAGATTTAAGTAGACAGCGTACGAACTCTTCAATGGGAGAAAGGCAACTCTCAACTTTATTCACCTCTTTGGTTGACAATGTTACATTCTAAACAATAGAGATAATCTGGGAAAGTTCGATCCCAAAGCTGACGATGGAATCTTCCTAGGTTACTCTTCTGTGTCCAAAGCCTTCAGAATATTCAACAAAAGAAGACAAACTATAGAAGAAACCATCCATGTCACCTTGATGAATATCGTACAACAATTCAAGACCTATTCTTGAAAACGAGGAACTGAATCAGTGGATGTTTTCTCATTTTGGAGAACCTGAAGCATCAATCAACCATAATCCTCAAGCTGACTCACACAACGTTGATGATGACCCTATCATCATTTCCAACAAGTAGACAAGTGGAGCTGAATGCATGTCATGGATCTCAGCTACTCCCATCAACACAATACCACCATTTAAACCTTCAAATTCTGAAGACCCCTCAACTTCTGTTCAACAATCAGTAAATGAAGTTCAATCTGGACCTCATCAACTGAAGACGATCTTAGATTTCTCACCGATGCTGAAAGAGAAGAATATATCAAAGATGAGTGAGCCATCGTTGATAACAAGAAAAGCGTCAAGTTAGCACTTACTCTTGCCACCCAGACTCTCTCTGAAGCCAACCTCAAAAATAAATCCTATCGGTGTTCAAGCTCAGCTAATAAGAAGAGCTAAAAAAGAGAATAATAAAGTGCTGACATGACAAGAGAATGAATTGAAATGGTGCCAAAAAAGGTCGAAACTCGGCTCAATGCCCTCAAAATCACCAATGCTACAATCGCTGGAAGACCCAAAGATGGTGTGTCGTGGTCACTATGAACATCTTCAGAGACGAAAACTCCTACATCACTAACAACTCATCGTGCTTACACAGGTATTGATTCGATGAATGGGTAGAAATAAAAGATTCTATTTAGAAGTCTAAGTCCAAATACAAGGAATATGTGGTAGACCAACGAAATAAGTTGTTCAACAAAGTCTCAAAGATTGTGAAGATTCCTCCTTTACCTCCGAAGCCTCCTCGCCGAAGAAGACCATCTCAAGATGACGCTGACAATCCTCTACTTCTTTCCAAGACATAAATAAGGTTTATCATTGACAACTGCAATATGGATACCTACGTTGATGTATCAATGTTGAATCTCTCCCTACCAGCAAAAGGACTGATGTTCATAAAAAATGAAGGTGGATATGCTTTCAATGAATGTCATAACTCCATCTCATTCATGTGCCTCATCTGGACTAGCAGAGGAAATGGATCGAAGATGATGAAGATGGAAAAACGATCTTAGCAATGATCAATGGGGAGTTGTTGAAGAGAAATAATCAAGGAGAAAGTATTCCCGCTGACATTTACTGTTAGATTTCTTTATCTATTCTTATATTTATCAGTTTTGTACTTTCAGTTATTAGTATTATCATTGTACTTGTAATTTTCAGATTCCCCTTGTAATCATTTATGAATTAATGAAAATTTCAGTGATGTACTTGTTAGCTCTAATAGTGCAAACCTTATAAGTATTGAAAAATAGGCTAAGGACAAAGCTGACAGAGGTCTCTCCCGGATACACCAAGACCACAGAGCCTCTGTCGATCAACATCCTGGAAGATTGAAGACCAAGACCACAAAGCCTCTGTTGAACCTGACAGAGCCTCTGTGGAACTGAAGACTGAGAATGAAGATCAAGACCCACTTGAAAACCAACACAAGTGCGCACTTCACGTAGCTCTGATGTACGAAGATTCTGAAGATCAAATAGTACAAGCCACCCTCCTCCACTTTCCACGTGTCATCTTCTGAGAGGATGCAGCTTTTACAGTGTACTATCATCGACACATAAACTCAACGTTGTACCATAATACGTCCAACGATCTGGTCTCTTGTACTACTGTCCCCTTGTCTTGTATAAATAGAATCCTTTACCAGACCTCTTTTGGTAACGAAGCACACACACACTCACACCTAGAAAGATTGCTTTTAGTGAGAGAACACACACTTTGTGGTGTTCTTGGTGTATATTTGTGGTGAATCAATGAAGATGAATCTTTGAGCTTACTTATTGTTATTTAGCTTGTCTTCGTTATTCTTTTGTGTGTTTTCTACCAAAATAGTTAAACCAAACAATTTGTTAAACGCTTCTACACTTAATTCTTATCATCCTCTGTTTTGTAAGTTTTTGGTTTAAATATCATTGTTGAGATCAAATCTGGGATCAACAATTGGTATCAGAGCTAACTTTGATTCTCAATATCAAAGGATCCACTCTGCATTGATCTTGATTTGTTTTTGGTAGATTTTCTGGACTGATTTTAAGAATAGTTATTCAGCTTCAAAAACAGCCCCTGTTTTTGTGTTTTCGTCAACTAGTTTGATGTTGACAAACAAATTAGGAGCTGATTCCTTATTAAAATCTTTCCAAACCTGTGCTTTGTTCATTATTAACTCCAATCTTTATAAGGTTAAGTTTGCACTTCAAATCTGTTCCAGTTTAAAGTTCTCCTAAAACCATTCTCTATTTTAGTTTCCTTCTGAAAACTCTTCTTTTTCTCAAAATGGCAAACGCTACAAACTTCTTCACCGCTAATTCTTTAACCAAACCTCCAACCCTTCTGAGAGACGAATACCCATAATGGAAAATTCGAATGATCCATTTTTTAGAAGGAGTTGACAAGGATTTAATCACATACCTTCACAATCCACCTTATGTTCCTATGGTAACAGTGCCTAGAGTACCTGAAACTCCAACTACTCCAGAGGTACCTGAGTATGACAAGCCAAAGGATATTGATAAATGGTCCCCACAGGATTGGGAAAAATATGAATGTGCAAAAAAGGCCAAACGTCTTCTGATAATGGCCATACCAAATGACCTATTTCAATCCTTGGATGCTTGTGAAACAGCCCATGATCTGTGGAAAGAGCTAGAAAAGCAGCTAGAAGGTGGAGCCAAAACTCAGAAGAACAGAAGAGCTCAGTGCATAAATGAGTACTATGTATTCAAAGCTATACCGTCTGAAACTCTGCAGAACACGTACGACAAATTCAACTCCTTAATTAACAAGTGCAAGAAATTTGGGATCCACATAACCTCAAAAGAGAACAATGTCATGTTCCTCAAAAGCCTAAATGAAGAGTGGCTTCAACTGTCCATGAAACTCCAAACTAATAAAGAGTTGGACACTTGGACCCTCACAGACCTCTATGGCACCTTGGCTGCACAAGAAAGTCAACATAATACAGACTAAAGCTTAGTTGGGCGGACCTCTGGCATTCGTAGGGAAGGCCACAGAGGTGCAAGACAAGCCATATAAGGACAAGGCTCTGGAGGAGAAAGAAAATAAGAAAAAGAAGGTTTTGGTGGTTGACAGTGATGAAGAAGAGATGATGGATGAGGATGAGGCAACAATGGCCTCAATAGATAAATCTTTAGCTCTGCTGACAAAAGAATTTGGGAACAGAGGATTCAGGAAGAAGCCCAGTTTCAACAGAGGGATGGATGAAAGAGAAGGAGGAGATGGAAGAGGTGGTAGATATCAGAACTTTGGGCCACCATAGGGGTATGAACAGTGGAATCGTGGAAGAGATGAGTTCTATGACCAACAGAGGGTATATGACAATAGAGGATACGAGCAGAAGGGAGGTGGTGGATACCAACAGAGACAGGCTGATTACCCACAAAGGGGTATACCAAAGGAAGAGCACAGAGCTCAAGATCAAGCCATAACACAAACCCAACAGAACAATGGGTGCTTCAAATGCGGCAAACCAGGGCACTATGCAGCAGAATGTCGAAGCACCAAAGAGACTCTACCTTCTACAAGAATAAGGCAGAGTACTATGCTCAAAAATCTCTTATGGTAGAACAGGAGAATTGGGTGTCTGATGAGTCTTCTGACGAGGGAGAGAAGAAAAATGCACTGTTCTGTGGGATGGCAGAGATCAGCAACTCTGACTCCGATTGTGAGGTATCCACTTCTAACTCATCCTCTAATGACTCAGAAGCAAATTTGCTTAAACTTGCAGAAAATTTTAAAGAACTTGAAAAGACTTGTGCTGATGTATAGAAAAAACATGCCTTTTATGAGACAGAAGCCAGACTTCTCACTCAGGAAAAGGCAAAGATAGCTTCTGAAAAAGAAAATCTTGAAATGGAATGGTATAAAGAGATAAATCCATTAAAAGAAAAGATTCTGACCTTGATTCAGCCTTGAAAGCGAAAACCAAAGAGCTTATGGATAATGAGAGTGACAGGATGAATATACTTGCTATCAAAAACTTTTTCCAAAAAGAACGAGAAGTTCTTCACCAAGACCTACTTAACAGAGATCTCATGATCAAAATGTACCAAGACGCACAGAAGGTTCACGAAAAGGTAAATACTCAAATAGGCAGAAGCTGGATTGGCTTCTGTGATTTGCATCCCTATACAGGAAACAAAAGAAATCAATCTTTGTCCTCTCTATTTAGCATTGGGACTGTTAGAAAACCAGGATTTCCTAATCTACTCTCTGTATATAAAAGGAGGAAAACCTCTAGAGAACCCCACAAGAGGAATCCACATAAAATGATAAATGTGTGGTATCAAAACACTGATTTTTCATCATCAGACTCTGTCAAAAGAGTTTCCAAACCAAAGAAATATTTGAAAACACAAGATCAGATAGGACTCTTCAAGTTTAGTGATCCAGAGACACAACCCAAGTCGCCCTTGTATGCATGATAAATCCTGAAAAGGAGATATCAGCAGAGGCACCTGAGTTTGTAACTTCTTCTACAGAGGATAGAATGCAAAATATTTCTAAAATTGAGTCGGTGGAAACCTGTGAAAATCAATTTAGTGAAAATCATGAAAATCTCCTCTGTCGAACAAGATTTTTGTGAAGAGGACTCTGTAAACTCTTTAGAGACCACAGAGGTTGTTCCTTGCACTTCAAAAGACTCGGATATTTTCAAAAACAAGGAAGAAAGTGAGTATGACACATGCACATAAAATCCTGCCTCTGACGACAGAGACTCCTGTGGTCCAAACTCTGAATATGAGGATGACTCAACCTTTGTCGACTCAGAGACTGACTCTACCAATTCTGAGATAGTACCTTGTGAATCAGAGGGATTTAAACTTCCCTCGGGCATTTTTAACAGAGCTATTCCTCCAAAGGAAAACGTCACAAGAATTCCTATATGTCCAGATTTTCTAGATATGTGTATACAAGCTAAAACCTCTCTTGAGCTAGATAAAATTAAAGATCAAAAGGAAAAGTCCTCTCAGAATCTAAAAGATCCAAAACCTTTAAGGCCAAATCAGGAAAAACTCACATGGCAACAAAAAGGGAAATGGATTCAAAATAACCAATCTTTTTCTTCCTCTGTGGCAGTGAAACCAACTGAAGGTCACCAAAGAAGGTGGGTACAGCAGAAGGCTTCTCTTGAGGGAGGTTTTTACAAAAATAAAGCCTCTGTACCCATTTTTAATGTCTTTAATGAGAAGTTTAAGCAAGTTTCTTCGAATGTTCATTATTGTCATTGTTTTGAACTTATGTATCAATTGAATCGACATTTCTCTGGTCCTCACTGTTTCCTCTCTCGACCCAAAGCAAAGAATACAAAATTCAAGGATCAGAAGAAGCAAAATGGTTCTTCTAAAGAAGTTAAAGCCAAAACAAAGGATGCTAAGGCAACCTTAAAAACCCCTAACAAGATTGGACCCATTTGGAAATAGGTACCTAAATCTCTCTAATTGTGTTGCAGTAGCAGTATGTGCCTATTTGGTACCTAGACTGCGGGTGCTCTAGGCACAACACTGGAAACAAAGGTCTACTATCCTCGTATAAAGAAAAACTTGGAGGATCAATAATCTTTAGAGACAACAAAAAGGGGTACATAAGAGGCTATGGAGTCATCAAAAAGAAAGATGTAACTGTGCGCAAAGTTGCATATGTGGATGGCCTCAAGCACAACTTACTTGGTGTGAGCCAACTCTACGACACAGGTTTCGACGTGAAGTTCAAAAGAACTTATTGCTCTCTGCTAGAAAAAGACACGGACATATAGCTTCTGAGAGCTGAAAGAAGAGGTGACTTGTATCTCATGAACTTTAAGGCCAAAATCCAAAGTGACAAGCTCTGTCTTGTTTCCAGAAAAAATGAAGAAGCATGGCTATGGCACAACAAGTTCTGTCATCTAAACTTCCACACTCTTGATAAACTCGTAAAGCTTGATCTGGTAAGTGATTTGCCAATTGTTAAATTTCACAGAGATCATCTCTACTCTGCTTGCAAAATGGGTAAACTCAAAAGAGCTTCCCACAAAGGCAAGTCAGATGTGTCTTGAACAAGGCCTCTGTACATGCTTCATGTCGACCACTGCGGTCCAATTGTTACACAGAGACTTGGTGGCAAAAAGTATATGCTTGTATTAGTTGATGAATTCTCAAGATATACCTGGGTAGAGTTTGTCCGAAAGAAATCATATGTTCCAAACATCTTGATTAATCTAATGAAAAGAATCCAAGTTCTGTATTAGTGCAGGGTGCAGAAGCTAAGAAGCGACAATGGCATAGAGTTCATAAACTCTGCCATTGAAACATACCTTGCAGAGGAAGGAAACTCACATAACTTCTCTACGTACGAACTCCACAACAAAATGGCGTGGTCGAACGTAAGAACCGCACGCTGGTGGAGGTTGCAAGAACTATGCTGACAGCATCTGGATTACCAATATCTTTCTGGGCAGAAGCTATCTAAATTGCGTGCTTCACTCAAAATCGATGAACAATAGTGAAGAGGCACATAAAGACACCCTATCATTTGATAAACCAGATAAAACCAAATATCAAGTATTTTCACGTGTTTGGGTGTAGGTGCTTTGTCCTAAACGACAGAGAACACCTAGGGAAGTTTGATAGAAAAGCAAATGAAGGGAAGTTCATTGGGTACTCTGCCACTTCCAAAGCTTACATAATTTATGTTCTGAGAACTCGAACCATTGTGGAAAGCATCAATGTCTCTTTTGATTATTCATTCCAAAAGACTTCTTAACAAATCAGTTCAGAACTAAGGCTAAACGATAAAGCCTCTGGTGTCTCAACATCTCGAGAAACAGAGTTAAATCTGTTATTTGAAGATATGTTTAATGATGAAGATGATCCGTCTGCTGGAATTCACAGAGCTTCTGGAGAGCCATCCTCTGCGGACCAAACAAGTCAAGGTATATCTCTAACCGATCACTCTAATACTTCACCCTCTTCCACAAATTGTGCAGGTACAACCATTGAGGGGGAACAAGCAGAGGATACTACAAACAAGAACTCCACGACAGAACATCTGGAGATTCCTACTCCTGTAACCACAGAGGAATCAACACCAGAGGAAAATGAGGATTTTGTATCAACATCTTCAGAGGATTCTGTACCTACTCTCATCGAAATACCAACTCAAGCTGAAACTCCTGCCACAAGCACATAAGAAGTGCCGTCAACTACAAAAGCTGCACATGAACCATCATGTGCAACGACGGAAGTTCAACTTGATGCTACAAATGACCATCTCCCAAGGATGACCATGTGGACAAAGGATCATCCTCAGAGCCAAATTATTGGAAGCCCTTCTGACAATGTCAAGACTCGATCAACAACTGCTAACTTTTGTTTCTTCACAAATTTTATAAGTATGATCGAACCAAAGAAAGTTTCTGAGACTCGAGACGATCCAAATTGGGTAGAGGCCATGCAAGAAAAGCTCTTCAATTTGAGCGAAACAAAGTATGGTCCCTAGAAACAAGAAGGATGAGGATGGAGTGGTCATAAGAAACAAGGAAAGATTGGTGGCCAAAGGATACTGTCAAGCAGAAGGCATTGACTATGAGGAGACCTTTTCCCCTGTTGCACGCCTTGAATCAATAAGAATCTTCTTAGACTTCGTAGCCAATAGAGGATTTAAGGTGTACCAAATGGATGTCAAATATGCTTTCCTCAATGGACAGATTCAAGAAGAAGTTTACGTCCAACAACCACCAGGGTTTGAGAGTGCAAAATACCCTAATCATGTCAACTATCTGGATAAGGCTCTGTATGGACTAAAACATGCCCCAAGAGCATGGTATGAAAGAATCTCAAACTTCCTTCTTTTCAATAGTTTCGAAAGAGGTACAACTGACACCACTTTGTTTTACAAGAAAAAAGGTGATGAGATCCTACTTGTCCAAATATATATGGATGACATTATTTTTGGCTCTACTAATGCAAAACAATGCACATAATTTGAAAAACTCATGCAGAGTGAGTTTGAAATGAGCATGATGGGAGAATTAACTTCTTCCTCGGGCTTCAAGTCAAACAATCATCAGAGAGAATTTTTATCAACCAATTTAAATATGTCTCTGACATTCCTTCGAAATTCAAACTCTTTGATTGCTCTGTCATGAAAACCCCCATGGCCACTGGATCTAAGTTACACTCAGATCCAGAGGGAAAATCTGTTGAGTGCAAGCTCTATAGAGGCATGATTGGGTCTCTATTATACTTAACAGCCAGTAGGCCAGATATCATGTATGCTACATGTCTTTGTGCAAGATTTCAAGCAAATCCCAAGGAATCTCACCTCTATGCTGTCAAGAGGATCTTTAGATACCTTAAAGGGACCAAGAATCTTAGTCTCTGGTATCCAAAGAACTCTGGCTTTGATCTAACGACATATACAGATTCAGACTATGGAGGATGCAAGCTTGACAGAAAAGTACCTCTGGGAGTTATCCATTTCTAGGTGGTAAGCTAGTAAGCTGGACTTCAAAGAAACAGAATTGTATGTCCACATCTACGGCAGAAGCGGAATACGTTGCTGCTGCTAGCTGCTGCTCACAAGTTCTGTGGATGAGAACTCAGCTACAAGACTATGGTCTAAGTATCGAAAAGATACCCATCCTTTGTGATTCCAAAAGCGCCATAGCGATCTCTGCCAATCCTGTATAGCACTAAAAAACAAACCACATAGACATCCCGATACCATTTCTTGATACATCATGTCGAACAGGGTAGAATCGAGATGTACTTCGTGCCCACAGAGTATCAGCTTGCCGATCTATTTACCAAAGCTCTAGACGAGAAAAGATTCTTATTCCTGATTAGTAAGTTGGGCATGCTAAATATGAGTTGATCAATGAAACCTCTGTAAGTGTAAATATTTCCTCCTGTATATATGTAAATATCTTCTTCATTCAGTATGGAAAATCGTTTTCTTAACAAACCTCAGTAATCGACAGAGCTTCTGTGACTTGGCATAGAGCCTCTGTCCTTGTCACAGAGCTTCTTGAGAAATTGATCTATGTCTTATGCTCTACTTATCACCATTTTAACCCAAGCATAGCTTAAGGGGGACCAGAAGGAGACTTTGTAATGATCTACAGAAGTTGATCATTCAAGGGGGAGCCACAGAAGTTTGTTGACCCACATAAGATGGTAATCATGCCGACAGCCGAGACCAGTGAAAGTTTTTGGTAAGCAAACCGCACAAATCCATTTTTGAAAACACTTTTCTCGGACACCAATTTCCAAATATGTCCCAGAATACCTATTCAAACAAGTAAAAACTTTGGATGATCAAAATATTTTGAGAGCTTTCCATAAATAGAAATTTTTAGTCAAAGAGCCTCTATGACGATTCACAGAGCCTCTGTGCCATAGAAGTCTCTGCGACTAGCAATTTCTCGTGGAAACTCTCTCGATCATCTCATTGCTTTTTCAAACGTTTTTGGTAAAGAAAAGGTGCAATCTCGTGCGTATTGAAGACCTCAAACCACAAAAGCTCACTCCACCACAGAGCTTCTGTGATTTCCAACACTTATGTGTTTTGAATGTCTGAGGTGCGGGTTCTTTTGAAAATCACAGTCATTTGGGTTTAGCAACTGCCACGCGCGTAGAGTTAACGGGAAGCGCACGACGTTTCATCGTGCATCGCCACCTCTGACGTGGCATCCTCTAATTTGACGTGAGTTGTACCGTCTGTAATGAACCGTTTCCAAATGGCTGCACACTCAAGTGCGGATGTGAAAAGGTTATGTAATATTGTTTTTACCGCCTAAATCTTATCCTTTTCACCCTCTATAAAACCCAAAATTACCCCTTCTTCTCCACTTTTCCAAGCTTTACTCTCTCTGTATTCTCTGGCGAACCTGCAATTTCAAGTGCAAAACCTGCAAATCCCTTCTTTATTTCTTCAAGACACATCCAAGAAACATCTTCAATGGAAACTGCTCAATCCCAAAACCTCATCACACCCAGGAACCAAGAACAATCAAATAGTGAAAACTCACTTCATCACCAACCATCGACCAACCTGCAAAACTTCATGGACCACGATTGGTATGAAACCCCATTACCCCTAAAACCGAACAACCACTATGTGGTTCTGAACACGAACACTTTTGGCAAGAACAGGAAATCTTGATAAACATCTTGCAAAACCATCCCCTAAAAGACATTTTAACAAGAAACGAGAAAAAACATTCCAGCCAGATACCTGAAGAACATTCCAGCCAGATACCTGCATCAATTCTGGCAGAGCTGCCATTACGACGAGGGAATAAATTCTGTGGTTGGATATATGTCAACACCAGACAACTCTTACACCTTAACCATATGGATCAACAAAGCTATGCTATCCCTAGAGTTTGATATTCCCACCAGAAGCGCTCTGGGTCTAAGGAGGTATGCAGAGGAACCAAGTGACGAAGAGCTCTGCGAGTTTGCTGTTATGTTAGGCTACAATCAACCTCTATCAAAGAGAAATGACTTCACGAGGAACCGCCTCCCTCCTCTGTTGTGACGACCGTCAAATTTATACCTCAGGTTAGAACTACACTGGATATATCATCTTTTCATGACATAGTTCACACAGTGCAATTTTAGTAGTAAACGCGGTACGATAGGAAATTTCGAGAAATTTTGCCTAAAAAATCCTTGAATTAGGGAATTATCCATAAATCTCATAAAATGCCAACTTAACCTACATTTATACTACAAGTATTTATATATTTGATAATTAATGTATTTCAATCATATTATATATAAATACTTTATTTTATATAATTACTTTGTATTTTAATTACTATGAAAAATACTTGTATTTTAAATTTTAATCAAAAAGACAAGATGTGACAAATTTATTTTTATCACCATCACCCCCCCCCCCCCCCCCCCTCTCTACCCCATATGTATGCAACTAAGTCTCTCATTTTCATTCACAAACCCATCTTACTCTCTCTCACTAAAAGAATCCTCTCATCTCTTTCTCTCTCCATCTTCAAATCTTCATCCATCTTCAACCCAAACTTCAGCCCCTCAATCATCTTCCTTCAAGGGATAAAAATATTTCAAGGTAAATACAAGTGTGTTGGGTGAAATCCACACACACTCTTTTGAGTTAATTTCACTTTCTTGCATTTTGATGAATGTTCTTCATCTCCTTCTACACTTTCTTTAAACTTTTTTAAAATCATCTTTACAAGTCTTAATGTTTGTAGATTTACCACCATAACATCTACTTGTTATTAAAAAGGGTGGTGAATCCAAAATCAAACCTATGTTAAGACCAAAGATGAACTTTTTAAACACATGCATGTAGTTTTCTTGAGAAATCCACTACTTTTTGTTCAAGAGTTTCATGAGTGGATCTTTGAAAATCACTAAAAACATACTTAAACAAACATGCATGAGCTCAAAATGCAAAATTTTAAGTTGCATGTTGATGTTCTTGCCAAGAACATCAACATTCTTCAAAATGAGTTTTTTACAAGAGTTTATAAAAGTTGAGTTGATGGGTAACTTGCATGTATTTTAAATGGATCAAAAATGTGTTTTGGAACTGAAAATAAGTGTATGGCAGAGGGTCAAATCGGATTTTGCATGCAAAGGAATAAGAATTTTGGTTAAAAAGTCAATATAGGAGCACATGCACAAAGTGTGGTTTGACAGCTTGCTGTCAGATTCCAGACCCCACTTCAATGGGTCAAATCTCACTCAATATAACCCCAAATTGAGTTATTATTTTTCTGGAAATCATTTTTATGTGTTAAGATTCAAACCCAAGTGGTTTCACTCAAAAACCCAAAGATTTCATTTACCAAACAGTCCTCACAAAATCAGTGCGCAAACAGTAACGTTTTCTGTCGGGTTTTACGTCGTGTATTATTTCATGTACTTAAACACTTCCAAAAATTATGAAACTTATGACAAACGTTTCCTAACTCATTGAACTACTTAGACATAAAATATCATGACCAAATTGTACCTGGTAGTTATCCAAAGTTGGACACAAAGTGACACCAAATTCTGGACAGCAAAGGACAAATTTCTTATTATTATTAAGGACTAACTTCTAATCCCATTTCATCATTTTATGGTGAAATTGTGGAATATACATATATATAACATATCTATATATATTTACGCAATTTATTTATTCTTTATCCCGTTTCATCATTTTATGATGAAATTGTGGAATATACATATATACTATACATTTATATTTATGCACTTTAAATACTTGTCTTTTACATTTAAAACCCTTAATTTTATCGTTCTTACGATAAAATTTCGGTTTATATATATATATACATGTACTATATATATGTACGTTCTTTAAACCCTTTTCGTTACTTATTGTGACGAAATTTTGGAAACATTAAATCTTACAAGAACAATGTATACAATTGTTACGTTTATAATATTAAAACACAACAAGGTATTTTATGACGATTTGGATAATTAGTACCGAACCCTCGAGACAAAAACTTACTAGTGACCTTACGTTCATAGGTTCGAAGTAGGATCAACTCGGGATACTTGTGGGAGATTCCCGGACTCTACTGCTTATCAAGTGAGTCTTCACAGCCCCTTTTTACTATTTTATACGTTTTGGGGTGAAAAGCATGTTACTATTATTTCAACGCCGTGAGTTTTCACAGCCCCTTTTTACTGTTTTATCCGTTTTGGGGTGAAAACACATGTTACTATTATTTCAACGCCGTGAGTTTTCACATCCCCTTTTTACTGTTTTATACATTTTGGGGTGAAAAGCATGTCACGATTTTATTACGCATCGATTTCACTGTTTACTCAAAATACTGAATATTTTTTCCGTATACTTATGCGCTATGGTATGTATGCTTATGTTAGTTGATTCTGAGTTTTGCTATTAAGTCCCCGGTTATTCTACATTACCAGTTAACTCACATTTTGAGCCGTTAGTATTGTGGATAACGTTATTTGGTTGACACCCACTCAATTCGCGAGTGCATAATTACTATCTTTCGTAATTCCGTATTTCCGTAAGCATGTTTGTGAGGAACATGCAGTTTGGGGCATTCCGTAATTAGGTTTGGGTAGTGGGCTCATTACTTTAACATATAATTGCATACAATACTATACCTTGCGCATGTTGACAACTGAAATCTTTATCCACTTGTGCGGATTTTATAAAAGTGTTTTCATAACCGGTTGACATATCCACTTATGCGGATTTTATAAAAGTGTTTTCATAACCGGTTGCCATATCCACTTGTGCGGATTTTATAAAAGTGTTTTCATAACCAGTTGACATATCCACTTGTGCGGATTTACAAAGGTGCTTTAAAACTACAATCGGCTACTCAATCCACTGGTGCGGATTAAAAACTGTTTCTATGATAAACTTTGTTGTACTCATAAAACCTGTGATCTCACCAACTATTCAATAGTTGACCCTCTCATTTACATGCTTTTTAGGAAATAGCAAGTAAGATTGGAACTTTAGAAGGCACCTCAAGTAGCTGCATTCGACACGTTTTTCCTTATCATGTCGATTTGTGTTTTGGACATACTTTATATTTTTGGAACAAGATGTATCATTTGTAAACTTTTTACGCAATGACGATTGTGTGTTGTCTTCTACCTTACGCAATGAAATCTTTAGCTGTGACATTCCGTATTTCCGCTTTAGCGGGGTGTGACAGAAATGGTATCAGAGCCGAAGGTTATAGAGAATACCGGTCTTTCTTTGGAAAAACCCAACTATAACCAAAAGTCCAAAGCCGACATGAAAACAACTGAACCTACTACTAGTATAACGAAGTCTAGAATGGCATTAACAAACTTTTATTAAACATAGCCTGATCACCTATGTTCAGTTAAGGATGGTTAATGCGAGGCTAGAAATGGTTATAGTAGGAGTATGTCGATTTTTACTTGCACTCTCTAGAAGCATGCTTAGTGCGTAGACATTGCATAGGATAGACAAATCACTTATGCGATTAGTTGCTAAGTACACTTTTGCTTCAGTTCCACTACGTTGTCATTGTCACCATCCTACACTCCCAATTCTTACTCGACCGATGTGTCGGATCACGTCACTGGTCAACCTCAAGTCAACCCACCCGACATCCGGGAAGATGAAGATTCCAGTAGCACGGAGTCGGAAGAAGAAGTGTCAAGTGAACAAAACCCTTACGACGAACTAAGAATGTCACCGACCCTAGTACTACCACGACCCACTCCGGAAATTTTTTGCAACCACACCTAGGAGGGCCTCGCATTGGGCAAACAACGAGAAGGAACGTCCCAATTCCTAGACGGGTGATGGTTAGGACGGAGCGTCCGTAGGTACCGGAGCCGCCACGTGTGATCACCACTGTGCCAATCGGACAAGTGACCGATATGACTTGGGCAGAAGATCAACACATAAGAGCGATGACAATCGAGTTGCATGGTTGCCAGGTAAGGGTAACCCATCAGGGCCAGGTCTTAACAGAACTAGTAGAACTAGTACATCAATTGTCCCACATTTCAACCCAGGCTTTGGAAAGCGCTAGGACGGCTAGGCAGACCGCGTTGAGGGCGGAGCTCGCATACGTGATTAGAGGAGTAGTGCTAGTTATGCTTGTGTTGATGATCTTGATAGTTGTGTATTTGAGATGGTCTTGATGAAGACAGTGATAGTGGCAGCTTTTGATAAAACTTTTGGTTCAAAGGAAAAGTATTTTCTTGAAGTTATTAAGAACTATGCATTTTAAGTAAATTCTAGTATTTGGTGGTATTAGATTTAAAAACTATGGTATTAATGGTTGATGAACATCAAAATTTTGTATTAGCGACATTATCTAAAAATAGGAATAGATTTCTATCTTGATGTTATCTGGAGCACGGATAGGAAGGTAGTGAAAATTTTCGGAGTAAAGGCTTAGGACTCTAGACAGTTTAATGATCCACACCCAAAGTGTAGCAAATGTAACTACTATCATGAAGGAGCCTGTAATGTTTGTGGCAATTATAAGTGAGCGAGTCATTTCACTAAGTACTGTTTGATGAAAAGGGGTGTCATTGATGGGAGAAAGGTATGTTTCAAGTGCGGAAGTCAGGATCACTTCCGGAGTAAGTGCCCGAGATTAGGTAAAAGGCTAAGCAATAGCAACAGTGGGGATCTTGCTAGGCAAGCAAATCGGGGAAATCAAGAAGGCCAAGCTCGAGGACGGGCATTCGTCATTGGAGCTGACGAAGCATGTTGCGTCCCTAATGTGGTGACATGTATGTTTCTTCTAAACAATCACTATGCATCAGTACTATTTGACACTAGAACGGATAGAAGTTTTGTTTCATTGGAATTTAGGCCGCTAATTAACTTGGAACCTAGGAGAATGTCGGATGCTTATATTATTGAGGTTGCTAATGGTCATAAATTGGAGGTTAAGGGTGAAATTTTAGGTTGTACCTTGAATCTAGCCGATAAATTGTTTAGCATTGATCTTATTCCTATTGAATTGGGGAGATTTGACGTAGTAATAAGCATGGATTGGTTATCCAAGAATCGAGTGAAGATCAGTTGTTTTGATAAGACGATTAGAGTACCTTTACAAGACGGAGAAACCCTCGTTATACAAGGAAACAAAGTCGGAAGAAGCCTATAGATAGTATCAAGTGTGAAAGTACATAGGTACTTGAGGAAGATGTACGTTGCATTTTTGGCTCACGTTGTTGAGAAGAGTCCAAGGAAGGGTGAATCCAAGACATTCATGTGGTGAAGGATCACCCGGAGAAGTTCCCCAACGATTTTTCTAGACTTCCCCCGTTTAGACAAGTTGAATTTCAAAATTGACCTCATACCTGGAGCAGCACCTGTAGCTAAAGCACTGTACCGCTCAGCACCTGCCGAAACGCAAGAGTTGTCAAGTCAACTCCAAGAACTTCTGGACAAGGACTTTATTAGGCCAAGTTCCTTGCCTTGGGGAGCTCCAGTCCTGCTCGTCAAGAAAAAGGATGGATCGTTTCGAATGTGCATCGATTATAGGGAGCTAAATAAGTTGACAATCAAGAACCAATATCATTTCCCTCGAATAGGTGATTTATTTGACCAATTGCAAGGTGCAACTTATAGATTGATATTCGATCAGGTTATCACCAGTTAAGAGTCTGCGAGGAGGACATTCCTAAGACAGCTTTTAGAACTCGCTATGAACACTACGAGTTTTTATTCATGCCATTCGGATTGACAAACGCGCCAGTTGTGTTTATGAACCTAATGAATAGAGTATGTAGACCTACCTTGATAAGTTTGTGATTGTATTCATCGATGATATTTTGATCTACTCTCGAAGTAAGGAGGAGCACGAGCAGCACTTAAGATTAATCCTAGAACTTCTTAAAGAACAGAAACTGTACGCCAAATTCTCTAAGTATGAATTTTGGATTCGAGAGGTACACTTCTTAGGTCATGTGATTGGAGAGACAGGAATTTACGTGGACCCGGCTAAAGTGGAAGCCATCAAGAAATAGGAAGCTCCTAAGACTTCAACGAAATTCACAAATTTCTAGGTTTGACAGGTTATCATCGGCGTTTCATCGAGAATTTCTCTAGGATTGCTAAACCCCTCACTGCGTTAACCCAAAAGGATAGGAATTTGTTTGGGGAGTTTAACAAGAAAAAGCGTTCCAACGTTTGAAGAAAAAGTTGTGCAATGCACCAATTCTAGCTTTACAAGAAGGGACGGAAACATTTTATGGTGTATTGTGACGCATCATGTCAAGGATTAGGTTGTGTATTGATGCAAAAGGACAAAGTTATAGCTTACGCCTCGCGACAACTAAAAGTTCATGAGAAGAACTATACCACACACGACTTGGAATTCGGAGCGGTGGTATTCGGTCTTAAGATTGGAGACATTATTTGTATGACACCAAGTGCACTATTTTCATAGACCATAAGAGTCTTTAGCACATCCTAGACTAGAAAATGCTCAATATAAGGCAAAGAAGATGGGTGGAATTACTCAGTAACTACGATTGTGAAATTCGTTACCACCCAGATAAGGCCAATGTAGTGGCCTATGCCCTGAGTAGAAAGGAAAGGGTGAAACCTTCGCGAGTACGAGCATTGGGAGCACTTGTGCAAACGAGTTTAAAGACTCGAATTCTTGAAGCTCAGATCGAGGCAATGAAAACGGAAAAACTTGAAAGACGAAACCTTTCACAGTATAGGAAGTAGACTTGAAACTAAGATTGATGGAGTGCGTTACTTCAAGGACAGAGTTTGGTTTCCAAAAGCTAACAACGTACGAGAGACGGTTCTAGATGAAACCCACAAGTCTCGATATTCGGTTCATCCTGTACGGATAAGATGTATAAGGATTTAAGGGAATATTATTGGTGGCCAAGAATGAAGAAAGACTTTGCTTTGTACGTAGGAAAATGCTTAACTTGCTCAAAGGTCAAAGATATATATAAAAAACCAGAAATTCCCCAGTGGAAATGGGAGCAAATCACTATGGACTCTATAACCAAACATCCGAGGACTGCCAAAGGGCACGACTCGATTTGGGTTATAGTAGATCGATTCACGAAGTCTGCACATTTCCTACCGATTAGGAAAGATTATGAGATGGAATAGCTTGCTCAGATCTACATCAAGGAAATTGTTATACGTCATGGAGTCCTAATTTCCATCATATCAGATAAAGATAGCCGTTTCACATCACGGTTTTAGCAATCACTTCAGTAAGCATTGGGTATGCAATTGAATCTGAGCACTGCCTATCATCCTTAAATGGATGGCCAAAGTGAACGAACTATACAAATGTTAGAAGACATGCTTCGGACATGCGTTTTAGACTTCGGAGGAAGTTGGGATAACCACTTACCGTTAGTTGAATTCTCATACAACAATAGCTATCACACTAGTATTCAGTGTGCGCCATAGGAAGCTATGTATGGACGCATGTATCGATCACCACTTTGTTGGTTGGAAATAGTAGATAGACAACTATCTAGTCCGGACATTGTTCAAGAAACCACCGACAAAATTGCAATCATCAGAGATAGGCTTAAGGCAGCTCAAGCTCGTCAAAAGAGCTATGCGGACAATCGTAGAAAGCCGTTATAATTTCAAGTTGGTGATAGAGTCTTTTTAAAAGTATCCCCTTGGAAGGGAACAGTCCGGTTTGGGAAAAGAGGAAAATCGAGTCCACGGTATGTTGGACCATTCAAAATCACTGAAAGAATTGGACCAGTAGCTTATAAGCTGGATTTGCCAACGGAGTTAAGTGCTATCCACAACACGTTTCACGTGTCAAACTTGAAGAAAAGTTTAGCCGACGAAGCAGTAACCGTGCCTTTGGAAGAAATCCAAATCAACGATAAGCTGCACATCGTAGAGGAACCAATGGAAATACTCGATAGGGAAGTTAAGCGTCTTAAGCGAAGCAAAATCCCGATAGTAAAAGTCCATTGGAACACAAGGCGTGAGCCTGAGTACACTTGGGAACGGGAGGATTACATGTTCCAAAAGTATCCTCATCTCTTTGCTAGCAAGCCTGTTAACGCTAGTAACACTTGAATTTCGGGACGAAATTCTTCTAACCGGGGGAGACTGTGACGACCGTCAAATTTATACCTCAGGTTAGAACTATACTGGATATATCATCTTTTCATGACATAGTTCACACAGTGCAATTTTAGTAGTAAACGCGGTACGATAGGAAAATTCGAGAAATTTTGCCTAAGAAATCCTTGAATTAGGGAATTATCCATAAATCTCATAAAATGGCAACTTAACCTACATTTATACTACAAGTATTTATATATTTGATAATTAATGTATTTCAATCATATTATATATAAATACTTTATTTTATATAATTACTTTGTATTTTAATTACTATGAAAAATACTTGTATTTTAAATTTTAATCAAAAAGACAAGATGTGACAAATTTATTTTTATCACCATCACCCCCCCCCCCCCTCTCTACCCCATATGTATGCAACTAAGTCTCTCATTTTCATTCACAAACCCATCTTACTCTCTCTCACTAAAAGAATCCTCTCATCTCTTTCTCTCTCCATCTTCAAATCTTCATCCATCTTCAACCCAAACTTCAGCCCCTCAATCATCTTCCTTCAAGGGATAAAAATATTTCAAGGTAAATACAAGTGTGTTGGGTGAAATCCACACACACTCTTTTGAGTTAATTTCACTTTCTCGCATTTTGATGAATGTTCTTCATCTCCTTCTACACTTTCTTTAAACTTTTTTAAAATCATCTTTACAAGTCTTAATGTTTGTAGATTTACCACCATAACATCTACTTGTTATTAAAAAGGGTGGTGAATCCAAAATCAAACCTATGTTAAGACCAAAGATGAACTTTTTAAACACATGCATGTAGTTTTCTTGAGAAATCCACTACTTTTTGTTCAAGAGTTTCATGAGTGGATCTTTGAAAATCACTAAAAACATACTTAAACAAACATGCATGATCTCAAAATGAAAAATTTTAAGTTGCATGTTGATGTTCTTGGCAAGAACATCAACATTCTTCAAAATGAGTCTTTTACAAGAGTTTATAAAAGTTGAGTGGATGGGTAATTTGCATGTATTTTAAATGGATCAAAAATGTGTTTTGGAACTGAAAATAAGTGTATGGAAGAGGGTCAAATCGGATTTTGCATGCAAATGAATAAGAATTTTGGTTAAAAAGTCAATATAGAAGCACATGCACAAAGTGTGGTTTGACACCTTGCTGTCAGATTCCACACCCCACTTCAATGGGTCATATCTCACTCAATATAACCCCATATTGAGTGATTCGTTTTCTGGAAATAATGTTTATGTGTTAAGATTCAAACCCAAGTGGTTTCACTCAAAAACTCAAAGATTTCATTTACCAAACAGTCCTCACAAAATCAGTGCGCAAACAGCAACGTTTTCTGTCGGGTTTTACGTCGTGTATTATTTCATGTACTTAAACACTTCCAAAAATTATGAAACTTCTGCCAAAAGTTTCCTAACTCATTTAGATACTTTGACGTAAAATATCATGACCAAATTGTACCTGGAAGTTATCCAAAGTTGGACACAAAGTAACACCAAATTCTGGACAGCAAAGGACAAATTTCTTATTATTATTAAGGACTAACTTCTAATCCCATTTCATCATTTTATGTTGAAATTGTGGAATATACATATATATAACATATCTATATATATTTAGGAAATTTATTTATTCTTTATCCCGTTTCATCATTTTATGATGAAATTGTGGAATATACATATATACTATACATTTATATTTATGCACTTTAAATACTTGTCTTTTACATTTAAAACCCTTAATTTTATCGTTCTTACGATAAAATTTCGGTTTATATATATATACATGTACTATATATATATGTACGTTCTTTAAACCCTTTTCGTTACTTATTGTGACGAAATTTCGGAAACATTAAATCTCACAAGAACAATGTATACAATTGTTACGTTTATAATATTAAAACACAACAAGGCATTTTATGACGATTTGGATAATTAGTACCGAACCCTCGAGACAAAAACTTACTAGTGACCTTACATTCATAGGTTCTAAGTAGGATCATCTCGGGATACTTGTGGGAGATTCCCGGACTCTACTGCTTATCAAGTGAGTCTTCACAACCCCTTTTTACTATTTTATACGTTTTGGGGTGAAAAACATGTTACTATTATTTCAACGCCGTGAGTTTTCACAGCCCCTTTTTACTATTTTATACGTTTTGGGGTGAAAAGCATGTTACTATTATTTCAACGCCGTGAGTTTTCACAGCCCCTTTTTACTATTTTATACATTTTGGGGTGAAAAGCATGTCACGATTTTATTACGCATCGATTTCACTCTTTACTCAAAATACTGAATATTTTCTCCGTATACTTATGCGCTATGGTATGTATGCTTATGTTAGTTGATTCTGAGTTTTGCTATTAAGTCCCCGGTTATTCTACATTACCCATTAACTCACATTTTGAGCCGTTAGTATTGTGGATAACGTTTTTTGGTTGACACCCACTCACCTCGCGAGTGCATAATTACTATCTTCCGTAATTCCGTAATTCCGTAATTCCGTAAGCATGTTTGTGAGGAACATGCAGTTTGGGGCATTCCGTAATTAGGTTTGGGTAGTGGGCTCATTACTTTAACATATAATTGCATACAATACTATACCTTGCGCATGTTGACAACTGAAATCTTTATCCACTTGTGCGGATTTTATAAAAGTGTTTTCATAACCGGTTGACATATCCACTTGTGCGGATTTTATAAAAGTGTTTTCATAACCGGTTGACATATCCACTTGTGCGGATTTACAAAGGTGCTTTAAAACTACAATCGGCTACTCAATCCACTGGTGCGGATTAAAAACTGTTTCTATGACAAACTTTGTTGTACTCATAAAACCTGTGATCTCACCAACTATTCAATAGTTGACCCTCTCATTTACATGCTTTTCAGGAAATAGCAAGTAAGATTGGAACTTTAGAAGGCACCTCAAGTACCTGCATTCGACACATTTTTCCTTATCATGTCGATTTGTGTTTTGGACAAACTTTATATTTTTGGAACAAGATGTATCATTTGTAAACTTTTTACCCAATGACGATTGTGTGTTGTCTTCTACCTTACGCAATGAAATCTAGCTGTGACATTCCGTATTTCCGCTTTAGCGGGGTGTGACATCTGTGGAATACCCTCTTCTCAATTCTCAATCGTTGTCTGACATGAAAGACTGGAAGCCCTGATCAGAGCTCCCACCAGATCCTCGCCATAATGTATGGCATCTACTACAACTTGCCTCTGGACTATGGTCGTCTAGTGTTGCAAGAGCTTTCCTCCACAGTTGAACACAAAAAGAGCATACAGAAAGCCAAAGGAACTATGCCTTGTCTCCAATTTAAGAGACTTCTGGGAATCATCTTGGAACCTCTACTCGAAGAAGAAGGATGGAGCTTTGAGGGACCAAAAGTCAAGACCCACCCTCTGCAACGAATGACTCCAACCAACCATGCCTATGGGTATCCACACTGCAGACCTTTAAGTGAAAACATGTTAGAACTTGCGAGTGATAGAGAGTTAGTTGCAGAATATACGTGTGTACATAGGACTCCAAGACCGAGTCCTATGACCCCCCCCCCACGCCTAGGTGTTCCCATAGGCACAGAGGTAGTGGAGAGGATGACTCCAGAAGAACATAGTATAGTTCTAAAGAAGCATAGGTTAAGGGTAGAGGAAGCCAAAAGAAGAAGAAACATTGGCCCAACCTCTGCAGCTCCACCACAAGTGACAGAACAACCCCTCCTCAACAAACGGCCAAGAAGAAAAAGGCAAAGAAGGCCAAATCCTCAGAGGATCCAACCCCTGCCAACCCTGAAAATCCACCACCAGAGCATACCATGGTCGAATCTTCTGCACCTTCCCCTCTGAAGGATAAAAAGAAAAAGAGGAAATCCAAATCCTTAGAGGAAGGTGCACCTAAGCCCAAGAAGAAGAAAACTCACAAACACAAGTCCCCTCTACAAACTATTGCAGAGGATGCGACCCAAGTTCTGGAAGAACTTTGTTCCCCTACCCCTCTACGATTTGCAGAAGGTGAAGCCCAACCCTCACATGCTCATGACTCTGCAGAGGCCCCACCAAATGTATCCTTTGGCTCATTTCTCGAAAGAGCTGCTATGGATACCACCCTTGATACCTCAAGGTGGAACATAAACGATGTTCCTGACTTCACGGTGGCATATGTGGATTCAGACATGGAACTGGCAAAAGATACAACAGAAGCTATGGTGGCATCCAGCAACCTCTGCAAGAACTGAAATCATAACCTCTCCTCAATTTATGGATTTTGACCCCAACTTGGAAAAAACAGAGGATCTAGAGGTTACAGAAGAACTTTGGGGCGAAGAAGTAGAGTCCAGGGTAGATACTCCAGAAGTTCTAGGGCCTATAGAAGAAAAACAGAGCATAAAAGATGTCGTAGATAGAAAAGGCACATAGCCCTTGCTCCCTCCCTGTGCAACCCAAACTCCTAGCCTCACCAGTCTAGTGGCAGAGGATGCTATTAAAAAAGAGAAGCACGGCTCGACGCCAACCCAAACTATCCAGCCAGAAGAACCTCTTTCTTCTTCTGCGCCCACATTATCCGGGGAAGCCCAACATATTGTGTCCTCTCTACAGGGCACAAATATTTCTAGTGACAAGTTGCCCCATGTCACATCTGCAATCCCTACAGAGGAATTTGTTTCCTCTGACACACACACGTTAGAAACCAACCGCTCTTCAAGGGAGCGTAGAGTGCATAGAGTCGAAGGGATTCTAGACAAATCCCTGAGTCAACACCAGATCCCCTCTGTACCCACCTCTGGAATGGCTCAGAGTAAGGATCTTGACAGAACATCTATGGAGGCAGAGGCTTCTAAAGACTTTTCTCGAGGATTGGATGGAAGTCCTGTCGACCTCAATCTTAAAACAAGGTCGAAAACATGCACCTCAGGAACAGAGGTTCACTCTGAGGATGAATGTGTTCCCGCAGAGGTTACACACGGTTCATATGTCTCGAAGGATGAGTTTTAAACCTTCGTCACCTCTGTGACCACTCAATTCACCGAGTTGCAAAGCTTGGTGAAGTCTTTTGCTGAGAGTTCCCAGAAGGCTTATGACACTCTACCCTCCAAGATCGACGCACTATCTACTGAGGTCAAAGCCAATACTTCAACGCTCACAGATCTAAAGAACTCATCTGCACAGAGCCCTGCACAATCTGCTACTCAAGCCTCCATAGATCAACTAATCAAGGAACTAAAAGAAGCAGAGCTATTGCAGAGGCTCTGACAAAACCATCCACCTCTGCCTCTCCAACCTTAACCACTGAGGATCTACGAAAGGCTCTGGAGCATGTCCAAGA